>JAWNGG020000146.1:913-633955 GCA_036937485.2 Tetragonisca angustula
TAACGAGTAAAAATCTGCGAGATTCCGTTTTTCAAATCACACGATCCAGTTACAACTTCAATTGATCCCCCGGTTAATTGTAAAATTTTACTTTTCAACTCACATCGTGTCAAAGTATATATTTACTGTTCAACTACAAGTCAACGTCGAAATTTAACATTGAAACTACCAAAGTAGTCGAAATGATGAATTTATAATTTTTGTTCGACATTTCATAGAGATAAAACAGCGTATTTTCTCGTTTCTCTTTTTGATGATCTCAATAATTTCTCGTAAAATATACAAATAAAAGCTTATACACTCTATTGTATTATAAAGTTTCTCTATTTTCTATTGACTCCAATGTCTCTGGATGGAAATTTCAAGTCTCTAAGCCGTGATTTATTACGCGATCCTCGAGTGATCTTCGAGTCTAAAGAACGAAATTAAAAAAACGAATCCACGTGTCTGAGAGAGACATTTCACCCGGTTAGGGTGGGTTTCCGTGTGTTTCTGGAAATTCGTCGAGTCGATTCGAGAGAGAAAGGTAGAAAGGGAGAACGAGTGAGAGTGGCTCTCTAATCTCCGCGAGATTCTCGCGTCGCGAAGACGTTGCCTCGATTTATGATCCTCCTAAATCTCGTGCGTCCTCCCCACGGCCAGGCTCCTTTGTCCCTGGACACTTTTGCACTTTTAAAACTTACTTCGCCGCGGAAATTTCATTATAAGTGTCGCGGTCTCTCTCTCTCGGCGATAAGGCGACGCCAACTTGCCCAAGGCGTGCTCTGCCCGCTTTACATCGCGGCCTTTTGAAATATCGCCGTGGATTTCTCACCGCCTCGCTCCTTTCCTTCTGTTCGTCGGCCCCCGCGACTTTTCCACGACTTAATCAACGCGGACGCCGCCACTTTATAGATAAACAAAGTTAACATGTTGCCAACTCCGCCACCGAAATATCGCCTCCGAATTGCAAGCCGGTGCACTTTCCAGAGGGGGAGGGAAGGGGGGGGGCAAAAACTCCGGCAACTCGCGGAATAAAGTCTATGGCTCGTAATCAGCGTCGCGATTCTTCCTCCGTTCCTTCAGTTTCCGTGGAGACCGAAAGAAAGGCAAAAATTATCGCGACGACATCGCACAATTTCTGAAACAGGCCACAGAGTTTTCAAACCCTTCTAACTATTCGGAAACTGACTGAATAAAGTCAACTGTTGCATAACGTAAAGAAAAATAAACGCGAGGACATCCAGGCGAAAAGAGGCTCTAAAAAATTTTACGAAAGTTACACGTAATTTTACACTCAGAATCGTCGCTTATTTTAAAAAAAAATCCTGTCAGATTATCCCTTCTTCAATCACCTCGTATTCGAATACTTTTTAACCATCGAAAGTAAAGTAACATCAACTATTCAAAAGAGACACACGTATCTTATCTTTCTCACGTTCTACCGATATTACGCAAAGTAACAGGGGACCAAAGAACGCGAGCATCGACCACTCGGAAATTAGTCACCGTGTACTTTTCGCAAATTCGCATTTCGGAGACAATACCGCACTTGGGTCCACCGGTTCTCCTCTCCCCGGTCTCTCTTTTTTCTACGACCTTCTGCCTCTTTTGTTCACCGCCCAAGACAGACCAGACACGCGAATATAAAGGGAAGAGAGTGGAACAATGAAGGTTTCGGCGACGCGGTTCTGACCTCGAGATGAAACGAGGCCAACCGCCCAGCGAACGAGCCAGTCAACCACAATTTCACGACGAAAATCTGAAAAATCACGAAAAGATGGAAGAGGAAGGAGGATTCCACCAGATTTTCGACTCCAACCCCCCCTTTCCCATACCCATTTCCCATCCTCTTCCGGACACTCAGGTATAGCGAGATTACACACGGCGTAATCACGATTCTTCGATGGCGAAGAGTGCAGCTGCTGCTAACGGAGGTAGCGGCATATGCTGCGTGGTCGGCAGTGCTCTTCCGATTATCCACATGCTACGCGTATACCTTGGAGAATGGACATCTGGCCTGCCCGCGGTGCTCTGCCGATTATTTGCTCGTTTGTTCGCTGCCCGCGTACTCGATAGACGCCCGATACGCGCGATACGCGCAGAGTCCAAGACTCTCGGCGAAAGAGTTGGCGAATGGAAAATTTTCAAACTGCAACACGCGATGCAACGCCTGTGACAAAACGATTCTTTCCTCGCCCAGGTGAAAATTGTAAAAATGAGATTTTCTACGAGCATAAGCACCAGAGGTTATTGACCCGACGATACGCCGACTTTTCAGCGTTGCAACAACGTTAAGCTAGTTAATTTCGATAAACGACATTCGTTTCAAGTTTTTCTTTAATTTTTCATTCGCCGGATTTTTCTTGCTTATCTGAGAAAAGAAAAAAAGGATGAAATCGGGCGATTTCAGAAATTGAAACTAATTCTAAGAATCGAATGCGAGCTTCCTTCTACCGAGAATAATTTGCGTTACTGAGTTGGAACATTGGCAAAAATCGACGTTACTCACTCTTGGCCAACGACGATTTGGTTTTAATTTTAGTTCGATTAATTTATTCGTTTATTTACGTGGAGTCGAAATAAAAAAAAACGTAGAAAATTCAAATTTAAATGAAATATCACATTTCAAACAGAAGCGAAATCGTCGTTGCTCGATGGAAACCGCGAGAAGGTGGTGAGTCAGTTCCATCGGGAAAACAGAAGGATAACAGAAGGATGGGATCGAGTGAATTCCAGGGAAAGGATAATTTTTGCCAATAACCAGTAAAGCAAATTTTCTTCGACAAATTCGTAGCAGCTTTCGTCGTGAATACGAACGATACGAATAAAAGCATGTAGCGAGAGAGGATCTTCGTCCTATCTTCGTTCCGACATCGTTCGAGAGCAAAGTGTCCAGCGAAGATGTCGAACTGAGCGGAGAGGGAGGGAGCAAGTGCTCGAAGAATAGCCGGCGGCAGGGAAGGGAAGGTTCTCGTGGCGGAGGTGGTGGCTGCACGGTTGAATCGGCCGCAAATTGCGGCGAAAAAGGTAAAAGTTGGCCGCGTAACTTTCTTCCGGGCGCGGAGGTTGCCCCGTGATTTTTGTTTTCATTTGATTACCTTCGCTCGGCCTGCTACTGCGAGCTAGGGCTCGTTCTCGCTCGAGCGTCGAGGCGCGGGGGTGGAAAACGGGCTGGTTAGCAACGTGGAGGGAGCGTGGAAGTTAGCGAAAGCGCGCCATGAGATTCCGTTATTTTCGCGGACTGGAATCGATAGGGGCCACCCACACGCACGCACACACATACCAGCGCGCGCACGGACACACGCAAACGCTGGTTAACTCGTTGGTGGCCGTGGCTTCGTGCGTGCGAGCGAGCGTTAGGTTGGGTTAGGTTAAGCACGCGCTTAGCCCGATAGCACAGCTAGGTCACATCGCACGCTAGGTGTTTACAGCCGGGGAGAAGAGACCACGCGAGAATTCAGGTGCCATGACCTACCGCGAAAAAGGAGTCGCGTGGTCAAAATCTTCCTCCCCACTGACCGTCCCCCCGCCATCGTTTCGCCCTCGATTTTCTACCTTCTCGGACGTTCTGCCTTCTCGGAGGCAGCGGAGACTCTTCCTCAGGGATTACTTTCTCATTTAGATTTTATCTGGCGGTTCGCGCGCGCCGCTTTTCTTACGTTCCTCTCAGACGGCCATTTCATCCTCGCTCCTTCGCTCTCTCGACCGAAAGCCTTTCCTTTTGTTTTTACTAATTACCCGGGACAAGCGAGCCATCGAGCAGTCCTCCCATTTCGTTCTCCTACCTCCGCCGTACTTGTCCGCCGATCATTAGGCCGCCGGCCAAAAAGGGTGTCCTCGCCCGGATTCCTCCTTTCCTCTTCTTCTTCTTCTTCTTCTTCTTCTTCTTCTTCTTCTTCTTTTAAACAAGAAGCCGCGAAACTATTGTTCCGACCATTGTCCCATCGGACGGATCGGACGGTGTCTCGAGGATCCGTAAAATTTCCACGAGCCACGACGTGCTGTGGCTACCCAACGAATAGTTTTCAACGCCCGTCGTTTCAACGTTGTTGCTTCACGGTTTTACCCGGGGGAAAGGGTAAATAGAACAATCGGCCGGACCGCGTGAAAGGGGACGAGAGTACGCGAAAGAATTCGGACGGTCGGTCCAGCGGGGTGGAATTCGACGATTCGACAGCGGACCGTTGCAGCTGTCCCGACAAAAAATCAACCTCGATTGTTTTATCGTCCCCAGCGGGTCTATCCGTTGGTCAGACGGTCCTTCTCTCCTTATATTATGATTATCCTAGCGAAGGGTCGTCGAAGGGGAGAGAGAGTTGCGCCGTCTCATCGTCCCTCTTTCAACACGAGCTTCAGTTCGAAAGACTCGGAAGGCCAGTTTTCTCTGCCCTCGATGAAGTCGTGGCAACGCGCGCTGAGAAAGGAAACGAGAGAGAGAGAGAGAGAGAGAGAGACTGCATCAGAACTCATCCAAGATCAAATTTTTTCGTTCATAAACATCTTCTGCGAACGCGTTCTCTCGCATTCAGTTGACGATTAAAGAGAGACATCGTTGGTCGATGAAAGGAACGAGCGATCCTTGGGATGTACCACACACGTGTCCGTGTATGCAAATTAACCAGGTCCATTGTGTCCCCCTGCAACCCCTCCCCCCCCCCGCCCCTCGCTGGTCGACAAAAAGATCCAGGTCAAACTTTCATCCGGTTAGGAATTTTTATTTTTCGACCAACGAAACAACAAAAGGGGTCAACCCTGACGTGACGGGCCTAGGCAAAATACCGGCAGGGACGATCGGGGTGGGGAGGGGAGCGGCATTCATCTTTTTAGGACGTTCAACGGTTCGGGACAGTGTCGGTTCTAAGACAATCGATACAATTACCGGGGAACCGCCATCGACGATGGGAAGACGAAAGCTAGGAGGGTCGGTCGCTGGAATCCCTCTTTTCTCCCTTGGCAGAAACTACCCCTTCGAGTTTTCCTCTTCCTCGAGCGTACCCTCGCTTCCTCGATGCATAAAAAAAGGAAAAAGAAAGAAAGGGGTGAAAGATTCCAGAAGAAGACGAGATCAGTTCCGATTTCTATTAGATGGGAAATAAGTATGTTGTACCGATGATCGAATTGCAAAAATTATTGCATCACGGTACAGTGATCGGACGCGGAACGTACGAGATGAAGGATGCGACGATCGATGAAAGGTTAAAAATATCGAGAACTATACTTTTCGACACTTTCGATCAAGTATAAAGTCCAAGAAGTTTAACGAAAAGTAAAATGCACACGTGTGTAAACTGTAAATAATAATCTTAGTAATAAAAAAAGAATCACTTGATGCGCGAGCGTTAATGACACAAACGATCATTTAATTAAGATATTTAAAATAAATCCATAAAAAGTAATAATATTCAACGACGTTGAAGTTGCAGTAATTACTCGTATGTACGTACATATGTACTCGTGTCAGTTATTAAGCTACAAGTTGTTCGACCATTGAAGAAAGATAATGCAGGACGAGATTTTCATTCAATGAAAAATGTGACAAAGGAATAAATCTGTAACAACGAGATACGAGTCGTCGAGATTATCGACAGTGGAAAGAATACCGTGTACAGAAATACCGAAATTCACTGGAAACCACGAAGAGAGACAAATCGATTTTGGATAAAAGTATACTCCAGAAAAATAGCCGCGTGTTATTCGGGTTATATTTCGACCATGGTAGTCTACCAATCGTAATAAGATCTGGTCTATCGACGAAAGGCTCGCGCTAGGGAATGCAGCTCGAGAATTTCCAGAGGCGAGGCACGCCGTTCTGGGGGTGGTCGATCAACCCCCGTGGAAACGCGATGGAGCGAGTTGCGGTCAGCGCTAGGATTCGAAATACGACGGTGTACGTACTCTGTTACGTCGCGTACGCAACGATGTTATGTTAACCTTATCGTTGGGATGGTGGGTTGGCACGTAGTGTCACGCTAACACCCCCCAATTGCTATTTGCCACGACGACAGGGCGAAATCTTCCAGACCGCGCGTTCAGCTTGGAATTCTCCGTAAAACTTGCCTCTAAACTCCCGCAACGAGCGAGAGAGAACAAGTTGCAACCCCGCCGGTGGAGTTTATCCCCGAGTGGATCGCGTTCATCGAAATTTCAATGTCGATCCACCTAACTGGAGCGATATCGTTCGCGCACCCTCTCCCTCGTCTTTTAAGGACGATTGAAATTTTACTCTCCTCGGGATGAAATTCAGGCAGAGCAAGCGTACACACAAGCGCGTGTCAAGAGACAAACGTTTGGTCACAACGTTAACAGAGCGTCGCGTCAAAGTCACGGTGAATCGAATCATCCCTGCAAGCTAATCCTCAAATTTATTCGATCGCCGTCGTTTTCAATCGGCGTGCATCTAATCGTGGCGATAATAGACCGTCGTAATTTCGTGCATCACGAAAATCACTTGATTGTTTTTCACGTGGGCGATCGGTGTCTCATAAAGCAACGACGAGACGAGCTGCGGTTAACGACGGTATTCGAAATACACGGCGAACGCGAAGTCCATTCTGGCGTGTACGCAACAACGGCGTGCTAACCTTACTGTCACGCCGAGGCCAAAGGGATGTAAAGCCGCGATAACGCCTCCGAATCGTTATTGGGTGTGATAGAGAAGCCACCCCTCAACGTTTACAAACCACTCTATCGTGGAAACGAAGCATCGTAAACAGCTGGAAAGCCGTCGACGTCTAGAAAACTAATCGCGCGATTAATTTCTACGCTCGTCTATCCACTTTGGAAAAATACCGGGTTCGGTTTCTTCGGTACGAAATTTGTAAAATGTCGAGTTGACGATGTATAGAAGTTTCAGAAAGGGATAGTTTAGTTGGAGTAGTTTGCAGAGACTTGCGCAAACCCTTTTGCGCTCGTAGATGAGTATTCTTGGAAAAAATGTATCGCGATCGAAAGACGAAACTATTCTTCAGCCACGTAGTTGAGGAGTTTTCGTTCGAAAGTTAATCTCACTAACGCAAGTGACTGATATTCCTAAAGGGAGAGTTATTATTTTGAACAAGTTCTTTAAAAGCGTCTCGTTGCTTGTTTATCCGCGACAGTCGCGAGAGTCGAACAGTTTCAGTTTCAAAGTTACGTTCTATGAAACCGAGATAAAACTCTCGAGAAAAGAGAGTTATTACCCAGTTGCAAAATTAACGCGCTAATTTTCATTCCGTCGTTACTTCATCACGCAACGCGAAATCATGCAGTCTTGCCCGAAAAAGAATTCGGGTTCGTTTCGAAATACCACCGGCGGAATAGCGAACGGTGCATCGGTGAAATGAAATTCAAGGGAGGAATTTCGGAGTCATGAATGCTCGTGCAGCCGAATCACCGGCGTAGCAATCGAAATAATCGATAAAACGAACGCACCCCGGTGGGTACGCGGACGACGACGTTCGAAAGAGCGAAACGTTGCGCCCAAGAATATTCCCTCGGCTTTTGGCGTCAGCCAAATATATCGGCAAGGCGAACGAGGAACGTTCTCGTTACCAACGCCTATTGCTACGAGATATCCCTGAAAAGTGATTCATCGAGGAAATCGGATGTAACCCTAACGCCGATCGTTCCCAAAGACGACGACACACAGAGAGAACGAGGAACGAAACAGAGAAAGCGAGCGAGCGAGCGAGCGAGAGAAGGATGGAGGAAGGGAGAGAACGAGAGAGAGAGAGAGAGAGAGAGAGAGAGAGAGAGAGAGAGAGGACGAGATGATCGGCGTAGGCGCCGAGTATACGTCGTTATCCACCTGGCGGGGTTTGCGCAGCGCAAAACGCAAACGCAGGAGAGCGCAGAGAGAGGCGCTCTCAGCGCATGGGGCAGTAGCGCTGGTCGCGAGGGGGTGGGCAAGGGGGTGGATGGTCGAGAACGGGACAAGGTCCGGCAGAGAGGGCTGCGATGGGGCGAGCGAGAGGCTAAGAGGGCCGCGGGGTTGTTGGGGAGGTCGAGGGGTGCGCGTCCGAGAGAGGGTTGGTGGCTCGGTGGTGTGATAGAGGCGGCGAGGAGGTGAGGTGGGGGTGCCCGGCACGGGGCCACGGCGCAGTTGCTACTCAGACACGGGGATGCTCGCAATGCCTCTATCAAAGGTTACCGAAATTTTCCTAAAATAATCGCGTTTCGTTGCGGCGATCGGCGGATAAATCGTGTCCGGTGCGCGCGAGGTGTTCCTCTGATCATTTGGGGGGAGAGAGAAGTTTCGGGTCGGAGAGCCTGAGTCGACGGAACGATCTCTTGGGAGAATTGGCCGCGGTTGGGGGCGCGTCGCCGCGTATCGTATCGTATCCGCGTTTGAGAATCGCGAAAGATTATAAGGACCGAGAAGAGCGGGAGAGAAGCCGCGGGTTGATCGTGGGACGTCCGGTGGTGAGAGATCGGAGCGTGTTCGCCTTGGTCGACTTGGCGCGATGGGAACGAGGGCGCGGGACGAGAGGTGAAACACACCACCCAAGAGAAAGAGAAAGGGAGAGAAAGGGAAAGACCGAAAAGGAGAGGCTGAAAGAGAGAGAAAGATAAAGGCGAAGGAAGGAACGAGAGAAAGGGGGAGAGAGAAGGAGAGGGAAGGCCCAAGGAGAAAGGAGGATGGAACGAAGGAGGAAGGAGACTACCAAGCTTTCTACCAAGATCACCATCCCGCGACGTACCAGCAGACACTGGCGAGTCGCGAGAAGCACGTGGGGGAGAAAAGTCCGGGAAAGCATGAGGAGCGAGGAAGAGAAAGAGGCTGGTAGCGAGAGCCCGATGCGAGAAAGCGAGAGAGAGAGAGAAAGACAGAACCAGCCTCCCGACGCGTCTTACCACGGACGCGCAAGGAGCGACGCCGCGCGCCTCTCTAGAAGGGGAACCACGATCTGGAGGGGGTGGAAAGGGGGTGGCCGCGGCGGGGGTAGCAAAGACGCTCATTCGTTCCTCGGGTCACGTGGGCCTCTTCTTATAAGCAAGGTTTTTCCTTTCGTCCCGCGGGAAATTCGAACCCCTTACGCCGACTACTTACCCCCTTGGAAAGGGATGAGGTCTTCGTTCGATAACGGACGCCACGATCTACCTGCCACGTATCGATGATACCAAGTTTCGATAGAATTTTTCCCTCGTTGTTCAAATTCCCCAATATTTTTTCTTCTTTTTTTCTTTTTTCGTTGTTTGGGATTTTCAACTAGATTTTATCTACAGTATTGCCTGTCTTAAGTTTTTTTGCTCTCGTTTTCCAAGATACGTCATTTTGTCCTTCTTCTCAATTTTTCATATTGTACATATACATATACATACATACATACATACATACATACATATATATATATATATATATATATATATATATATCGAAAAATTTGTTTCTGTCGTTAAGGATTTGTCGAATTTACTCGTCTATTCTCGGTCCTGTTCTCGGGTCGAAACGCGTCGCGAGCCGCGTCGAAACTCGTCAAAATTCGAAACGTATATCGCGCGACTAGATTAACTTTTCTATAGAAAAGAGGGCGACTCAGATTCTCGACGATCATCCCCCCCTTCGTATACTTTCTGTTTCAGACGCGTCGCACTGTGTTGTTATGTGTTGTCATAGTTATTTCATTGAAAAATTAATTTCACCGTTTTCGAAACACGCACCGATTTCTGTCTGTGAAACACAAAGTCTGAACAACTCCTCTTAAGTTTCTGCCGAAACCGGACTTGATTATTTAGACCAAGCTTTCGTTCGAGCGTTCCTCATTTCGAAATTACGACAAGTAAGAAAAAGACGACGAAGAAACGGAAGAAGAAGAAGAAGAAGAAGAAGAAGAAGAGGGAAAGAAGGATAACCAAGAAAAAAATACCAAAAAAAGCACAAAAAAAGAGAAGAAACGAAATTAAAACAAAAAAAGCATTGCCTTAAGAAAAGAAGAGTATACCTACACTGTCGAAGGAACAAGCAAGAAACACAGGGGGGGAAAAAGAATAATAAAAAAAAAATAACAAAAAAACACTTTAGACGCCTAACAAAGTAAATTGTAAAGATATGACTAAAGTATATTTTTAACAAGTTTTGAGAAACTTTAGATTTTAAACGTAAATTTTAAAAGCGAAAAATGAAAAAAAACCATAAAATTCTTAATAACTAAAAATGTGATCTAAAAGTCGTTGCTACCAAGAGAAGCCTTATGTCCTTGTTTCAATTAGTTCGGTTCCAAACGTAAGTACCAAATCCACAAGAAAAATATCGTCAGAAAAGTTGCATGGCATGCTTGCACGACTGAATCCGTTACTCGTTTACGTCTACTTGACAAAAAAAAGAAAAAAAAAGAAAAAACTTCGCACTAACGCGATCCCATCCACAGCTTTCTTCTCCGCGTACGATCTCTCCGTACGATCTCTCCGAAAACCGTGAATCCGAAAAGACGATAAATCAGGAACGCGCGCGCGAGTTTCCTTTCCGCGTGGAACGTTTCTTACCACTTGCAATAATGACAGCCCTTTACAGAGCGGCACACCCAGCAACAACCGCCACAAAGTTGCCTCTCTGTAATTGTATACTTTCGTGCGTGCAGCACCGCTCGCCACGGCTGCAACACTTATTATAGTAAATCGGTTAAACGCGAGAGCGTCCGTAATCATAGCAACTACGGTGTAATCACTACTGTTACCCCGTAGCATTGCCATTACAGGCATTATCATTATAATTCGCAGATTATTAAGTAGTATGCAACGACGGGTACGATGACTGGGCTGTCCCGCGTCGAATCGCCGCACACGCGACGATCTTGGAATTTTCTACGAGAGTAAACAAACTTTACCGCAGTCCATCGAACGGGTAGATCGAACCCGGTCTTCTCAAAAATCCAACGACATCGTGTAATATCGTTTCCGAGACATTCTCGGCGGGGATCGTGAATTACGGGATTAGTAGAGTGGTAAAAAAGTTGTTAACTACTCGCGGCCGTGGCACGTGTATCGAGAGTCTTGCCAGCATCGGGCAAATTGGTATCGAGTATCGGGAAGTCCTCATTTCGCAAAAGAGTACATTTCCCATCCCGTGGAAAAATGGCGACCAAAATTCGTTGCAAAACGAACGAAATGGCGGAAGAACATGGCCTCTGCCGAGCAGAGGCGACTCGTAAAATCGGCAGGGGTCGACGAATCTCCGCCGGGACCGAGGGAAAAATGTATAGCCGGGAACGCGAGGCACCGCTCGAAAACGAACGAAACGCACGGGAGTGAGGATGAACAAAAAAATCAGCGAGGCGAAAGCGGGAGAGGGTGGGCGGAGGGGGAGAGGGCGGCGAGAAAAATTGCGAATCGGACGAACCTCGCTTCGAAATCATTTTATTTTTCATGGGACGATGACGCACCGCTGGGGCAGACCCCGGGAGCCCCGTACCGATGATCGAGAAGGGGTGAGGCGAAACGCGAGCGGGTGGAAGAAGGGCGATGGGGGGGGGGAGAAGGGTGGTTATACCGGGGTTCGATTCGAAATTTCCTATTTCGCAACTCTGGAAGCCTGGCTCTGAAAACCGGCCGCCGCCGTTGCCGCATGCAACGTAGCAACGCGCAACACGCGAACACGTTTGGCGAACGAACGAACGAACGAACGAAAATGACGACTATGGGGCGATAGGGCGGCGAGTGGGTGGGTGGGTTGCAGAGAATCGGCAACAACGCGCTTTCGTCGGGCATTTTTTCGATGATTTTCAAGCAAGAGGGTGCTTGCTGCTGCCGCTGCTGCTTCTGGTAACTGGTGCTGGTAGCGGCACACACGCGAACGCATGGGGCTGCACAGGGTTTACGTGTAGGAACGCGCGTGAGTCTATCATCCCATTTGGCTGGGTTCGTCGATGGTCGTTGTTGTTGCGCCGGGAATACCAGCAGGGGGTGGTGGACAGGAGCGGAAAGGCGTTAGGGTGCCCCTCGGTGGAAAGAGGAGGCGATGCAACTCCGGTGTGTGTCGGTAGTAGCATGAACTAGGGTGAGCGAGAGAGCGAGCGAGAACGCGAGAGAAGGAAGAGATAGAGAGAGAGAGAGAGAGAGAGAGAGAGCGAGAGAGAAGGGAGAGTAGGGTGGCGGGCCTGCATGCATTTTTTTTCCACACCCCGCGTATTGATCCCGGAGTCATTCAAAATGGCGGCCGGGGCCGAGTCAGCCAATGACTGCCTGAATCGATGACTGCAGCGAGCCACCCCCGGACCGGCCAATGGGAGGCCAATGGGAGGCCGTCGCACGGCGTTCTATGCGGGAACCACCACCCCGATATACGAGACACCGGCCTACCACCTTCCTAGTCCCGCTAGTACGTGCACATGCGTTTGCACGCGTGTCTGTTTCGTGTTCCGGGTTCGAGCTCGTCGATGACCCGGGACACGTCGATGATTTCCACGGAAAATTCCCCTTCCCGGTCCGGTCGAGCTGCATTTCGACCCCCTAAAAAACCGTCAAACTTTCCAACGATCGCTCGGCCGCCCAGCTATTTCCGTCCAGACCGTTCGCATTCGCCGCGATTAACGGCCTACCCCAACCACCTCCTCCCCGGCCCACCCTCTTTTATTCCACCCTCGCGAAATAACAGCAATCGGGACTCGTGCTCTCCGAGTCGTTTAATCGAAAGAATCAGCCTCTCTCTCTCTCTCTCTCTCTCTCTCTCTCTCTCTCTCTCTTTACGAATCTTCTCTGCTCACTAATCTTGCATCAATCTAGCTCTTCTTTGGATTTTTCGTCGAAAAATTTCTTCTCACGGCGAGTCGAACTTCTTTTCTTTCGAACGAGAATCTCGAACGACGACAATCTTTTCGCGACACGATTCAATCTTTCCAACCGTGCTCTTATCTTGGTCACCTTGATCCTGGATCCGCATCCTCTTATCTTATCTTGTCTGTTCGTTCGAGTCGCAAAAAAATGGCAACCGTCGTCGCGAAGAAATCCTCTCTTTTTTCCCTCCGCCTCCCGTCTCTCTACACTCCACCGTTCTCCATGGGTACGTACATACACAGAGACTCGGTCGATCAATCGATCGATCGAACCGTGGGGAAAGAAACGAACGAGAGACTGCGTGGAAGGGACGATCGAGCCAATGTTTGTCTCTGAATCGAAGCGCATCAATTTTCTGCGGCACGGCACTCGTTGCCGCACTTTGTGCCTAACGCGGGGCAAAGAGAATGTCGAAACTGCACGAGGCACGAGGCACGATTGCATCACGGTCTGCGGAGCGTGCACCGCGCGCTGCATTACATCTGTGTGTGCATATATACTTAGATTGGCTCCTATTGACATAGCCACAGACGACTACAGTGGTGGTACAGTCGGGAAAAATGCGAGCGACGCGTTCCACAGGCCTCGTCGCCGCGTGTCCGCGCCGAGTTTCGTCGACACTTTGATCTCGGTCTCGGGGAACGGCGTCGCGCCCGCTAGCATCCCGATTTTCCGACAGAATGAATTAATAGGAAATCGAGCGTTCGTCCACGCTGTTTCCCTTCGAGCGTGCGTCCTTCTCCTCGTCACGCCAAAACGTCAAAAATCGATCTCTCGCGTACGCGCGCGGCCGCGCGAGAGAGAGAAAGAGACATCAGCCGTCATGGTTCGACGATTTTTTTATCACCGATCGACACGTCGCACCGATACGCGGCCGCTGTCTTTTTATTATCGAAATTCATCGATACCTCGCCCCGATCCGTCGAGGCGCGTAACCGGAACGATGTTTGTCAAATCGATGTTTGCTACATCGCGCGGATTTTGTTGATCATTGTCAATACTGCGTTTGTGTAAACAACCGCCGCAAATTCGTCGCGTCTCGTCGCTCCGTATAATGATTCCAACGCGATGAGATTCTGTTACGGATCAATCGAATCAATCCACTGACCCGGAACTTCTTTTTTTCCCTTTTTCGTCTTGCTTTCTTAAACGAATCGACGATTTAGATCTCCTTAGAGGGAAATGCCGAGGGAATCTCAACGATGCGTTGACTCTTGATCCGGTTCTTTATCCGGGAGGAATTTGCACGACGATTCGAGAAAGGGTAGGAAAGTGCGAGCGAGCGCCGCACTTTCTGCCGCAGCTGTACCAAACGCACGATGGAATGGTTTTTCTAGCGCGGGCAGTTTTTCTATTAAGCTTCATTTGTTTCTTTCATTGCGTAATGTGCCGGACGCGTCGCTCATTTCATCCTACTGGCCAGCACTCCTACCGTTACAATTCTTAATCCGGATTGCCGTTTCGATACTTCGCGTCGTGTTTTTTTCTTCTTTTTCTCTGCCCCTCCAACGATTCGACGTTTCGCGCGACAAGTGGTGCGAGCAGAGTTCGCGAGGTTCTGTAATGTTGCTTGGAATTATTTTTCTACGAATTTCTCGACACTTGCGGGTTCGACAAGCCAGTTTCATCGTGAAACTCTGTCGTTTCGTTCTTCTCGCTATTTCGATCGAACACGGATCGCGTGTCTCCGCGCGATGCGATCGATAATCCCGCGCGACGGTTAGCACGGACAGAAACCTAAGAACGAGTCACCCTTTTCTGTATTCGTTCGACCCTTGTTCGTTGGCCCGCCACCAGGCGTCACTTCATCACGGGGTGGTTTTCTCTCGAGGGGATGAATCTGCGAGGCTACTCTACTGTACAGCGCATTCAAAAATTCGCTGTCGTTCAAACGCTCCAATTTAACCCTTGACCTAGCCGATCTGAATAGAACCGACGAGAAGGATAATTCCGAGCGAATCTGATGCAATTTAACAAGAATTGACAAGAATCACAAGATAATTCCAGACTGCAGAACGTTCAATAAATAACGACCCAAGACTCGCGCGACTCATCTGAGAAAAAGGGTCGAAAGGGCCAAAGCGTACTAATTAAAAAAAAAAATACAAAGAATATCTGGCGAGGAGCTGAATTCCCCTCGAAAAAGGGGAATTTCAAAGGGAGTCTGACGGCTCGGTAAGAAGAAAAAGTAGTCGCACCGCCAACGCGGTACCAGCAAAATTCTATACGCTCAGCAGGAAGCGGAGGTACCGTCTGACAAAATGACTGGTACGCGTAAGATATTCAAAGAGAGTATCGAGAGAACGCGGTTGGCGATCGGTGGCGGTTGAACGGAGAGGCAGGTCGAGGGTCTCGTTTTGGCGGAGAAGGCGGACAATCGAAAGAAAGAAGGCAAGATCAGGGCCGGAAGACAAATGTCTTCCTACGCGGAGGCCGGCTCGGTTCTATCAGGGGAGTCGATCGAGTCGATTCACCAAGAGAAAAAGGAGCGAGATGGAGAAAAAGAGCGAACGTATGGCTGAGGGAGAAGAACAGAGAGAGAGAGAGAGAGAGAGAGAGAAAGAGAGAGAGAATCGGATGGCGGTGGCGGCACAACGGCCACAACTGGTCGCCAAGATGCAAGTGCACGTGCAACGTTCGTATGCACCGACTGGAGTTGGTATCCTTCTCTGTGTGTCGGTTGGCTTGGTCGAGGTTCCAGCTGCCGATCGGGATCAGGGGGAATCGGGATCGGGATTGGGATCTAAAATGTTACATGAACGTGTGCACGTACGTAGGTGCAATTGGTCGTCGTCGTCGAGTTGGTCAGCCGCTGGCCGGCCCGTGCGAACGCTATTCCGGTGCATATGTGCGCATGCAGCTCGCGCGCGATCCACCCACCCTTCGTGAAAGAGCCTCGACTCTCACCTGTTTTTACCCTGCCGGTTCATTTGTAATTTAAAACGAGCCTCGATTGCCCAATGCCCGGTCCCTCCTCCACCCGCCGCGCGCGCGGCCGCACGGTATCGCCGTGAGTCCATAAATTCGTGCGTATTTTTCCCGTCGTAAAAGTTTTGCGGGGCCCTACTTGAAAAATATTCCGCGGCTAACGCCGGTCTCTCCTACCCGGTTATTTGATTGTAGATAGCTTTCATCGGTTAGTAAACGGGGAATTAGCAGACAGGGCGCTTCCTTTGGAAACTCGATGCGCTGCTTCGCGATATTGGTTCGCGTTCCGTTTACGACGAGACCCGTTTCTTTTCTTCTCTCTTTTTTTCCTCACGAGAAACACGGAACAATTTGCGAAATCGAACATGTTACGTCACACGTTACGAAAGTGAGGAGTAACGCGTACTTTCTCTTTCGCAACCTCGCCGAAATTCTTACCTCGGTAACAGCCTGTCGCGTACCGGAAGTTCGATCGCGATCGTGGTACAGGTCCCCTCCTTTCTTCGTTCTCGTACACACCCCCGCGCCGCAGTTTTGCGTGTTTATGCAGATGCGAGTGCGAGTGGAAGAAAAAAGAAAAGAAAAGAAAAAAAAGAGGAAAAGAATGCTCGTACGATTACGGACATCTGTCAGATTCTCCCGCAGATAGATTCGTGTAGCACGTGTCCGCGTGTTCCCAAAACGGCAACGGGTTTCCTCTTGCATTCTCTTTCCTTCGCCACCTTCGTCACGAAGCGGAAAGAAACGAAACGAAAGGGAAAGGGGTGGGTGATCCGAAAGATCGTCTCTCTTTGAACCCGCGCGATGAAGGAAAGCTCGAGGTCCATCGAGCACGATCTTCACGCATGGTCGGACGTTTGCACGTGCGTGTCGCGCAAGGGTGGCAAAGGAAATGACGATGGGAGGGGAGGGAAAGAGAGCAGAGGCTCGGGAGAATCCACGGGACGGGCTCATTTTCTCGCTGTTACCGGGAAGCAATGCGTCCACCTGAAGAGCGTGCAGAGAGAGAGAGCGTCTCGTGGCAGGTAGAGAGGGTGGACGCTGTGTACGAGAGGCGACACGGCACGCGGCCGTGGGGTTGGAGCGAAAAAAAACGAGGGTGCGCTTCTCCGCCCCCTGGACTCACACTTCCACGTGCACGCCACGTGGAAAAAAGGACGAGACCAACGTAAAAATGCGGCGCGTGGGGATTGCCGGCCGCTGGTGGGGGATGAAAGCAAGCGAACGCGAGAAGGTGAGGGAAAAGCGAGCAGAGGAAAGGACAGAACTCGTCGTAGAGGGTGGAGGAGGGTTGTTTCGCGCGGGAGCAAGTGACAGACACGAAAGAGGCGAGAGAGAAAGAGAGAGAGAGAGAGAGGGACGGGCAGAGAGAAGAACGAGTGTAGAGGGGAAAGACGTTGCGATGGCCAGGAAGGGATGGAAAGCTTATACATCGCGTGGTGGGGTAGACACGTTAGACGAGGCGCGTAGAAGGGGCGAGAGGAAGGGAAGGGGCCTCGTCTATTTGACGAGGAGGGTGCGTAAGACGAGTAGGATGACCATCGACCAGCCACGACTATGAAATGAACATCGGGCGCCTCTGTTGAAAAGTCGACGTCCTCCCCGAGGTCGACGATCCATCTTTCGATCGAGATCTCTGAGCGAGACACGGTGGCGAGAACCACCCTCCTTCTTCTTCGCGGCTGTGTCGCACGAATTGGGTAACGCGAAACGGCCAACGATGACGTGGTGGTTCTCTGGTGGTAAAGTACCGAGCTTCGAATTGGCAAAAAGTAAAGTCGGTCGGTGAGAAAAAAAAAATCCGATTCGAGAAGGGTCGAGACCGAAGTGGGAAGGGATAAAAAAGAAAGCGCGTCTCACTCCCCCTCGTTCTGGTTAGTCACGCGTGTGTGGCCATACGGAGCACAAGGGAGGAGGCCATTTTTATACGACGGTCCCCTTCTTTTTATTCGTACCTCAGACTGCCGCTACACCCCCTTACAGAAGCCCTCGACAAGAATTTTTCGGTCAGTCGAATTCATCGCGTCGTGACGTTCGCACGTTCACGCTACGTGTACGTTTCTGAAGAGAGTTGGCCGCGAACGTCGGTTCGGAAAGAGAAAGGGAAAAATTTAAAAAAAAAAATAGAAAAGTGACGTTACATAGAACATATATACATATATATCTTAGGAAGCATCGGATGAGATTTTCAAGGGCAATCTTGAACGAGGGGACGAAAGGGAAGAAAAGTAGGCGCGTGTTTATATTCGTTGCACTAAACGCGAGTCAGAAGAGACGACGGTGGGTGGCAATCCAGGTACACACGGATAGACAAGGATGATCGGACGAGTTCTTGCACCCTGTCTTTCTGGAGGATATTCTCGAGAGGGAGGATAGAGGAGGAGAGAAACGGAAACGGAGAGAAGCGAAAAAAGGACCGAGAGAGAGAGAGAGAGAGAGAGAGAGAGAGACATATATCGTTGGTACAGAGAGAAGGGAAGGTGAAAAAGGAGGAAGGAAAAGGGAGAGAAAGAGAGTGGAACACCGCTCACCGCCGCCCCACTCTCTTTCTCACCCCTTAGAAAAGCTACCCCCGGTCGGAGACGTCGGCGGAGTCGGCAGCCGAGTGTCCCCCACCCACAAGCGAGGAGCTTGGGCAGAAGGAGCAGGGCGCGAGGGGTAGTCGTGAGTGTTGAGGAAAAGGGGGAGACAGAGCGCGCGCCTCGTCGTAGCTGTCTGGTGGGGGCGAAGGAAAAGAGGGGTAGCTTGAAAACTGCTGTCCTAGAGCAGGCTCAGTTTTTCGTCCTCTCGGAGGTAGATTTTGGCCGTGGGAGTACCGGTCAAGGGTCGGACGTCGGTCGTGAGTGACCTGGGCCGGGGCCCAGGTCCTAAGGACCCTGGCTCGCGAGCCTCTTACGCGGAAAACCGAGCCGGCAAACGGAGCCGGAGGCAGCCAGAAATTTCGCGACCGCGCACCACCTAAGACAACGCCCCTACCCGAACACGCGTTCTTTAAGGCACGAGGGGGTGGCTTTTAGTCAGACGCACGCGGTCTGAGAAGCGCGCCACCACCGGCCCCCGACGGAGAAGGACTTAGCGTTTCTCGCGAGCCGCAGACCCGAGTCAGTTTCGGTTCCTCCTCCGTCAAGGACTCGAGAACGCGGAAGAGGAGAGAGCTTTTTCCTCGATCGTCGTACACGCGCCGTTGCCGTTGCCGTTGCCGTTGTCGTTGTCGTTGTCGTTGTCGTTGTCGTTGTCGTTGTCGTTGTCGTTGTCGTTGTCGTCGTCGCCGTCGTCGCGAATCATCATCGTCGTCGTCGTCGTCATAGTTGTCGTTCCCGTGGTCGTCGTGGTGCTTCATCGTCTTCGTAACTGCAATACGGGATACACACTGGGAACAACGCATCGTCTTGCCAGACAAGACAACCAGAGACAAACTCTCTCGACGCTCCAACTTCGAGGAGAGAAGTAAATCAAGTGCGTTTTACGATCGTCGTTAATGCTACCAGATTTCGATGCTTCTCTCTCCGGCGAGAGACCACGGAATCCGATCCGATAGCAACGGTGTAAGGGATCTTGGATTTTTCCTTCGATTCCTCGTCCTCGATGTGACGTCTACTTCTTCTTCTTCTTCTCCTTCTTCTTCTTCTTCTTCTTCATCTTCATCTTCTCCTCCTCCTTCTTCTTCTTCGACTGTTCGCCTCTCAGTGCTCGGACCAGCCGCGGGACTTAGACGAAAACAGTGATCAACGTTGCTCCCACGCAGATGAGGATATGTCCGAGGGATGCCCCGATCGTTTATTTTTTCCATCGTGATTTTAGTCAGTTTTCCCCTCTTTCGGCCAACCACCGCTGATCCACCCCCTCTCCATTCCACTTGCCTGACATGCCCGGTACACGTCATCGTCGTCTGCAGTGTTTCGTCGCGATCGTGGACGGCTCGATCCTTTCTTAATCCCGGCGTCAGGCCGGCGATGGAGTGCCTTGTTAAGATACGGACGAAACGAACGAAAAAAACGGCGTCGAGGAATTACACGGACGAGCCGTTGCTCCGACACTCGTCCGCGAAAATGTCGTCTTGAAACGTTCGACCGATTCGTTCGCCAGCCATTCGACGATATCCGTGCCGGCAACGAGAGAACGTGTCGATGACAAAAGAAACAATTTCCGATGCCGCGAACGATGCCGATGACTCTTTGGAAGGTGATGAGAAACTGACATCTTCCCTTCGATCTTGACAATCTTCGTTCCTTGTACGAAAACGAGAGTAGATCTTTTTCTAAATTTAAAACTTTGAATCGTCGTCAAGGTTGAAAGAAACGTTTCGTAGAAAACGTCGCCGGAGTGTCACCGTGTCGTTGGACGTTCCATTTTTCTAGCCTTCGTTCGCGATTCGTTGTTCGCGGCAGTCGACGGGAAAAGCCGCGATGAAAAATTTTCACCCACTCGCGCCCGTAATCGCGTGCAATTTGTTTTTATCGAATTAATTAATTCCGGTAAACGAGAGCGGACCGTGCGAAGGTCTCGTTGATTCGCTAATGGATGGATGCTTTAAACCGTACAAAACAAAACAAAAAAAAAAAGAAAAAAAACAGTGTTTCGCTGATGATCCAATGTGAAAAAGACACGAGTGCTCGTTTGATGAAACGGTGACGATGAAATATCGCGAGGATTGTCTCGTCTCATCCTCACTCTTTCTCGTTCGATGATTTGTTTAAAGAAGCCAGTGCAAAACCGAGATGACTTTACCGGAGTACTCGCGATTTTCATGAGAGAGAGAGAGAATTTCGACGGTCGACTGTAATGCGTGACGCGACGGCAAAACGTTTCTCGGCTCACGTGCTGTGTCGTGAAACTACACTGACAGATCATTCGATCGACGAGGCAACGAAAAGTGCAAGATAGTGCGAAACGCGACTTTTTTTTTTTTTCTTCTTCGAACCTGATAACCTGAGAATATAATCGTCGTTCGAAGTATGAAAATTGAAACTCGTAGCTTTTTGTTGGAACGAAACACGACATTTCGGTGAATTCCAAAATCCTATCCAATCCTCGTGCACCCTCGGTTAAAGACAAATCATATCAAGCGAATGTTGAAACGAAAATTGGAAAACACGGTTTAGGTGTCGAGAGTTAGTGCCGTGAATTCCGCGGAAATTAGAAAATCGAGGGATCGGATGTAATGGCGATTTCGTCGCGAGTGAGAGAACGTGTCACGATCGTGTTAGATTTGTTGATGATGAAAGCGTTCAGTGCGAGGTTGTCGAAGATCCTGTAACCTTCGAATTTCGAGAACGATAGTCTAGTTGCATGCTTAGAAACACGTGAAAGCATAGAGAGAAAGAGAGTGAGAGAGAGAGAGAGAAAGAGAGAGAGAGATTTAGTGAAATCGAGTCTAGTGCGATTCGAGTCGTAAAGTACGTGCATCGGTTTAAACACACAGAATCGTCGGAATCGCGCACGTCGTCGACGTGAGAAACGCATCGGCCATAAAAATAGCGTTTTCTTTTCTGAATTGCAGCTTCGAGCGGGAGACGCGTTGCAGCAAGAGATTCCCGCGCAGGAGAGGAAGACTGGACAAAGCGGAAGAAGCAGAATAAGACGAGCAAAGCAGAAGAAGCGGAGGAACACAGGAGTAAAAGAAGAGCGAAAGCGAGACGCGTAGAAGCGGGGTTGCGACGGAAGTGATTCAACAGCGAAAGGAAAGAAAGAACGAGAGAACTAGAGAGAGAGGAAGGAAGGAAGAAAGAAAGAAAGAAGGAAAGAAAGGAAGGAAGGAAGGGAAGAAGAGTGTGTGAGAAAAAGAGAAAAACATAGAGAAAGAGAGAGCAAGAGAGCGGAAGATCCAGACAGAAGATAAGGATAGATCTGGAAGAGTGGAAGAAATCGGTAGAGGAAGGACGAGAGAAGAGAAGAAGAAGAAGAAGAAGAAGAAGAAGAAGAAGCTCGTTAGAGAGAACCTCGCGCCGCATACATATATATTTCAGTGTGTTCAAAAAACGAGTGTACCTAAGTGCAATATTATTAAACCTAAACGATAATAAGAAGCAACCACAACTACCATCGACGATATCGGTAACGACGAGCGGTTAATCGATAATCGAATAGAATTCCTTTTAAAGAGTTAAAGAAAAAAAAAAATACCCTAGAGTCGCATTTCGAGGAGGAGTCGTGAACAGACGCGAATCAGAGTAAGAGAGAGAGAGCGAGAGAGCGAGAGAGAAAGAGAGAAAGGACGAAGGATCGTACACGCACACGAGGAAGACGCAGGTCACGGCTGAAGCTGTCAACGAAGTGGAAGAGATCGAGTGGAGCGGCGGATGCCAACCGAAGCGTCTTCGACACACGCTGTGCAGACGAAGTGACCGAAATCTCGAGAGTGGAGAACTGCCGTCCCGGTTCAAAGAAATCACACGACGTATCACACACGGCCGACGCGCGAGTCCCTTTCGCACCTTTGACGATCGACGAAGAAGGGCTTGCACGTTCCGCACCACACCACGCACACACACACGCACATCGACATAACGGGGCTACTAACTACTCAGGGCAAAACGGGACGAGCAGTATCATCCGCGAGTGCGATTTCTCACTGCGGTTCAGCACAGAGGGAGAACGTCTACGTATACTTCGACCAACGGAGGAATTTCGCGTCTGCACGGACTGTCCTTCTCGTTCACACCGTCCGGGCTGGGCAATCCTGAATTTTAACCTGAACTTAAGTGTATGATAGACTTTAAGTTAGATAGAACAAAGAAATAGGGTGTTCTCCGCTAGAGACGGAGGACGTCCATTCGCGCGCGCATCGATTCATCAGACACGAACAGACATACACGTACACGCACACGCACACGCACACGCACACGCACACGCACGCACGCACACACTACGCAGGCACACACACACACACACACGCACGCACACGTAGAAGAAAGAAGACGTACGTATCAAAAACGTAAATGCAGACCATAGGAAGGAGGAGCTGAAGAAGCAGAGGAGACGCGACATCGAACGAAACGAGAGAGAGAGAGAGAGAGAGAAGAACTTGATAGAACCACCAAACTGCGGAGACGCTCGTACTACTGCACGATCAGTGTGAGAGATATACAAAGAGCGATCGGCGATCAAGTTACGGGAGATCGAGACGTTTCGAAAGATCGAGAAAAGTGGAAGGGCCATCGATCGTAGATCCGGGAACAACGGATCGGTGGTGTTCGCGACAAACAATAAGACGAGAGAGGTCGACGAGGAAGAAGGACGAACGACGAAGAGAGAAGTGAGGAAAGAGGCCGAACGGTACGCGAGTCCGAGTGAGAAACGGGCGAGGAAGAGGCAAAGGAAAAAAAAACGAGAGAAGAGGTGTATCGAGGGAAAGAGAGTTTCATGAGCCAAGTAGCGGGAGGCAGCAGCAGCAGGCCCGGGAAGTCGAAACAGGTGGCGAGTAACTGACGTTGCCCGCCGCCCACGTCGAGCGAGGATCGTTGTCCTTAAGACGATCCTGGGCTAAGAAGAGCGCGATACAGCGGAGAGAAAGATAGGAAGGAACGGCGGCGAGCGCAGAAGTGTGCCGGCCGTCGAGCTGCTTACCGGAAGGGGTGCGAAAAAGCGGGCAAGCTGCGCCGGAAGGGGGTAGCCCGGGCTTCTCGCGAAGGCCTCAAAATTTCGGACGCGACGGCGGCCCTGGACCTACGTGCCCAGACGCTAACCCACCCCGACTTTGGCTTGGACCACCACCAACAGCAGCAGCAGCAGCATCACCATCAACAGCAGCAGCAACAACAGCAACAGCAGCGTCCGCAGCAGCAACATCAGCAGCAACAGGGCCAAAATCCAGAGTCGCGTCCACACCATCACCTTCAACAGCATCATCATCATCAGCACCATCCCGGAAATCATCTCCACTCTGGCGATTCGGGGGGTGGGATAGGAGGTGGAGGAGGTGGCGGTGGAGCCGGTGGAGGTGGCGGTGGCGGTGGCGGAAGTGGCGGCGGTGGAAGTGGCGGCGGCGGAAGTGGCGGTGGTGTTGCTGGTGTTGCTGGAGGAGGATCGGCCGGACCGGAGGCTGACAGAGCCGTCAGAATCCAAGACGAGGACGACGAGGATATCACCGAGAGGGAGGACGAGGAGGAAGACGAAGATCCTTGCAGCTCGCCCGAGGCAGACCTCGAAAACGAGCCGGAACCCATGGAGGTCCAAGCCGTCACAGCGACAGCGGCGGCCGCGAATCTTCACGCGCTGCGACAACATGTTTTCAAGATGTCCGATTACTGGCAGCAACCGCAACGGGGGCCGCCTCAACATTCGCCGGGGATACAGCACAGCCCTATCTCCAACTCGACTCAACAGCAGCAACACCAGCAGCAGGTACAACAGATGCACAGCCCTCTTGGCCAGCAGCAGCAGCAGCAACAGCAACAGCAGCAGCAGCAGCAGCAGCAGCAACAACAGCAACAGCCGCAGCAGCAGAACGTCCCGCAGGTGCAGCAAACCGCTAACACGGGATTAGGACAGACCGCCAGTCCGCAGCAGCAGTTGCAGCAACAACAACAACAGCACGCCATGTCCATGGGCCAGCAAACGGCTCAAGGGGCGCAGCATCAGTCTTCCCCGGCACCAACGACGCCCTCGCCACAGGCAGACCATCAGGGCGGCATCACGTCCAGCATGGCCCAGAGTCTTCACAGCCTGGCGCAGGCACAACAAACCATGTCCCAAACCTCGAGTCCCTCGCTGTCCGTTCAAGCGGTCCAGGCGATCAATCAGAACCTGGGACAGGCGTTGAGTCAGGTCTTGTCGCAGAACATGCAGCAGAACCTGGGGCAAACCTTGCAGCACAATCTCGCGCAAAGTCTGACGCCGAGCCTGTCTCCGCAACAGCAGCAACAGTTGCTCAATCAACCGCAGAACTTGAGCCAGGCGAATCAGAATCTGCAACAGAACATTCAAAGTCAGGCGCAGAATCTGTCGCAAACGCTGCAGCAACCGGCTCAGAATTTGACCCAGAATCTCGGCCAGAGTCTAAGTCAACAGGCGCTGCAACAACAGGCAGCGCAGAACCTCACGCAACAGCAAGCGCAAAACCTCACGCAAAATCTACAACAACAGGCGCTTAACATGGCCGGCAGCATCGCTCAGAACGGTGCTCTCGCCGGGATGAACATGTCGACCAATCAGCAACAAAATTCCCAGAACTCGATGCTGAGTCCGGGCGCGACGAGCCAGGACTCCCACGACCTGACCGAAAAACTCGTCAACGAGCTGCAGGTGAGAATACATTTATTACGATCGACAGAACCGATACCCTTTCGTCTGTTTCTTTTTTTCTCTCGTTCCTTCTCTCTTTATTTCTTTTTTTGTCTTCTTTTTCCATTTTTATTTACACGATCTCTCGTTAGACCACTCTCGTCCATAGCTAACGGAGAGAAGAGATAAATAACTGGGACGAGGCAACCGCGATAAAAGTGCATAATGCGCCGATAAATAGGGTCATTCACACAGGGCCGACTGACGCCGGACAATACTTTCAAACAGTTTCTATCAATGGTGAAAAATACGCCTCTCGTCTCGAGATCAGGTCGAATCTTTTCCATACTTCCAGCTCGCCTATTCCGCGAGTTCTCGATAACGAACGAATCGCCGTTCTATCCTGTGTTCTTGCGAACGTAACTGACGTAGAGTCGTGAGTTCCACGATTTCGTTGAACGAAATCACGCCAGGTTCGAGTCAAAAATTCCCCGAGAAATTGCCCTCCGTGAGAGACGGACGAGGATCTCGGTCGTCTCGCGATCGCGGTACAAAAACAAAAAAACAAAAAAAAAAAAAAAAAAAGAAAAGAAAAGAATGAAAAAAAAAAAAGGAAAGAGGAACTAAAAAGACCAGATGTCAGACCTGTCAGAATCGACAGGATACAACGAAAACGTCCGTATCGGCTTAACTAGATGACTTTCAATAAATCGCGCTACATCGTCGACAATTTCGCTGACTGTTTGAATCTGCGACTGTACCGAGATACACTGACCATGGTTCACGCACATCGGAATACGTTGACTTACCACATCGCGTACTTCAACACGCGTACGCCACGACACACGTACACCCGCAGTACACGCACGCAACGGAACGAGCGAGAGAGCGAGAGTGAGAGAGTGTCGAAGAGAGAATGTGAGAGAATGAGAGATCGAGCGAACGAGCGAGCGAGCGAAATAGAGAGAGAGAGAGAGAGAGAGAGTAAGAGAGAGTAAGAGAGAGTGAACGTTCACGCGAGAGCGCGCTCGCGCGCGCGTTCTCTCCGGCTAGCAGACAAGCAAGCAAGCAAGCAAGCAGCCAACCACGCACACATTAGAGTCACGGGGCCACAAATGCAAACGCGGCCCACGCACACCGATGCGAGGAGATGCAGATACGTCGTCTCTCGGGGTTCTTGACCCGCGCAACACAGATAATACTATACGCATACGTCATACGGTACGCCGAGAAGATGTTCTCGAGAAAATATCGCGGCGTGCTTCTGCGATGCCACAGTCCGCGGAGCTTCGATACGAGGAAACTAAGTAAATATATCCCCGCAAGATCCGCTTCGGTCTCACCGCTAATAGGAATCCGAACCTTTCTTTTTCTTTCCCCCCCCCCCTTTTTTTTGCTCGCTTTAAATTACATACACAGAGAGAGAAACACGCACGCACGCTCGATTCGAGCTGATTTTCTGTTTCGACGCGAATTTATTAAGAAGGATGACGGAAGAAGGAAAAAAGAGACACTTTGGTAGAGGAAAAAGTTGAGCGACTCGACCGTGCGATTTCACGGATGGTTCTTCGTTTCTTTCTTTCTGCTCCTTTTTTTCTTTTCGGATGTCGTTGGGAACGTTCAACTGTTTTCTCTACCTCTAGAAAATTTCTACCGTCTTCTCCCTTCAGTCTTCTCAATCAGCGTGACGGTTCTCACCGTCCAAGAGGAGAGATTTAGAGCAGCGATGCGTCGGAATTAACGAGTTGCACGAATTTATCGCAAGCTAGAGCTTACGAATCTGAGATAGAAAAGAAAGCGATTTTCTAGTAAACTGCCGGCTAGAAGAAACGGCAACGAGAAAAAGTAAACTAACACGAGCCTCCTGTCTTGCCCGATAGTCTCGTGCGGCGGGACTTGGAGGTGCGGGAGGCGCCGGCGGAGGTGGAGGAATGGGCAACATCAACGAACGCACCCTCGAGGAATGCTGGTCTACCCTGCAACGAGTGAGTTGAACACTCAGCCCGTTCAAAATCCCCTTATTATTTCTCCTCGTCACACAGCTTCCTGCAACAACTTCTCACTTTTTAATTTCTTTTTCCTTTTTCTTTTTACTCGCCAATTTGTACCCGAGGCTCTTCTTCGACGCAATACCCTTCTCTTTGCGTAAAATTTTTGTTCTCTCATTCTCCTCTACATGTTCCTCCCGCACGTTTTACGTAGTCGAATTATCTTTGGTTTCGCGATTTCACTTCAATTCTTTCCTTTTTTTTTTTTTTCTGGTTTTCGATCGCGAGTTTGCTTCGGCGACGGCGGGCGCGATCGCTCTGTCCGTCTCTCGTCGTTCTTTTTTTTTCTCTCCCCCCCCCCTCTCCCCACACACACACACACCCGTCCCCTTATTATTTTCCACTCGTATTTTTCTCGTTAGTTGCTCTTGTCGCAGCGCCTGGCATGCTCTACGTGCGTGTATGTGCTTCATTGTAAGTTGATCTCTTCCATATTTATTTTTTTTCTAATTTTTTCTCCGTCTCACCTTTAATATTAACGTTAAAGGAAGAGCATCTTGCTCGCCAAGAAATTCGCCTGGGCAGCGTCGTCGTCTGCTCGTGTCGACGACGACGCGCGCCGCCATTCTCGACGTATAACAAAGCGTTGACCGCCGTGGCGGTTCGAGATCGATCCAAGCGATTTACGGGAAGATCGTGGACACGCGTGTATACATACACACATTTTTACGGACACGTTCCGTAGGTAGATGACCGACGACCGTCTCGGCCAACGGTACATCGCACAGCTCGCAAGAGGTACAATACCGCGTTTAATTGTTCCGTACGCGTATTCCACGCACGTTGCGGCCGATTTAATGGGACACTCCATCCCGATCGATAACGCGATTCTCCGCGTATATGGCGTTGTGTCCTTTTACGAGGCAGGGAACCGAAATGAAGGGAAAAGGAAGCACCGCTAACGAGCCGTGAATCGAGTTCGACTCGATGAGAATCCGTCTCGGGAGACTCGAAGGTAGGAGACGCCTGGATAGACAGAAGAAAGAAAGAGAAACGAGAGGAGGCCGCGAAGAATAGGAAGGGAGGCAGGTATATAAAGGGGGGAGGGGCAGGAGGGAGGGAGGGGGGGCAGCGAGTAAAAAGAGAAGCGGCTCGTGCAAAACTTTTAAATTCTCGGCACCGAGCACAGAAAGCAACAATTTGTTTCGCTAAGTAGCCGCGGCGCTCCTTTGTTTTTCCGACTTCTTTTATTCCCGCTAACTGCGGGGGGATGAATGGGCGAGAAGGTGGTTGAGAGAGCGGCGGTACGAGTTCCCTCGTCCATCGCCACCTTGAAAGCGAGTCGCGAGCCAAGCCGAAACTTTCGGAAAATTCGCAAAAACGCCGCACGATGGCGAAGTTTTCACGTTTTGCCGAGAGATTTAATTAAAACGTTCGCTTCCTTTGTGAGCCCCCGCTCCCGCTAGCCGTGAATTTTCATCGGCAGTGGGGAGAGGGCAGGCGCCCGTTGTCGGTGCTCGTGACAAAGTATTAAAAGCAACGCGCGCGCATTGCCATTTTCCAAAAGACAAGACGATCTTCGCTGACGAAGTTCGCGACATTTTTTTCACGACTTCGTCCCCTTCTCGACGCGTTCTGAAAATTGACGATTCTGGAGATCGAGCTGACGATGACGATTACAAAAACGCGGCACTGGGAATCGTGGGAAAACAAAGGGTGTCGAGAAAGAAGAAGATGAAAAGTCGAAAAACATTAATGCGCGGCGAACGCGTTGTACAAACACTCATAACCCGAGTGATTCTCATGGTGCCCAATCCAGGGAAGGGGAGAGGGTCGTCGTAGCCAGCGAGACGGAGAGAAAGGCGGTTTTTGTTCTTTCACCGGCTCGAAAATTAAAATCCAATTATTTCGACACCTCAGCGCGACCCTCCGGCGATTCAAATGAATTTTTTGCCCCGGCTCTTTCCCTCTGAAATCTTTCTTTCACCCCGGGCTTTAAACCGGTTCGGCATCGACAAGGTAACGCAACGCGGTGCCACCACGGGCTTACCCTTGACCGATTCCGAGTCCCGATTTTGAATCGACGACAGCTGCCAGAACCGGAACTCCGCTACGGGGGAAAGACGAAGACGACGAAAGAAAAGAAGGGGGGAGGGGGAGGGGGAGGGTTAAGGCGAATATGAACGCGTACGGATCGATACTCGCAGAATCTTTGATGCACGAGATGCGTCTTGGAGCGACGAGCGACGAAGAGAGAGTAATCACAGTTGCGAGAGAAACTTTTGGTACGCTTTTTCAGTGCGCTCACGCTCAGCTCGAACTCTTCAACTGGCTTAAATTATCACGGATCACGGATAACTACGATCGTTTTGGAATGTTAGAAAATTTGCTTCATTTGCGATCAATTACCTCAACTCCTCTTGCGAGTAGTATACCATCTGACTTACTTATTATCTCGCGATACGTATAACAATATCAACATATCTTTTAGCTACGCTGTACAACGACAAACGTGTCTATTTATGTTAAAGTACTCTGATCGAGGAAGTCGTCATCGACAACTGAAAGATCCGGTACGTGTGTTCATTTAATATCTGGCACTTTCTCTCAAACTTACCCCATCTCCGAAACATTTGTCTCTCTTCGAGGAGAGATCGCACCAGGAGAAGAACGTTTCGTGCGCTAGGAACAAAAGCGTCGACTGATTTTCGCCGAACGAAACGCGCGCGCGTCTTTCTCACGTTCGGTTTCTCCGTCCCCTTGAGCGTAACTTATTTTTTGCCTCCAACCCCCGAAGAGGTTCCATCGTATTATTTAAATAACGGTGTTCGCGCGCGTGCCATTGTTTCGCTAACCCTTCTACTATTACGGGAAAGGGTGGAGGGAGGAGGGTGGGAGAAAGAGAGAAAGAGAGCTTTCTGTTCCAAGTCGAAGAAGAAAACCCCGGAGGATGAAAGATAGAAGGGCGGGAAGAGGGAAGAACTTCCGTGCCGCGTAGCCGTTATGGCGAAGGCAAAATTACGACATCTCAAGTCCACGGGCAACCAATACCTTCTGCCCGGCTCGCTACCTACAAAGTTTCCTGGCTTTTCAGTAATTTTCTATGATTTTCAGATCGCATGATCGCTAACAATAACGGGGCCGGCCCCGTGCCGGCTGTTAAGATCCTTCTAATCGAATTGTTCGATCTTCGGCGAAACTCCGACGAATTCGCGAACCAACGCCTCAGAGAGAGAGAGAGAGAGAGAGAGAGAGAGGGAGAGAGAGACCACCAACCTGTGTGGTGGTGAGCGGTGAAATTTGGAAGAAATTCAACTAACCAAAAAAAGACTTCGCGAATCTCTTTAACGAGTCGAATGGAAAGGAGGAAAAACTCGGGAAAAATTCAGAAAAAGAAAAGAAAAAAAAAGAAGATAACGCGACACGAAACTGGCGTTCGTTCATTGGACGATAAGCATCTCTCGAGAAGCGTGGCCCGGCCGAAAGCAGAGAAGGAGAAAGGTGCGCGTTACAAAGTCGTGAGCCCGGCGGAACATTCTGTACGCGGCGCGTACGGTTCGTTCTTCCTCTCGTTCTTTTTTTCTCCTTCCTCGTCATTCGCTCGCGCGGTTCCGCCATGACCTACCCCAAGCGCGGTCGACGAAAGAAAAAGAAGGAGTAAAAAGGGAGGAGGGAGAAAGAGAGGGAGAGAGAGAAAGAGAGGGAGAGAGAGAAAGAGAGGAGGAGAAAGAACTCGCGCGCCCACACACGGCTCTGGCCAAGTTGCGAACGCGGATGACCAGGAGAAGAAAAGTTGCACGTCGGTAACGAACGAGCGAGACGGAACGAGATCGTGAGCCAGAGAGGAAAAAGGGAGGGCCGGTGCCGCACGGAATAGAGTTTATTCTTTGTGTCGCGAGTATGGCTACGCGCTTTTTTTTTATCGTTCGTTGACTCCGGCTCGGTTCTGCAGTCGCGTTCGCCGCATCGCTCGGCCACGATAAGATTACATTCACACAGGGGCGGTCACGCTCAAGCCCGGCTGCCGCGCACCGAAACGTCTCGCGGCGCGCGCTTTTCCCTCCGCTTGGAGATTTTCATTTCGAGCACGATCGCGCTTTCGAATTCCTATGTACCTAGGAATCGAGAATTATGTCTAGTGTATTTATCAATATCGAAATTTCCCTCTCTCGCATCGTCGACAAGCGCTGAACATTCCGCAACTCATTGCCTGCCATTTCCAACCTGACAACCTACCGTACAATCGACCAATTAGATCTACGCCCTGTCTTCGCGGAACGAACGAGAGAGAAGTCGATGTAATCCGACCGATACGCCGGGCGTTTTCTGAAATTCACCTCGATGCGCCTTCGCCGTTTCACGTTTCACGTCGCGCAGCCTCGCATAGTTTCCCCGCCGAAAGCCGCCCCGTAGAATGCCGAACTTATTAAACAACCGTTATCCTACGTGCCACCGGTAATTATTGCAAACTCGAAACGTGACGCGTACGCAACGGCCATTAACCGGCGCGGTGTTTCTGCTCGAATGCAAAACACCGAGGAGCGAGCGCGTAATAGCCGATCTCCAAAGAAGAAGCCAGGGCCGAGGGCCGAGCAGGTCCCCGCGGGAAAGAAATTTAATCGAACGGCAGGGGTAACGAGGAAAATGCAAAAAGATGAAAATCGACTCGAGAGAGGAGTCGGATCTGCGCGGAGTTGAGAAATCTCAGCGGCCGGTCACGAGAGAGACCGCGCGCGTATCCCCAGAACCTTTCCTCTCCTCTCGGTCGCGGAGCTGCAGCGGCAAAAGATCGTTGCCCTTCTAAATATAAGTTTGCAAAATCGAACAGCAAAACTGCGGAGTTTTGCCGTGGTCTGTGCAGCTCTGTGTGTATATTGCCGGTAGATCAGCCCCTTCTTCTTCTTCTTCTTCTTCTTCTTCTTCTTCTTCTTCTTCTTCTTCTCCTCTTCTTCTTCATCTCCGTCGTCGTTGTCTTCTTCTTCTTCTTCTTCTTCTTCTTCTTCTTCTTCTTCTTCTTCTTCTGCCGGACTGCCCGTTGCTCTCGCCGCTCCTCTTTCCAACGCGTTGCTTGGTCCTCCTCCGCCAGAGCGTATCCTCCATCGGCTCTCTCCTACTCCCTCGAATCTTCGTCCATATCTACCACCTCCTTCGAATCCCCTCTTCGACTCCCTCAGACACCGATCCCCACTGCAGCCTCGTGACCTCGAAGACTTGCGAATCCGCTCTTTCGTTCGCGTTGACTTTCGGACAAAATTCGCCTGGCTCCCCTGAACGTAGTCGTAGGTCAGGATCCACAGGCCGCGTCACGGCTTGTTTCGCGCCAAACGGCCACCCGTTGGATCCCGTACGGGAACCCCTTCTGGCGAAACTCGCGGACTCGCTCCGCTCCGTACGCTTCTCTCTCGCCCCGGTTTCGGCCTTCGGCCGATGAAACGTGGAAAAATACGAGAACCGTTCGAGAACGTTTGAACGGAGTGGAACTGCAACCTCGTTCGATACCTCGTTGACGATCAATTATGAAACGGAGGACCGGCGCGAGGATGCTTTTGATTTTTCGCGTCTCGTTATCAAGCATTCAGCCTTCAAAGATTCATGCCTCGCGATACAGCTGCCAGCGTCTCTTCGATATAAATATGCACCCGGTCTCTTTTATTATCCTCTGGTGCTCCGCGGAAGCTGTGCCGAACCGAAAGTTCGAGGAAAAACTGAAAACGGGAATAGTACGATTGCCAACGTCGCCGCGGACGTGGAATTAAAAAAATTGATCGGACCTCTGAAATAGCAAAATTCCTCGTTTGCTATTTGCCCGAAGACGGTCAGTCGCGAACAGAAACGAGAACGCGGAGAAATTGAAATTGAAAGAGACGAGGAGCCCGTAACAGCAGAGATATATAAAAAAAGGAAAGAAAAAAAAGAAAGAGATATCCGACCGCGTGGAAAAAATAACCGAGCCGGAATCTGGGTCAGCGGGGCTGTGCAATCGCGATGTGCCAATGTCAGCCGCGTAGATCGCAAGGCCAGTAAAATCGTGAGCCGCGAAAAAGTGTGTTCGATCCGAGAGCATCGGTATTATCCCTCGTCGTCGTTTTGCTCGGTTCGAAACAAGTTCCGCCATTCCGATAAAACGGCTCTCGATAAAACTCGAGGAGAATCTAAGAATACCCCGCTGAAAATCACCGTTCCCCGACCGTTCGGTCCAAGAATCTCGACCAATAAACGCAATATTGTTCAAACGACCCGCGAGGAATTTCGAGCGACGATGTTTTTTTCTCGACGAGTACACACTGTGCTCGTCCTATAAGGCGAATGAAAGAGCAAAGAGGATCGTTCACGTTGGTGTGCACGTTGCAGCGGCGAGCGGTCGGCGTCATCGTCATCGTCATCTCGTGCATGCGTGGGTGAATAGCCTGGCCGGTCTCGGGCAATACAGACGAGACAGAGAGACGGGGAGAGCCTCGAAGAGAGAAACGAGCAACAAAGAGAGAGGGAGAGAGAGAAGGGGAAGAGAGAAAGAAAGAGAAAGAGAGAGAGAGAGAGAAGTCGAACAAGCTGAGAGATCAGAATGAGAAGTTCTTGCGAAAGGGAGACAGCGAGTATTGCGCGGTAAAGCGGGGCAAAGAGGGGTCCGCGAGAAAGAAAGACGCCCGGCGTACTGGCTCCACACAGAGAGTTTCTTTCCTCCTCGTTTCGTTCTCGATTATTACACTCTTCCAACGCGAGTTAAATTTTCACGCTTCGACTGTCGCATGAAGGCAAACTACGAGTCACGAGTGATCGATTATCGGAAAATACTCTCGCGTCGTCTCGATTTGGCGACGATCTCTGGTCGTCGTGAGAATTTCGGTCGTCCGCGTCGTTCGGCTCGCACGATTTGATTTCGACGAGATGAATCTCAGGATGCCAGAGGATCATCCCTGTTAGGTTAGCCGTGTATGTAAAACGTGCACGATCCGAGTTAGCGGGATGGTAAAGACGCAACCCCACTCCGTGTACTCTCGTGGATCCGCTCTGGTAGCTTCTCGAGGCGAGTATTCTACCTTCGGACCTTCGCGCCAGTGCCCCCCACCGGCCGGTATCCGGCCAATCGGCCGCGAGGACGCCGGCGTGAAGCCTACGCGGCGGCGGGCAGGCCGATTCTCGCCGGCGCCCCAGCATTTTATACGGAAAAGACTCTTTAACGAAGCACAAGGTGCGCACGCACGACCAACTTCACGCGACACCACGCGCGCACCGCGTCACACGCACACGGGGAGGCGAGAGTGCGACGAAGACGACGACGACGACGACGACGACCACCACCATCACCACCACCACCACGACGACCACGACGACCACGACGACGACGACGACGACGACGACGACGACGTAGACGAAAGACCAAGACGATCGGTGACAAGATTCTCCAAATCATCCTCCTCCTCCTCTTCTTTCTTTCGATACCATCGACATTTTTTTTTTCTTTTTTTTTACCATCGACAAATCGAGCAATCGACAAATCGGAGAGCAACCGAACGTCAACAACACCGAGAGAAAAAGAAAGAGAGAGAAAGAGAGAGAGAGAGAGAGAGAGAAATCCGCAAAACGTGAAACTGACTCGCCAGAACCTAAGGATCACAGAGAGTGCAAGAGGACTACAAGGAGGATGTCGGTCAGTTGGATCTGAATCGTTCAATGGTGGTGATCGAGAAGATTAAGAATACTCGAGACGCGAGGAAAAAGCACGCAAGATGAGTGACAACGTGCGCGACATTGACAGCTGACAGCGCGCGAGGAATTCCTCTTCGTCTCTCCCTGTAGCCGCTCTCTCGGTGTTATACGCGCGACGCTCCTTTTCTCGTCCTGTGTCTCTCCTCCTCGTCTTCTCCTCGGATCCCAGTGTCCCCTACGAGGTGTGTTGTTCCCTTTCTTGCTCGCTCCCTTCGTTCCACATCTTCTTCTTCTTCTTCTTCTTCTTCCTCTTCTTCTTCCTCCTCCTCTTCTTCTTCTTCTTCGCGTCATTCTCCTCCGCCCGTAACTTCGCCGCCCCCACCAGTAAGCAACCGCGCCGCGAAGTGCCGAACGATGAACTCGGGCAACAGTGTGCCATATTTTGTGATCTTTTTACCTAGCTCCTACCACCGCGTTTTAACTGTGATCCACCTACTCTAGAGAAACCGTGCACGAGAGGTAAGGAGATATATCTCTAATTCTAATCGCGGACCTACGTATTAGCCTAACGCGTAGTCGGACCTGAGAAGCACGTTCCTCCATGTTTCAGCGCGTGATTTCTTTTTCTTTTTTTTTTTTTTTTCGGTGCATCGCCACCCTTCGTACAAACTCGACCAGTTCGAATATCTCGGGATGCTGACACTTGGAGGAAGTCCCCAATTCAACCCCGTTGCGATCGTTTTCTCTGATTCGTTTCGAAAACTTTAGATTCTCCAAAGAAACGTGCGTCGAAATTATCGGCGTGCTCGTTCGCGAACGAGCAGTTCTTAACGTGTTTCGATACACGTTCGTTGGAGAAATGTGAAATTCTTGAAAGTACAAGGCGAAAAGATTGTAACAGGGTTGTGACCAGAGATCAGTGGATGGCGACGCGATCGTTCGATTGTTCACACTGCTGAAAATTCGACTCAAAAGAGAAAAGAGGAAAAAACCGCGAAAAGACGATCTCTCGCCGGCCATCCGCATGCGTCTCTCCGTTCTGTCCGAGAGGAAACAACCGATTCCGTCAGAGCCGTCCTTCCGCGGAATCGCGCACGCCGGCGCACGCATTCCAGAACGAGGACGACGCGCTCCTTCGAGCGCGAAACACCGCCAACTGGATCGACTCGAAGTCAACGTATCTCGCGGGAGAAAGATCCTTTCGTCGTCGTCCCCCAACACACACGAGAGAGAAACGTGTACGCTTCTGGCAGTGCGTTCCACGCTGCCGCTCTCTTCTCTCTCTCTCTCTCTCTCTCTCTCTCTTTCTCTCTTTCTCTCTCGAAATCGAACGCGCACCACGTTTTTCGTTTTCTCGCCGGTGATACAAAGAAAGTATTCATCTATTCGGTCGGTGATTCGATGATAGTTGGCCTTTTCGCACTAGACCTCCGCACTAGGTCCTCTATTCCCGATACGCTTTGTCTATTTTCTCTCCGACGAGTTCGAAGCTCTCGTATTGCCACTCGTCCGAGTTCAGATCGGTCTTCATTCGGATGAGAATGCTAGATTATTTACGCGACGAGGAAATAATCGGGATGATTTCTTGAAGCACGGGAGCGACGAATTGTTTTTCGAGATGTAGCGATGACGTCGCGAGCCGAACCGCGACCTACTCCAACCAAGCGACCGAACACCTCTTGTGCCGCAGAGATCTGACTCTTGCCAGAGTCGTGTCTTACGAGAAACGTGTCTCGAACGATTTCGTTCGCAGCATCGGTCGCTGGCTCTCGTTACGGCCGGCATTTTTCACCGCGCGAGGAAAGCGATTCTAAGATGGAGAAACACCGGCGTTCGGGCGTGGTAGAGAGAGAAAAAGTGGAAGGAGGAGACAGAGAGAGAGAAAGAGTGAGGCAAGGAGAAGGAAACAAACTGCCGAGAAGGAAGAGGGCAAATAAACGGGGAGAGAGATAGCGTATGCAGATCGTGGCGGAGCGTTCAAAGAAAAATACTTTTTACCCAATGCAAAAACTTCGACCCTTCGCTCGCGACGGCCGTGGGAAATTTCGTTGGCGACGCGCGAAAACGAGGGGGACCCGATTCGAGATCGCGCCCCGTTGGCAAAAACACCCCAGATTTCCTTCGTAGCCGGCCGTGCTCGGAAATCTTCTTTTATCCGCGACCACGCGAATCGATATCGCAATCGACGATCGACCCGCCTGCGACGAACGACGAACGTTTTCCCCGATCGACTTTAGTAGTTTGTGTTTCTTCTTCCTTTTTTTCTCTCTCCGTTTCTCTCTTTCTCTCTTTTCCTCTCTTTCTCTCTTTCTCTCTTTTTCGAGTTCAACGACTCAGTGACCACGAGGTGGGACACACACTCTCTGGGTTTGAGAAATGTCAAGAAATGCAGGCATCGTCCTCTCGCAGAGCGAGAGGACGGTAGGAGGGAGAGAGAGGGAAGAGGGGGAGGAGGAGACGAATGCGAAAAGGGAAAGAGACGGAAAGCCGAGTGCAGCAGAGGTTCGGGCAGATAGAAAAGGAGAAGAGAGAGAGAGAGAGAGAGAGAGAGAGAACCGCGGAGAGCCACCAGACGTGGCAACGGCGCAAATGCAGAATGCACGCTGACATAAAACATACATATATGCAGGATGCAACGAGCAGCATCCACCGGCAGCCTTCTCTTCTAGGAGTACTGTAAACGCTGCCACGACGTCGACGAGTCAGTCGACGCAACTTTACTCCGAGAAACGTCTGCGAACTCCCTTCAAAACACAGTCGCTGAGCCGCCTTCCTCTCGATACACGTTTCGCGGCGATCGATGTTTATCACGACCGAGGTATACAGGGTGTGTAACTATAACGCGTGCATCGATGGATCGATCGTTGTTATTTTCTCGTCGTAGCCACTCTTCAGACGTTATTGTTGTTGTTGTTTTTGTTGTTGTTGTTATTATCATTATTATTGTTACTCGTCTTTCGCGAAAATTATCCAGAAACTCGCTTCGTTTCGCGAGACAACGCGAGCTCACTGATGGAAACCGCTCTCCTGCTTCGCAACGCGTAACACGTTGGACGCGATTCGAGTTTATTTACACGCGGCTCGTAACCACGTGTTACAGAACACACACCCTGTATAGCGCGCGCGGGCGCGCGCCGCGAGAAACGAGGTCGTTGACACGCGGAGTTTGCAGATTTTTCAACCGGCCGAACGATCTCCTTAGCTCTACTTGGAGAGCGGCTCGATATTTTCGGCTTCGGAACCCCTTTCTTTTATCTCTCCGGCCGTGACTCCGCCTGAACGCACGAGGGACCGAACGAAGAAGAGAGGGAGACGAACGCATCTCGTGGCTGCTGAACCTGACCTCCGACAATACACGCCGGCGTCGGCGGCATTCCGTCCAAGCCTTCGCGCAATACTCGGTCTCTCTCTCTCTCTCTCTCTTCCCGTCCCCTCTCTCTCCCTCTTTCTGTCCCGAGTCATCGCGTGTTTCGTTATTAAAATAAATTAAACATCGCTGCGGACAGAGAGCGATCGTCGCGAGCCTTTCTTTCGATACTTGAAACGCTTCGAGTTTTAAACGAGTCCGTTCCGCTGGACTACACATTCGGGTGAAAAAAAAAAAAAGAAACGGGAAAAGGAGGGAAAAAACAGAATACAACAACGAAATTTCATGAAAACTCGGCCCGACACAAAACACGGTCCGCCGCGCGAGAGCTACGAAGGACATCAACTTCTTTGTGTCCTTCGGTGTCATGATTTGTACCGCTGTTACGCGAATGCTTCATGGTCGTCCCCAGTGTCGAGGATTCAAGCAATCGGTCGTACACTCGGTCAAGGCTGCGCGATTATCGGTACGTTAATACCTTGTTGATCCACTGGGCAAACGTTCTGGCGATACCGAGAGAGAAAGAGAGAGAGAGAGAGAGAGAGAGAGAGCGCTTTTTATTGTCGACGGGCTGAAGCCATTCTCGTCGCTCATTCCGACATTCCGAAAACACATTTCGCCAACGGTGTATCGCAACAGACGCGAGATCTCGCAGAATTGGAATTTCTTGGATTTGCGTCTTGTTTGCAAAAAATATTCACCCCTGATAGGACGCGCGTCGCGCTAAAGAGATAACGGAGCAAAACAAAGAGGCAACCGGAGGTGCAAAGAGGCTCGTTCGCGTTAAATACGCGGAGATAGCGGACGATGGCAGCGAACGAAAAGGCAGCGAGAACAGAGAAAGAAATTGTACTCCGCGAACTCTGGCAGTGGAACTGACCACGGACAAACCCGTTCATATTGTCTTACCTTCCCGCGGCCGCGACCGGGCGCAACGTGTCTGCGCGTCGGCGTGTCGACTGTTTGTATACGTACGATATGATAAAAAAGAAAAAAAACGGGAAAAAAGAAAGAGAGAGAAAAAAAATACTCTCCGACGCGGGCACAAGGTTGCTGCCACGAGACGGTGATACGCACTCCACCCCACCAAGGCTGTTGCCGCGTTTCTCGAGATTACCTCTGTTTGCAGATTCTCAAAGACGATTCTGACTGAACGTAACGATAGAAAATATCTCCGAGACCGTGGCTGTGGAAAAGTGGAAAATTTCCCGACGAATTGTGGGGGAAAGTATTATATTTCGTGAAATGTCACAACAAACGTTCGATCGTTTGTGTGATTTTATCGTTCTACAATAATCGATATTTTCGATTTTGAGAATATTTTTCAATAGATTTTAAGTAAAAGTTAATCTTTAGAGAGGCATTTTTTCGTATGGAAACAGTAGTTTTTCTGCTACAAAAATTCTGTACAGTTTCTTATAGCATTGCAACATTTTATTACTAACTCGACTATTGTATAATGATCAAGAGATAACAAAAGTATTCAAACAGTCATAATCTATTATAAGCTATTTGCAACGCTCAAAATGGCTATTCACGTTTTGTACTAATTACATTATGTGACTATATCAGTAGAGTTTCTCGTGTCGACGAAATTACAAAATGTTTCACGTAACACGAACAAAATATAAAAATTCTTCTACGCTGTGCGTTCGAACGTCTAATGCTCCGAAGAAAAAAAAACAGAAGAAGAAGATACAAGTGCGAAGAGAATAAATATTGTTCGAATATCCGAATCGTATGCAAATCCCCGTGCTTCGACTCAATTAATATCGCTTGGCGCACTTACAGGCGGCTTGTTCGGACTCGCAGCCTCCGAGATTGTGGTTCTGCAACAGGCAGTCGGTGTAGCGCGATCTAAAGAGCGCAAAAAGAAAGGGAAGAGAACAGCGGGATGAAAGAGAAGAGAGAGAGAGAGCAAAAAAGACGGAGAGAATCTAGCGCGTAATCCGACACGTTCTTACATGGATGCAGCTGGATCTTAAATTCAATACACGCGTACTTTTTACCAGCGACGACCAGCGACGCGGCGTCGTTCGATTCTTTTGTTCGATAATTACTCCTTGGCGACGTAACGTTGATCGATCGCCAATCATCCGGCCCGATTAAGATAACTGCTCGGCCTAGAGAACGACCGATCCGGGGAGTCAATGGGGGAACCGTTAGTTGAGAAAGGATCTTGCCCGCTTCGAGTCGCATGCAAAACTAGATGACGCGATCCCGAGTGTGCATCCTCGACCATTGCACGCCACTGCCGATCCTGTCCTCGCTTATAATTCGCAAGAATGCGGAAACATTGACCGAGTATCTTCTTCGAGTTCCGTGTAAAACGCGTCTTCTCTCTGTCTCTCTCTCTCTCTCTCTCTCTCTTTCTACGTGCGAATATTTAAAGAAAACGAAGCGACAGAACCGAACGAACAAGCACGACGATCGAACGCGCGTATCATCGACTCGTCAGGTCTTCCTGCTAATTCCAGTCGTCGGTAACCGTAAACCTCGTCGACGGATTACGGAAAATCGAGGATCGGACTTTCAAGTCAAGGCGAGAATTTCGGTGTTCGCGAGCCCCCTCCCGTCGTGCAAACGGGCGAAAGTTTGAAACTCCGGGGCTGAAAGAACGTGATCGATTGTGAACGTGGTGAGTGTGTTTTCCTAGGATATTTCTCCAACACACGTACACATCCTCCTCTGACATCGAGTTAATTGAATATTACGGGGCGGAATGATTAACGATGTATTTGGCAGATGACGAGAAAGTTCCCTGACAAAAGGTTCATCGGGATATCATCATAGTCCCATTGTACATTATTCCCATCTTCTTTCCACCGACGCGACTATGCGTTACTTTTCACGCTTCCCGTGTACCCACTTTCTGTGTACTCACACGTTACACACGCGTATGTGTAACGCGTTACTGATAAAGAAGTAAAGTCTACTGAATCCGGCACGACAGACTCTCGTGTAGAAATTTACATATCTCGGACTCGCTCGTAGACGAGATACTCTCTCTCTCTCTCTCTCTCTCTCTCGGATAATTTCTGAGATTATCGAGCCGAGTTGCGGTATTCTTCGTCCGGATACAGAATGTACACCGGCTTGTTTAATACCGTGTTCGATGCGTGTCTCCGAAAAACAAACGGCCATAAATAAGGCGGCAGAATTTCCACGTGGATTTGCTAATAAACATACCACCCATCGAGATGCCCGGTATATTTGTATGCAAATCGATTGTAATGCGAGGGAAGGAGCGGGGCGGTGGTAGGAGCGGGATAAAGAGTGGCGGAGTGTAAATGCACGACGGCTGCCGACGTCGGTTGTACGCAACACGTACACGTATACATGTACGTATACATATTTATACGCGTGCAGAGTGTAAAGCACGGAACGCGTGCACGTTGAACACGCATGCGCGCGCGAGAGTGCATGCGTGCACGCACGATGACTCAGAAACGAGTCCACGCGACAATGGAGGCAGTAGTAGTAGTAGTAGTAGTAGTAATAGCAGTAGTAATAGTAGTAGTAGTAGCGGTGGACGACGACGATGATAATGATGATGAAGAAGAAGACGATGATGATGAGGAGGAGGAGGAGGAGGAGAAGGAGGAGTAGGATGACGACGATGACGAGGAACAAGAGCAGCAAAAAGAAACGAAGAAATCACGATCGTTTCTTTCGACCTACTGTTTCGCGTGATCGATGGCTGTGTCGATTCGGCTGTTCCACTGCGACGCCAAACGGTCTGGCGCGGCGACACTCGCGCGTTACGCCAATCTTTCAAACTTTTGCTCCGTCTTTTACCCCGTGAACGGTGCACCGTCAATCTGGTGTCTGAGAAACTCGAGCGCTCCGAAATGCGACGAGGGAGGACCTGGCTCCAAAATCGTCCGACGAGGACCCGACGTCGTGAAAAAGACAAACACGTTTCGCTCTCGACGAAGACCGCAATCTGCATCGGATTGCGGGAAAAAATTGGGACGTGATTTTTTTCCAGATAATAAAGGCCAGGCCGGCGAACTATGATAAACAAATGAGACTTGGCAACGCGGCTCGCAACGCGACTGCAGCCAGCCAAGGCCTGTCAGACTTTTCTCTCTCTTTGGTCCTCTCGCTTTTTCTCTTTTTCCGTCTTGTTCTCGCGACTACGAAGAACTCCGTCTTCGTCGGTCGGTATCCGACCGTCTTTCTCTCATTCTACCCGGGGTCTCCGTCTTTCTTTCTTTCTTTCTCTCTGCCGATGCCAGGATTTCCCTCTCCGCGAGTCCCGTTCTCGCCTTCTTGTTCATTGCCTCTCCCCTCCTCTACGCGGCACAGCGTGGTTCGCAGCCACGAGAAAGAGGAGGCTACGCCACTGTGGTGGGGCAAAAGGTGGAGGAGGAGAAAGAGGAAGAGGCACACAGAGACTCTTATTTGCTTCTTTCGTTATTCCTCTTATTTTCTTGCCCGCCTTCAGCAGCGGCACCTTCTTCTTTCATTGCTCTGCTTCTTCTTCTTCTTGAACCGAGCGCCGAAGCCACGCAACTTAAGTTCCGTGGCTGCTCTTCAGCCCCTCGCGAGCGCGCCGTGCCCGACGCGCCACGCCGCGCCACGCTGCTTTATTTTTATTGCCATCTTCTCTCCCCCTTGGCCGAGTAACTACTCTCGCCTCTCCGCCTCTCCGCCCCGTCTTTCCGCTCCTTCCTTCTCTAAAACCGCGCGCTTCTTCTTCCTTCCTTTCTTTCTTTCTTCCTTCTTTTTTTTCTCCTCTTTTCTCCCGCCTCCTCTTTCTTTTTTCCTTATCTCCCTCCCGCGTGCCGCGGTTGTCTGTGGTCAGTACTTTCAAAAGAGGGATGGCGACGAGAACACGCTCTCGCGCCTCGGCCTTCGCCGTATTGTTTCTTCTTTTTTCCATGCCTCCTTCTTTCCTTGCCTTCGTTTTTTCGCCGCTTTATTTACCCGCCGGACAATCCCACGCGCGAACGCGCGAGGACGTTCAAACACGAAAATAATCAAGGCAGGTGCCGCGCTCGACTCTCGGCCGAACCGTGCAAAAATGCAAAGAAGGATAAACAACTCCGGAGAGACGACTGAAAGAAATCACGGACGGAAGTCTTGTTATCTTCCTCTGTACGCCGACGACCGTGACTCAACTTACGGCACACCACCACTTCTCTCTCTCTCTCTCTCTCTCTCTCTCTCTCTCTCTCTCTCTCTCTCTCTCTCTCTCTCTCTCTCTCTCTCTGCCTCTCTCGTCGAATTTGGAAAATCCATAGCCATAGAATTGTCATAGGATATCGGATAATGAAAACCCCTTGGCAAAGCCTTTCAACTTTTCCCCGGCTGGGGAAAAACTGAAACGCCAGAGATAAAAGACAAAGAGTAAACGAAAGTTGGCGTTATTTTTGCCCGACCTTTAATACCTCGGTCAACTCGCTGCAGCCGGCGGACTTTGAATGCGATATCTCGATTGTCCTGCATCGTGCTCGATATCGTTCGATACACTTTCTCCGTAGCCGCGAGATGCAACAACAACACGAGCGCTCGTTCTGGCTGATCGTCGCACTTCTTTGCATTTTTTACATACTTCCCCCATCTCTCCTCCCCTTCTTTCTCTCTCTCTCTCTCTCTCTCTCTCTCTCTCTCTCTCCCGCGCGCGCGTGTCGTCATAAAAATGTCTGTTGCGTTTTGGAAACCGCGCTCCGATCAAATGTAGCGCGTGATGTTATTTTCGAAGCCCGTATTTCATACTTCTCTCTTTGCCCCGTGAAACTCGAACCTGTCCGGACAGAAAAGAGGTCTTGGGAGGCGCGCAGTTAATCCGATTGGAAAGTTTTCGTTGGGACGCGCGCGGAATCCATCGAGTTTCGATGAAAATCAGCCTGGTATTTTTTCCTTCTCTTTTTTTTTCCATCGAGCGAAAGAAGAGGAGGAGGTGGAGTAGGAGTGAAAATCAAACCAGATAAAAGACGAGGAAATCGTCCGGTTCGATCTTCCGTTCTCGTTCGAGTTTCACCAACGACGAATGCGTGTATGCCTGTGCGTGAATGTCTTATCATGACGTCATTGATAAAGCGGCCATGATGGATAGGCAAAGTCTGCTCACAAAGAGACCCCGCCCTATTTTTTCTTCCCTGCCTCTAGCCGGACGCACTTTTAGCGCGCGGTTAAACTATGGCACTAACCTTCGCCGCGGCTCCACGCCCAAAATAATTTGTACGAGCCACTCTCGGAGAAAGATGGCGAGCGACTCGAACAAACGTACCAGAATCGAGGCAGCCCGAACGAAAGATGGAATCGCCGGCCCCGTAATTTTTTCCGTACCGTCTTATTTTCGTACGCTCGCCACGAAATCGCCGAGAAATTACGTAAGGGGTTGCAACCGTGGACATCAACCGCGTCGTCGGGACGATCAAGGAGAAACGGCGTAGCACGCCGAGAAAAGAAACGATTCCTCGAATAAAACGATGATATTTCATCATTCCTCGCGAAACCTTTTACGTCTGGCCTGACTAAATTACGAACAAACCGTTGGAATCGCGCCAAGTGCAAAAGTCCTCCGGAATCACCTCCGTCTACGAGAAAGAATGATTATTGAATTAACGAGGAGAGGGTGCCCCCGCTCCCGCGATTTCCGTCACGCGAAAATCCATTGAATTCCACGTGTAATCTCTCTATAGCCCGATAACTCAAATTACTCACGCGCTATCAATTTTCAGTGATAATTCTTTCTTTTTCTTTTGCTGTTTGCTCTTTTTCCGTTTCTTTTCTTTTTCCTCCTACTTTTTCCGCAACTGGTCTATCTTTTCGGTTATCTGTTACACAATGGCGCTTCGTCGCGTCGCGTCGCGTCGGTCGCTCGAGTAGCGGTCGCGACAGTGCGTAGACTCTGCGCGGGCAGCTCTCCCCGAAGGGAGAGAATTCGACGCGTCGTCTTCGACCAAGTGGAAAAAAACCGCGAGTGATCGCGGAGGATGACGATCGGACCGATTCGGTTCGGAACCGTGGCAGACGTACGTACGTACTTCCTGATCGGCGTAACGGCGGGCTTTCCGTCGTCTCTCTGGTACCCTGGCTAGACCAGAATCCGCTCTTTTCTCTCTCTCTCTCTCTCTCCCTCTCTTTCTCTCTCTCTCTCTCTCTTTCTACTTGCTGCCGGTGGAGGCGAGGGTGGAGGAAGAGAAGCAGCAACGAATGTTGCAGCGGTGGCAATAGTAACCGAGCATAGCCACGACGATGAGGAGTAGTGGAGGAACAGACACACATAGGAGGAGAAGGAGAGAAAGGGGAACGGCGGAGGACGCGTATGACGAGAGAAGAAGTAGGGGAGCGAGCGAGGGAGGTTGTGAAAGAGAGATAGAACCGGGCACGATTGGCCCCTTCCGCCGTGTCAGCCGTGCCGATTGGCTCGCGTTCCCCGGAATCGTGTTATTTCAATCGATATCTCTTCGAGTAGCCGGCGATTTTTCGTCGCCGCGCGTTATCAGCGCCTTTCCACCTTTTTTCTTCCCCCGTTTAGCACACGCACAGCCGCCAGAGACCAAGAAATCGCTCTGTCCCCCCCTTCGACCGGCTTAGTTCGCGAGAGACGCCACACGCTGGCGTACAGCGCTGCGTCCGCGCTTTTCTCCGTACGGACGCGCCAGCTACCCCCGTGAATTAAAAAACGAAAGGAAAAGAGAAAAACGTGGGAGGAAAGGAAGACTAGTACGAAAGGGAAAGAAACCACGAGGATATCGGAATCGCGCGTGTCGGTGTAGAGTGATTAGTTCCTTCAGTGTAACGACACACCGTGAGACGCGCGCTACTCGGTTATCCTTCGTACCGCGACGATTCCCTCCTTCTCTTTGCTCAATTCTAGCCCGCCGGTTCCCTTCGTCGTTCGACTTCGCTTAATTTCAAGGGGGGAGTTATCGTGGCAACACAGTGATTCAAGGCGAAAGCGTTCACGCATATTATAACCGTGAAAACAGTGCGTTAGTTCTAATCACCGTGTGTGTTCGTTTAAGTAACTCGTGAGTAAGGGCCCGACCGTGCCGTAGGAGACGAAATCACGCCAAAGATGTACCTGCAATTAGCATCGAACGATCGTCGCCGTTCCGTCCGTCCCAAACGTCGTTTCGTCGTCGTGTCGTCGGAAAAAAAGAGGACTTTGTACTTGGTTGCGTTCTTGGCCTCGTAATTTACGCAGCGTAATTCGTTGTCGCGCTTCGATCGCGCAAGAAAGTGAGAAAAGGAAGGGTGAGTTGGGCGCGCGTTACCCTTATGGATGAGGGCAATTTGAAAATCAAACCGGATCACAAAGAAATCGCTCGGTCCCTCCGGTTGGTCGTGGAGCCGCTCGAAAGAGGCGCGTTTCTCGTTTGGAAAGTACGCGCACTACTCAAAAACTAAGCACGTGAAAGTGGAACGATACTGTTCTCACACGGCAGGATACTAGTCGTCGTCGGACAAAAGAAGAATCACGCCCTCACAGCGCGTACATGTGCTTCGTCGAGTGTCGCATTCTCACGCAACGGTTTCTCCATGCTGGTTGCGCAAATATCGAACGAGACTTTTCACCGTCCACAGACGATCGTTCAATATGATAGCCAAGCAGATTCGATGGACTTACGATAAGAGTAAGAGCCTGAACAGCTGAACAGGGGACTGGTTGGAAAACCAAAAAAAAAAAAAAAAGGAAACGAGGGAAAAAGAGAAACGAAAGACCGAGAGAAGAACGAGAGAATCCAAAGAGAATCGAAAGAAACACGGTGGGCGGCTATGTAGATAAACATCTTGCGGACGAAGGACTGGTACGGAATCAAGCGTGTCGCCAATGCGACCTGGAATAAGGGTAGCCATGTCGGTATCAGAGTCTTTCGTATCACCGTGCGTGGAGGGCGGGAGGGACTCTTCAGGTCGCGTGCTCGAGATTCTTCCCTGAAGATGTATGGCACCAATGAAAGCCACGGGCCGAACCACGGGCCTTGGACACCGCCTCCTGCGCCCCAACCGCTCCCGCCGCAAGCCCAGCATCAAAACCATCCCCGACCTCACCCCCACAATCATCCGAGCCACCCGCCGTACGTACCGCCGCCGTATCAGCATCCTCATCACCACTTGCCGCACGAGGTAATTATTGACGATATTCCAGGCTGCTTCGACCGGCTATCATCTTCCCATACAACTCCAAGAATCTTTCGAAACTCTCGCTAGTTCGAGCCGATGCAACCGTTCGCCGCCTCCCCATCCCCCCTCGCCACCTCCTCTAAACGCCGTCGCACTAAACGCGCTTAACGCGTTCGCTCGTTTTTGTCCGAGCTTACGAGCAAATATTACGTATTATGTCACGTATCAAACGAACGAATTTTCCGTAAATCCGTGATAATGAGAGAGAAAGAGAGAGAGAGAAAGAGACGAACAACGACAGAAGTACGAATACGGATGATTTCGTTTCGCGGAACGAAACGCTTCTTCTTTCACGCTAATGAGTATCATAAATGAAACGATTCATCGGGAAACCTCTGACCTTTTTTATCTAAACGCCTCTCGTCGGCGAATTGCCCATCGATCTCTTCTAATCTAGCAAGCCGCGGAATTAGAAGCCGCTTGATGGTAGAACTCGGCGTTCAACTGTTTAAGGATCTTACAGAGCGAGTAGAGAAAGTGACCGGAGGTTGAAGTATGTAAAGCCGTCTGTCGTTGCCCTCTTATTGGGCTAATCGAGCACCGTTTGATCGAGGATTAGAGATTGTTACTCCGTGGCTACACGCGGCAAGGCGCACGCGTGATTAATATCGTAAGGGAAACGTACAACGATGACTTTAACTGCCTATGGCACAAGTTCGCTTCCCACCACACCACGAGCATCGGCGTACAATCACGGCTATAGAGCGTACACCGGCAGACCCAACTATAGAAGATTATTATAACCGTTTGCCGGTGTAGGTTACCTATACGTGCCATTTTGACACCAACTTGGGTGTAACTGTCCGGTAACGCGCCTAAACGGGTTTCCCTTGGTCGCTTGCCGGTGGTTGCTACTTTGTGGCTTTATTTTCATCAGGAAATTCTCCATCTTTAATTGGTCACCGGTGGTTCGCGTGTATATCCACCGGCGAGCACATCGAGGAGATTAGTTTCTCGATTATTGCGACGTCGCGAATGACAAAGCGAACTCACTCGCGTCGTTGACGAGACACTTTCCCGGCTCTCTCTCTCTCTCTCTCTCTCTCTCTCTTCCTCTCTTCCTCTCTTTCCGCGATATTATCGAGAAAACAATTTACCGAAACCTCTTCGTCGCTTGTCACGTCCTTTCATTCGTCCTACGATAGATTTCTTGCGAAATCTTTCCAAGGCGGCTTGTGTTCGGTGCCAAACCTAGGCCGCCCGCCTCTCCCTTCTCCCTCCCCCCCTCGTTTTCTCTCTAACCGCAAAGGCTGCAAACCGCGTATTCGAAGGCAAACGTAGAATTTCCTCAAGGCCTTCCGTACCTCTCACAATCACTCCATCGCAAAAAAAAAGTCCCGCGGAACTCGCAAAAGCCTCGATCGAGTCTCCCCCCGGACTCCAAATTCGCAACTGTTACGCGCTGTTCCTTTCGTCAGCTGTTCGATCGAATCAGAGTATCATTTTCGCGAACCTATTAATCAGAGGACCGTAAAAGATGTTCAGGATCGGGATCACGGCGAGGATCTGCAGGATCGGCAGGTTGAGCCATAGCCGGAAGCACAGTCGAACACCAGGTAGCGCGGATCACGGTGCCGCGATTCGGATAGATTAAAACCAATGATTACCGATGCAAGAAGGAGAAAGAGAGAGAGAGAGAGAGAGAGAGAGAGAGAGAGAGAGAGAGAGGGAAAGAAAGAGGCGGAGAAGGTCCACCTTTTCCTTTATATTACGGCACTATTCGCGGCCGCAGTTTAGACAGATAGGTGGGTAGGTAGGAGAATGAGTCAGGCAACACTAGGTAGGTTAGATTGGACGTTGTCTCTCCGCGTAGACACACACGTACGTACCTACGTACGTATATGTATACGTGTGAATACGGCGTGCACACATACATACACACACGCGCGCGCGTAGAGATGGAAAGGTGCGCGCGAACGCCCGAGCCGCACGTACAGAGAGGCACACATACCTTCGAGTTAATAGCACATGCGAAGTGCTAGATGGCCGGCGTGCGTGGGTGGACGGAACACGTTACGTACGTATGTGTGCCATGGAGAAAAGGCATATGGTCAGCAGGTGAGACCTTTGCTTTGTGTTCCAAGTGTATAAAGTAGCCTACTTCCAGTGACCAATGTTATTCCGTCGTAATTTACTGCGCCAAGGGAGAGAGACAAAGGGTCTCGCGTCTCTCCAGATCCTACGGATCCCTTTCGAAAAAAAACGCGCACAAACTTCTCCCACGCTTTCTCCGCGCTCGGAGAAAAAGAAACGCCCGATGACGAACGATCCAGTTTTTCAAATCAGGAGGGGGATTCTGCAGGTTTCCGCGTAGACAGAGGGTCTATAGAAATTCGCAACGACGTGGCAACGTTTAAGGAATAGAAACGCGTGTGATTGCGGGGGATGCACGCGTGTTCTGACACGTGTGAACTGTCATTTCGACGAACGTGTCAGGACCGTGAAACGAAGATCGCGCTCCGTTTCCGTTAATTTCTTGACTCGTGTGTCACCTACTAGAGGCAGCATCGAATATTTTAATATAAAATAAACGAGAAGGGGAATAAATTCGACGGATTCGGTGAATGAGTAACGAATCTACGAGCGAATGATATTGTTAGTTCAATTTCGTTGAAGTCAGTCAGAGCTAACGTTGTTAATGGATCGTAGAATTTTACGTAAATTTATAATTGAAGAAATGAAAGTTCGATAGAAAATTGTTCGACTGAACGAAAGGCATCTTGAATATTTTAACGGAAGCACTTTGGATATTTTATACGCATTTGCCTTTGCCTTTCATCGATGTATTTTGAACGTTCGAGACATGCAATAAATTCTGAAATTAAGCGCAAAGATAATTTTGACGTGTAACATCACTGGAATTTTGTAACTGCTCTCGAAACGAAAGACGATAGATCTGTGGTGATCTTCGTACAAACTCTTGCGTGAAGTATGTGGAATTTGACGTTCAAGACGTTCGGTTCCATTGGTTGGGGCACGCGTCTACATCGTAACCGCGAGTCTTGGGAATAAAGAATAAAGAGTAAAGAGGAACAAAGGCAGAGGGGTGGAAATCGAGATGAGGGATGCCTTTTAGGAAATACAGTGGGTGTCGCTTGATATATTTTTCCATTATTAAGGACATTAAGCCGGCGGCCCGCAGGCAAGCAACTCCTTCCTGTTTTCTTGCTTCCTCTTTTCGTTTCTGCTCGCAGACCTGGCCGTTTCTTTCTCGCGATCTTCTCCTTTTTTTCTCCCCTTTTCCTGTCCTGCGACGGCGACGGCGACGACGATAAATCAGAAAAAAAGATTCAAACCGGCGCGGCGGTATGGCCAGGCGTCGGAGCGCAATTTTCCGTCTGCCTTCGTAGATAAAAATGTGATTAATGAACGTGTGGTCTTCGGGTTTGAGAAAAACCCGGGCAACCTTTTCGGGTACGATGTCACCGAGCTTAATTAGCATCTGTTAGAAAATTACTGACTGAAAAGCTTGGGAAAGAATAATAATGTTCGACCTAGCGATCGTGTACGGCGACGACGACTTCGTAAAAATCTCGCCGATCCACTTGAGACGGTCGTTAAAAATTCGTAACTCGACTTTGCTCCCGTCGAATCTCGTTTCACTCACCCTCTCGACAGCCCTTGGCCACGGTTAATCGGTGCGAAAAATGTCCTCGCGTCGTAGATTTCACCACCCCTTCCGCTTTCTTTCCGCTTTCGACGCGCGGTCGACGAAAAAGGGAGATCAACGCACAGCGAGAGGAGAACGGGAAATCTGTTCCGATCGTAATATTAACGATCGAGGTGACGAACTCGTGCGACGACTCGACCAACGCGAGCAATTTTTATTCAAAATCTCGGCGAGGAACGCGACTCGAATTGATTTGTCTCCGGGGAAGAAAGAAAGTGTCCGGAAGAGGGGGGAAAAAAAACGAGGAACAAAAAATCGAGTTGCAGCCTCTCCTACTCTCACGGGGATTAAGAATCAGGGATGCCCAGTGTCGAAGGTCACCCGTCAAATATCCAACGTCGTGTCTCCCCCGAAAGAAAGGGTTGAAAGTCGTAGAAACTTGAGAACCCTTGGTGACAATTTCAATTCTCCTCTTCCCCTCCCCTCCCGCCTTTTTCTCTGTCTCTCTCCACCCCGTGGCCATCGTCGTCGTCGTCGTCGTCGCCAAACCGCCTCTTCTCTTTGTCGCGCGGCAAGGGTGCGCCTAAGATTCTTAAAACTTCTCGCGCGATTTTTCGATTTTAATTACAGTTTTAACATATTTTAATAAAATCCTTCGAAGCCCGGTTCCCTTCCAATTCCGGTTTCTTTGCTCGCGTCTGCCGAGAGAGAGAGAGAGAGAGAGAGAGAGAGAGAGAGAGAGAGAGAGAGAGAGAGACAGAAGAAACGGCAGTACCTTCTTTAATTTCGGCAACTTCTCCAACGGACATTCTCTCTTTCGCTCTCTTCTTTCTCCTTCTCTCTCTCGATATTCTCTTCCGACTTTTGCCTCGAACTGTACGCCCGTTTTAACGTTAACCCTTTCGTTCGTTCACCTACACCCACACCGGCTACGAGAGCAACACCTGTTCCCTCAACGAAAACCCGAAATCAAGCGTTCCTCCTCGTCGTTCCACCCGCTTGTATTCGGGCCCTTCCAGCAGTTTCACGTTCCTGTTCATCGCGTTGAGGAACGGCAGAAGTGCTCCGGCCGAGTGTGCAACTTGCGCTTCTTGTGCCTTACACGACGTATCGTACACGCGGCTGTAAATCGAAAAACATCGATCGAATGGTTGCTTTCGAAAACCACGGTGATGGTCGTTGACCCCTTTCTGTCTCTCTCTCTCTCTCTCTCTCTCTCTCTCTCTCTCTCTCTCTCTGTGGCCAGCTGTTACGCACTTCCTATTAATTCGTGGAGAACCTACGTATCGAACTCCGATACGAGAAAATCGTTAGATATTTCGTCACGCTCGTCCAGTTTGACTGCGTTCGTTTATTTCCATTAACGAATTTAATAAATTAAACGAGACAACGAATGGGACGCCACGTACGCTGAATGCTGCAATAACGAAAGTCAACTGCGTTCGTATTGTGGTAACGTAGAGATTTTTGATGAATTTTGAATGGAGACCCGATCGAACGCGCGTCAAGTGCAACGTTTCGGCAAAGTATATCCGTCCTGATACGTGAAAAGTAACGATAAATCAATTGCGACGATGCGCCGCGTTCGCGACGAAACGATACAGATATCAACGACGACGACATTGAACACACACTGCCGCGAGTACGCCGGCTAAAACGCGGCGACAACGTTTGATTAACGAATCGCGTGAAATTTTAAGCACAGGAATCGTAGGAATAAACAGCGGCCTGACAATTAGCATCGGTCAGCGAGCCGAACAGGGTGAACAGGCAACCGCCAGTTCGTCGATGAATAATCGAAAACGTAAACGTTAACGCGATACACGTTAGTCTATAACACGCTCGCCAGTTTCTGGCTCTCGTCATCCTATTATTGCATAAGGAAATCATGAGGATCGCTCGAATCGTCCACGAACAACGAAACGAGGCGAGGCTCGATCGTTTTCCTTCGTTTTTCTACGAGAACGCAGGAGGAAGAAGCTGCACGTTTGAAAAAGATACGCGGTGAATCTTTGTTCACCGATTTCCGATTGAACACGGGAGTAGCTGTCTTATTTTTTTTTTTTTTATCTCTTTTTTACTCGCACACAGGACGAAAGAAATATCACGAATACTACTCCATTCTAGATCGTAAGTAGGAATATAGAATCTACTCTCTTCCACTATATCCAAGTCAAAATTTCGAATAATTGTTCGGTTTCCTCTTGAAACAAATACCTAAAGATATTTCAAGAAACGTACCGGAAAAGTCCTGTGCTGCGAATGACATTGTCGTTGTAACGGGCGAAACCAATGAAAGTGATAAAAGAAACGGAGGAGGAACGTGCGAGCCGAACCTCTCGAGAGTTCAGGAGGCGATGGCGGTCGGCGGGAGTGGAGCGGTCAAAACTTCCGTCGACTGGCCATCCTCCGTCTTTTGACTAAAAGTGCAGCGTACCAACTAACTGTGGCAGTTCTTCTCGCAGATCTTCATGCACAAGAGCGCGATGCAGATGCACGCGAGGGAGCTCGGCGCGGCGGGTGCACTGACGGGAAGAGCTGGCGGCGGCGTGGCGGGTGGACTGCCAGGCCTTGGTCCGATCGGCGTCGGACCGGGCGGCATGATCGCCGGCAACGAGGTAAAGCCACACCAGTGCCAGCAATGCCTCAAGTCATTCTCCAGCAACCACCAGCTCGTACAGCACATCAGGGTCCACACCGGCGAGAAACCGTACAAATGCAGCTATTGCGACCGCAGGTTCAAGCAGCTCAGTCATGTACAGCAACATACCCGCCTGCATACGGGTGAGTATTTGTCCTACCCTCCTACCGACCGATGCCTTACTCGAAATCCTGCTGGACCGACGATACCATTCCGACTTCGTAGTCCACGGCAGGATTTATATTTCCGCGAATTAGCCACCGTCGATCGTCCCTCGAGAGACTTTGATCTTCTTTTCTGTTCTTTTTTTCTTTTTCTTTTTCTTTTTCTTTTTACGACGACGCGTATCTGTATTGTTTACCGGGAACTGAATCGATTGGCGAGACGTTTGAGACTCGTCGACCGATTTAATACTAAATTACGTGAAATTGAATCTTGCGATTCCTCTTTTTTTTCTTTATCTTTTTTCTTTCTTTTTTCTTTTTTTTTCTAACGAGAATGAAACAATTCGCCGATCTTGCTGCGCGATGATCACGCGGGGAAAATCGACTCGGCGAGCTTAATGCATGCATTCAGTATCCCCGGGACTGATAGTAAATTCTATGAATACCGCATTGCATCGCGGCCAGTCGATAATCAATAAATTAATATACTATTATAATCTGTACAAGCGATCGTGCGTTCCGATTGTGGCTAATTTTAATGCATGCTGCGAGATTGCTCAATGCGCCTCGGTGCTGCAGGCAGAACCGTGGTTTCCAAGACACCGTTGACTGAACACGTTGTCGCTCGGTATGCATACAAGTTGCGTATTGCAGATAAGTTCAATTTACGCGCGCCGGGCGAAACGATCGAATTTATCGAGCGGCTGCTCGACTAAGAATAGCAGTGACGGAAAGACGTAGAACCGACGAGGGACCTGTAATAATGAGAAAATTCGACGGCAAAGCCAGCCAACGGGTCGCGCCCGGGTAGAAAGAATTTCATTAAGGGATGAGCGTAGTCAATCGGAAGGTATTAGCCTCGAGAAGCGGACCGGTCAGCGCCCGCGTATGACTGGACCCTTGGAAAAGTCTCGTTCATCTCGTCTCGAGATTTGCTCTTCCGATTGAGAAAAAAAAGAGGGAAAAAAAAGGAAGAGGAAGAAAAAACAAAACCTCGTCGGTATGCCAGCTATTTAATCGAAAGGTCCAACAGCTCTCGTTCGCTGCTCCGCGAGACGATAACAGATCGATTCTTAACAAAACATTCCTTTGAAATCATTATATCGGAGAGAGAGGAACGAATTTTCGTAGTAGAAGCTTGGCCTGGTAGAACCCAGAGAAAAAAAACATCTCGAACCTGAACCCGTGTTCCTCGACCGTGTTCAACGAGGGAAGAACGAAAAGGAAAAAAAAAAAAAGAAAGAAAAAGGTCCGACATTGATTTCAGCGTTTCACCCCCTTCGTCCTTTTCGACGACTACCAACGAGCAAGTAACTACTGCTCAGCAACCCCTTACATTAATAATCACCCTTCCCACTGTAGCGGGGCTCCCACTCTACGCTGCTACGGCTGGTACTTCAGCTAACGTCCGCGTGTACGCGCATCTATCGCATGCACGGCTTTCGGTTTCCGTGTCTTTATCGATGAAACGTTTTAAATAAACGTGTGAGGGGCTCTCTCTTCGAGACATCGGCGACCGACCCCCGATCAACCGATATAACCGTGTACGTTTATCCCGTCTATCGACACCGGATCCCAGTTTCTAGATCAACCAACCAACGTGGCATACGACCAACGTTTTCAACTCCCCCTCCCGCCGACGAAGAAAATTCCTCATTTTCGATCGCGCATCGCCTCTCTCTCTCTCTCTCTCTCCCTTTCTCTCTTTCTCTCTTTCTCTTCCGCCGCCACCGTCGGCATACCAATTTCTCGCGATCGAAAAATCGGCGTTGCTCGCCGCTCTGAAATTCCTTCAAAATTCCCCCTTCGACCGTTGTTTTCCCAAACGATACCACCGCTTCCTCACAGCATTTGCATACCATATTGATTTCTCGTTTCGCAGCGAGATCTCGCTGCTTCACCGCGATTGGCCGGTCAAAGTCAAAAAACGGCGGGAATTTACTGCCGCACCGTCGCGTTCACGCGCCCATCCCACCCGCCCCCCACCCCTATCTCGCACACCCCCCATGCTTCCTACCACCCTCCCCATCCCTCCCGGCTCACCCCGGCACAACGCGCGCATTACAACAATTTCCCTCGGACGGCCCGGAATATATGTATATTCCGCGCGCCTATAAAATTTGCAACGTATATGCATATAATTCATTAATCGAAATTCGACAGAGTTCAGCGCTGAGCTGAACGGGCACCGGCAAAACGAGAAACAGCGGGGCGAGAGAGGGAGCGAGGGAGGGAGGGAGGGAGGGACAGTGGGATGGAAGGGGGTACAAGGGGATGAAAGTGCGGGAAAGAGCGGGTGGGAAACATTGGCGAGAGTGGCAGAAACGAAGGACGGCGAATATAATATCGGTGAGTGTCCACGATATCGATAGCTGGTCAATAGCTGCAGCCTAGACAAATACCTGCCGAGGGTGTAGAGTCCATCCTCCCCTCTCTTCGCGGGCTTACGAGGGTGACTGGGCGCGTGGCCAATAGGAGGTCAGTTCGCCCCACTCGGCACGTCGCGCGCGAAAAAGCGCGGGAATTTTTCGATCGCCCGATCGCTCAATAATGGAACCGAAGTTACGCGCCGCCACCGTCGCACGCGCACCACCACCGCCACCAAACACACTGCCGCGTTCCGTCCTCGTCTACGTGCACACACACACACACACACACACACATATGCAAATATATGTATATATACATATATATATATATATATATATATATATATATACATATATATATACACACACACAACATATACACGCACTAGAACGTAGCAGCCTAATAAATAGCCGTACGCATTTGCGAGCGTGTTGGCGGATAGACGATAGAGTTCGTATGCAACCGGGCCACAGGCTACCAAAGATTATCCCTTCGACAACGAGGAAAACTCAATTTTCATGAGGCGAAATCTAATGATCGGTCACCCTACGCGCGCGGAATTAATCGGTTTTCCCCGAACGCTGCGAGCGGTCGCGTTAGCTTTTAGGAACACTGGTGATTCCCGTTTGCTCGCGTCACCGATTCTCCGTTCCCCTTCTCTCATCCTCTTCCTTCCTTCCTTCTTCTTCTTTTTTTTCTTTTCCTTTGACGCGCCATAGACACGGAAGTGTTGCAAGGGGAGCAATGGGTTCGCGTTAAAATTCGATAGAGGAATAAACGGTGTTCTCATTAGGAGGAGAACGTTACAAGACGAGTTTCATTAATACCGATACAAATGACGAAGAACCACCACCGGAGGCGGCGGTGGAGTTCACCCCTTTTTCGACGATGTTTGAAAAAAGGAGCACGTCCTCGCGGCGAAATTGACCGGACAATTTTAAAGCCCACTTAAGACTGCGAAAAATTGCCGCATCGTTGGCGCATGAATAAAAATTAAGTTCTCCGCGGGGGTTCTCGCTGGGTGAGAGGCTCGACCATCGACTAGCTCAGTCATCGACACGCTTTCGAAACGAGCTCTCGCGGTATCTGTATTTACGAGCTGACAGAAGAAAGGACCGACGAAAAAGGACTCGCGAATTGCTAGCCAGAATTCAGAGTGACGCTTCTTGGTTCTTTTTCCCTTTTTCCATTCTCTCTTCTTTTTCTCTCTCCGTCAGCGTCGTTTCCGTTTCCTCTTTGGCAACGCCGTTTGATGGTGACCTTTCCGCGTGACAAGACGGAGAAATTTCCCCGGCACCGCGAAATCACCCCTCTTTCGTGCTTCTTTGCCCGGACTCGTTCACCTTTTTCTCTCTCTCCTCCTCTACTTTTAATTCGCTAATTTCACCCAGTTAAGTATTTATGCGACGGAATGTCTGGCCAGACGTCTCGAGAAAAATCAAAGCGGCACGGCGGAAAGAACGCTCGGCGACGCCCATGACCCTTTATCACAAATGACGCGAAATGAAAGATTAAACAAAAGACGGCCAACCAGCGTTTTACGCGTCTGCAAAAAACTCGACACGACGACGACGACGGTTTCAACGGTGAAAACCATGAAATTCTGCCTTGTTTGATACGAAACGAAACAACTTCTTTCCCAGCCGGCATCCGCAAAAATAATTCTTCGCTATCCGATAAACGTTCGCCGATTAAGCGAAGATTACTCTCCAGCTGGCCGATTATTTTCGTTGTGAAAAGAAAAGACCGATCGACAGGCGGAGAATGCGATATAGCTTTCGGTAGTTCGATACCTTACTTAATTCGCGTAATATGAGTTAATCAACTCGACCATGCCCGTATCGTAAATATTTTAACGAGCAATATTAATCCTAATATTAGTATATGCGCCACCATCGTAAATTACTCGTATATCAAAACTGTGCGGTTCGATCTCCATGGTAAAAAGGTTGTCGAATCGAAATGTCGAGAGATACTACAATACTCTCTCTCTCTCTCTCTCCCTCTCTCTCTCTCTCTCTCCCCTCCTCTCTGTATCTCTCGATTAAACTCATCGGCTGACATGGAATCAACGCCACTTAGCATTTGTATAATATTACAATACGTTACGCAAGATGTTACCGAGGGAAATTACGCTTCCAAATCTAGCAGAGCTTGCTCCTGACTATCTATTATATCACGTCGGCTGGAAACGCGGTAACCGCCGTGCGTCTCGCTAGCTCGAAACCGATTACCTAAATTCACGGGTGAAAAAAAAAAAAAGGAATGACAAGTACAGAAGAGCGTTTCTTGAACGGAAGAAGCAACTACGCGTTCACGTACATACGGTGTGGTTCACGTAAAACCATATCGATGGCCCGAGGATCACACACGCACACACACATATGAGAGAGAAGAAGTAACGGTCAGAAAGTTCTGTTGCCCGATAGCAACGGAGAGAAAGGCAATTAAACCGTTAAAAGGTAAAAGGTAAAGATAATTAAAAGTTGAAGATACCGTATGGCCTGCCAGAAAATTAACGTAGTCATGCCGCATATGCATAGGCCGATCGACCAATGAGTCTATTCTAATTTTCTACGAACCCTTCCGCGGCGATGCATTTCTTCTTCCATGAGGGTTAATTTGAATAGGGACGCTGCGTTGCCTCTGCACGGGGGGGAAATCGTTCGATACGCCTACGCTTCTTTCTTTCTCTTTTTTTTTTCCTCTTCGACCTACTCTTCTCTTCCCTTTCTCTTTTTTTTCTTTCACCTTCCTTCTGTCTCTCTCTTTTCTCATCGACCGAAATCCTCGGTCAGTGCCTGGCCCGATCGACGTGGATACGAATCGTCTTCCATTTCTTCTCCCCCTCGAGTCGGGGATTAGCTAGGCGGTGGAAACGCACTACGAAACGAACATGCGATTCGGGATCACGCGAAGGTGCCACGTCATTTTTTTAAGGTCACCTTTCAACGATCGCGCGCACTATTGTCACTGTGTACCGTTTGTGATCCGAGATAAGTAATCTCGGTTTACGCGATGTTTGCTCGAAACCTTGTTGATAGATTCGTACAAGGAACGACTGTCTCTATTTCGACCGATTCTTTTTCTCAATTTTCACTTCGTTCGCGGTTCGAGAAAAAAAAAAAAATTCCACGGTACTCCCGACACCGATAAACAGATCGACGAAGGTAGACGAAGGAAAAGGACGCAAAAGATAAAGCTACTCGAAGATAAGAGTTAATTTTTATCGCGAATTAATTATGCGAGATTAATAGGAAATCTCGTCATCGTCGGATGAGTGAAGTTTTATGTAACGATGAGTGAAACGCGGGGGAAAAGCCGACTTGAATGTAGTCCGAAAATAATCCGCGAATGAAATATTCGCGAGCGAGTTTTCAGCGAATATTCTTTCTGCAATATTCACATTCAGTGCTATTAGTTTTTCAAAAGCGTGGAAATCTGCAGTGCGTTCTCAGATTGTTGCCATGAGAGTGATTTTTTTCTACGAGTTATCTTATCGCGCGCGCCACACTGATATAGAATAGAATCCGAGATGCACTCGCAAGTAATAGCTGTTCTTCAATCGTAAAAAGCCGTGAAATGGAAAATCGATGCCGACGAGCTTCTCGCTTTTAAAAAGCATCGCTCGTCCGACAACCGAAATCTCGTCGTCCGAGAAACAGGAACCGATTCTTAATTAAACCCTCGGTCGCCTTCAAACGAGCCGCGATTATTATTTCAGCGCGAGCTTCCGCGCATCGGGTCCCCGGAGGGTCGGCGACTACGAATCATTTTAAAATTCTTAAAGAGACGCGACTCTTTAGGCCTTTAAGATCGACGAGACTTCACCCTTTCGCATTACTGACTTACTTTTCCAACTCTTCCGGCCCGACCGAAACGAACCAAACTCCTGTCTCGCAACTTCTTCTCGCGCCTTTCTTCCCCCTTGACTCTGTGTACTCGTCGTATTTGAGGAAATAAAATCTGAATCGCGGGTGGGAGCGTTGTAGCGCGAGGCCCGCGAACGAAATTTTTCGCGAGGAAAAAGTGTTCCTGTTGCCAGAGGCAAGATACACGCGCGATACGTGTAAGCGTAGCACCAGAAGGCTGTAATCTCACTTCATACCAGTTCTCTATCTAATGCACACTCGCATGTGGTAAAACGGAGTACGAAATCTAGATTGACTTTCTAAGCTGGCACGAAAGCGACTTTTTCCACAAAATCGGGTACGATCTTCAACGCGAGGACTGCACGATCACGGTTCGAGCGTAGAACCGGTCTGTAGGTTAAGGATACCTCGTGCTCCTTTGGCCACCAGGTGCAGTAATTTCGCGCACACCAAATTCCATTCCGTCGTTTATTAAATCAACGTTTTCCTTTTCCACATATCTGTCGCGTACACGCGCGTATCAATCGTTCAAATGGTAACTCGTTTCTTTCCTTAGCATAAAGAAGCATTCGCCATGTCGAACGATCAAAGATCCGATAATACGTCTGACAATTAAAATTTTCAATCGGAAAATAGCAACTCTGTCTGGCTGCACGCTTACGCGATAAAATAAAATAGCAGGCAAGGTTCTGAAAACCTGTTTCTCAAAACGACTACTCCCAGATTCTCCGGTAAACCGCTGCTAATTATATCGTGATAAGAAATTCTTAGAAAGTTATTATATGTCCTAATCTTAATACTTTCTATCTGTTCTCTGTATTATGCGCGTTTTTTTCTTCTTTCCCTCTCTTTTTCCTCCTCGTCTTCTCTCCGTCGCGTTTCTCTCGAGGAGAGAGAAGATTTACACGGACCATTTATATCGGACAGTCTCGGGCCGGCGGGTCAAGAATATTGAGCACGGTCGGCCGTAAAATAAGATATAGATTTCCATCTAGTAAACTTTCTACGCCGGCATGTGTGGGAGGTAACGCGGAACGCCATACGGCATACGGAGAACAGCTCCGTGCGTCTTACGTTAGAAACTTTGGGCCTTGAGTTGTGTGTGCACCGCTCGAATTATACGCTTCGCACACCTTCGTACACCTCGAGCACCGAGGCTTCGAGCCGAACGAGTTTAAAGACAAAGTGTGGGCACTCGAAACCGGCACCGATCTCAAACTTTCGAGTCTTTTTCTGAAACAACTTCAGATTCGACCAGACCAGAGATTGAAAGAGTCGTGTCGCGATCGTAAATGATTTCAACGATGAGTTCACTCTAACGTGGGATGATCTACTTCAGATTCGACGAGAAAGAAATTTAGAGGAGTCGATGCCAGCTTGCTGACTGAAGAACATTCATTTGGTATTACGATTTTGCAAAATGTTCGACTGACTCGTCGATCGAATTAATGACGAACATTTACGCAAAGACACATCCCTTTTAGTCGCCTTTCACGACACGCAGGGATTACGTTGGGCCAATTCTCACCCCCGAGCCCACAGGGGGTGCAAGTTTGCTCCTAATATGGAACAATCTACATGAGATTCCCGGAAAAGGAACAAAGAATTGTCGTATCATCTAAAGAAAAGCATGATTTAAACTATGCAATCGTGAAACGATCTACCTTCTCTGAGATTCGACGAAGAACGAATGAAAAAGAAAAAATTTCGTGTCGCGAGAAGCGAAATGAATAACGAAGACAGATAAAGTTTCACAAGGGTGAAATGCGAGGACGCGATTAAAATGCGAGGAATAAAAATGTACGCTAGGGGAGGAAATGCGCGCCAGTTTCACCCCTTGCGATCCTTTGTGCCGCGAATCTGGAACTGTGCGAAAGAAAGCTACCGATCGGGGTTTCTTTCAACGTCGACAAACCAGAAACGAGGCTCGTCGTTGAAGATCTCCGAGCTGTCAATAGCAGGTACTAAATTTCATTCGCGTTTCCACCCTGCTAGCTGACCATTATCTACCTACTGACCTCCTTCGACGAGTTTCTCATGTTTTTAACAGGATCTCGTTACGTTGCGATCGATTAAAGACCTCGTCGTTTCCCTTCGCGTTTCAACTTCGCGTTTCTCCTTCGAGGTATCTACGAGTGAACTTCCTAGAACCGAGGTAGAGAATAGTAGGTAGAGAATATGGCAAAGAATATGGGTGTAACAGTAACTGAAAAGAAGAGAAAGTGGTGGTAGAAACTGTCGAGATCTTTCTCTCTCTCGAACAAATGGCTCGCGATGAAAAATCGTAAAGACACGAGAACCATCAGGATTTAGCTCCGGCCACTCTACAGGCCCGAACGTTCGTTCTGAGACATTAATTTTTACCCCTTTTTACCCCCGTCTGCCTAATGACCCGAAGTCTGCTACTGCTGCTGTTGCTACTGCTGCCGCTGCTTCTACAACGACGTCGACGAGAAACGATAGAGGCCAGGAGAAGAAGGGAGAAAAAAAGGTCTCGACGAAATGCCCGTTAAGTGGCGAGAATCGTCGTTGTCGGGGAAAAGGTTTAAGATCTTGTCCTGCATCCAGAACGAACGATCGTTACCACTCGGACGGATGTGCCAGAAGAAGGGGGGCCGGTGTGCCGTGTACACTCCTTCCTTCCGGTGTCTTACATAATTCCTCGTCCGTTTTTCTCCAACGTTCTGCACCAACCCTTCTTCCTACGACGACGACGACGACGACAGCGATGACGACGACCCCCTTGGCTCGTTTTCACCCCCTTCAAGCGACGAAGCAGCCACACCGCCCGCAACAATGGGACTCATCAGGCATCGGGAATAAATTATGCTCGGCCAAGTCCGCCAGAAAAATGACCAAGATCCGAAATTACAGCTTCCACTTGGCGGAGAAAAAAAAAAGGAAGAAGGAAGTCGCTGGAGAGCGCTTCCGATCGAATCTTCTTATACAATCCTCGCTAATTAAATATCTCGAGAAACGAGACTGGAATCTGGCGCTTGGACGTTCTCTGGCGGAAATAGTGATGCACGCGCGTGGATGTTCGCCGAAGGGAGAGGAAGGGCGGAGAAGAGAAAGGAGAAGAAGCGTGCACAACAAATCGGTGGAAACGAGTTCGTCGGCCTCGATCAGGAAGAAGTAAACCACAGGAAGAAAGGGTTTCGAACCTTAGGGGTCAGCGACCCCTGACATGTTCCCTCTGGGCGGTTTACAAAAAAAAAGAAGGAAAGAAAAAAGCGAAGGTATCGGTTGAGAAGGAAAAAAAAACAATAAAGAGTTTCGGACAGGGCAGGTGAAACGGTCTGAGAGGGTGAGCGCGAGCGAGACGGAAGAAGCTACCATATGCCCGAATAATGTTCCACCCGCGTACGATGCGACCAACCGGCACAACTCGTTTCTTCTGCCATCATACTGAACGGGGAAAACTGGCCAAATATCTTTCGACGTGAACTAAGCAGCGCGTTAAATGGATGGAATTTCTTACAAACGTCAGACGTGTGTCTCGCTGTGACTGAAGGAATGTGTCTCTTCGATATATTACAATGTAAATAACGTTTCATGCTGATGGAAAATCTCTAAACATTGTCGCGATTCTTTGTTCCTTATCGCGAAAAGGATTGGATCGAAAATGGTCCAAAGTTGGCAGAGCTTCTCGCGGTGGAATATAACGTTACATGTATTAAATTTCAGATCATGAAAACTACCGAACGAAATTGAAGATGCGTAGAACATCCAGACAGAGATAAAATAAATTTCTTAAATTATTTCTTCCCTCATCGTTCGCGAGAACTGCACTTTTCATATTGGCAATGTTTAGTCATGATTGTCAGGACACTCTCTCGGCACATCTATCGGAAAATTCTGATAAATATTAATTTCTTCGCGAATCGCGAGGCTTATTATACTACCCTCTTTAATTAAAGTGTCCTATCTGGCGTTTCTTCTTTCCTCAAGATACGGTTAAGTGCTTATTAAAGTACCTCGTCAAACGCGATAGCATCCGATAGAAACAGTGGGAAGCATTCAATTCGTGTTAAACGTCATTAAACGTCTCAACACTTACGTCTCCGGCAGTACGTGTCTGACACTTACAGGATATTCTACTTTAAGATCTCCGATCCTCGCGAACGGATGTCTTCCGAAAGATAGGGTCCGAAGCTGATCGCGAAGAATGATTCGAACAACGCGGGGCGCACAAGAATATCGATTATGGACAGTCGCCGATGCTCGAACGTCTGCCACTCGACGATTCTCAAACACTCCCGGCACGTTTGTCCGTCATCGTTCGTGGAGATATCTGGGAAACTAGATTGCCAGACGTTGCTATTCCAACTCCCTGAGCCAATGGGAACGATAACGGACCTGGAGCAACAACGTACCCCGAAGAAAACGGCCACTGTGTGTGTGTGTGAGAGAGAGAGAGAGAGAGAGAGAAAGAGACTGTGCCGAATACGATCCGGTTTTCAAGTCATTCACCTTGCGGATACGCGATGTTCACCTCGTCCATTTCGAGCATCGTTTAAATCGTTTCCGCCCGAAACGTTTCGCACGTGGAGAATTATTCCTTGCTCGAAACGGGCCACGGTTTCAGAGCAGAACCCCCTCGAGGTGGTATACTTCGTATATTGCTGAAGCGAGTCATTGAAAAGGCAAAAAAAAGAAAAACAGGAAGGATAAAACCCCCGGAAGGTACTGCACGGGGTTACGCGTTGCCATGGTGGCCAGTAGGTTTTGAAGAGGATGTACCGAGGTGATTTGGCCTAGACTACTGATGATGACTGTACCCCGCGTATGCGAGGGATATAGGCACACACACTCGTGAAATTTCGCACGTACGTACGTGCGGTACATTCGCCAGGGGGTAGAAATCATTAAAGGGGCGTGGCGTGCCCGTGGTTGCCCGGATGACGGTCACGTGAACCAAGATGGCCGCCAAGCGGGAGGGCTCCCCTCTTTGCAACAGTCATTTGTTATCGGCCATTTTATTTTAATGATTTCCATGCATGCGTGAAACGCTCGGCTGCATCGCTCGGGAAAGGGATGTTCGCTCTCTCGCTCTCTCGCTCTCTACCGATCTTGCTTTCTTTCTCCTTCGCTCTGTGCTTTCTCTCTCTCTCTCTCTCTCTCTCTCGTTCTCTCACACACTCTCTCCGTCTTCTCTCTAGCTTGCCCGTTCGCTCTCTATGTGCCTGGTAACGCGTTCTCCTAGCGCAATACACGCTACACGTACACACATCGCGACGAACGCGCCGCTAACGTTGCTTTCATGGTAATTCCAAAGCCTATAAATTTCGGTTGCATCCGCGTTAATGCTCTTCCTTCTTTCGATAAATTTCATACGATTTCCTGCCCGTGATTTCCACCAAGTAATTCGCCGGGCGCGATTCCCGTTCGCGCCCATTTGAAAATCGGTGTGGCCAGCGCATCCCAAATCCCGAATGGCAGAGCATCGAGCGACACTCCCGGTTTCGTCGGAGGCTTCGATTTCAGGAAGCCTGAATTCCTGAAATCGACGAAAACGAAACTACGACGATTCGGGCTTGTAATCGAATCGAATAGGAATCGTCGAATTCGGGCGCGATAAGGGCACGAGTTAATTCAAAGGCCGCGAGGAAAATAATAACGAGCACCACCTCGTGTCCGCAGAACAGCGTTGTAATCGTGATAATAAAACGATGGGGTATAAAAGCGAAGGCAACATTGGTCGATGAGAGAGACCGATTTGGCTCCGTTTCATTACCGTAATTTGTTTAATAGCTCACGGTATTCGTAATCATTGATTCGATTGTTAAATCCGTAATGATTCCGCATTATCGTTGCAATAATTAATGCATGACAGGTCGGATGACGGCCTTAAGGGCTGATCGATGTCTTTTTATATCGTTCTAAGTGATTACCAGCTATCGACGATCGGGAATATCGTCGTTAGCGATGCCACGGATAATTCCGGCGTGCGGATGGAAATTAATAGGATCCATCGAAGATCAACGTCGCGCGTTCCTTTTAATCTACATTCGAAGTTGAATTACCCTTAAACTGGCAAACGTTTGCCGGGACAAATCCCAGGATAAGCGCACTTTAATTAACACGAAAATGGATGTAACGTCGCTCCTCCAGAAATACTTTCCGATTGAACCAAGGTTAACGTAATCAACGTTTTGCGCCGGTTGGTTCCGCTGTAAATTTTCCACGACCAAGTAACCCTCCACAGTCCGATGACTGCGATGTGCTGTTGCCGCGTTTCCCATTCGTCCGGCAGTTAAGCGCCGTTGTAAATTTTAACAAATTCCAACTCGAATCCCCCGTATACATATATATACATATATATGTATGCGCGCGCGCGTGTGTGTGTGTGTGTCTGTGTCTGCGTGTATATCCCATTCGATGATTTCATTCGCAAAACACGAAAGCGCAAAGGGAGCCTCTCGCGTTCCGCCCCAATCCCTCGTCTCCCCCCCCTCTCTCACTCCCTCCCGTAAAAATATCTCGTTTCTCTTCGATTTTGCAACCGGTCGCCGATCATTCGACGGGACGAGAAAAGGCAGGAGGGAGGAGGGGGAGAGAAAAAAACGGGGGAAAAAAAAGAGAAACAGGAAAGAAAAATCGTCATCGAGCGAGAAACGTAGGGGACGCGCGGCACTGGGCAAATATCATCGCAATATACAAACATTCCAGTCGTTGGCGCGCGGCATTCTCATCCCCGATTTTTCCCCGACAACTATGTATTTGCTCTCCCCCTTGTCGCGAAATTCAAGGTATCGCTCGTACGAATAGCTCGACGAGCATCATAGAGCGAGAGGCGCGAGAGTGCGGGGGGAGGGCAAAGAGACGAGGTCATCGCAGCGCGAGCACAACGCACGTGCGTGTGAGTGCGTGCAATTTAATGATTTCCAGCTGGAATTTCGATGATGGCAACTGGAATGGAGGGGAAAATGGTGAGAAAGAGAGGATGGCGAGGGGGGACAAAGAGAGAGAGAGAGAGAGAGAGAGAGAGAGGGAGAGGGAGGGAGGGAACCGCGTGTATGCAACGACGGGTTGGTCAGGGCCGGCTTGTTGCACACGCGCAAAATCTCACGTGAGAAACAAGGAAGAATAGAGAGAAATCGAGGGAGAGACACGAAACGGTGAAAGAGAAACAAACGAAGGGACGACGATAAAGAGAGAACACAGAGAGAGCGAGAGGGAGAGAGAATGAGGGAGGCTTGGAGGAAAGCGTACTAGAGAGAAAGAGCAAGAGAAAGAGAAACAGAGAGAGAAAGAGATAGGACGTAAATTTTCTAGCGGTGCGTTCATTTGTTCGTTCAACGAAATGCGAATGCATTATACATGGATTGCAGGGGACATTAATTTTCTGCCGTGGACGTGTAGTGGGCCGTGGAGGGCCGCTGGGTGGTCGGTGCTACCAGGCCGGAGGGGGCTCACCGTTTCCACGGACGAGGCAAGAGGGTTGCACAGGGAGGGGTGTATGTACGAGCATCGAAGAGAGAGTTAGAAGGAGAAAGAGGAAGATATAGTCAGATAGAGAAAAGCAAGAGAGATAGTGAAAGAGAGAAAGAGAGAAAAGGTGAAGAAAGATAGAGAGAGAAGAAAGAAAAAGTATCTATCCAAGCTCTGTTCCGTACATACACGTTCAAGCTCGTGCCAGCCTTTTTCCGAGCTTTCTACCTACTTTTCCGAGCTCGGTGAGATGGTGATTTTGACGAGTGGACGAGACGAATCGCATCGCTGGAAAAAAAAAGTGCACACGCGCTGTGCCACAGCGTCGCGTCGCGTCGTTCGAATTCGCTGGGAAAAACGTGCTGGGAATTTTCCAACTGGGGAAACGAGGGCCAGAGAGGGTGGGATGTGAAATGCACGCGCCTGCGAAACCGCAGGCACTGACAAATAATCAAATATATCGCCACTCTCATTTGATATTCCGAGCTAGTGTAGGTGATGAATGTAATGACGTTATACACCGTCGGGGAATTACGGTCGTCAAGCAAAATTTAATGTCGATGCATGTTTAGTGTCGCCACGAGAGATACACGAAAAGGCATTAAATCGGAGGGGGGAGGAGGGATGGAGAAGAGTTAAAAAGAGCATCGGAACGAACGAGCGTCCGCTAAAACTCATCGATCTCCGGCCGCGCCGGTGTTTTCTCTCTGAAAGAAAAAACAAAAAAACAAAAAAATAACCCCGACATTATCGGTCGCCCGATTAACCAAATTGAATGCAATTAATCGACCACTCGATTTTATTTCGCGATGAAAGAATCACGACGTGTTAATCAAATGCAAGACCCCAGTATTTATTAACATGAAATTACATCGACTCGTTTGACATACTCTGACCGTTTTTTTCAATTAATCCGTCGGTAATAATTCATCACTCGCTACCTTTGAAATCGTTCCGGCTGACGAAATGAAAAACGCAACGTCGCTATAAAACGATACGAATTTTGACAGAATCTTGAACGGTATCGTTCTCGTTGCGTCGGAAAATGAATGGTGCTTGTAGTACTGGCTCATGCATACGTATGTACGTGTACCTATCGTTCGAAAGCTTCGTATCGTTCGACGAAAGCGCATCATTGATAAATTCATAACACTATACGTAAAACAGGCGTGTTTCGAGTAAATGCAAACACGATAAAATTTTGCACACACGGCTTCTAAATAAACGTCACTCGTAAAACGGCCGCCTGGCTCGAGCTTGTAAAAATGACAAACTAACGCTTGTAAAAGTAACAGTTTACATATTGACCATAACTTTTGCCACGAGTTGCGCAGCAACCTTTCTCCTACGTCGTTTACCTAGCGTCGCGTCTTTCCAATTTCTTTCCTATCGCGTCTATCTCTCTCTTTTCGCCCGTTAACAAGACGAGTGTCCCACGCTGATGTGTTCATCGTGCAACGCGACGTGACGCAATAAATAAGTTTTACGCTGTTTCTCCTATCGCGGCGTTATTCCGTCGTGTACGTTATAAAGGAAACATTACAATCATCGTTGTTGTCGATGACAGGAGAGACTCTGTCGTTTCTCACACTGTCTTAACCTCCTGACAATGTAATAGAACGACAGAGAGTCAGGAATGAGAAAACGGATTAACTCTTTATCCTTAAGAAGATCACTGATTGATATTTTTTAACATTCGCAGACTTCTAACGCGTCTACTAACTTTTGTTATATTCTCTGATATCAAACTTGGATTCATTAGAGATTGAAAGATACAAGTTTTCTAACAATAGACGATAAATCTGATGAAATTTAATAAACATCAAACGATTATCATTCTCCGACTATTTTACAGGATGCAAAAATACATGTTTAATGATGCAACCCATTAAGAACGTAATTTTGATAACGGGAAATGGATTATTGAATTTTTAAATTCTTAATCGACCCTGCGCCACCAAAATTATCTTCTCATTTGTGGCTAAACACGCGTTCTTCCGCTCTTGTAATTTTGGAGACATTATCCGCAATGTTGAAAGACTTTTAAGTATCTTTTTTGACGTTTCCAACGACTCCTCGTCAGTTTAGTTATAAAATATGATCATTGCGATCGAAAAATCATCGCTCATCCGTGATTTTCATTCAAAATATAATATAATTTGGTAAATAAAACAAAGTACGGATTTGCATAAACAACTGCGGTTGATATCCTCAATCGATGACGCTCAAGTCGTGAAATTTGCATCCCTGTCGTTGGGGCAATCAATCCAGTTTCCATCTAGCTCGAATATTTTTAAATCAGTTTTTCCGTGTCGTGCCGTGCCGTGCCGTGTCGTACTCGTTCAGGGGAGAATCTTATCTGTCCGGTGTGGCTGCAATGCCAGTGAGATAACAGCGAGCAGATATTAAAAAAAGAAAAGAAAAACGCGGCCGATGTTATCGAGTTATTTTTATTAAAACTTCGATCGTGCCTGAATAAAAGATGAATCCGGTCTAACAAGGAAGTAAGAAGCGTGGCGGAAGTAGGACGGGAAACGGGAGGAAGAGAAAAAGATGGAGCGCCCGGGGTAAAAAGGAACGGGGAAGAATGTCGATATTAATAAAAGTTAAATTGAGCCAATCGCTTGTGGGAATTAGAATCGAGATCCGGTGGACGGGCGAGGCGGCGAACGAAAAAGCGTAATAAAAATTGCAACGATCGCCGGAGAGTTCCGTTCCTTCCACGTGCGCGCGGAATCGATAGAATAGATTAAAAGCTTCAACAGATATTTCCCCGCTAACATCGTCAATTTAATATTAATCGGCTTGTGAAATAATCAGGAAAGAATCTGCATAAATATTTCACGCGTGGTTACACCGGATAGCGAAAATTACTCGTACAAATTGGCTGGCTTTCTCGCGTTAATACGAATCGGTAATGTCCGATTTAAAATTCTTAAAATCGGATCGTTCGACGCGCCTCGTTAATACACGCGAATCGGATTGAAAGCAGAAAAATGAACAAAAACGAGAAAGAGGAGAGAAGACGCGATGACACGCGACAAAAACAGATAACGTATTCATCGTTTTAAATCAGGATGCGCTGGTTACGGGCTGTTAAAACACCGGTCTCTCTAATGGTCGTTTTAAAACGAGTGGCATTTTTTACGCTCATCCCTAAATCTGGCCGCGTTGATACCTGTTGCACGTCCCCGGGACGAAAAAAAAAGAGAAAAAAGGAGGAAAAAAAAAGCAAGTAATTCGACCACCGACCTCCGTTGTCTCGCGCACCGTGTTCTCGTATATCTCAAACGCGTTTCACGATTAATCACCCATTCGAGAACCATTACGCTTTCATGGACAGCGATGCAATTATCATTAGCGATCGATGCGCGGTTCTACCGATGCGACGTTGCGCCCGTTTCTTTTTTTTTTTTTTTTTGCTTCTTTTTCTGTTTTTCTCTTTTTTATCCGATCAACCGGAATTAAGCTTCGCGTCGTCAATCGACCTATCAACCGTGGTCAACATCGACAAACACCGATCGATTTTCTCTCCTCCTATCGATATACATATATTCTATCGATCCTTCTGCGTGGAGAGCCGTGTTCGCCGTGTACGAAAATAAACTTTTCTTGTTGCAGGTGAACGTCCGTACAAGTGCCATCTACCGGATTGCGGGCGGGCGTTCATTCAATTATCGAATTTGCAGCAACACCTTCGGAATCACGACGCCCAGGTGGAACGGGCGAAGAACCGGCCGTTCCATTGCAACATCTGCGGCAAAGGCTTCGCCACAGAATCCAGCCTTCGTACCCACACGTCGAAGGTCAGTCATGTATGTACCAAATCCGACGTCCAACAACAACAGGCATTTTGGCTACTTAACGCGGTGCTCGCACACGATAATAATCGAACCATGGTCGGAAAGATCCGGAGAACCGAGTCGTCTATCACGAAAAAAATCAATCTCAGACGGTTGTACACACGTGCGATATGTAACTCGTACATTGCCTATATTGTATAAACTGAATGCATTATTATCATTAACGTAACTCGCCAAATATCTCCGCTGGGATAACCTTTCTGTCGGCCGATGAAACGCTATTATATACGCAGATATCTTTTTCCTTATAACCGTCTCCGTATAACGGAACACGTTTCTCTGAGTGCACACATGGTGGCGGGTCACGCTTCTGTCCGAACAATTTCTGTCAGCAGACTCCGTCTTATCTTACGATACAAGCTCCATTCTACTCTTTTCCTCCATCGACGATCATACACGCGCGCGTAATATAAACTAGTAGGTATAGTAGCTTCGTTGAAACGTCAAAGGCGGACCCGAGCCTTTGAGCGTTCGGTAAGAGGGCAAGAGCAACTAACTCTTGTAGTCGTCCATCCTCGCGGGACCAATGCACGAGATTCGATGCACGGTGATATCGCTCTTTAAAACGCGATGATATTACAATGAGGTAGCAGTTCGAGCCGCAACGGGTAACAACGAGAGATCAATGTCTCTCTCTCTCTCGTTGCGTTTCCGTGAAATCATCTCGCGGGAGCAAGAGGACTGGCTCGCGTCAAACCGTGCAAAGAGTTTCGCGATTCACCGAGTCTCAGTAGCCTGACGACTAGAACGTCGTTGACAATAGGGAGAAAGATCCTGTAACGGTAGCTTAGATCATTCCGCTGGGTTTCGTATAACGCTTGGGACTGCTTTGGTTGTGGTATTTTTTTCTTTTTTTTTTTTTTCTTCTTCTTATTCACCGATCAACCAGCTTCGAACTTTGCAACCAACTTCGAGTTCGCAGAGCGATACAGGCCAATCTCCGCACACATCACGCCTTCACCAAAAAAAAAAAAAAAGAAATTGGAGAAGAAGGAAGTGTCGAGAGCACAGTGTTCGTTTTAGCATACCAGCCCAACGAACACACGATGACTCGAAAAACTCCTCGAGTTCAAGGAACAACGGGAACGAACAATTCGTGTTCATTGACGCGTCAATCCCGTGTTTGGAGAACAGTACCCTACCTAAGCAGCGTCATGCATTGCAGATCGGACGTGGCGAGAGAAAAGAGAGAAAGAGAAAGAGAGAGAGAGAGAGGGGAGGAGGAGGAGGAGGAAAAAAAATCGGATGATCTGGGAAAAAGATCGCAGTCCCCCGACACTTAATCGAATTCACCCCTGGCGGTGAATCGCGGCACGTAGCGATTACCAGAGGAATCTTGTACCGTGGGGTGGTTTTTTGCTTCGGTGTTCGGTTGTCGGCCAACTGAATTTCTCAACCCTTTCGCCGCGCCAGGCACATGTCTTGACGAAAAAACGTGGGAAGGCATCTGTCGACGTGCCGTCCGTGACTCGAGTCTTTTCTCTTGTTCCTCTTTGCTTGTCTTCTCGCGCTTCTTTCGCCGCAGCGAAAAACCCAATCGGCTTCTTTTTATCCTGGCCAATTAGGCCAGGCATGTTGCGTAACCAGTCGTAAACTGGCCATCTCCTTGTAAGTAGTCTAAAAGAGGATACACGGTAAACTCCGACAACAGTTTCAATCATTAATACCATGATCGACGAACGACGAACGACGTTCTAACCGGTATACCAGTAAAGTCACCTCTTGCTACCGTGTCTGGCTCTCGATAACACCGAGTCTAATTAATTTAGTCCGTTCTCGTCGTTTGGTATTTCGCTTGCTCCTCTTGGAAAAAGGAAGAGATCGAAACGCGTTTTCTTCTTCTTTCTTCCTTTCCTCCTTTTCTACTTTTTCTCCTGTTCTTTTTCTCTTTCTTCTTCTTTTTCCGATCGAGAACCCCTTTAAAAGGATTTTAATCGTTTTGTGAAACGGTGCGGAATCAGGTGCGTCGAACGCAAGCCACGCGACCGTAATCCAAGTTGCACTGCCGCTTTCTGGGCAATAAATATCCGTTCTTTTAACACGCTCCGCTCCGACGAGATCCTTTTAATTGAAAGCTAATCCTCGGCTAAAGCCTCCTGTTCTGGGCGTCCCTCCCACGTTCCGTGACCCGATAAATCTCCGACAAGAACTGTACCGGGGAATTCGACTTTCCACCTACGGAAAGCGGACGTGCACGCGGAACTCGCGTTCGTCGCGAAATCACGGACAAACGCGTTTTAATAAAATGACGAGAGATCCAGGCGCGGCGTCGGCGCGGGTGGGTGGGGGAAGGGGAGAGAAAGAAAACGGCTCGAGTTAAAAGTAGCCCGCGCGTACAGTGAGCGTCTTTGTAGCGCGCGAGTTCCGGGGTATAAAAAGAAACTGAGAAGAAGATGAAATAGTAAAAGACGGAGAAGGAGAAGGAGAAGAAGAAGAAGAAGAAGAAGAAGAGGAGGAGGAGGAGGAGGAAGAAGAAGACGAGAGAGAAGAAATAGGTGGCGAAGAAGAGAGACGAACACGAAACACGAGCACGAGAACGTCGCGAGAGAGTGCGGAGAAGTAATTAAAAGCCGCCAGCGCGACAGAAACAGAGTCCGTCCGCCTGGCGAAAATAAAACGAAACGAAACAAACGGAGAGAGAGCTCGAGCCCATCTTGCCCGGCTAATCGAATTTTCGCCGGGGCAGATTTCTTGAAATTGTTTTCGCTATTCCAGGCTATCTAGCCCCACCTCTTCGTCGAGCTACCCTGATAGCTAATGGATCGTTGTTTAAAACGAGAAGAAGAAGAAGAAGAAGAAGAAAAGAAGGAAAAGGCAGCAGCAGAAGAAGAAGGACAAGGAGAAGAAGGGAGAGAGAGAGAGAGAGAGGAAAAGAGAGCAAAAGTAGGAGAAAGAAAGCAAGAGAAAGGGGAAATGAAAGAGTTACACTGTGGGTCGAGGCCTGGCGTGTCGACGAAACATTATCCCGAGCCGAGAAAGACAATACACTCCGAGTACAATATTATAATAGGCCGGAGCGTAAATGTATTATACAGGAACGATCGGTAGCCAGCCGTAGAAACTTAGATTTCCTCCTTCTACGCCTCCTTCGTGCGTCTTATGAACTGTGTTATCCCTTTTCTTTGTTCCGAGGCAGCCGAGAGAGAACCGGGGCCGATGTTTCTTCGAATTCACGTGAGCTTTACACGTTCGGAAACTTCCCGTTAAAAGACAAGAGACCATTCGACGGGAAGAACGGACTAGTTCGATCGAGGAAATCAATTTCAAACGGATCTCACCCCCGCCCACCCTTTTTCGTCGGGCGTCGTTCAACGACGTCCTCTCTCTCTCTCGAGCGTTAAATCTATTCGACGCGATCAGGGATAGACAGAGAGAGAAAGAGAGAGAGAGAGAAAGGAAAAGCTAAACGATAGTAAAGTAAAAGAAAAAAAAAATAGGAGAAACGCGTCAGAAATCCCAAAGCACTGCGAACTCGCCCGTGTCTGGTTTCTTCGCTGCTTCTCCGTCACGTCTTACCCACTTTTGCGTGGCACAGAGCTTTCGTATTTATCTGTAGTTTAGCGGTACAAGGGTTGAATGTCGTGCAACACGATACAACCCTTTCTGCTGGCGGACTTTCTCGTACCTTCGACCTTCTTCCAACTCACCTCCGGGGTCTTCCCATCGTGCCCCTCTACCCTCTTCTTAATTGCCCAAGCGCGGAGCTCGGTAAAAACTCGTTAGCCATTAGATTTATTTTTCCTCGCCACGGGGATTCATTCCCGTGTTTTAAAAACCGTGCCGCGTCCGTTACGCTGCTTCTTTAACTTTGCTTACCGTACCTTTTACATCTCTTTTACATCTTTGTTTTTTTCCTTTTTTTCTTTTTTTTTTTTTTTACCACCATTGTGGTATTCACTCGTTCTTTCTGTTTCGTACAATTTTTCAATCGAGGAGAAACTCTGATTCGCCATTCTGATCCAAATTTCACTTCGTCGCGCGAGAACGAGTTTCAGTGCGCGTAAAAGCACCGTCGAATTGCGAACGAAACGCTTGTTTATACTCTTTGCAATCGAGCAAGGGACGTTGGAGTGTGGGCATTCTGAAAAAAAAAAAAATGCAACTGAATCTAAACGATATTTAATTATCTCGAATTAATGCAAATTGATCTTCATTTCATGCTGGTCTCTCTTTGTCGCAGTGTTCCAAGTACCCATGGCAACGATTAAAGGTAAAATGATCGGGTCAAAATGCGGCAGTGCCCATGGGAATTCCTTTCGGGTGTAATTCCGATATGCTTGCAAAATTTCACGTTTCATTTGTCCATGGCAGAGTAACGAGGAAACCGCGAGTCGTTCTCTTTCCATCGATTTCCTCTGCCCCTCCTCTTGCCCCCACCTCTTTACCCCCAACACCTCTTTTCCTCCTTTAAACTCGATGAAACTACGAGGAAATTCGAAATACGTTCCATGTTTGTCTAGTATCTGGCGTTCGTTAATTGATCGTGTCCTTTGCATCCACCGTGATAATTGGCTACATTAAAAGCCTCGATACGCACGATCTAACGATTCCCCGGCGTCGTTTCTCCGTCTTATCGCTCCAGAAAATCGTACGCGTTCGCCTCGTCGTACACCGCGTCGCGTCTCTGTGTTAACACACTCGTATCTGTCTCGTTAAGAGTCGTCCTTCGAATCGATCGAAGCTGCTTCCGAATCATCTGAGAAACAGGATGCACGCAATTTTTTTGCTTTTTTAAACCCCACGCCACTGGTTTCCTGTGATTTCGACGATTTCCCGCGCGAGTGTCAGCCGCACGTCTCTCCGAACGTTAACGTTCCCTCGACGGTGCAACACTCGTTGCCTGGCGAGTCTCCAGAAGGATCTCGTTCTCTGCTTCTTTTACGGGGTTAAAATAGAAATGTGGGACACGGCCTTTCGTGGCGAAGTGCGTTCACGCGAAACGGGGAGTGGACCACTCTGTCCAAAACTTCTTTTCTCCGGAGCGATGTCAGATTTTTCCGCGACCATCGTTTCGTTCTCGTCCACCATCAGAGTAATATCAACTCAGAAATCAACGCGTCCATGCGTTTCAATCTAATGAAATCTCCTCTCGTCTATTTCGACCATTTTTTTTCTTTTCTCTCTTTCTCTCTCTCTATCTCTCTCTCTCTCTCTCACACACACACAAACGCTCTCACACTCTCTCTGCACCCCCAGCCTCGCGCGGGTTCCCCTCGATATTAATTTTTTGCACAGTCTCCGCCTCTGCGAGCCCCTTTTTTTCGCTTCTCTCTTACGCCACCGTGTACACACACTCCATCGCCGACCGAGACCTAATGAAATCATTCCCGCGCCGATTCGGCTGGGGTGGGATTTCTCTCCATTGTGCAACACCCCTGCGTTTTTTTTCTTTTTTTTTTTGAACTCTCCTAGTAACGAAGGCGTTAGAGGGTCGCGTCGAAACTGCTATTGGCACAACACGGGGGGAAGCTGCATTCTCAACCCTTTCGTCGGTAGTTACAGTTTTTTTTTTTCTTTCTCCCAATCCCCGCTCGTCTTTCCTCCTCTTGCTCCTCCGGGGGAGGTGATCGGACACGCATAACCCGCGGATTACCAGCGCGTGATACGCTCGGGAAAAAAAACACGTCGGCCTGGAATAATACGCGATAGGTGACACAAAAGGGGGAAAAAAGAGACAACAAGAGAGTGAAAATGAAAGAGAGAGAGAGAGAGAGAGAAGGGAGGATGAAACCAAACAGGTCTTAATGAAAGAAATCATGCCGTGTCTCGCCGCGGATTATTTCATATCGCGTTCATTCAATATTCGCGATCGCACTTTTTTTTTAACTGCGTGCTCGTGTCAACGAAGCGTAGTGGTCCAACAACAATATCAGATATTTTCGTAACGGTCGAACGACCGTAATGAATTATCGTTCAAGAAGTTCCGTTCCGATCGTTCGCTGTTATTTACGTAAAGAGAAAAATACGCGAAGAAGAAGAAGAAGAAAAAGAGGAGGAGGAAGAAAAAAAATACGAAGAAAAATAATGGAAAGAGGATTTCGATAGATAACGCGATGATATCACGCGCGCTTGCGAAACAAACATCGTTTCCAAGCAAGCAGCGTTCTCGAAGGGACCCGACGCTGAAAGTGCAAGACAACCGGTCAACGGAATATCTTTTACAGACTTCGTTTGTTGGTGTAACCGAGTATCGTACGAAGGTTGTCTGCCGGCGAGGCTCGCGGCCTCGTTGCGGCTAAAAAAGCCAAGGAAAGGAGCACGGCTGGCGGAAAAAAAAGAGGAAAAAGAAGAGAGAAATGACGCGAAAAGAATTGCGCGCCGCGAGAACGGCCTTCGGGATTTTATCGCTTTGCTCGAGGAAAACAGAGGAACCCTCTGCCGTTTCGCCGTAATTTTTGCGAATCTTTTATCAAACGATTGTCGTGTAAAGCACGTGTCCGTGGCGAGAGAGAGAGAGAGAGAGGAAAAGGAAAAGGGGAAACGATTTGGTGCGACGAACGGAAGAGCAACGCGTGAAACGAAACGACGCGGCGACGTCGAGGTCGTTGATACGTCGCTTTCACACTCGATTTTCTTCGAGTCGATCGAAGATGGTCCCTTTTCTCTCGACACAAAATGGCTCCACGAAGCCCAGCGTCACGCATCGCTACGCGTGTGCTCACACCCACTTCCTTTTTACGCCACTCCCTGGCCCGAACTTAAACACACCAAGGAGTTTGACCAGATAAATAGTTATCGCTGCAGGGCGCGGGGATAGCGGAGATGCAATTTGACGCGTTATCTCGTTGCAAAATAAAAAAAAAAAGGAGGGATGGAGGGGGACGGACACAGAACGACAAGAATCCTTTGTCTATTAAAAAAAAAAAAAAAAAGAAAAAGAAAAATAAAAAATAAACTGAGAAAGCTCTCTACAGACACAAGCCGAAACTGAACCTAGAAACGTATCGAGCCTGTTCGAAGGACCAGGAAGCGTGGAATTGGGAATAAAGGTGCGCTGAGCTCGCGGCCAGCAAGCACGTACAGTCGAGCAGAGAGATGAATCTGGTCACGGCGAATCATAAAGTCCCTTGGGGATTCGCCCACGCTGCTGCTGCACCACTCTCCTGCAACCAGCGTGCAACGAGAGAGAAAGAAAGAGAGTAAGACAGAGAGAGGGAAAGAGAAAGGACCAAAGAGAGGATCGGGGCACGGGTAAAAGAGAAGAGAAAGACGAGGACGGAGCGCACGGAAAAGGAACGAAGAGAAAGAGAGCGGGGCAGCAGAAGGAGAGTCGAGGTATTCGCGGTGCAAAAAGCGAGGATGCAGGCAAAAAAGGAAGAGCGCAACGAAGAAACCGGTTTTTTCCAGTTGGGCCAGGTCGGGGCGTCGAACCTACGGACCGCAGCCTCCCTCCGAGAATAACTTACATGCAGCAGCACCGGCATCAGCACCAGCAGCAACAACAACAGCATCAACGACGCCGACGACGTCGATGGCCCAGCATCTTCTTCGTGGTGTGTCGGTTCAACCGGCTCGGGCTTGCCCTAGGTCCGGGAAGAAAGAAGGACGCCGGGGCTTTGGCCCGTCAAAAACAACCGGAGAGGCGTGCCTTGGGAAGAATATCGCCTATCGTGAAAGAAGAACACGACGACAACACGACGAGGAGGCGAGCGTGGGTGTTTTCGCCGCGAGTAAAAAGAAGAAAGCGGTTTGCCGCGTTGAGGGAACGGCCAAGGGGCAAGGACCCTCTAAACTTGCGGTTCATTGATGCACCCGCGTTCCATCGTTCTCCTGCCCCGACATTCTGCTACGTATATTTTTCTCCCGTTTCGTTTCTCGCTCGAACGTTTCTCGTTCGCGGCGGCTTCAATCTCAATTAGGCCAAGGAAGTTTCCGCGGGCCAGGTGTCAACCAGAGATCAGGCATCGAAGACACTCGGTTTTATTGTTTCGCGCGTTGAGCGAAAAGGAGAGAATATAGATGAAATTGACGAAAGCGACGAAATTAACGAGGTAGGCGAAGAGAGGCTAGGTGTGACCGAAACGGCGTGCGAAACGTGGAAATGCACGCGAGTGGTAGCTAAAAATATTCATTGGAAAATTGGCGTCGCGAGTGAAGAATCTTAGAAGGGGGGAAGTCGAGGCGTAAGAAAAAGGCCAGCCGAAAGACGTAGGGTCAACGACGTCTGGTGTTATTTTAAACTGGTCCTGCCCGAGATTCTGATCTCTCCTCCTCGTTTGGGTTGATCGTTCCGAACTCGATCGCGGTTGTCCCAGGTCCGGGAAGAAAAGAAACGGCACGGGTTCGGGTCGGTCCGGCCGGGGAGGGACAGGCAGGGAAAAGGGGGAGAGAAAGAATGAGAAAAAGAGAGAAGGACGGCTCGCCCGCGATGAAAAAAGAGGAGGAGGGGGAGGAGGTGGGGAAGAAGGAGGAGAAGGAGAAGAGATGGAAGAAGCGTAAGAGAAAAGAAGGATGCGTCGTGTGTATATCGAAAACGATGGGGACGGGGAGAGGGCAGGCAGGAAGAAAGGAACGAGATCCCGAGGAGTAAAGACCCGAAAACTTTCGGGTCATTGCCGTCTGGTCTCGTTTTAGCCTTTCCTTCCTCCCACCTTCTCCTTCTTCTTTCCTTCCCTTTCGTATTCTTTTTCTCTCCGTTTTAAACACACTCTTTCGAGCAAGGTTGACCGCCATGTTTTTCCTACAAGCGCGTGCCCCTACCGCCTCGTGTGCGTATAACCGACCTTCGCGCGTGTGCGAGAGAGAAAAGAGAGGGAACTAAAATGAGAGACGCGAGGTAGAGAAAAATATCCGCGAAAAAGGAAAAAAAGGAAAGGAAACGAGAGAACGATTCAAAAACCGTAAACAACGATCGATCCGCGGAATTGTGCCTTAACGCGAGGTCGCCAATGACGGAGACAGATACTATTGCAATAAGGACGTCGAATTTCGTTCATTACTCTTCATATTATCTGTTTAAAGGATGGCCTTTGTCAAGCATTCGTCGATCATAATCCGTCGATTGTATCAGATACAAAGAAACGTATATTGCAAGAATTGCCGATCGTCGACGATTAAACCGATAACTGCGGCAAAGGCCATCGCAATTGTGTCGTAGTAGCTAGTCATTTGATCTATGCTTTGCATTCCCGTTCATCTGTGAGGTCGTGCGAGATCAATCGGAGATCCATGGTTCCGCCAAAGCTGTACGTTACTTTTGTTCTAAATAGCCATCACACCGAATCCTTGTTCTGATCGCGTTCAGTTCGTTCGTTCCGATCGTTCTTCAGACCTCACGCTTTTTATACATTCGTCTGTCTGGGCTTTTGCTTTCTCCTTTCTATCCCTCTCTCGTATACGTCCTTTCCGCTCCGTACGCTCCCCCTTTCGCCAATTTACATTCTAGGAATCTGCGAAAGAAAGAAAAAAAAAGATAACACTTTTACTTTCCTCGCGACAACCACGCGTCATGTCAATCAACCCCACCCATCCGTCTCGTTCCATCCATCATCACCGGTTCCATCGACCATCAACTTACGATCCGTCAGTCAGCTTCGACGCCCGAATAAATCTTCTCCCTAAATGTTCCCCTCTGCCAGACACTCGAGGTGAATTCCCTTTTGCAAAAAGAAAAAAGAAAAAGTAGTTCGTGGTGGCGGCAGTAAATTGGTACCCTAACTCTCACTGGTCAATCGTTCTGTTCTGTGCGCTGCCTGTCCTGCGCTTCTGGTTCGCGACTCTGTGGTGGTATTCTGTGGGTCGGCTCTCTACCGGTGCGCCGCGTGTGCCTGCTTCCGGTGTTCCTCTTCTTCCGGCCTTCAAAAAAGGAGTTGCAACAGCGTGTTGTGTTCCAGCAACACGCCGCCCTGATCGGCGGCCCGAACGCAACCAGCTGTCCTGTCTGCCACAAACTCTTCCTCGGTGGCGAAGCTCTCATGGAGCACATGAAGCACACCCACAAGGATCCGAATGCCTCCGGCGTTGCCAGTAAGTATCTACGATAGTCGAGCGCACCCTCGAGCTTCGTCCGTTTCGGTCTTTCTTTCTCCTGGCTTTTTATTTTCTTCTTTCTCCCTCTCTCTTTCTGTTGTTGTGTTTCACATGTATCGATGCCGTAGAAAAAAAGAAAGAGAAAAACTATCTACTTTTACATCTGTTTTTTTTCTTCACGCACTAACGCTGCTACAACTATCTGTCTCTCAGACTAACGCACGATCGTTCAAACGCGATAATCAAATTTTCTTGCGCTTCCGTCTTTGGGAGACGCGACGGGGTGAAGAACAACGACTCGTAGACGATCGCGACGCGTTGTACGTACGTACGTACGTACGTACGTATGTACGTACGTATGTACGTATGTACACCTAGTTGGAGAATTGCATAGACACGAGGAAAGTGATCGATCTTCCGTTAGATTAAGATCGGGGTAATCGCAAGACGTTTTCGAGTTCTCTACGATCGGTTCTTACCCCGTTGGTCTCTCAGGACTTTTGCTGGGGATTCCGTCCGTCCTTTCTAACACACCAGGCTAACGAGGGTTTCTCGCGAGAATTCCCGCCAAGGAGAAAGAAAGAACGGAGATAGACGTAACGAGGGTGCCTTAATTGCGAGTAAGTCTAAAAAGAGAGAGAAAGCGAGAGAGGTGGAACGATCGCTCCTCGAGACACGAGGGGTGGCTCGTCCTTAGTATTTAAGTACGTTTCACATCCCCCACCTAAGAACTTGCTTTGGCGCGGGCGATATGCACACATTGTCCTGTCACTTCTTCGTACTGTTTCGCTGAACGGAAAAAGGGGGTGTAGCACTTAGCGCACTCGCCCAACTAATACTATGCGTACTACTATTCGCTAATATATAAACCGGTGCTTCAAAAAAAAGAAAAAAGAAAAAAGAGAAAAAGAAAAGAAAAGAAAAGGGTGTCTCGTTCCGAATTTTGTGCGTGTTTCTGTCAAGTGTGTGGGCATACAGATGAAATATAAGATAGACGTACAGAGAAGAACGATCGACGTGCGCGGACGTGCGCCAAGTTAATGAGAATCTCTTTACGAAAACCGCATGCAACCGTTTTCTTCTTTTACATTTTTTTATTTTTTTTCCCCCCCGAACGCGTGTGTCTCGTTTCCTCCATCGTTTTCTAACAAAGTAACGTAGAACCAAAGTGCCAGTATCGACCTGGTGTCTTTTCGCATAATAGTGATATAGAGAGGATGTAAGTAAACCATCTTTCGTGAACGGAATACACCGTTATAAAGATAAAATAAAACGGAATATAAACGGATGATAACGTTTTCCACTGTCGTCCGTCCGGATGATTGCCGGAATCTCTTCTCTTTCGAGAGAAACTGAGAAAAAAAAACGGAGAGTGAATAAATATATACGTACGTATACTCATATATATATATATATATATATATATATATATATATATATATATATATACATACATATATATGTATATATACATATATGATACGTAAAACGGAGAAACGGAGGGAAAGAAGCGAACTAACTATCTAAATAGAGAGCGAGCATTTCCTCCTGAAGGGGAGGAAAAGGGGGAAAAAAACAGTGCGAGAGAACGAGAGAGATTCGTCGAACTTTTCTTTGTGCGTCTATAAGCGTGCAAGCGCGCGTACGTGCGTGTGTATCTTGGTTTTTGGGCCGACGACCTCGCTCGTGAAAGGGAGCCAGCAACGGCAGAAGCAGCGCGCGGTACGTCCGAGGTCAGTGCTCTCCTGGTCCTCGGCTATCCGTGTCTGCAAGGATTCTCCCTTCGCCTTCGAGGTCGACTGGAATGTCGACGTACGTACGCGCGTATGTACACGCGAATGCGTGAGAAATAAGGTGGAGGAGGAAGAGGAGAAGGAGGATGATGATGATGATGATGATGATGAAGATGGTGATGATGATAATGGTGATGATAATGAAAAAAAAAGAACGAAGAAGGATGATAATAAGGATGGTGGTGATATGACGATGGTGATGATATGATGATATGATGCTGATGATGATGGTGGTGATGATGATGATGATGATGATGATGATGATATGATGATGATGATGATGATGATGATGATGATGATATGATGATGATGATGATGATGATGGAGGAGGGATGCTTTCGTTCCTTGGGAAGCTTTATCCTGCTTAGCATTGACCTTGAAATTGTGTCGCCCTATTGTTCCCTCCGCTGACTGCACAACCTCCGTTGCCGGGGTTTACCTAGCGAAGCGACGGACCGCCAACCACCCGTGTCCAGTGTGCGGAAAACACTACGTCAACGAGGGTAGTCTTAGGAAACACCTGGCCTGCCATCCTGAGACCAGTCAACTTAGCACAAGCCTCAGGATGTGGCCGTGCTCGGTGTGCCAAGCCGTCTTCACTCACGAGAGCGGTAAGTATAATCCTCCATTCTAAAGAAATCATGTATCAAAAGTGACGTATCATGCTATTACATTTTTCGTTTTTTATCGATTTTTCGTCCTTTGGTGTACGTTATATACATATATCCTTCGTTCTAATGACATTATCGAATCTCTTCGTTTAGTCGATAGCGATCTAACCATTGTCCAACTAACCGAGACTCTAAATCGAGACCGATTTACTTTGCTGTGGTAGGTTTGTTGAGTCACATGGAGCACATGAGAATGGACCCGAAGCATCAGTTCGCGGCGCAATACGTTTTAAGTCGCGCCGCCGCCGAGAGGCGGGAGAGAGAAATCCTCGCGTCTTCGAGTCTAGGTATGAGGTTAATCGTAGCTACTCGTTTCAACTCATGAAACGTTGAGAATTGAGGATTTCGAAGGTCAGGCAGCAACCGTGGTAACCACATGTACGATTCTCGTGTACAGGTGCGGGATTGGGTGTTTTGGGAAGCCAAACAGGCGGACCTCAAAATTTACAACAACCACCAATGTGCCCTTCGCCGTCGGCTCATTCGGACAGCAGCAGTGGAAATGGAAGGTTATCGTCGGCCGGTAGTGAACCTGGTACGCTCCGATCTTGTTCCTCGTCTTCTTGCAAATGGTCGTCTGGAATAATCCGTGTAGAGTGCCGTGAATATATAATATCTTAGAGTAAACCCAGTCTTGATACACCAAGAACCGACAACCGACTTTTTCTCGTGTACACACGTTTTTTGAAATGTATCATTATACCATTTTAAGCAATGATCGCCGAGCTTCGATGATACCACAGCGAGAGAGTTATTGTAGTAAATATTATTATTATTATTACTATTATTATTATTATTATTATTATTATTACACATTTATCTGAGTAAAATAAATCATCCACGAATTCTTGTGTGAGTAATTTCGTCATACGAACGCTCAAGCTCACTCTCCGTCGTTTTATAATCGTCTCATTTTTTTACTAATGCGACTCTATAGATTGTAGTTTTGTATAGCGCGACTTCACACCGTTCTGGAACCAGGGCCGTGCAAAAGCATACTAACGAGAGCAGACTTTTGCGCAGGTACCGGTCTGCTGAACAATAACAACAATAACAACAACAATAACATGGCGTCGCCGGGGCCGAGTGGCAACAAGCTGAGCGAGATGCTGCGAGCAGGAAGTCAACCAGGCTCCGTGCAACAGTACCACGACGAGATGCAGTCGCAACAACAACGTATGGCAGTGATGGCCGCCGCCGCGGTGACAGCGGGTAAGTAAGAATCCGCTTCGCGTTCCCGAGTCGTCGTCGTCGTCGTCGTCGTCGTCGTCGTCATCATCGCTGGATCGGATCGATCAGCCGGATCGCTTCGGGGAATCGTCGCGATAGAAAGCCTCCGTCCGTTCAAGGCCGTCGATACCGCTCTTATCGTGACGAACGACAATGCTCCAACGACGAAAAGATACGCCCGGCTCGTTCTAATTACCAGCGATAAAGATTGATTTATAATTATGTTTTTTCCCCAACGCAAGGATCTTTCCTTATCTTCTCTTGCCAAGCGCACGGTGCCCTCTCGATCTCAGAACGTATCGGTGGGTGATAGTTCACTGATTTAGAGCAGATGACATCGAAACATGCATCGAGAGAAGCCTGCTTCTTAACTGAACTAATTTTCAATCACGATTTCAAACACGCACTCCTCGAGACTATCGACGTGCACGCGCAACGCGATCTCTGGCGTGATTCGAAGATGAGACCTCAACTTGCATATGATCGACAGGTTTGCAGAATTCAGTGTCGCCGAATTTATCGCCGGTGGAGATGGCGTCCCTGGCGGCGGCAATGAGGATGGGTAACAACGGTGACATGAGCGGTGGTGCGCAAGGATCAACGGGACCGCAGCAGCAGGGAGTTCAAGCAACCGGATCGGAACAGACTCTGAGGATGCAGCAGGCGGAAGCCTTGCTGCGTTCTCAAGCCGAAGCCGCGCTTAGGCTGGCTGTGAGTAGGCTGTGCTTTCTTTCTCGCGGATCATTTATGATGGAATTTCAATTCATTCTTCTTCTGTCGATGACTATCGATCGTCGTCGACTGCATCGTCATTGTCATTGCGAAACGGAGAAAGTATACGTTGCTGGTACTTTGATGGTAGGTGTCGCAGGCAGCAGCGGCGGCAGCCAGTTCCGCGGTTGGCGGAGACGTGAGACATCATTTGGGACAGCACAACGGAGGCAGCACCTCCGGGATACCTGGACACCACACGAACCAGCAGATGTCTCAGCAAGACAACATACCGCCCGATATTGGTAAGTTCATCCTTCGAGATCGTGATCGGCAGACTGCGGATGTTTCGCGTGAGTTTGTACCAGACAACTGGAGGATGATTAATGGAGACGTCTCGTTCGTCAAATATTCCAACATTCTGCTTTCGATGTTTAAACGTTCCAGCACACGTATGAACATCCGCCTGGTTCAAACATTGGCAGACTGCGGACGTTTATATATAATTACAATTGCATTCGGCATATTAGAAATCTCTGGTGTCCGAACATCCGCAAATCTAGTCTGGTCAGTTTCGCACAGCTCTCTCCGTGAACTCCAAGATCCTACGATCATGACGATAAAAAGTTTTAACAGGGGAAGCGCTGCGATTGCAAGAGCAGCGATTAGAACAGGCCCTGAGGCTTCACAGCGATCCTCGAGCCTTGAGTTTCACTCTCCAGCACGTCGTCAGTCAGCAGAACAATCAGCAACCATGAAAATTCAGTTACTACTGAGACGAGTGGACCCCTTGGACGTCGGATCAGACGGGCCTCCAGCAGCAAACGCTTCAAGGCGTTGAACGTTCGATAACACTCAGCGAGCAGCAGCAACAAGGTTCGTCTGGCATCGGTCTTCATCCCCATCAACAGCAGCAGCAGCAGCAACAGCAGCAGCAGCAGCAGCAGCAACAACAGCAGCAGCAGCAGCAGCAGCAACATCAACAGCATCAGCAGCAGCAGCAGCCGCAGCAGCATCCTGAAGGTCGTGGTGTCAAGAGGAAGGCCGACGATATGATCGGTAACTCTGACAACGTGTAAAGAACGACGTACATCGACGATAAACCGTGCGAACCGTTTGTCGTCTTCTGCGTCGATTCCAGCACACCCGGGCGTCCAAGCGAGGTCATCCGCGACATTACTCCTGTCTCAGTAGTAAAAACGAACTGTTCCAATTCAATCAACGGGACCCTGAGAAATCACACGTTTCTCAGGATCTCGACGAAAAGAGTCTTATTTTCACTGGTGCGCCGATGCGCCGACGGGGGTCGAAAGGCCCCGTCGCCGGCTAATCGCGCCAAACTGTGTGAAACACTCTTCTCTTCGAGTGACGAACGAAAAGGGAGGGATAACAATCACATACGGTATCTAGAAATCCGTTAGACGGTGCGTGACCGACGACAGCGGTGGCAATGGTCTTCTAGCAGCGCGCGATTCTTCGCGTGGATCACGTTGTTCCTACTCGAGTCCTGGATCTAGAGTTCCTAGAACGACAACGCTCGCCGAGCGAGAAGGCCCACGCTCGTCCTTCGAGCACGATCCGAAGACGATCATCAATTCGAGCGGACGATCGTCGGTTTTCTCCCTCGTGCGATATTCTTTGTTTCGTCGAGTCGCTCTGTCAGAATTCACAGGACGCATTGCCGCGGCCGCTGTTCCGAGATCACCCCTGAAACGTGCCATACTATATCGAAATGAAAACTGCTAACCAACCGTGCGTGCCTGCTCGTTCCTGAAATCAAACGGGGACGACGTCAGGTCGCGCAGAGTACTATGGTTTTTTTTAGTACAAGAGCCGAACGCAGACTCGGCCGAGCTGGATAGGATGACGACGGGTGAATCGTGAAACCGATTCCAGCCGGTCGGTCTAGGCTCAACAAACTAAACTATATATATATATATATATACATGTATACATACCTAGAAACCACTTTAAGGTACCCTTAATCTTAGCTCCCGTAACGTTTAAGGCAGAAACAAACAACGCGTCTAATATGTGCGTAAACGCGGTCAGGTGGATCGGCTAATCCTCGTACGTTCGTTGGTTCAATACGCGTACACGCATCCCCTTCCCGTTTATCGGACAAACGCGGAACAAGTTACAAGAAGAAGAAGAAGAAAAAGAAATACGGACGGTCTGATCCGCGTAATCGTGCGGCACGACGTAATCGTCGACCGCCGCTATATTAGTGATACATGTACACACGAAACCTTGTTACACAGAATACACACTAATACACATCAATACACACCTTAAATATACACGCGAATAAAAAAAAAAAATCTACTCCACGTAAGGATATAAAGAATGCGCGCAACTTGTGCTGGTCGGCAGCACGAAAACTATTAGCTCGTAAGCGAACAAACAAAATATAATTATTACAAACAGTTATATTATATATATTATATATACATACAGAGAGTCTGGAGTGTATGACGGAAACAAAACGAAAAAAAAAAAAAATGAAGACGATACACATGATGGGACGGGGGCCCGAGGATGATAGCCGAGGGGGGCCCCCCTCCTTCCAATGTACACGTGCACATTTTCAAAGAGTAAATCGTGAGAGTGTACGGAAGCATTTTTTTAGTGAAACAAGCACGCCAGAGAAATGACGAAGAACAAGAAAAAATGAAAAATTGATGAAGAAAAGAGAGAAATAAAAAAACTAAATGCTAAATATTATATATATTATATATATATAAATATTATAAATAATAAATATAGGGTCTATGAGACTAGGATAAATTAGGCGAAAGAGAAAAATCGAATGAATGCGAGGCGCGTGCCCGGGCAGTGGTACACGATACCAAGCCACGTCGACGAGAGAATGAGAGAGAGACACGCGCGCGAGAATCGAAAGAGGTGCCAGAATGCGCACACGAGAGAAAGATCGAAAGAAAGGAAGAGAGTGTCAGAGAGAGAATGAGAGAGAGAGAGAGAGAGAGAGAGAGAGAGAGAGAGGAAGAGCACGTGCAAGATTTCGTGAATGAACGACCTTGGGATTGTCGCGTACGTGCACGGGCACGCGTTTGAATGAAAGAGGAGCCGCGCGAAAGAGAATGCTTCGTGAGCATCAAGGAAGAGCGAATGCGAGAATGGAGCGAATGAGAGATTTTAGAGTGGCGTGCTTCAGGTAATCTGAGGTCCTGTGATCGTTATAAGCGAAATATTTTTTTATTTCCGGGTATATATCTGAACGCGTAAAAATACTTGCGTCGTTTCGAACTTTTACTTGCAATATACCGTTACGTTCTCGCAATACTTAGAAAGAAGAAGAAGGAGAAGCAGAACAGAGGTGGATCAATTCAAAAAAAAAACGAAAAGAGAAAAAAATATAAGATACGAAGATGAGGATGACGAGGGAGAGGAGAAGAAGAAGAATATATAGAAAGTCCGTAGGTTTGACCGTGGAGCGAACTTTTAGAAACTCGGGCCAGCCCCTTACTCCTAAATACCTCTTTGTGATGCCCCATCAATCTCGACCCCGATTCCCCCTTTTTCCGACCTTTCATAAACCTCCTGGACTGTCCGTACTTTTTCGATGGGGTTTCTTTCGACGAGACCAGACCAGAGATGAAACGAATACGTTAGACCGTAAAAACCACACGCGCATCCGAAAAGAAACGCGTTTCTCTCTTCGAATTCGAATCTTCGTTTAGAATGAGAAAAGAAAAGAAAGAAAAAGAAAAAAGAAAAAGACCGATACGGACGGTGATTCGAAACTCAACGTGAAATTTTTTTTAACGACGGAAAAAGAAAACAGAAAAAAATATAACGTAGTAAAGTGAGAGGCGGTCCAAAGCAAAATTTCCAAAATATCATCCAAAAAGAAAAGAAAGAAAATATATATATATACATGTACATCGTTTGATCGACGATTCACCTACGACACGTTCGATTTCTTCGTTTCTTCGACTGGCAATCGCGGACTGAAGAGTGCGGAAATGAATGGTAGCGTGCCGAATTTTTTCTTCCCCGTGACATCGTACGTCGACCACAATTGTTGTTGTTGTTGTTGTTCCCCTGTTCGGAGATTCTCGACGAGACTTTCGTTCCGTGACCTGTTCGTACGGATTTCCCCCGTTCCTCTCCACCTTTCTATACTTTGTTCAATTTCCATTGCCACCATGATCGCTTCGATCCCTTCGACAATTTTCCTAATTCTGTCCCGAGGTACAGATGAAAAAAAGAAAAGAGAACATCTTTTTTGTTAAATTACGAGCGATTTTGGTTTCGAATGTGACCGATTTCGATGATTTAAAAAATTAAAAAAAAAGAAAGAGAGAGAGAGAAAGAGAGAAAAGAAATTCCAAGCATTTTCGGAAGATCGCGAAAGGGAAATTCTTTCAACTCCGAATTGTATCCCTAACTTCTCCGTTTCTCTTCAGGGGATCCCTCTTTTCAACCCCTTTGTTCGCCAATTATGAAAGTAGCCTAACGTCGTCATCTTCGTTGAACGTAAAAGACACGCGCCGAGAAGCCGCCGGATAGCCAGGCTTTTTCACCATCTGGGACGAGAGAAGAAAAGATTGCTAAAAGATTCATCGTCAAAGCTACATTTAACGATTGCACTCGCCTCGCGACCGGAACTCGATGGACTCGCCGCCCAAAAGTTCGAGAGAAAGAAAAAAGAAAAAAAAAACTGATCACCCCGAGAGCTTTCAATTTCACTCTAAAAACCAACTATTTTCCCTAAAATCGTACTCGAGTCGAGATACAGGTGCAAATGGAACAAAAAAAGAAACTTAAAAAAAGACAAGTAGCATCGTATTTGGAACGCGGAAAAATGCAGAGAAAAACAGAGAGAGACAAAGGTCACCTCGAGTTCCTGTTGGCGTGCACGCGGGTCGATCATTGATCGTTCTTATTATAACAGTTTTTGCGTTACAGGGCGTTTTTTCCTCGGATTAAGTAGTATGTAAATACACCTTGATATCACAAGCATAAACTGAGAATTTACTGGTAAACTTAAATCAAGTACATAATGCGAAATAGGGTTAGTTTCTATGTAAATACCTAAAGCTGGACGAGTGCATACACCTCGTTCACGCAACCAACGATAATCGTTTTTATCGAACCAATGCTTCTGTTCGTCATCGGTGTACGCCTGGTCGTTGGTGATCGCCCTTGTACAACCCCGATCGCCGAAGCAACATCGTCCGGCAAGCAACAATCGTCATCCACAGAATGGGGATTTGGGCAAGAACGTTCTCCAAAATGGGCGTCGCTGATCGGGAAATTTTTTTTTCTCGACACTGATACACCCACACAGTTACACATATACGCTCACACACACACACACACACACACACACACACAGCATTGCGATGGATTGTACAGCTACGATAGGATAGATAAGTAAGCCTCAACACAATTCTTCACACACTCGCACCACCGGCACCGACTAGCCTCCAAATTAAGACAGGGACCAAACGTTTGGCGAACATAATTTTTTCCCGACAATTTTCCGATAGATATACGTAGGAGAACGTGACAACTGGCTTTTTTTTCTAAAACGGTATTTTCCGGCGCGAACGCGATTCGTTTGTTTTCGGTAAAGGTGTGACGCGACAGTATTCGGCGAGACAAGTTTTAGAGACAAGTAGAACGAGATGGACAAAAGTCAGACGTTTCGCAAACAGATCGAAATTCAGTTTCGGAGGAAAGGTGCTTTGAATGGAAGTATGAATGAGCGAGTATCTGTTTCGAATTAGGCAATGATCAGACTCCATTTGACAATCGAACTGAGAAACTAAAGCTAAAGGTTAAAAACACTTTTACTTGAAGAGAAGTTGAAGTCGAAGAAAATTCATCACGGATCATCTTTCCGAAACAAACGAAGAGATAAAAAAAAAAGAAAAAGAAAAAGAAAAAGAGGAAAAAGACAAAACGATGATTCTACGGTCCCTCGACAAAACGAGCAAACAGCGGAAAAAAAGCAGAGCAAAAAAAAATCATCAAAAAAATAATGGTGCACGAAAGTAGGAGCGGAGGAGATGACACGAAGAGACTTTAAAAAAGCAACAGCAATCACCACTTTTCACCATCACTATCGCCGTTATCAGTAAAAGCAGAAAAAAAACAAAAATTTTAACAACAACAACAATACAAATAAACACAACCACCAGAGCACAACGTCGAGATCGTTCGCGACCCCCATTGATGGTCGTGAAACGATTCCGAGACGACAAGCTTTTTTCACCGGTGCATCCTGCCGTGCGCCGAGGGTTGCTTTTTTATCGAACGTCAGAAACATACGTTAAAACGAAGAAATGGTAAATGCGAAAGAAGAAGATTAAAAGAAATGTGAAAAGAAAACGATCCAGAATCGGTAGGAGAAAAAGGGGCAGCCGACTCAACTTCCCCGCACACATCACATCCCCGCGCGAGAAGGAGGAATTATTCCCGAGGCGCCGGCCCGTGCCCCGCGAACGTGTACCATAATTATTAAAAATTAAACAAAACACACAAGCAAGTTACAATAGCTCTAGTAGTGTATGTTCTGTAATCGAAGAATGATAAGCAAAGATAACGAAATAAAATAATAATAAAAAAAAAAATGGCGTGCTCGCCGTCGTAGGCGTGCCGGCAGAAAAAAAGCACAAAAAAATAATTTACAAATATATTGATTTACATATGCCCGTAACTCGTAAGCGGGCCGGTGGCGCAACGCGTCTACCTTCGCCGGATTTTCAGCCAAGCTACCACTGTCGCGCGTGACAGAGCGAAACACGCAACAACACGCAACAACACACGTCGGAACCCAAGCGAAAGAAACGAAGAAGAAGAGCCGAGTCGCGAGGAGAAACTTCACAGGATGCTCCGAGCAATCGTAGACACGATCCGACTCGGCCGAGGAGAAAGAGGAGAAGTGACTCGACGCTTGTCGTCCGAGCAGCCGACTCTCTCGACACACACTCGCACACACAGGCACACACCGCGGTGAAACAGCTCTTGCGAAGCTGTTCCGCGAACGATGGACGATCGAAAGTGTGTGATTAATCGAGGAGAAAGGGGAGGGAGAGAGAGAGAGAGAGAGAGAGAGAGGAGAGAGAGAGAGAGAGAGTGTGTGGCGCGACGAGTGAACGTCGTTGAGCAAGTGTTGAAACCGCGACAGAAAAAGCGAGTTAAAATACCGTTGAGAAATGAATCACATGGTGAAATGAAAATCGACGCGAGCAGAGGGAAGCACGTGTTCTGCAAAACCAGCCCTTACCCATAATCTTAATCTCTTTCATGTAAATTTGCTAAATGTTTAAATAATCTAAAAAAATGCCATAGCCCGGATGCGCTGGTGTATACTCCCAGTGCATACACACTCACAAATACGACTCGACCTCACGAATCAAACGCAAAAAATCCGCGACGCCAGTTCATCGATGGATGGCGCGCGGTAAAATTGGTATTCTCAGCCAAGGAGCAAACAGTTCACAATTGCACAGTTGACAGATCACAGACAAGCACACCACAAGATGAAGACAAAACCGAGGTTCGCGTTTCGTAACCGTGACGTAACACACACAGACACGAGTGAGGGAAACGAATCGTCGCGGACGATCCGCGATCTCGGCCAATACACGAGTAAAATCAAAGTTGCCCTGGTTCTCGAGCGTGCAACCCCGCGCGCTCAAACACATCTCATACACAGGCTGCACGCGAGCGCGGCCTACACTCTTGCGCCTGGCGCATGCACCGACACACGCACACCTTCTACACACTTCTTACACTTTGTACACTTGAGCTACACTTGATTACACACGCTACGGATATGTAAAGCCAATTGATTTTGTAAATTGTCGAAACAAAAAATGCAGCGGACATTCAAAAGAAACTAGAACGATATTCGGCCACATATACTTTCTCACGAGCATTAATAACATTTCAAATTGCATTGCGGAAAACAAATCAAAACAAACGAAAAGAAAAAAAAAAGCCAAAAAAGATACAACGTTTACTACCGATCCGTTTGAAAAGATCCGCGCGAGGATCGTCACCGATTCTGTTCACGCTTTCCAAGCGGAAAGGAATCGTTTCGAGCGGCAGTGAACGAGGATTTAAATAATTTCAAAAAAGCAATTGATTCGAAAATAATACAAAACCCCCAAAAATCGAAGCAAAATTCGCGGCCTTTGGCATACGTTTGGATGCAGAACCGATGATGAAACGACGTTCACGTCTCGCACGTGGACGTCATACTATGCATCCCGGAATTGACGCCAATAAACCCGAAGTTGACGTGACATACTCTTCGTCGAAGAATGTCAAAAGAAAAACCAACGTGGGCAGACTGGTCGAGGCGTTTGTGAAAAAAAAAAAAAACAAGAACCAATCAACAAACAAGTGTGAGAAAACGTCCGAGGAGAGAGACGTTGAAACGACAAAGACGACGCCTCGAAAACACTAACTGCGTGGTGTGCCACGTAGGAAAAGAAAAAAAAAAGAAAAAAGAAAAAAGAGCAGTCTGTCCCACGTGCAGAAACCAGTGTAATAACCATCCTAGCAAGTAGCAACGGCATTAGGAGAGCCGTTGTTCGAATTCGCGGCTTTACAAGCAAAAACCGTTGATTTGTTTTCGATCGGGTTTTAATTTTTTAATGAAATAATCTCACAACGAATATACCACGTACGGTCGCGCGCTAATCGATCCAATGGAGAGAAGATGGGGCAAAGACGTATGTGTATATTCGTGGCAGTGTGTATCGTAAGTGCGCAGCATATGATAAAACCGACAGTCTAGCAGTGCGAGCGCCTCGGCGGCATTCGCGTTTTCACGCGGTGTCCCTGACCGAGCCTCCGTGATTAAAAACCGGAATAAGTTATTTCAATGTCCACTATATAAATGAAGAGGCATAGCTGGTAAGGCGGTGGGTTTGCGTTCGCCGTTCGTCGAGTCGTTCGTCCCGCTTCGTCCACGAGAGATAATACGCTGTAGATGCATCGACGTATTTGCCGGACCCACGACGCGTTTTTGACGAAACGGACAGGACCAAGAAATCCGGTCCGTTTCGTGGCGTACGAAATATTTTGCAAGTACGAAATGGAGGCTGCGACACCATCCCCCGGAGTTCAAAGTGCAAAACCGAAAAAAAAAGAAAACTTCTTGCGTTTCGTTTCCACAGACTTGACACACAGGGAATACAGGATAGACTTTTGGCAGCGTCGAAAAAAATTCGTATTTCGTTTTTTGCAATAGAAACGACAAAGCTTTGTCGTCAAATTCTCTTGTCGATCGTCTTGATGATCTTTCGGGCACTTTGGCGATTAGTACGTATCGGGACAAAAGAAGAAAAAAAGAAAAAAAAGCAAAAGCTTCAAAAGGAAAGACGAGATGACCAAAATTTTTCTACGAACATGCTGAAACTCCAGCAGAGTAGTAACGTGCCGTGAATTTGATCGATCGAGACGCCAATCGGTAAAACAATCGCAGGCGACGAACGTGCGAACCCACCGTGCTGGCTCGTCGCTGTAACCCGAGGGATCCCTCCGCGGGTCTTTCGGTTTTCGCGACGAGTCGATACTCTTTTCAAAATATTCTCCAAATTTTTGTTCACGGGAATGTGTTTTCTTTACCCCAACCCCTATTTACGACCCCCCGTATACGCGTTCGAGGAGGAAAACCGAGTCCAAAGTTTTTCTTTCTCTTTCTGATCAGAAACTGACCTGTCCAAACGGCAATCATTGGAAGATTTCACGAGAAACCAAAAAAAAAAAAAAAAAGGGAGAAAAAAAAAGAATCGGAACGCGTAAAAGTTCGGAACGTAATCGAAGCTTGTAAATACGAAAAATTAATGCGACACGACAGAGTCGACAGAATCTAAATTTAAAGGATGACATGAGAAAAAGATAAAATGTCCGCTTAGTGGGTGCCTTCGTCAGGGTTTTCTGTTACAGTTAAACAGACGTTTTCAAGTATAACTCACAACTAGTAGTACTATTGTAGAACAGTTATTACAGTGTACCGCAATAAACAGTTAACTAAGTAAGTATACAGGAAGCACGTGGTCTTTTCAGTGTCTACAATCTTGTCGTACACCACCGCCAATCGCGTAGTGGAACGACCGGAAATACCGGATTCATTTCGTACGCAATTTCCTCCGGCCCCGAAAAATACATCTCCTTCCATACATTCGGATACTATCGCGGCTACCCCCCGACAAATTTTCGGACACTGAACATTTTCGGAATTCAATGAACGCGCGGTCCGTATCGCAACGGAGAGAGAAAAACAAATTACGTGAAAAATTACCCTCGAAAAAGAAACAAAAACGTACCAATTCCCAAGATCAAAGACCCAAAAGAAAAAAGAAAAACGACCCGGTTTCATCATCATCTATTCGACCCGACCGCGTCGTTCGTTACCCTCCTCCCTCCCCACCCCAACTGTCCCAATTCCTCCACCCGAAATCCAATCAGTATTTAACAGAATAAATATGCTACTAAGTGTACTAAGTGTTCGTAGTTTAGGCAACGTGTACGTTGTATACTCCGAATAGGTGAGAGAGAAAGATAACCGAGAGAGCGAGAGCGAGAGCGCGAAAGGGAAGAGACGGTTGTACGGTGGAGTCACACATATTTAAACTAACAGATAATAATTAATTAATTACAGTACCGTAACCATTTGTCAAGTCAAGTTAATTAACAGTTAACCGTAACGCATACACGCATAATTATTAATTAAACGTACTCGACTCTATATTCTAAGGGCAGCAGCGATCGCACACAGCGTCGCATTTATTCGATAAATCGCGGAGGCACTCACTACGGAAGCGAAGCAAAGGACTACGGGGACTCGGACGCGGATCGGAGGGTGCTTGAACGAGCGTCGCGACGCGCGTTAGCTCCCCCATTGTCAACTGTTGTTTGAAACTGTTGTGAAAATCATCGAGATTCAAACTCGGGACACGGAATACATTCCTAGAGGAAACAGCGGAAAAAAAATAAATAAATAAATAGCAAAGCTCGGAAGCGCTTGCAAAAGCGGCGCGCTTGCCGAGGTTAAAAGAGAGCGCGAAGCTACGCCACGTTCAAGTTTCCCCCGTTTTTCATTAGTCTTTCAAGTGCAGCGTTCAGTTACTTCACTTATGACGTTGCTTTCAACACAATACAAAACACCCCGCCACCCATCCTTACAGATCGAACCCATTCACCGTATCCTCATCCCACGGGTAATCCTCTCAGTGCCAACCCCCCAGTTTCACGTGTACGCATTGTTTCAAATTTGTTCGCGATGTCTCAGTTATGAGTTTCACGCGGCACCAGTCCGAGTTATACCGCATTCTCTCGCTAAAATTTGCTCCATTTTCGATACGAATAAAAACAGGAGAACGAGAGATATTTAATTCGAACATTGTTACTCGAACGATCGTGACTCAAAAGAGACGTTAAAAGTTACTTTCGGAACAAAGTAAAGGAACGATCGTTTGGAAAGAAAAGAAAAAAAAGAAAAAAAGAAAAGTGGAAAAGTGAAAAATGAAAATGTGAGATGCGAGGCGCGGCCTGGTGTCGATTGTATCGATGAAAAAGCAAACGAGTTAAGTTTCGAATTTCAGACATTTTACGTACAGTTAGTTATCGTGTAACACAGCGCAGATTATTGTTAATTTTCGGCGCCCGTTTTCGTCGCGTTCCTATTCGTCTCCGATGAAGAAGAACCTTATCGAGAAACCGCGAAGCAATTGATAGCGAAACGGCAGTCTATCACACGATGCGACGAAAATGTGCGTGCACAGGTTTAATGGTATCGATTGAGTTTGGTCGAAGTCCCCTTTTGGGCAAATTATATCGACGCACTTCCGGTTCCGCGGGCCCGTCCAAATTCAGACAATCGGGGAAAAAGAAACGGGACAAGAGAAAGAGCCTGTTTCTCGTCCTGCTTTTCGTCAATTCGAAATTCAATTCTAGTCAAAAAAGGGTACAAAGCTGTAGACGAGTTCGGCTCGTTTCGGCAAAATCGGTACTTATTTATCGTAAAAAAAAAAAAAAAAAAAAAAGAACTCGAGTCGATCGGTACGAGGAACGTGAGTGAGAGTGAACGCGAGACGAGAGATCAGAGCTCGGAGAACCTCGACGGTCTAGTCGATCGAAATTGGCGCGGGAAAAAGAAAATTTCTGTTTCAACGAAATCTCGAGGACGAATTCTGAAATGGGCCAGTGGTACCGTATACTGGAAAAAAAAAATATCCGCGTTGTTGACAAAAGCAAGTAGCCTCTTTTCGTTGTATCAAAAGTCGGCCAAAGTCCGATCGATCCTTGTATGAGCATAAACGACACTCTTTCAAAATCCTAAAAAAAAAAAGTATATGGATGTACGGTGCGAATGAAACTTTCGAAAGCTTCGATGATCAAAAAAAGAAACAAAAATTGTTACTGTTCTTTCGCGTTCTTCTATTTTTTATTTTGTAAAAAATGCCTGCCCATCCACGCTTTTCAGCGAGGGCACTAGACGGATCGTCGTTCGTTATCATCTCGAGGAAAAAGAAAAATGAAATCGTCGTTCGAGACTCCGTCATTTCCCTTGTGAAAGAGACGAGAAAAAGAAATTGCTGTTTCAAGATCGGAAGAATGAAAAAAATAAAAAAAAAAAGAAACGCGACACGAAGGTCCGTCGAATGGTCCGAGCATTTTGAATATCGCGATTAATCCACTACTATTATTATTATCGCTATTATTACCGCTATTATTATTATCATTATTGCTATTATTATTGCTATTAGTTTATAACGATTAGTTGATTATGACGAAAAAAAAAGAAAAGAAAAAGAAATTGCTAGAGGGCAATTGGAGGCGTATTTTTTAGAGAGAAGCGAGAGAAAAGAGCGAGTGCTCGGTTCAAGTTCGCTCAAATCATCCAAGCCATACAAAAAAAAAAAAAAAAGAAAAAAAGAAAATGTTACGCTATCGAAGAAGCGAATCGACGAAGAATCGGTAGGAAAAGGATAGTAGCCACGTTTCGAGATTCTCCTTTTTTTTCTGTTTAATTTTTCTTTATTATCTTTTTTTTATACAAATATATATATATATAAATATATATACTTGTATATGTATACACGAACACACACATATAGATTTATATTATACTATATATATAAAGAGAGAGAGAGAGAGTTATACTCGTTAAATATTATATATTATTTGTATACTTATTATTTATACCTGAGCAAAGTCGGTACGTAAAAAAGTTGTACGTAGAAGGAGCGCGTTTGAAACAATCAAGTTCTCAGTCTTTCTTGCTATTCTTATTCGTAAAATTAATTCGTAAATAATTCGCGTTACGTCGAAACGCGACATGAAAATGTTACTAGAAAAATACTTGATCTTAATTTCGATCGTCTTCCCTTTAACGTTTTAATAGTTTTAATCATTTCTCGCGACTTTGACGCGTACGGCTGAGAATTTACACGCCACTGACAACTCGCGTCGTTTGTTAAGCTTTATTTCTATTATTTGTAGCGTGAAAGGAAATCCTCTTTGTGTCCTCTTTTTTTTTTTTCTTTCTTCTCCCCCTTTCTTCGAAGAATAATCGCGCGCGTTAGTAATAATCGATCGAGGAGTTGGACAAAAAAAAAAAAAGAAAAAAACACGTTTGCGTTATACGTTCCTTTTTTGTCTCTTTTATGTATACCATACATACATACATACATACATACATACATACATACATACATACATACATACCTACATACACACATATATACACGTATATCGTCCTCGTTCGAATTCGAAGAGTACCGGGAGAAAACGAAACGATTTTCGATTTTTTCCATTGAAAAATTGAAATCAGCCGGGCGTGTTTTGTTTCGAGTTAACTTTCGTCACGTCGAGTCTCGCCGTCCCGGATCAAATGATGACACGAGAAACTTTTCCCGCTACGCGATGAAACTTTTTAATTCAATCCTCGAACGAGAACACTGACTGATTCGATCGTTTTGTTCGTTCGAACGGTAAGCATTCTCCCGTGTACTTTTCAATTGCACTTCGCGACGTTTTTATTCACTGATCGTCACGTACGTACATACATACATACGTCATGTACGAACCGAGGGGGACAGATCGTTCGTTGCATCTGATCTCAATTCGAATTTCTATTTCGAGATGCAAAACAGAAGGAGAGAAACCAAAAGAAAAAAAAAAGAAAAAAAGAAAATGCGAAACAAGGGAGAAAAGAAAGATTTAGGTAAAACAAAAAACAAAAAAATTCTCGTCGAAATTGCGACGTTAAACGAAGAAAAATGTGAAAAGTTGAAAGATCGGTGAATACAAACACCGCGTCGAGTTACGTTTGCTAGTCAGAAATTGGTTAGAACGAAGAATGAAGCAACAAGCTAGGGAGTTTAAACGATTAGTTACTGCCTTATTGATTCATCGTTTTATCGTGTAATTAGTGGTTTAGTGACACGGCTCCGATGATTCCTCGAGCCATACGCGTCCTTTAAAGTAAGAACACGAAAATGAAACGAACGTACACGCACATTCGCGTAGAACGTACACAAAACTACGGTTCTTTAGTTACTATTCGCGTAGAAATGGCGTGCCGGATCGCCGACTCTTTTATTAAAAGAAAAAAAAAAAAGAAAAAGAAAGAACTTGTTATTAACAATTTATTGTTCGTACACGTCGAGTTTATTTAGATAGTATACTTTCGTCTCTTTTGTATCCAGTAACTTTCTTCCGTTTTTTTTTTTTTTTTTTTTTTTTTTTTTTTTTTTCGTAACATCTCGAAGGTATATACTAGACATCTCTTTTATCAGTCCTAGTGTTGTTCTGACTATTGTAACCGGTGTTACTGCTACTATTATTACTACTACTATTGCTACTACTACCGCAAACCGTTAGGAGACACGTTAGTTTATCACTTTTTATTGCCTTTGATTTTCGTACTATTAGTTACTATTACTACCATAGTTACGTCTAGTTTTATCATTACTTATTATCACCGTCACCACCGTCATCATGTACACAGTATCACGTACCCAATGCACATCATTATCGCGAAATTACAAGTTAAGTCGAAGACACTCGCACACGTTTGTTTTCACCACGTTAGTCTGGCCATCGTTAGTTACTTTTCTTTTCCGTTTAGATTAATTTGTCTCATCAAAGTGGTTCCTTGACGTCGAGATTCGCTATCGGCGGTCCGACTAGAATTTTTACTCTCCCGTATAGAAAACAAATGGGATTGCATCGCGACTAACGAGTTCTCTGAAATACGCTGACGATTGTCACAGACAATGAAGTTTAGGACATGTGCATTTATCGAATATTATCGTTACCTATTGTTCCGTCGGCGAAACGTTGGAAGTGTCGATTCGACTAACGTAGACAATTTTTAGAGATACGAGATTTTGGAAATGTTCACGAAACGAATGTCATTTCGAAAGAAACAGTCGGTCTAATTTGTCGAAACCGAAGGGAAATCGCTCTTCCAACTACTTTCAGTCCGGCGTTATCAGTTATCGCTATTAATCATCATTAGTTACAGCTATTACTATTATTACCACTATTATCAGTTATCGCCATCGATTCTTGATGCGAGCCTACTGTCGATCGGCGAGTGAGGTGACTGTTTTCGATCGCTTCTCGTCTCCTTCTCGTGGAACCGGAGACGCTGTTCCACCGCGCGACCTGTCATCGACAATCTGAACGAAAGTGGTACGCAAACTGACCAACAACGAGCGATCAAGACACGTAGAAAAGTCTAGAAAAATCGGGATCGTGGCTTGAGCAGCGCTGACGCGGGAACACGACTGATCGAGACGAGAAGGGGAACGTGCGATTAAAAGTATTCCGAAGAAAGGTTAACATCCAGAGTGCGATAACGAGCTAAGAAAAAAACAAAAAAAAAAAAAAAGAAACAACACACACACACAAAATTTCTTTGCGGTCCGCGATGACGTACGCCGCGAACGAAACGAGATGGATATTTCGTTTCGTTCCGACGTTGTCCTCGTCGGAAAACACTATCACGTTCGAAGAAGCCGTATATACAAGAATCCTCGAAGCGCCGCGTACGTAGTTGAGCAGCGTTTTAAACAATTTCGATTTCCGGAAATGGTCGACGCGCAAAAAAAGAAAAAAAAGAAAAAAATATAATAAATAAGTCTAGATGATATAAATCCTGAGAAAAGAAGCGAAAAGAGATATCGAGATAGAATAGGGAGAGAGAGAGAGAGAGAGAGAGAGCACGAGCGAGAAGCTAGAGCAAAAAAAAAAGAAAGGAAAACGAAGAAATAGCGAGAATCGTGAAAAATGATGAAAAGTGTAAAAAAAAGAAAAAAAGAAAAAAAAAGAAATAAGTATATGTAATAAGCGAAAGCATATGTCGAACGATAAAAATAATTCAGCAGTCTCTTTCGGTTACGAGCAAGTTCCGCATTGTGTAGGATTTCTCATAAATGGTTCTATGTATGATGATATACATGTGATGCAATATCTAGGAGAAAGAGCAACATTTTCGATGATTGCGAGAAACGATGAAATGAGAACAAAGAGGAAAATTTTTCGAAATCGCGAGAGCCTTTTTGCGTAACTCAACATGCAAAATAACAACAAATCCTGTCTAGGATTCAAACGTAATTGTTCTATTTGTTTTTTTCCTTTTTTACGGATCGTTATTATTCGTCAACGAGTGCTTCCGTGCGACGGAACAACTTCCGGGCACACGCGGAAGAACAATTCGAAATTCAATGGTTTTTCTCCGCGCCACCCGCGTCATACACCTGAATGACGTTGGTGGGCAGTGTTCGATGAGATTAACTACTCTGGTATCGGGAATCGAACAATTGGTGCGAATTTATCGAAACGATTGGACGATCGAGTCCAAAAAGAAAACAATGAAAGGAACGTTTCTGCAGACAATCTTCCGCGCGATTCGGCGTCGCTTTTGACGAGCACGCGACTTCGTCACTTTTTGGTCGCGAGAAACCAGCAGGCTCATCGCCGGACGATCGTCTTGGAAACCGAACAGAACGTTTGTTTCGAGTATCGTTTGTACTCGACGGAAAATTCTGTTTCACCGTAGTTTCCGCATCGAAATCGAGCTTTGTTCGGTGAGAAGAAAGAAATTCGACAGCTGTCGCTCGAAACCGCGTGAAAACGCTTAAATTTAATTTTGATACTTCGAGCGACGGAGAGAAGGAAGCTATCTGAAACAGAACTTTCGTTTCTTAAATTAGACATATCAAAACGACGACGTAACGACTTGACGCCATTGCGAAGCAAAAGAAAAAAAGAAAAAAAAGCGAAAGGTATTATTTTCGACGATTTAGAAATAAGAGGATGTACTCTTTGGGAGGAAAAGAAAAGAAAGACGAAAGAGAAAAAGCGTCAAAAAGTCTACGTGCAGTGTTTCAGATACTTGCAAGTAGATACCATTGAACACTGCGGATTAATGTTTTGCGAATTATAGTGTAACTGCGAATGCAAAAAGCAGAGAAATGTTATGTATAAAGCGTCTTTTCGGGCTTCCTGTTAAATGCATACCAGTTCGTTTCGACAAAGTTCCATGGGACGATGGCTCGGTCTCGTTTTATCATTCCAAAGATTCACGACTCTTGAACTCTTGATACCAATCGTTTCGAATCCCCGCGTAAAATGAGGTTAATTTCCGCGCAGAATGAAAAGACCAAAAACAAAACAAAACAAAACAAAACAAAAAAAAAAAGAAAAAGAGAGAGACGAAACAGAAGGAAAAGGCAAAAAGAAACTGTCGAGATACGATGAAAATTGTGCAAAGTCCTGAAACTTTCGTTTGAACGAGCTTGTATGCGAGCTGAATCAGAATTAAAGCCGTTCGAAGTTGGAGTTTCGAGACTCTTTAAGAACAAACTTGACGTTGCAATCGAACGACTGTAAATATACTATAACATGACGTAGAGTAGAAAATTAAGCGCGTATTTCACGGTGAAAATTTTGTTCTAGTTGCGAGCGCCGTTGGAAGCTCGTCGATTCCGGAAGCACGCGATTGGCCAGCCTAAAATTTCATGTCTTTTCGAAATTTCGAAGGCGAAAAAAGGCTGATGTATCGCGAGTAAAGCGATTATCGCTGAAATTTTTTGTATGAAAGGATAACTGGTCTGAGTGTCGAACAAAAAAAAAAAGAAAAAAAAAGAAGAAGAAATTGACGAGAGCATGGAATGGTAAAAATGAAATCTGAAGCTGCGTAAATGAGAGATCGTGCGTACGAATGCATTCGAAGTGCGAATGTTGCGAACGGTTGAGCGAACGAAGATCGAGCGAATGACACAGGGAGTGAACGTGTACGAATGCGAGAGTGAAAAAAAAAAACTAAACAAAATTTTACTACCAAGTGGACTAGAATCGCAACCGATGGGCATTATTAAGCGAAAATGAAATTTTCGGAGCGTTTTTTCGACGAAGAAAAGCGTCCAAAATTGTACCTATTTTCATTTTATAAATTATATATATATATATGTATATGTATATGTATATGTATATGTATAGATATACGACGACCTAAACGATCATTATTGTGAGATGTAATGCAAGAGAGAGAAAGAGAGAAAGGCGGAGAGAAGTTGAAGAGGATGAAGAAGAAGAAGATGAGAAAAAAAATTATTGTATCTATATTCGGAGGTGATCGATGATGTATTCGAGTCGTGATTATTATTATTATTATATATTATGATTATTGTGTATAGTTAAGGCGAAAATGGAATTTTAGACGAAATTATCGAACTCGAAGTATATAGGGAGCGCGAATAGTGAGAGAAAGAGAGAGAAAGCGAGAGAAAGAGAGAGTATGCGAGAGTTGAGAGAAAAAAAATTTTTTTTTGACGGTGATTGCACACTGTAATGTCGGCAAAGCAAGCAAAAAAAAGTCCCCCTCCCCTCGAGCGAAAACGAGCAAAAATCGAAGAGGAAAAGAAAAAAAAAAAAAAAGAAAAACACACGTCACGGCCAAACGGAAGGAACGAGAAAGAGGAAAGGTAGAGAGCACATGCGTAAAAACAAAAACCAGAAATTCATAGAAAACACACACTTTTCGATACCGACGCATAATAGAAGAAACAATAGCAGGCAATAGTTTGGGTTCGCTGGAATGATTTACTTTTCTTCCGGTTCATAGCACAGAAACATTTCGGTAAAAAAGAAAAACGACTCAATCCTCATTTCTTTTGTACGACGACCAAAAAAAAACAAAAAACACGAAGGAGAAATAGCCGATGATAATATTATATATCTATATATAAAGATATACATATATGTATGTATGTACGCACGCATACGTACAACCAGTGCAACAAACAACAACAACAACAAAAAATAACAATAAACGCGAACGCGTACGCGATGTGCTTCCTCGTTCGTGACAATGTAGCCCAATATCAAACTTCCACTTCCGACGAAATCCCCACGCTCGTTCTTAAGACCCCCGGTTTTCATTTCAACCTTTTTCTCCTGAAACCACCAGACGGAAACACACACATAAAGAAAGAAAGATTCGAAATCGCAATTGGGCACGTTGTCGCGTTCCAGGACGAGCAGAGGAGGAGAGGCGACAGAGGCAAAAAAAAAAAAAAAATTAAAAAAAAAAGATAGCTCAGGCAGAGAGATAGGACGAATTCGATAAAACGCGTAGGACGAGCGCGACACGAGAAATCGCGGAAACGATAGGCAGTATACTTTCCCGATCGCCACCCATCCTTGATCGAACTTCGGTTTCCCCCTCGCGATCGTAGGCGACTTGTTATCGACTTTCGACGCTCTCGGCACCACGAAAATGTCCCTCGGTCGACGAATTTTCAACAGGATTTCGACAGCCGCGATTCGTCAATCTTCTTCGTTGGACAAGAAAAAAAATATCGTGTCTTTCGGCCTCTCTAACGCGACTCTGTCGAACAACCTTTCGAATAAACCGAGAAAACGAGAAAGAGAAGATAGAAAAAAGAAATTTGGACGACAAAATTAACGGGACGAAAATTACATAAAAAGCAGATCCGTTGACCGGCGGGGCCTGATGTATAATTGCGCCTTCTGTTTTCACCGCAGCATAACCCATTTTCCTCGTAAGCGTTCCTAATTGATCAATTCGCGATACCTTATCACGCGTCCTTTTTCCAAAATCCAAAGCACTCCATTGTTCGTCACCCCCGCAACCAAAAACCCCTCCACCCCTCCCCTTAACGCACTTTTCACTGATAATCTTCCACCAACTGCACACCCCCCTCACGTTTCCAACCCACCACCACTACCACCCTAGTCCCTCCACTAGCAAACCGATTAACCAATGTGAGTGAATGTGTCAACACGTGCTACAAGGGAAAATAGCGGATTTCAAAGAGGATATAGGCGGAAAATGCAAAAGTAATATCATAGAGAAAGCGTCGAGCAAACACACTACGACCCGGAGGAAGAAAAAAAAAAGAAAATCGATCGATCGGAAAAACGTACACACACACACATTCGTCGGACTGTGTAGGGACATTTTGCATCAATTGTGTAAACACGAGACAGAGGGAGAAAGTGTGCGTGTGTGTGAGAGAAAGAAAACTTTGAAAAAAAAACGTCAAGAGAGAATGCGCGTGTGGAAGAGCGAGAGCGAGAGGTAAGAAGAGACTAAAAAAAAAATGGAAAAAGCGCGAGCGAGAAGAATAAGACGACGGAAGCTAAAAGAAAAAAAAAAACAAAATGTACGAACGAACAATTGATACTGTCTTCGTTTTTTAAGGTCGTTTCTCCGTTCGACACGCTACTATATGACTATTGACATTTGTCATTGGATTATTACCGACGACGATGAATTGTCATTATTATTACGAAACTATTGCTATTATTATTGTGACGAAATGATTATTATTATTATTATTATTATTATTATTATTATTAATTATTAACATTTATTATTGACATTATTATCACGATTTATTATTGCGATGATAATTATTGCGATTATTACTATTGTCATTATTATTATTATTATTATTATTATTAATTATTATTATTATTATTATTATTATTATTATTATTATTATTATTATTATTACGTGGTACAATAAAAATTTAATAAGCATCCGATGCGCACGAGTCTCGTGACTACAATCCCTCTAAATCATACGCGCGTTTTTTTTATCTCAGTTTTCTTATCTCATCCGACTTTTAACAGCGTGCTGACCTCTCTTACGCGTGAAAATATCGTAATCAACGTTACTATTCTCGGGTTTCATCGTACGAGAGAATATTAATTTATATCATGACCTTCTTCTTAGTTTTCTTCCGTTTCAACATATGAAACATTCGTTGCAACAACAGATCAAAAACGCGCCGGTGGTAGACAAATGAAATTATCACCGATAAATCGTGTTTAAACGTACGGCGAGATCTTCTTCGCGAGCTTTTGAATAAACGTTCCGAAATATCACAAGAGATGAGAGAGACATCTCGTTTAAGAAGCGACTAAAATAATACCCGTGTTTTTCCACACTCGAAACAATGCTCCGGCGTCACTCACCTCGACGAAATACATTATTTATCGCGTGGCGCGCAGATAAAGATAAAAGTTGAAAAATAAGAAACGGCTATTCTGCGAACCTCGATACAGAATCAAGTGAAATCGTCAGCATTTACGTCAGCATCGGAAGCATCGGCCGATTTTTGACGCCTGGTGTCAGTGGGGTCATCGATGAAGAGTACTACAGTATCGCCGGTACTTCCAACCGGGATAACTATACTAGAGCCAGTGCACGACCGATCGGTGCGGAGAATAGACGATGATTCGCTTTGGCGTTCGTGGGAGATCGGTTTGCTTCGAGAGTCTCGATAAACATCTGGAGACGTTGGGCAGTATCCGCGAGTCGTCCACGATTTTTAAGAGCAACTCGGAACGTACGATACCGAAACAGCGTTTAAGATGTTTGATCGATTTCGAAACGCGGTCAAACGGAACTGAAGGCCGTCGTTCGTCGTCAACGGCGTCCGCGTCCACGGCGCCGACGCCACAGCCAAGGAAAACCTGCTTGCACGACCTTCACGTGGAAAATAGAGGTAATTATCAATGGAAATTTGTTTCCATTCCTCTCGTCTCTTTGCTTTCTACGCGTAATGCGTAATAGAGTTGAGGTGTTGAGAAATTCGTAGCCAGAGTCGCAAGCAGAATGTTCAATTCGGATTCGAGTTTCTGCTATGCATTCTGCTACGAGAGTAGTCACAAATTTTTGCATCCTTTCCCGCGACGAATTCTTTCAGATACAGTTACTCGAGAAGGCGTTCAAACACTTTCAGAAAAAATTTTTACACGTGCGATAGGATACAGTTAGGAAGTTTCATTAATGTTCGTAAACTGATAAAATTTGAAACTAATGTGAAAATATATGAGATTATATTTACTGCAAACATACACTTCACAAACATACACGATCGAGGTGATTGAATATTCAATTATTCAGTATACTAGCAAACCACGTTTATTCAAATTATCTTTAGCAACATTGCATAATTATACCTATGATTATGACGTACAAAGTATGTGTGTGTGTGTGCGCGCATTCGTTTCAGATTTTATCAATACGGTATTTATAATTACGGTAATAACCCCATTCCAGTGCGAATAAAATTTCAGAAAGTTTCATATAACACATACAATATTCTTATTCAAAACTCTATGGTAAGTGTTGAGATACTATCGTGAACAGACGAACTTTCATTTAAATTTAAATTTTTGCCCATGTTTATCAAATAAATTTAAGATATAAGAACGTAAGCACGTATCAACTGTGTGTTTCTCTAGGTAAAATAATCAACTTCTCCGGCTGGTTGCTACCGGTGCAATATCAAGAGGCAATAGCCGCGTCTCATCAACACACGAGAACTTTTGCATCGCTCTTCGATGTCGGTCATATGTTACAAACGCAAGTTTCTGGAAAAGACGCAACCGAGTTTTTGGAATCTCTGACCACCAGTGATCTAAAGAATTTGAACAGAGGCAGTGCGATTCTCACGGTATTCACCAATGAGAATGGAGGAATTCTCGATGATCTGATAATTACAAAAGACGATGATGACAAATACTTTGTGGTGTCTAATGCTGGAAGAAGGGACGAAGACTCTGAGTTACTGCTCCAACAACAGGTAGACATGGGAATTTATTCTGTACGAAAATAATATAATAATTTCATTACTCTAATACTCTTAATTTGAAGGAAAACTTCAAACGTCGTGGGAAATCGGTAAAATTGCAATTCCTAGATCCTTTGGAGCAAAGTCTCGTTGCGTTACAAGGTCCTACAGCTGCGTCGGTTCTTCGATCGATTATGAAAATCAACCTGACACATCTGTCATTCATGAACAGTGTGGAAACTACAGTATTTGGAAATCCAATCAGAGTAACTAGATGCGGATATACGGGAGAAGACGGCTTCGAAATATCGATGCCAGCGAAAATTGCGCGTACATTGGTACAAGCGGTCTTAGACACGCCTGATACGAAACTAGCTGGTTTGGGAGCTAGGGACAGTTTAAGGTATTCAATTTTCAAATGATTTCCAAATCTGTTTCTAAAGCTATCTTTCCGTTTCCGTCACTAACCGGTTTTTATCACTAATATTTGGTAATAAAAATCTGTCATTCTAACATGATTCAATTACTTTTAGACTAGAAGCTGGTCTTTGCCTTTATGGGCATGACATCGATGAAGAAACTACACCAGTCGAAGCTGGACTCACTTGGCTCATAGGTCAGTAATGAACAAATTGCGAATATTTGTGCAAATTCATTTATTTTATATACGAGATAAAGACCTAATTAGAGTCAATGTGAACATTTAAGAGATTGACATAAACTGGATAAAAAAAAGTTCATAGGTATAATAGATTCTGAATGAGCTGATAGAACCAAAGAAAAAGTCGGATAGACTTTCAAATTTCGAATATATGTCAAGAACGATTGTGAGATTCTCGACGGTCTCATGGACGCGTAAAAATCATCCACTCAGAGAGTAATTTGTAATTTTAGTAAAAGCATAAATTAATCTATTTTTCCTTATATTTTTTAAATAATTTTAATAATATTTTTCAATGCTTCTCTATTGTATTTTCATACATTTCTTACGTGCGTTATCTATGCATTTCTTCGAATTGCTTATAAATGCATAAATTAAATAATAAATACTAAATAATAGTATCTTTTTTATCAGCAAACAATTGACTTTTCCACTATATTCTTTTATTTTGCCATAGCCAAAAGAAGAAGAGAAGAAGCAAACTTCCCAGGTGCAAAGAGGATACTCTCACAGATCAAAACAGGAACTGTGAAGAAACGAATAGGATTGACAGTCGTGCATGGTCCGCCGGTTAGAGAAGGAGCATGTGTATTAACTCCAGAAGGTGAACGTGTTGGCAAAATTACCTCAGGTGGTCCTAGTCCAACTCTTGGACGTTCTATCGCTATGGGATACGTACCACCAGAATTGGCTCACTATGGTGGTGGAATATTGGTCGAAGTTCGAGGGAAAACGTACAAAGCGACGGTCACAAAAATGCCTTTTGTAAAGACAAATTACTATACGGCAAAGCGATTGACTTAACTACTTGTTCTACTATGGAACATACTTAGATGTATCTTCAAATTTCTGACTCACGATCTGATTTGAGAGATGATCGATGAACATCACGAATGTATATGTAATTGTAATATCTTTTTATTAGAGTGAAAAGAAAAAAAAAACGTTTAAAATGTATATACGAATTTTAGAAAGAAAGAAAAAAAGCATAGGGAATAAAAACTTCAAATAAAGCGGGGGAAATTCTTATTTCTATACTACAGTGCCCTCTGTGAATGGAAATAGCGAAACATACCACACGTCGATATAGAAGTACTCGTTTGATCAGAATTTAATATTTACAGATGTATGATAGATAAAGAAGATTTCCTATGCATTCATTCTCATATCGTAAAATAACTTCTTAACCAAGTGTGAATTAAAAAGTTTACAATAAAATTCCAAGAAATATAAATTTTTTTATAAGGCTAGCCCCCTCTTCACGAATAAATTTCAAACACGAATCAGGAATTTATACACTCACAATATTTATACATTCATATGCATACATCCGTTCATGTACACTTTTAATTTAAAAGTAAACTATCTTAATTTAAAAGTAAATCTAACTTAAAGATACCCTGCCTGCGTAATCCAGAAAATCTAACTTAAAACTAACTGTCTTACTCAGAGAGTCTAACTTAAAAATCCCCTTCCTATTTATTCCAAAAGTTAAAATCTAACTTAAACCTAACTTAGATCTAACTTAATCTAGAAAATCTAACTTAACGACATGCTGCTTCCTTAATCTAAAAAAATCTAACTTAAAATCTAATCTGACTTAACTTAATAATAATCCACCTAATAGTAAATCTAGCGAATCTAGTGACTACCTGACTAAAGAATAATCGACCCACAAAATAATCGACCCTAATCGCAGCCAATTCGCTCATATTATTTGCTATATCAATTAATAATTGTAGCATAGTTACTATAATTACAATGATACAATTAGTAATATATATCAAATAGTATGATTGCCCAGGTCTCACCACAAGGAGGTTGCTGCGAATGGAGACCCGCCCTATCCGCGGCCCTTCCACCCTCCTTTTAACGTACAAAAATTTACTAATTTAAAACATCAATTCAAGAAACTTCTCCTTTTGATGTGCGTTTGCAAAACTTGACTAAATCTTTAGATCGTTATGCAAAACGAGCAACAAAAGGAGTTTCATGGAAAACCGACGCGGAAATCTAAAGCTGAAAATAAAACATTAGTGTAATTCTGTATGAAATGCTATTTCGCATTTGTATCAATATTTTACACTTCCATTGGCCTGAATAGTTGTAGTTCAAAAAAAAAAAAGGAAATGAAAGAAATGAAATATATCCCATAAGGAATTACACCATTTTATTTCTCTACCTATCTACATTATTTTACTTTAACTACTTAACCCTTAATGTATACATTAATTATCCCTTATTTAAATACGAAAGCACTTATAATATAAGCAAAGCACATCAAACAAGCAGCACTAAGAAGCGTTTTCTAACTACCACGTTGATTGCTATGCACGATGATCAAACGTTTCTTCTGCCAGACATATTTTAAAATGATTGAGATGAATATTATCGACCAAAGAATTTTAAATTAACTCGATTAACATTATGAAATTGAAAATGCACTTTTAGTACAATATAATATTTTAAAATTAAATATTCTGACCCATGGACAAAACGTATAAATTTTGCGTAGCAATCAACGTATTAAATACTTAACTACTTATGGTACGATTCTACATATATATATATATATATAGAAATAATAATAATAAATTAATTAATTACAAATATTCAAAAATTTTAAAAAACGAGGGGGATATATTGTGAATGAATCACTTAGAATCACTTAGAATCTTCACTAACTCGTGATTAAGGAATTCCTTTATACGACCACAGACGAGGTATATAAATAGACCAAGCATCTTGCAAGATTTCGTAGCCTCTGACCTTAAACACCGACATAGTAAAAAATCTGGATGAAACATCATTTTGTTGTTACAAATTTTTCCACTTAGTCACTTTCTTTGATTCATATTCCTAATCTAATCTCTCCTAATCTAAACCTCAGCTTTCTAAACCTTTAGTGTATATATCTCTGTATATCTTCTGTGACTAATATCCTCTGGAAGTTGATGTACCTGAAACAAACTTACATATATATTGGATTAGTAGTATAATTTAAATAAAAAGGTAAAATAAAAATATCTGCAATGAAGATATATTATACAAACAAAAAAAAATCAGGTTACTGTGAAGATATTACTTCATAATTATATTGTACTAACTGAATTAAATTATATTTCTACACAAAATTATGAAAATTAAACGCAAGAAACTTTAGTAATTGAATTTAAGTTAGACAGAATAAAACAAATATAGAAAATTTATCTTTGATACAAAGATGAAAAAAGATACGATTATTTTTCAACTTTCATTTACGCGTTATGTATTTAATCGTTAAGATTTTTGTTACAAATAAACAACAATTGCGAATAACCTTCGATTTACGTATACGAAATTTGAATATTTATGAAATACTTTGTAGTTTAAATATTTGGAACAGAAAAAATAAAAGAAAATGATACAAAAATAATTTGTAATCTGATAAGAAATCATAATTATTAACTCTGATAATGAACCATCATTATTATTGATTCCAATAACAATAAATTGGATACTAACTCATATTTGTTACAAAATGCTATGCATTTAATTATTTAGTAAAAAAGAGAACCAAATTTTCACTGTCATATTTAAATATATAACTGGTGAAATACTTTTTTCATTTTATTTTATATATATACGACACTTATATATATGACACTTGAAATGAAAAAGAAAAACTAGTATAGTGACCAGAAGGGCTACCAATAAAAAAAATCTGAAACAGTAGTCAGAAGAACCGCTGAAAAAGAAATAGCTTACTAAATACTAAAATCACACACTGCCTTCGTACTGGCGTTAGGTCGGACCCCTCGGCTGGAGAACCTCCGCATTGTCGTTCAACGTGGCATCGGTCCCCCCCTGGTAGGTCGCTACCTCATTCCAGAACTAGGGCATTACTAGCTACTAAAATCACACACGGCCTTCGGACTGGCGTTAGGTCGAACCCCTCGGCTGGAGAACCTCCGCATTGTCGTTCAACGTGGCATCGGTCCCCCCCTGGTAGGTCACTACCTCACTCCAGAACTAGGGCTTTACTAGCTACTAAAATCACACACGGCCTTCGGACTGGCGTTAGGTCGAACCCCTCGGCTGGAGAACCTCCGCATTGTCGTTCAACGTGGCATCGGTCCCCCCCTGGTAGGTCACTACCTCACTCCAGAACTAGGGCTTTACTAGCTACTAAAATCACACACTGCCTTGGCACCGGCTATAGGTTTCACCCTCGGCAAGAAATCGTGGACTCCAAGCTCTAGGTATTTAAACCTCATTCCGTAGCTTTGGCCTTACTAACTACTAAATGCACACACAGCCTTTGGACTGGCGTTAGGTCGAACCCCTCGGCTGGAGAACCTCCGCATTGTCGTTCAACGTGGCATCGGTCCCCCCCTGGTAGGTCGCTACCTCATTCCAGAACTAGGGCATTACTAACTACTATAATCACACACGGCCTTCGGACTGGCGTTAGGTCGAACCCCTCGGCTGGAGAACCTCCGCATTGTCGTTCAACGTGGCATCGGTCCCCCCCTGGTAGGTCACTACCTCATTCCAGAACTAGGGCATTACTAACTACTAAAATCACACACGGCCTTCGGACTGGCGTTAGGTCGAACCCCTCGGCTGGAGAACCTCCGCATTGTCGTTCAACGTGGCATCGGTCCCCCCCTGGTAGGTCACTACCTCATTCCAGAACTAGGGCTTTGCTAGCTACTAAAATCACACACTGCCTTGGCACCGGCTATAGGTTTCACCCTCGGCAAGGAATCTTCGATTCCAAGCTCTAGGTATTTAAACCTCATTCCGTAGCTTTGGCCTTACTAACTACTAAATGCACACACAGCCTTTGGACTGGCGTTAGGTCGAACCCCTCGGCTGGAGAACCTCCGCATTGTCGTTCAACGTGGCATCGGTCCCCCCCTGGTAGGTCGCTACCTCATTCCAGAACTAGGGCATTACTAACTACTATAATCACACACGGCCTTCGGACTGGCGTTAGGTCGAACCCCTCGGCTGGAGAACCTCCGCATTGTCGTTCAACGTGGCATCGGTCCTCCCCTGGTAGGTCACTACCTCATTCCAGAACTAGGGCTTTGCTAGCTACTAAAATCACACACTGCCTTGGCACCGGCTATAGGTTTCACCCTCGGCAAGGAATCTTCGATTCCAAGCTCTAGGTATTTAAACCTCATTCCGTAGCTTTGGCCTTACTAACTACTAAATGCACACACAGCCTTTGGACTGGCGTTAGGTCGAACCCCTCGGCTGGAGAACCTCCGCATTGTCGTTCAACGTGGCATCGGTCCCCCCCTGGTAGGTCGCTACCTCATTCCAGAACTAGGGCATTACTAACTACTATAATCACACACGGCCTTCGGACTGGCGTTAGGTCGAACCCCTCGGCTGGAGAACCTCCGCATTGTCGTTCAACGTGGCATCGGTCCCCCCCTGGTAGGTCACTACCTCATTCCAGAACTAAGGCATTACTAACTACTAGAAGCGCTTACATAAAAACGTCTGTGTAAACTCTATCTATTGTCCCTAAAATTATTTTTATAAATTCATTTATCAAGAATCAAAAAGTTTTATTTTTATTATCTAAAGATCCATAAAGTATGGAGATCCTACCAATGTAAAAACAAATAACAAAGGAAAGGAATGGGAAATCATATAAGACATGTAGTATATGGTATCACAATAGTTTCTAAAATAATCTCAAATATGTTTAATGAAATTCTGGCAGTTATAATAATTATCAGTAAGGGATGCTCAAATTACATTTCATCGTATCAATTCTTTTTGAGACATTTTCTTTTATTTTCATATTATTCCACTTTATTAGTTAAAATTATAATTGGTATCTTCTGTTAGTAACATATCTTTCTTTTAATGGAATGTGGAATTATTTACTGAAATTATATCTGAAAATCATGTAACACTGTAATACCCGAAAAATATTTATTATTGAGGAATATATATATTTTTAGCAGTATTTTCAATAACGAACACTCTACACACTATACAAAAGCCTAAAAAGAATAAAAAATGGAATGGATTATATTGGATATTATATTGGACATAATTTGGAATATTAGTCTCCTTCTGTCGATGGCACAATAAGATCTGAAACAAACTTAAATCACAAGAAATTTAGTAAAATTCTACTTAGTAAGATATTAACTACCAACAGGAGAGTATTAAACGTCAGATCGTTATATTTATTTCTTCTTATTTGATCATTTTCTTCAATCTGATCCTTTTATTGATAAGTCAATGGTACCTGAAACAAACTTAAATCATAAGAAATTTAGTAAATTTTTATAAGATGTACCAACAGACATCAATCACATACAATTCATTTCAACAAATGATTTTCACGATCTCAGTGGAGGAAGTTTGGGCATTTTATAAACGCAACTCTACTGAAAGAAACACGATCATTTATTAACGCAACACTAATTGGAAAAATAATTATTACCATGATAGAAAAATATCGCAACACTAAAAATTACTACATGAAGATTAATAAATGAAAAATTACTTCAATTGTTCACAATAAATAATAAAGAATTTCTTTATTCTAATTTTAAATAAAGTATACGAACAAGTTATATAAATTTTAGTATTATATTTAAGGAAATTAAATAGCAATTTATTATTAAAAATATTACAATAAAAATAATCGCGATATTTTATAATTCACAATACTAAAACAAATACGATCATCGTTATACCGCAACTCTAATACAAATCGACATAAATATTTTTTCGCAACTCTAATCCAAAGATCAAAATCCATTAACTCTAGTCACAACACGAAATTTTTTCTTCGCAACTCTAATACAAACCGTAATTAACTTCTCGAAACACTACTGAAAAACCGCGATTTGCCCAATATGGTGATGGGCCGACATATATATCGGCCAAAACAAAAAAAAAATACTACTACTACATATTACAAATACTAAAAATGAGCATAGTGACAAAGTAGTAACAAGAATGACTTTCCATGCTTTAGATGGATTTCCCATCCAGAGAATGATAAGCCATTCGTTGCAGCCCTCTTCGTGGCAGTTTGCCGGGCCTCTTCTTTTCTTCGGGCGCGATGCCCGCTGAAACTTAAATTTAGGCTCGAGTCTTTCTAATCGCAAAACCAAAAAATAACTTATAAAGGTGAAATAAAAAATAAACCGCGAAAGCTGATACCAATACACATGGACGACCATCGATCATAGTGATCGTTGTCCGCTCGCACGTGCGTGCTCGAGCAATACCTATATAAACGTTCGTTTCGGGACCTACTCGCGACCTATCCGCGACCGCGACCGCGATACTAAATTCGAAAAATCGAAGAGTAAAACCAGAAACAAATGGCATGCTCAATTTGTACCAATTTCGCTGTCGATTTTTCAAATTAGATTTCCAGAAACAGGTTGGACACGCGAAAAAGGGACACGCGACCAGAGACTGTGCCAACCTGCCCGGCCCTACCTACTTATAATTAAACACATTCACACCAGAAGTAAGCTACCTATCCTATTTAGGGACCCTATATTTAAAAGATGGCAAAAGAACAGGCACACCAACACACTCTCTCCACGGTTCTCACACATACACCCGGGCGCAACCTAATCTAGAGAGGACGTCCCGGGACGCCTCCGACACCCGAGTGTCGCACGCAACATTCACACTCTAATTACGTACCATTTTCCTGAAATCGACTAATGAAGGCTAATGACCATTGCGTAAAATGTAATAAAAGTTTTCTGTTTGAATTAAATATATTTCAATTTCAATTTGAATTAAATACGTATTTACGATTCTGTCGTACAAATATTCATAATCATATGTACATTATCGGAATTATATGAATATTATTGGAATAATTGATACAAAATTTAATGACATATCGTAAGACAAACGACGCAATTTCACAGCCTAACCACACATACAATGTGAAAAATACGTCGCGCACGATTCATTAACGCATCATCAGTCGCCAAAGAATTATTAAACTTATAAACTATAGTCATCATGCCCAATGGCTTTCTCCCACCCACGTAGCACCTGAGCACGTGAGTGAGATCCTGCCAATAAACATGGAAAGGGTTAAACCTGAAAATCCTGAATTAAAAATAGGATTAACATATTTATTTTATAACGGGCTAATATTGCTTTGTTGCTGCATTTTCTCAACTTATTTCAACTTTCAATGACTCTACTTTATAATTTACTTTTAGTAATTACTGAAATGCTGCATTTGAGTAAAAAAAATCAACAATGAATAAAGAAACAAAGATTCAATGCAAATAATATAATAATCAATGAGTAATAATGGACTTTAAATAGGACATTGATAAAAATATCCTCAGGCGATTCTCGAATCAAAGCATATTTTTGAAAACACATAAGAAAAGTTCAAAATCATTTGCTTTGACATTTACTAAAATCTGCCTGTCGCGAAGTGTTTTCTTGCACATGAAACTTGATACATTCTCGCACGAATAAAATATTCATATTTCAAATTTTATGTTTCAAATTATATTGAAATCATATTGAATGCAGAAATAATCTAATTCAATATTATCATAAACTGCGAAGTACAATTAAATGTTATTTATAATTGAGCAACTATAAAATGTATTAGCATTAATACTATAATAACTTCAATTAATAATTGCAATGCTCACACTAACGAAGTCGGATGGTATCCGACTTCTCCACTACAATATATTTAAATTGTGTAATTGTAACATTCATCATTTATTAGATTACAATGAATATTCATACATATTTTATTCATTCACATAGATTGTATACAAAGATATTTGTATTGATATTTTATCTCTATCTTCAATTGATATTTTATCTTTACAAACAATTATATTGAATATTATTTGATATTACAAATAATTACAATAAATAAATATTTATTTACTCTATGATCTTCAATTATATTAATATTATGTATAGTAATATATATCAATATTATATTCATATTAGATTCTATTGTATTATTGTTAATATTCAAAAACGCGATGTGCAAGAAAACCTATCCTGAACTAGTAAATAAACCATAAATAAGAAAATGTTACTACTCACGGGTATAATAAATACCAGTGGTCACTATGCTCGTAAAAAATTCTACGTAATACAACCAGTCATCCGTGTCGATTCGGATCTTTCATCCTACGACATGATTGAATGACCAGAGGAACAAAAAAGCATGCGACTCACGATTAGATGCGAATAAAATTGATTATGCTATGCCTCCACAATCATCATGAAGTCTGTCATCAAATCATGGAATTCCATCAAAAAATAATGAAGACTGCAAGAAATCTGTAAAAAAATATTGGATATTTTAGTTATATAAAATTATAACAATAATATTCAATTTAAAAATAAAAAATTAAAACAATTTATGAATTAATAATAATAATGAATGTAAAAAATAAGAAATTAAATTCCAAAGTTACTTACATTCTTGGCTTTTGAGGCACTCTTAAATCCTTTCCAGGGTAGAAGAGGAAGGAATGACAAACCTTTAATAAAATAAGAATGATTATAACTTATGTATTCTGAAAAACATAGTGATAATACTTAAAAAAATTTAAGATAAAAATTATGAAAACTTTAATAAAAACTTTAATTATTACAATAATTAGAACTAATATAAATATTTAAAAATATTTAAAAATAAATCTTGTTTTGAAATAATAATAATTAAAGCAAAGTATAAAAAACAATTAATTGCAATATAAAAGTACTCACATGTTTAGTTTTGAAGCACTGTTGCATCCTTCCTGAAGAGCAGCAAAATATGGAAATTGTGAAAAACCTTTAACAAAACGTACAAAATATTATAATTTATGTTAACAAACGTTAATTGTTTAAAAAAATTTAAAATAATGAAAATGAAACTCTATTCAAATTTGAGATTTTAATAATATCTAATTACTGTAAAAGTTGAAACTCTAATATGAAATAGAAAGTAATAATGGTTGGAACAAATAGATTGGAGTACAATATACAAAAATACTTACATGCTTAAGCTCCAGGAGAGGCTGTATCCTCTTGCAAAACTTGTGACTCTACTACCGAAAGCGAATATTCAGAAAAAAAAAGAAAATAAAAAACTGTTAACGCGTCCGTGTAAGTAAAAATCGGTGAACACACTGACTCTAATTTCGCGTATAATTATTATAATCAAATTTAATAACAGTCACTGCACTTTAAAAAAATACTCAAAATATGACGAAGCAAACACTGACTCTAACAACCGCATTGCGCGCGGTCACAAAAATTCTCTGAAAGAAAAGCCTTATTAGAGGATAGGAGTGTTTGTTTAGGAAAATACTGCTTTTCTTAAAAAATTACTAATTAATTAACACAGATAAAGAAATATAATGCTGAATTAGTATATTTAAAATATTATTATGTATCGTAAAATATTTCTTAATATTGTAAAATATTCAATATCGCAATAATAATATAATTGTTTCATAAGAATCAGTTCTGAATGCCCGCCATTACGGTTTCAAATATACGTTGTATTATTCCAATATGGCGTTCTTTTCTTGTCTGCGCAGTTCTGTATGCGCGCCATTACGGTTTCAAATATACGTTACATTATTCAAATATGGCGCATTTTTCTTGTCTGCGCAGTTCAAATGCGCAGAATTCAAATCAAACTGGTAGCGTCCTTTTTGGAAAATTCTATAAATTACTAAAAATAATAAACAAAATTCGCATAAATGTTAATAAAATATTGAAATATTTCGATTTCTTATTCAAATTAAACAAAATTTAGAGAATCTATGTCAGATTAATATTAATAATAAAGCAATTCGAAATTTGATATATTCAAAGTTATTTCTTTAATTTTATCTAATTTCATCTTAGTATTCTCAACAAATTCTGGAATTATTTGTAATTTTGTAATATTATGTATTAATTATGTGAATATTTTGAATTAATCGTCGAAAATATCGATCAAAAATCTTATCTGCAAATATGGCATCCATTTGAATTTTGTGAAATCTTCTCACTGTTGTTTGGAAGATATTCTCGTAATTAACAGATGATCTGAACAAAAGAAAAGCAAAATGTCAAAATAAATGTATGAAATTAATGTCAATCAATGAAATAAGATCGGATAAAGTCAAAATGAATGAGATTAAACTCGATCCGAAATCAACTTTTGACTTTGACCGTTACCGGCAAATGTAACCGCCAAATAGATACTAAATATACTGTGTTACTAACTAAGAGTTACAAATTATAATAATATTCAACAAATAAAGAAGATAAAGTAGATAAAGTTAATTGTAATGCATAAAAAGTAAAATAATAATTATAAAAGTATCAAGGTCAGATACCTAAACAAAAGAAGTACGTCTTGACACCACAACATTCGGCACCGAAATAACGCCCCGCTGATCACGTACGCCACCAAAGTACTAATGGAGTGGGGAGAATGGACTCCCCCTTCCACTTAAAATTGCGCAGAAGAGAAAGAAATTTTATGCGCAGTAGAAACACCTTGGTCAACATATTACAGAAACCTTGAATCAAAATTTCACAAAAAATATATAAACAATGGATTCTTGGAAATTCTGCAATATTTTCGCACCGAACAGACGAATAGACGAATATTATATACATACGCTTTTATAACATTAACAATATAAACTCCAAAATTTTACATTTACAGATTACTGTTTTATACTGACTTAACTTGAACAAATAAACTTGTTTGAATAATTATGAAAAATAATTAAATGTATTGCGTTTTGATATATAAAATCATCCCTATTAAGATCCTAACGTTGCTTATTAACGTTATTTTACGAAGAAATGATTACCTATACTTTGAATTTCGAAATAAATGTTGTGGAGGCGCTGGAGTCAGTATGGCTTTACCAGTGATCTTACAATTAGTCTTAAACGCATATAAACAGTTATAAAACATTTGATACAATACGAAATATTGTATTTGATATATAACAATGGGCACTATAAATGACAAACCAAGTCAAACCGTAAATGCAGGACCAAAATCTGACAAACCATTGAAACCTTGTTGTGCTTGTCCTGAGACAAAGAAAGCAAGGGATGATTGGTATGCATATATATATTTAAATATTGAAGAAACAATATTTTTACTTCAAGTATCTTAATTAAGGTCCAAAATTTAAATCTAATTCATAGAGCAGAATCTATAATGTTGAGTTACTTCTACTTTGTTCGAATTAACACATAACCTCATCTTGAACAACTACATATATTTAGAAACATTAATTTTTTTTTCAGCATTATCCTCAAGGGTGAAGAAAATTGTAGAGATTTAATAGAAGCGCATAAAACTTGCATGAGATCACTAGGATTTAATATATGAATGTAAATTATCTGTACATTATTAATTATTATGTAATAAATGCTCAGATTGCGTTTTGAGTATATGAAGCAAATATTTACTTTGTTCAATTAATTTAGTATTTCTTAAAACAATATTAATGTATTAAGTATCTACTTTAGAATTAAACAAATTATTTTGTATCAAATGTGTTGCTTATTTCAATGTTCTTAGCTTTACATATAATATGTAAGCTTTGAGATAAAAAAAAATATTCTGTTTCTTCAATGGTATAAAACAATCACACGTAAATTGGGAATTCTAACAAAGCATATATTTTAATTTGACATGTGAATAATTTGAAGTTTCTTTACACTTGCTTAACAATTCCATAGCTTGTATTGTTTCCATTGCTTGAACATTCCAAAATGTTGAACATATCTTTAATGAGCAATATGACAAAATATAAACAATAATAATTGTATTTTTGCTGTCAGTCATAATGATTACATCTAGTCCTACTGAGGAGAAAGACAAATTTTCACCCAATTAGTGCATTTACATACATGAATACTAAATTACCAAAGCTATAAAATGATAATACATTTTCCTCTTAAAATATGTTTCACAGTAACAAACATCAAATTTTTCAATAATTTTTAAAATCTCGAAAATAACACATGTGTATCAATATAATTTATAATATACAATAAGTGTAATAATAATAACAATAATGCTGATGATTATAAATATAATAATAAAAACAATGCAACTTGTCATACAATGTACTTGTTGTACAATGTCCAATTAATAGACTGTACTATCTCATTCTCTGATTTCCTCTCACAACATTGTGTTTGACTTACAAATTAAGGTATGGGTAGCCTTAAAGTAATTCAATAATTAAATAGAATATTCATAAGTAGTATGAAAGTAGTTGTACTTTATGTATGAGTGAATGAAGTATAATATAACGAAGTGTGTGTGCAAGTATGTGTATATGTATATAGATAAATGTATATATAATATATGGAAATATATCATCTATTCTTGCAGACACCCCAAAAACTATGTAAAAGCAACAATAATAAAAATTGATTAGAGAATAATTTCTTTAACGGTATATATAAAATTTGTTATCGCCACGAGCATTGCGATGTGTTGTTATTGGTACTTTTATTGACTAAAAATTGACAACATTTTGACAACAACGTTTATTAAAAATGTAAAGTACAAGTGAAAAAGAAAATAAAACGCGGACAATGCTTTCTTTAATATTTCGATCACGTGGAGTGTCTTCAAAAATATTTAGGATCGGTGATTAGCATTAAATCGATAACAGCATCACAGCTACGAAAGAGTCTCATTTTTTAAGCTCTGCCATGGCTTTTTTCGCTGATGCAACCGATCGGCATAGGACGATTGGTCGACTAAAAATTAGCACAGCCTGTTCGGTGCGACGAAAATTGAGCAGAACATTATGATCAAGAAATGGCGATCGAATTGATTTTATCTTTAAAATTTACCGTGACGGTAACTTTCTTTCTCAAGCACACATCCTAATACAATATTTTCAGAGCCGATCCTGAATTTAAAAAAGATCAATACGCGCGACATATAGACACCTTTTTTTTAGAAATTACAACTTTTATAGATTCGTCGGTCAATTTTCCAAGAATTCTGAATCACGACGCAGGTTTAGATACACATAATTTGAGGAGCCGACATATGATGGCGGAAATATGCAAGAATATATTGTTAAATAATACTTCTGCAACTACTACGATGGAGCAAATCTCCTAATGATAAAACCTAGAACATTGCGGTCATGTAACTTTAAGGATGCTGGATAAAATTGGTTTGAGGCAGTCTATCGTTTTCCCAAAATATTTAATTTCTTTTCGAGCCAATAAATCTCACCTATCTTGCGGCACTCGAATCAAACGTAATACTTTGCTTTCCTAAAATTAGAGGTATATTGTAATTTGAAGAATAAAGCTCTTATAATAAATAATCATATCTGTATAATAATAAATGAAAAAATAAGAATAAGTAAATATATGAAAGCTTACATGATATTCTAAATCGGTTTCCATGATACCAGTAACAGCAACGACTTGATACTGTCTTGCTTTCATTGCTGCAATCGATTTGCGTACCAAACGCATTGCACCAAGTGCACTACTTGTACTGTTAAATTGTGCCATTTGTGCTGGACTATGGCTTGGATCAAGTACTAACATTGTTATTGAACCATCTCTTAACTGTTCTATTCCTATTATTGTTCTACTATGACCTAAAAATAACGATGAAATTTAATTTCTTTCTTAATCTTATTTCTATTCTTGTTTTTCTAACTCCCTTTTAAATTCCTACCTTGATGCTGCAAATAAAGAGGTGGCTTAAAATCATCGCACCGTTGGAAGTATTGTAAAACCCAATTAAACATTTCCGGATGTCCGCCATCAGAATTAGTTGGTGTATAAAAATCTACCAGCTGGCATCTACAATAAAAGCATGATATACAACATGATTCTAAAAGATATAATAACCATATAAATGAAAAAACGTACTTTATTCTTAAACTAGACAATAATATGACTACTTCTGTGGGGCCAATCCATTTTCTGGTGTTCACTAACTTTCCTCCCAATTGTTCAGCTCCTTGAGTATCAAAACCTTGGGCCCAAGCCCATTCTATCATTTTCTGAAGTCTAGAGATCGACGGTATAGAGCTTCGTAGTGGAATCTTGGCAGAACTACCGCTACCCAGACCAGAATTCCATGCTTTATAAACTAACTCATTGTACCCTGTATGTTGTAAAAGTGACGAAATTAACATTTGCAAATTTCTATAACCACATCCCCATCCTTTATCTCCATAAGTAGTAGCATAATGGTCTACAGTAGAACACATCCAGGTGCTTAATACATTACTACATGCTTGACTGACAGCTCGTATCTTGGGAACTAATCCTATGCAGAATCGATAAAGGAATAAAAAAACATTCTTAACGTTGTAAATAAATATACTCAAAGAAAGTTAATTACCGCGTGTACAAGAGCTGCCATCATCGATGCCGCTACTTTCAGCGACTCTAAGTTCGGTCTGTCTTTCATAATAATCGGCAATCGTCATTTCCCCTGAATATACAGCTCGCTGCATATTAGTAACGCTTTGTTCTCTAAAATTCCCCTGATTGTCCATTCCATATTGCGCCCTTAGCATTTCAAATTCACGTTGTTCACGTAATTTTCTAAGCTCCTTCTCAAGTCTTTCCATATCCTTTGCTAACATTCTATCAGTAGACAAATCTGGAGTTATAGGAGATGGAGTGCACTTTTTACTGAAATGTTCTTCAATATGTGCAGTTAATTCGTCGTTGCTTTTAAATGAAGTACTGAAGCAAACTGGACATGCAGGTGTATCACTACCAATAGTTGCTTGAGCTGATTGAGAACCTGCGCCATTTGCAGGGCTGTGTAAAATAAATAAAACACATAATATATAAATTGTACCATTATCAACTGTAGACTACAATTCATACATAATTGTTATACATGCAATATATATAAATTCTATTTCACCTCAAAATATCTTTGTGTTCTATATTAACATGTAACTCAAGATCAGAAGAATTTGGAAAAGATGTGATGCAAAGAGGGCAGTTAAAAACACCATCGCGTGGTGGTGGAGATTCAGGTGGAAAGGACGGCGAAGTGAGATCAAAATGTTGTCTGTTGATATGCTCTTCTAGCCTTAACGGACTGTCAGAACTGTAGGGACACATAGGACATTCTTGAACTGGAAGTTTTGGTGAAGCATGAGAACGTAGTTGTAAATTTAGGCCTGAACGCAGTGGAGACCCATGCCCAGCTGCACCTTCAATAACTGGAAAGAGATTTTTATTTATTTCACCTACAATATCTTTTTTAGCCATGGATATTAAGGTTTCATTTAATTCTTAAGTACCATTATTAACATTTCCAATGTTATTATTGTTATTGTTATTATTCACATTTGCACTAGGAATCTGTGATTCCGCTTTTGGTACTTCTTGCTGTTGTTTAACACGTGGAACACTAAATGAACTACTCCAACCATTTTGAAGAAGTGGAGGACTTGGAGACATGGTTGGAGAAGGACATGGACCACGGCATTCATCATCTCTTCTATCATCCACTAATGAATCATCATCAATGAATGCCATCATGTCATTCTCTGGAGTACTGTAATAATTAATATAAGTTATTATTACTAAATACATGAATATATTAAATGTATATGTAAAAAGTATTTTATACTTTTTATGATCAATATTACATTCTTTTTTCCATTTATAGTTTTTTATCATGTTTCACATAATTTATTTGAATCTGTAGAAGTCAATACATAATCAAATAATCAATCACAAAAGCTTAGTAAAAACCAAGTTTACATACATGTGTAATACAACTATAAAAGTAAGAATATTGAAAGCGAATAAGATTTAATTAATTATAAAATAGATCAAAGTATGAAAAAAAAGAAATACTCTGCAAATGAATATTTTCGTTATGAATTCACAAACTTTGTATACAATGTATATCATAGCGACATCTAAGGCCCAATTTTGCCGCCATTTTCCTCGCAATCAAAATAGTTTAAACACTTCATGGTGTACTTAGAGAATATTTATAAAGAAAATAACATATATAAACGAAAATATAATTGCAATACATATACCTTGGTGTTAAGTAATCGAGATGGGCACTGTTAACGTGGGTCAACATTTCTGTTGGCGAAATTTCACCTAAATCGCAGAAGGGGCAATTTGCGGCTCCTTGAAGATGATAGAAAACCATATGAGATCTCATTTCTTCGTCATTGAAACCTTCCAGGCCGCAAATTTCGCACGTGTAATTCATTTCCGGTGGTTTACTGGCCGCCATTTTTATTATATACAATCAACACTTACTGATCTATAATAAAAATAAGAACGTAAATTATTAAATTCACAATCGCACAGATTATTTGCACAAGATGGTAATCAACATGTATCCAACGTGTCCGGATTGAATCTTCGCTCAGATATCAAATAACTGCATCGAATAACAAATCAACTTTTAAACGATGCAACTAACTTTATATCAATTCTTGAAAATGTATTCAAACATCGTAGCACGATACTCTCTTTGACGAAACAAATAGCAAAGATGTTATTGGTTTAGCCAGAGTAACTAGCGACGGTGCATCAGAACTGCACCGTTGAGTATTTTCCTCGGAGAATCGATAATTGAATTCAGGGTCGCGTACAAGTGTCTGCGAGTTGTACCGTGGTTATTCGTTAGCTTTCTCGCGAATTGCATATCACGAACGCGTGGTTCTCGACCCGTAGCACACGAAAACACCATAACACGAGCACAAAGACCCGTTTCCGATGCATTGTGTCGGCTGATTTATTGGCAAAAGCCCGCACAACTCATCCGTGATGCAACGATTTCCACGAATGGAAGACGTCCCAATACGATGGGCCGCGTTTGTTGAATTGTGGTTTCCGCGTGTAGGAGAAAATGTAACATGACTTCTCACCTCCGCTTCCCTTTATCATCTGTATCTGTCTCGCTACCGCGTTCGCGTGTCATTCAATGCATTTTCGTAGCCGGCGAGAATCCCATGGTTTTCATTTCGCGTATACAAGAAACTTTCGACCAGAATGAACCGCGACGACGATGGCGACGTCGACAACCACGGTCACAACCGACAGAGAGAATCAAAGGTGAAGAAGAGTGCACACTTTCGATGTCGTTTTTCACCAAGCGGAGGTCGCGTATCTTTTCGCTCGCTCACTCTCGAGGAAAGTAGGCCAGCCAGTGAATCGCAAGAAGAAACGAGTACACGATAGGTTGCTGGGTTGGGTTGACCCATTTAGGGTCGCGGTTAACGCGTGCACTTTCGCACTCGCGTTTCTAATTTTTTCCGTAACTATCGCACTCACCGAATTAATAAGGATCTGTTTGACCGCGCGGCCCGCGGTCTTCCAACCCCTCTCCACCAAAATACTTTTCTTTTTTTCACACAGCAAGGCGTCCGTGCAGGCCAGAGTGCCTAACACGGCGCCTCGTTTGCTTCCATATGACAGCGCCAATCCACCCTGACACTTTCACGGAAAGAGTTTCTCGTTCCACCACCCCACCGTGTCGATCCTCCGCCACTCCGTCTCTCCAGAGGGTTGCGCTTCTACAGTGAATTTTGCCGAAGGCGCCACCCCCTCGCAAGTCCTCGCCGCACGCAGTCGGTAAACCTCTCTGCGAAGCTTTGCTTTCATTACTTTTGTTTCACTAAATTTCTCCTCGACTTTCGGATACGATTCAAACATCGTTCGCGAATCATTGTAATCTGTGACTTCGTACAATTATTTTTTTTTTTTTTTTTTTTTTAGGGCCAATTGGATTCAATTTCTTTCACTCGCTCGATGTGAACACAATTTCTTCTAGTTTCTCGTATCATGCGAAGTTTCGACGGAGAATTTCGTTGCGCAGCGAGGTGAATTTTCACGAGAACAAATAGCACATATATCAGACTACAATGACAATGCGCTCAATGGAGGCAGTTTTAGCGCGCAGACTCGAGATATTTGAATCTTATTTATGATACACGGCGTATATTTCCGCGTTATGGAGGCCGCCTTTTCTAGCTTTTACACGACGCTAACTCGCAGATTTCTCGTTGTCGCAACTAACGAGATCTATCGAGAAATTGCGATTGTTCAAATCGAGGCTATCGACGATCCTAAACTTAAGATCTTAACTTAGAATCCTACCATTGCAGGAAATGATCTCCAATAGCCAATACATAAATAAATATACAATTAAATTCATATTTTTAATCAAAATCTATAATCGTTTCGTTGACCTTTCGCCTCAAACGTTTTCTTTACGTATGAGTTCGAGGAAGTTCCGAGACATCTCATTTTTCGAAATTGGCATTTATTGCCGGCTCGATGCGTTCCAATTTCTCTCATTGTATTCCTATTGTTTCTCGACGACAAAGTTTTCCATAATGACAAGCCGGCAAACGGTGAAACGGTCGACACGGTGCATTATCCAAATCGCAGAACGCAATCAGCTTTCAATGGTGTAGTTAATTTCTACGTCGTGGCATTTTGAGGTGTGGAAACTTTCATAATTCGAAGAATCCAATCAATCGTACATGCAAAGATACAAAGGAGATAGTTCATCGTAATACTACTCTTGTGGTATAATAAATAAGAGAAAAATCGAAGTTATCCAGGTGGAACAAACCTCGCGTTGCTCCTATTATGTAGTGCAATCAAATGAAGGCAGGGTATTGCGAATTCTGATCGTGATTAAGACATTCCTTGGACACGACACAAAACGTGCGAGAAATTTACGCTAGAAACTCGATTTCTCACGATGGTCAGCGAGAGGCGGTTGGTCCTCGATTTCTGTCCAATGTTCGATGCTAGTTCATTGACATGCAGCCGACGATTGACGGAGGATGCAATGTTCACAGAACTATTTGGTCTTTCCCCTTGGTCGCGCGCTTGTCCTGTCCCTCCTTCTTCCTTTCGCTCGCTCGAAGGGTGCGTGAGTCAAATACTTGAAACGTGCATGCACGGAAAGTAAATTGTCAGCAAATTCATTTCACCACCAGACATTGCCCGCGATGGTCGATTTGATCAACTTTGACCAATCTTAAATTGAGAAATCAATCTTCGACGCCATACGTCAGTTCCTGATCATCGAATTAGAACGACTCAAATATTTAACTTGGAATATTTCTTATTCTTCTAGAAAAATTGAGAGTGATAGATGACGCGTGTATATGACATATATACTGTACTTGAAGGAACGAAATTCCTGCACGTAATTCTAGTTCTGTGACTAAAAATTATAATTCCTTTAGAATGTTATTTAAAGATCATAGAACTGCTACAGGAAATTGGAATTCATAATTTCTGATGATCTGATGGATGCACAAGATGCCGTCCAATTAAATGCTCGCCACTGGATAATTAATAACCATTGCGACTTAAGTGAGTTAAATGGAGTCGAGCGAAGTCCGTGTTGCAAAAACGTTTCTGACATCGATAGAAAACGTCGAGGCAAATCATTCCTAAAACAGATGGGAAAATTTTCATATAACTTAATTAGAAAATATACATATCGTCATATACATGTGGTATTCCCGGTCTAATAATAATAATAATATTAATCTAGTAATAAACGATATGACAAATATTCTATTAAAACGAGTTGAAATACATTGAACAAAAATTAACAATACTATGCTCCTAATTATTTCCATAATGTCGAAAGTATCGTGTAAGTGTGCAATGTGTAGCTGATTATGCGCGATCGAATATTCTTTAAAAAGACACTGTTCAGAAAGGAAAGCCTGAAGAGTTTTCTAGCCGCAAATGTCTTTGTTAATGGTTAAAAGAGCTGGAACTGGCTCGTAAACATGGCGAAAATAATACCATCAACCGTTCATTTTGCAAATTAGTCGTCGAGCGTAGCACGTTACATTAATAATGATCTTTACAGCGTACAAAGTGGCAATGCTGCACGGTAAACCGGTATACATTCGCACGAACTTCTGCGAGGTATTTATCAATATTCAACTCGAAACTGGTTTTGGATCCATGGATCTTTTTCCATCCCGTCTATGAACTACGAATTTCCATCGACGTCTTTTGCATTTCCCACCAAGGCCACGCGACCATTTCGCCATTCACGAATTACACGGCCGTACGAATCGTGTGATTACCGACGATAAAATTGTTATCACAAATAACGGTCTGATGCGTTGGGTGTGCGCGTTCACGATGAAATAACAAACTCGCACTAAGGGGAATCACCAGCGGAAGAAAGTGGATAAAGATGCAAAGGAAGAGAGAAGCTCGAATGAAGAACAATTCATCCTCGGCCTACGTGCGGATTGAAACGGATTGATCGGCGGAATAAATTAATAAATTACTCGGCGAGTCGATTCGCGAGGGGTTCGAACGGAATCCATCCCGTAGCGATGCAACCGAGCCAAAGTTCCGTCGAGGAATCTTGAAATTATTCAATCATGCAACTTTACATTTCCATTTCCAGTATTGCGTCAACACTTAGATATTGCGCGTATATTGCAATAATAATTACGTTTCACGCTTACGTAAAGACAACTTGATCTGTTTATTCTCTATAAAATCGTACTTGCTATTGAAAATAATACGTACGTATCGTGTGGAGAGAGAGTAGAGCTGCGAGTAAATATTCTTGCTAGAGTGAATAATTTCAGAGAATGAATCATAAGTCTGTCAAGACTCCTTAGTAGAATGAACGATACCCGTGTTTCAACGATAGTTCACGACAAGCATGCTTGCTTATAACACGTCTCAATCACTATCAAAGGAAGTACAGGCAAGTACGGGTTATCAGTTTATCCGGTGTAGGAATGTTGCTTTATACCCTACGGGCAGAGCTTAGCTGGTTCCTTCGAATTTATGACTTTCGACGAAATCTCGTTTCGGAGTACAGTAACCGTTCGGCTAATCCGTTTGGGTCAAGATAACGAAATCGTCCAGTTTACGACCGATATCAGTCGATATACGACTCCGAGCTCCCTTCGTCTCGTCCCCCACTGCTCGATCGAGTTGCGCGTCGAAAATTTCACAATTTTGAAATGCAAAAATACGCAACGATCGAAAGAGGAAGGAGCCGCCAGGCTTCTCGAAGCGACAGACGAAAAAATACATACCGGAGGATCGTGTGGGTACAGCCCGAAGATGTCACAATAGCAGTTGCACTGCGTGACAACGCGCCACGCGTCTTTTCCCTCCTCCCACACGCAATCGCTCCGTCTCTATCTCGCATTCGGTTCGCTTCTCGCCTTCTTCTTTCTCTGCCTTTCTCTCGTTCTCTCTCGACATCGTCTGGTCTCTTTCTTCCTCTCACCCACTCAATCGAGTAAAAAGCTTACCGGAGCCTCGAGGCCGCAAGTGCGACGAAAAGCTCAGTCGCTCGCGGACTGCGCTCCAGTGTGGTACTTGGTTCTCATGCGAGTCCGCTTCTCGCCGACATGCCAACACTGTCGCTATCATTCGCGATCGTTCGTACATTTCACGCCCTCGTTGTCGTGTGCTGAGATGCGCCGATGGGACCAGTGATCATGCATCTCGAGGTTCGACCGCAGTTTCGCAAAGTCGCTGATCGTTCAACGATGCTGACGATCGGATTGACGATGATGTTTGCCATCGTCGTCGTCGCCGATCCTTTCCTCGACGCAGCGCAAGGTAATTTCCCGATTTTTTATTTCTGTCTTGCTCTTGTGGTTGATTTTACGAGTGTCACGCAATGTCGAGCAACGTTCGCGACGTTTCGCCTGAAAAAAATCGAAAGAGTAAAATATTAGTTGGTAACTTCGCTCCGTGGCCCCTATCGCGGCGCCAGATAAACCGCGATTATATTTAAACTAGCCAATGTCAACCGATCGTTCTCGCGTCTGCGCTAAAACACGAACACGTCGCGACGGACAAAATTCAGAGAGTCCGTATCTTCGCGAGTCTTTGTCATCGTGCTGGAGTAGATATCGACGACAACTTCTGGCCACATGTGCGCACTTGCCTTCCTCCTCTTCCCTCTTGATCTCTCCTTCCGTATTAATTCTCGCCTTCATTTTGTCAGCGTTTCACTTTTTTCAGCCTCTTCCACCGTTCGATTCGCGCGGTGATCTTAAATGCTCTCCCTTCTTCGACGTTATCGTCAACGCACTCGAGACGCGAGTCGGGGCTTCTTTATCGAATTTCCGTGACTAAGTACGCTCAAGTGTCGATGGAAACATTTGCCTCTCACGCAAATTTCTTCCTGAAATTTTCCTCTACGATTGAGATTGCCAATGTATTTATTGAAACACGCAACGACGAATGGAAGATTTGGAGAAATTTCGTGAAAAATGCTGATTCCGCGTTCCGTCGCCCAATCTGCTGATCTTTAATCTCTCTCTCTCTCTCTCTCTCTCTCTCTCTCTCTCTCTCTCTCTCTTTCTTTCTGTCTCGAAATTTACACGGTGCACGTGCGTGTGAACGAGGTGTCGCTAACGGTCCTTTGCCTCTGCCTCTCTTCAACTCGGTGGACGCGCGTCCACGGGTCTTGTACAATAAAAGGAAAGAGAGCTATGTGTATAAGCAAAGAGCCATTGGCAGCCGCACATTCTCGCATATACGCACGTATAGACGTGTAACAGAATTCGCGAGGTGATAACGTGTCACGCATTTCTCTGATCCTCTCACCTTTTCCCTGCACGCGTTTCCTCTGTTCCACACCCCCCCCCCCCCCCCCGGTCGCCAGTGACTTGTTGCCACAGCATCACCGTTCGGTGCACACGCGAGTGGAATGATTTCGTGCTAATTGATATCTTATAAATTCTGCTTGGGGTCTTTTTTCCTACCCGAGGTGAAGGCGAAGCAGAAATCTCTCTTTCTCTCCGCGGCATACGTCTACGTCTATCAGCCGTACTTCTTGCAGCGTGCAGGAACGAGCGTAGTTTCTTAGAACTAGCTCCGATATTTATGCCATACAATGCTAATGCGCTAGACAAGCTTTAGCTATCGGTGTTATCGGCGATAGAAAGCCGTCGTTTCGGTAGAACAGGCGTTTATTCCGATGTAAGGAGTCGCGGTTTAGCTCGGCATCTTATCTCTGTCAACGATACACACCTAGACAAGGCTTCGCCGTGGCTGAGTTCCTTCGATAAATCATGGATATGTTCTCTCGGTCGGTCAGCTGGTGATCGTAATAAAACATCGTTAAGATGTCATTGGATTGGAGTAATTTTAGACTGGATGTACCATCAACGAAAGACTATGAAATATCTGGCCGCGTGATGAACGAGACAGAAGGGAAAAAAGAAAAAACAGAAAAAAAGATAGGAAGAAACGTTGTCCCGTTTGAAACCGTTGCGCCGCTGGCTTTTCGCCGCCTTTTAAATACGTAAAACCAACCGGATCATAGTAATTTCAACGCATGCCCCTTTGCGCGTAAATCCTTTCTATGCCGCGCGTGCAATTTCGCCCGTCTTTCAGCTGGAAATTGGAACGCGATGTTGCGCAAGCGATTTATGGCAACACCGTTCGAAGGATTGAACTTATTAATTAATGGCTTCAACTTCTAATCACCCTGTTGATCACTCGCCAAATGGATGATCTAGCTTTATTAATCGGCGAAATTCTCTCAACCTGCCCCTCGTTCGCTCTTCTTCTATTTGTCGTACATCGAACATTACGTTAAAATCTTTCCTCTCTTCGTAACGTACCAGCAATTAGATGATGATGAAAGAGAAATTCGAACACGCAACAACAATACGTGTATACGTTGACCAGTTTCAAATTTGAATTTAATTATGAAAAATTTCGAAGTTAACACATATATCCGTAAAAGGTTTCGCATAAACCTTTAAACGAATCCGAATACTTTCATGAGCCGCTATCACTATCGTGATAGACAATTAACCTTCCTAGAACCTTTATTCTCCGGTCTTTTACGACCAAGCGAGTGATTTCAGTTGAATGATCTGGCTCGTTTCTTTGTAAAGGTCAAGATCTCCCTTTCGTCGTACGTGCCGTTTAACGCGGCAATGGTAACACTGTTGGAAGAAGAGGTTCACAGAGGATCTCTGATTTGTTCGTTCGATCACGATTTCTGGACGTTGTCGCAATCTCTCAAGGACGATCAGACCACCATCGGTCCGAACACCCGTGAGATGGCATCTCGTTACACGATTTTCGAAACAGTGTCCGCAATTAGACGGACACTCGGAGCTTCCTGAAGGATTTACGTTCGTGCTGCCGTGGCAGAGATTCCGGGGGAACGATTTCTTTGGACCGGTTGTCGCGAAACGCGTTGCTGAGAAAAACGAACGAGACGCCGGAACGAAGGGGTTAAAGGAGAACGCGACTTCCAATCGGCAGGGCCCCGACACGGTCGGTCAGCCGCGTGCAGAGGCATACTCTCTTTGCCTCTCGATACATGTTCGTGGCGTGTCGAGAGAGAGTGGAGAGATAAATAAACACATAAAACCCCCGTGACAGCTTCACGGCGGATAAAAACATGTCGAGAGACACTCGTATCTCGATCCTCTCCTTTTTATCTCCCCTCCCTCTCGTTCTCTCATCCTTCTATAAAATCGTTCGTCTTTCCTCTTCGGCCTTTTATTCGATCGTTTATTCCTCCTCTCTGTTGTTCGACTGGCATTATGCTCTACGTTAAAACGCAGAGTGTCTCTTTCTTGGCACAGGCACCACCTCGCAAATTTGATGACTGTATTAATTAAGCGTAATATTGTATCCTTCGCGGCTTCCTTCCACCCTTTTTCGTGTCGGGCACCGTGTAATTACATTTCCATTCAGCTAGCGTTTTTGTCGGCGATATAACCGGGAAAAATTCTCGAATCGAACGCTATTCAGCCTGGTGTGACTAGATCGTCGCGATAAGTGTGATGTAACGAGGTATCAGTCACGAGCATCCTTATAGTCACATACAAACGAACTAATTATGTTAGCAGGTTGAACGAGCCAAGAATGGTCGTTGATCAATTGATCTTGAGAGCTCCAGAAACTGTAGCAAAAAGATACATTAGGTACATAACTATTAACAAAAGATTTCCATTGTTACATTGATAAACAGAAGCGTGTTGTTTACCTTCCTACTAATCAGGAAATAAAAATAGAATTGATCAAGTCACCAAGTTTTTAGATACCGATCGAAGATATCGATTCTGGAATGTACAATGCTGTTTCGAAACTTCGGGATGCATATGATTCGTACGCAAATTCGTGGAAGGTTTTCCGACTTCCTGGCTTATCTTCCATCTGGTGGAAGGGTTATTATCGTTAGGCGTGGGAGAATCGTGCGAGTTTTACGAGTGCAACGACGTGGATGTCACCATTCGCGCACGATATGGCAATGGAAGGCGCAGCTGCGGGAGTAGGCATGTCCCTTTTACATGCAACTATACTGCACTCACCCACATGCACGATACGTGTGGCACACTTGAAGAAATTCACGTTGACATATTCCTTTAGATTTGCTTTGTTAAAGAAAACTGTTTCGACGTTCAGGAGACAAAGAACCGACCGGAGACCGATATCGAAAGAGAAAGAGGGCCGAGAAATTTCAAAGAGGGCCGAGAACGTACAACCAGACCTAAATTTATTTGAAAAGACTCGAGCCGCTTTTAAACACCGCGTTCAAAGAGACACAGAGGTCTTGGTCGTTCTATTTCATCCGGGCGGATAAAATTAAGGGGACTTTCACGAGTTAGATCGGGGTAGAAGTCGAATGGCCGCAAACGACGTCGGCTATTTTTGTGTCGTCCGCGAGAGAAGCCACAAACGCCGTTACGATTTCAGAATACGGCACTTGCCACGGCGAATTTCACAACTCCACGAATTTAGCCAGTGACATCAAAGACGAGCTTTCCTAGCTTTCCTTCGTCGTGGCTCCTTAAAGATAGAAGGCAGCCCGCGTGTTGTCCCCCGTGAAATCGATATTCGACAGGCCAGCTGTCATGTATCTGAAAACAGGAAATCTCGCTATTTCTATTTCATCAGCTGCGCAAACTTATCGGTCGTTAAAAGTAAATTGCTAGGATAGAACGAAAAAAAACGAGAAAAAATATAGAGAGCAGAATAGAGATAAAAAGTAATAGCAAGTTAAAACGATCGGACTGGTTGCTCGCGATGGAAAGTGCACGATATACGAAGCGAGTCACGCAGAGAAGCATAGTCAACCGCAATTTGTGTCTGACTGGTATCTATTAACTTAATTGTAACACGCTTCGAACCCCCTTGTCTCCGAGCTCTCTGTGCTTCGTGTGCATCGTTTATTGTGCTCGACATTCATGATTTCGGTCGTCGTTGAAAAGCCAGTTTGACTGGGCCCGCATATTATATACCCGTAAAGTCGTAAAAGATCGCTTACGCGAGACTGCCAGAGAACGAAGATATGACGTGACCGTGTCTCTTTATGTTCCCACCGTGATATCGTTTTAATAAAAATGATGTCCACGTAAAAAAAAAAAATAGAAACTACGTTTCACGAAAAAGAAATTTTAATAATGGAAGAAGACTGAAAAAGTATCTAAAGAGATAAATCTGGGATATTGGATTGTGCAATAAGTTCGTTCACCTCTCTGTGTTACATTTTGAGAGACATTATAGAATAAATTCTACAATATTATTGAATTATTTAATGGAACAATGTCATTTTGTAAATAATCGTTTAATATTTTAAAAAATGTAAAACTACGGGTATTAAAATTTTTTTTAATAAAAAGACAAGAGTTTTGAAATAATAATACGATACATAAATTATTTAATCCATTTACAAAGGATTAATAAAATAATATAATTAGATCTTAGGAGCAATTTTTTATACTCTTTTAAAAAACGCCAACAAACTCATTACACAATCTAATACTAAAGTCAGTGATCTTGGACATTTTTGGTAATTGCTCTTTTTCACAATGAGAAAGAGAGCTTTGAAGGACCCTGCAATTTTGACGTGTTGCGTGCCATCATCTGTTACCATAAAAGCGGATCCTTTCTCTTTCTAATTGACGTAACGCAGGACACGGGTCTGTTTCATGTCTAAGGAAAAGCGGAGAAAGGATCGCAGTGTGCATCCTGTCTATGAATGCTCTCGTTCCCATATGTTTTTGCATGTATCGAAAAGATCTGACTATGCTTTGTTTGTTCCAGAAATGTCCTGCTGTTCTTTGGCTGCCGGATCTTGTCGCAATGTCTGCTCCAAGGTATCTTTTTCTCTAGTTTCTACTGTACACTCACAACCGGAAAAACATGTGGTAACACTTCAATTTGAAAAAATAGATCTTTCCAATGAATCCTACGAAAGTGCGTGCTCACCAACAAAAATACTCGCTAACAATACTCACAAGACTTTCAAGAATATTTGACGATCACTCTATGATTCTTTTGCGAACACTGCTTGTAACAAACTCTCGATCTTCCTAAAAAAAAAAAAGTATCATATATACGTGAAGTTTAATCATTTATTGTGATTTTCATACTTTATCATTAAAAATCAAAATCAAAGTGCGTAGTTTGAAATAATATTAAGCGCACTGTGCTTTGCAATAGCTTCAGTTCACTGAAGTTCTTAAACGTTCGTAAACAGTATGTGAACAGATGACAAACAGGCGACGAATTATTCGCGATTTGCGAGGACGCACCATAGGATTCAGCTAAACCGCTGCTGTCCCACTAACTCGTCGTTTCGACCGTGTCTATTAATTATGCGCGCGAAAGATCCCCGTGGGAATGTCAAAAAGACAATTTCGAGGAATATAATTTCGCCGGACGAATGTGATATCGCTGACCGGCTGATAAATATCGGTGGCCCGACCCCGGGACGATAAAGGGTACAAAATATGCCGTGTCCACGGATATATTAGGATCTCTCTCACCGAAATAAAAAGGAAACTGCGCGCGAGAAGGATGAAGCACGCGGTGGAAAGGTGAAAGGAGAAAAAGAGGAAGCGCAGCACGGTGGTTTTTCGACAGGGCCCCGATTCCGAGCGACGCGACGTGGGGTGCACGCGTGGTTGTAGCTTCTTTAAAAGTGGCTGCAGGGCCCCTTTCGAGATAATATCGGAGACACTGGGGCCCGCTGAGAGATTTACGCACGACCCCCTTGGGGGTCCCGGTCAGCTCATTCATACGCAAATATTACGAATTGACGCACTCCGCTCCATGAACCAGACACGGTATCAATGATATCGTGTTTCCCTGCAATTTGTACTCGCGAAAGCGAATCTTCTCTAGATCGCTTGCCTTTCACGTCTAGGAACGTAGAACGTGGCTTCTTTTCGCTATAAAATTCCATCGACTACGGGTTTTAAGGGTGGTCTGAGCGTTTGATAAATATTTCAGCTGCTTTTCACACATAATGCGTAATGTACCCGCCGATGAATTATTACTGCTAAACGTGAAACGATTGATTAATAGGTTTAGCAGTCGCGTCCGGTCGAAATAGCCGGAAGTAGTTCTAGCCGTAGCGTGTAATGCCTACGGTTATTTATACCCAAGCACGTATTTATATCCAAGCAAAACAGTTGAATTAAAATTAATAAAATTGCGTCCCGCGTTTGGATAAATTATATCAGTGAAATAGTTCGGAAAGTTTCATACAACATGCATACATGGACATATCCATGAAAATTTTTAACAAGCGTACAAATAATTTCGCGAACAAGCCGTACATGTAATTTACAATCGCGACTAGACTGCCTGGCGTCTCTTGTGGAAAAGTTTGCGAGAAAACTGCAACTCTTTCGAAGTGGCGACGAGGCGCATAGCTCCCAGAATATACCGCGACAAAAATACGTGCGTGGTCCCCGGTTCACTATCTTTTACGCCCTTAACATTTGCAATAGTTCGAGTGGACAGTTCTATTTAAAATCCTCGATAGCTCGATTGTTGCGAGCTATCGTTTCTTCTCCGTTTCGTAAAAAATTCTCAACGAAAAATAGAAAGAAAAGCGACGATAGATGGTACGGTATTAAAAATGCAACCTGTAATCCAGGCTGTGGTCCAAGAACCTAACAGGACCCACCACACGCCGATGGATAGTCGTAACTTGTAACCGTGACGAGACTACGGAATAGACCTGTATGTCCTCGTAGTGTACGTCGATTGAATTCCGAATGAACGCCTAAATGGTAGAACAGTCGATGTCTATGCGGTTTATTGTCATTCAGTGACGAGCAACAGGAAATCGTGGCGACCGAAGCGTACTCGTGTCCTTGATTCTTAATAACTTCTAATGCGTCGTACCTTGCATTCAGAATCGTGGAAATTCCCATCGAGAGACACGCAGCTGTACCGTTTTTTTCTTCCTTTCCATGTTCCTTGAATCCTTCCAACTTTTTCCATCCGTTTTTATACGATAGATAGATGTTCGAAGAAAAATACTAAAAGAAAAAAAAGACATATGTTGGCGGTGCTTTCAGATCTCTCTTGTGGTGTTGGGAGCAGAGGCAGAAGCAAGAGAGAACGCAACGAGACGGTTGCTGGAGTTTTGTTCCCTAGAGCTGGTAAGCCGCTTTTAATCGATCCTTTTAATCCATGCTCGACGCGCAGAGGTCGTGTCGAATCTGAAACGATCCCCGGCGACAATACATTTAGCGACACGAGAAGAAGGAACGTGGGACTGTTAAGATCGATAGATTCGCGTTACAAAAGACTCTCTCGCGATGGTTTTTTTCTTACGTTCGGCTCAATTTTCGCCCTTTTTTCTGGATTACCCTCGTCTTCAACTTTTCTTTACTTTTCCTTTCAGACAGAATTTTGGGGCTGCGTCAACTCGACTTTGAACGGTAAGAGTCTCAACTTGATCTTGTCAACCCCTTTCAAAGCAACGCAAAATTGTTAATTATTTCTCTGCCGATAGAGGTGAAGAGACACGAGAATTGGACTGGAAGGGGTTGTTGTTACCTGGTACAGAATCCAATATGCCGATCCACCTGCGCTCTCTCAGGCTCTAGAAGAGACCTGAACGAATCCTGTCGGCCAAGTGACGAACCTGAATTTTACTCTTGCTTGGAAAGGCGAGAAGAAGCCGAGGACTGTTGCAGCAACGTATCTAACGATACTTGTAGAGCAATTTGCCAAGATTTGTTCTATAAACCCGGGAAGATTTCAAGTCTGAAGTTATACAGTAGCAAGGGGTGCTTCCATCAAGTTCCAAAGTGTTTAAAAAGCGTGGCTGAAGTGAAGCACGCTGAAGACCCGAAACAACGTAAGTGAAATTCAAAATGTTTCTCGTTTGTAGCTTCCAACTCGTCGTCAATCTTACTGTGTTGTTACGACAGATTTGCACTGTTGCAATGTGGCTACGACCCCAGCCTGTCTAGAAACGTGCAAGAAAATCCTGCATACGGCAACTACCGATCAAGAGATCATGGATGCACTGACAGAGAAATGCAGACCAGTTTTGCCTCAATCGCCGTTCTGGAGCTGCTTGCTAAAGTCTGGCTCGTCAAAGCCAGCACGTTTACCTCTAGATGCGGGCAAGTTGTCGTGCTGCACCAAAGCGACCAAGCCATCGTGCCAAAATCTGTGTTGGAGAGCGTTCCAAGCAGACTGGGAGTCCGCGTGGCTTCAGCTCGACGCAGAGTGCTTGTCGTCGAGCTTAGAAGGCGAACTTAGGAGGTGTCTCGAGGATACCGACGATCCATGCGAAATGGGTTGCTCTGGACTGTCCTATTGCACTCGATTCAACGACAGGTCAACGACACTTTTCAGGTAGAAATTCACGTTCAAACTACAGCCAAACCTGGTCCAACTGCTATTTCTATTTCACATTTTAGAAGTTGTTCGGCCGCAGCTGACGAGGCAGCTAAATTAGAAGCTGATCACTGGTCCAGAGGTGGGATCGTTCGAGGATTAGGTGTGCCTGTTCGAGCTGCTGCTTCCTGTCCACCGGAAACGCTACGAGCAGCCGCATGTCTATTGCAATTGAGACCCTGCGAAACAAAGATCCACGAGACGAGACTCTGTCGAGAGGATTGCTTAGAATTGATGGCCAGTTGCGTAGACTGGTCAGCCATTACTGGTCCCCATACAGCAGCCACGTTATGTGCAAAACTCTCACCAGCTAGATCCGACGCCTCCTGCGTGTCTCTAAGACCGTTTCTAGAAGATCCTCAGGATAACGAGTCTGTGATTCATCTCGAGGAAGACATTATGACCCCTTGCAAAAGTAATCCTTGCGCCCAGGGCGAAATCTGTCAGCTGATCTATTTTGGCAGCCAATTGTACCGCTGTGTACCGGCTTGTTCTCTTGGAGAGATGTCGAAACAACTAGTACCCGTAGGATCTTGGGTACAGATACCAAGATACGACCAACAGGGTTGTCTCAGAATCTGCCAGTGCACGCTGCACGGTTTGGAGAAGTGCCGAACGTTAAACTGCTATAAATTCAACTCCTGCTGGGTACACGATCGGTTCATTGCTCATAAAGCCAACTTCTATCTGGAATGTAATCCCTGCCATTGTTTCGAGGGCGAGTTCACGTGTTCCAAAAAGAACTGCGGAGAGGTCCGAGCTCCCTCCCTTCCCTGCGACTGTCCGGCTCATTACGTTCCTGTCTGTGGAAGATTAGGCTTCACTTTTGCGTCTGGTTGTCTGGCAAAGTGCGCGGAGATGTCGGCGAACGAAGTGGAATTCGGTAGCTGTTCCTCTCGAGACGCCTGCACATCCAATCCCTGCGACAGCACAGAAAAGTGCGTTCCAAGAACCAGAATATGCTTGTCCAGGCTTCATAAATCTTGTCGCCAGTACGAATGCATTCCCCTCGATTGCGATCCTCGAGATGAAGCGAGCGGTCCAGTTTGCGACAAAGAGAACCGCCAATATCGATCGGTGTGCGCTATGATTCGTGCTGGAGCCAGTTTGGCCTATAGAGGACATTGTCTGGAAGGATGTAGCTTACGTGGTCCCGTTTGCGGCATCAATGGAGAGATTTACGCGAACGAATGCGCGGCGTGGGCAGAAAGGACGATGGTGGATTACTTTGGCCCTTGCGTAGCTGTTGGATTGATAAGTGATGAAGCTAAGCCTCGTTGCGGTGATCTAGTACAGTGTCCTCGATTAATCGAGCCTTACTGCATCGGAGTCACACCACCTGGTGCTTGTTGTCCTGTGTGCGGTGGAGCGGCTAAACTATTTTATTCCAAAAAACAGGTATATCATTCTCTTTTCTACTCTTTTAATTGAATTGAATTATTATTATTAAAATTAAATGTTACTCTCTGGATTTTCAGCTGGACAGGATATACTACACGATGGATGAGGACGTGGACAAAGATTCGGTTACGCTCGAGGTCCTTTTATCAGCTCTAGCACGACAGATCCAAGTGGCACAGTGTGTTCTTCGAGGCATGATGACACCGGACCTTGACATATTCATTCTAGTACAGCCTACGTCGAAAAGGCCTTCGACTTTACAACTACGAGCTTGCGTGGCCGAGATTGAGAAATTAGTTACCAGAATTTCAGAGAGAAGTCCTAGGATCACGGCCGAAGTACTCTTAGGCGCGCTCACCAGAGCGGAAATTGCTCACAGTTACATATCAAGTGCCATGACCATTGGAGGATCCGCTACACAGGTCTTTCTTGGAATTCTCGTATATATTATAATTTCGTGAAAATCGAAATACACACAGCAGCTACCCTTGTAAGGATAAGAGACGACACTGACTGCGATTCGTTTGTCGTAATCAGTGTGGATTTTTACTCGCATTTTTCAAAGGTGCTAAAACATTTGTTTTACCTAATGACTTTACCGTATTTTCGCGGTATCGTCGAGTTCATGACTGTGATTCTTCTAGTGCCTAACGTAATATACAAAAAATTAGAGTGTATTTTTCATCTTTTTAATATTGCCAAAGAAAAGGGAGTACGTGAAACATGTACAAAAGCACATAATTATCCAAATAAGAAAATATCGCAAAACAATTGTTAAAGGATGATTATGTTGCTCATTGTAAGATGTAAATAAAGTTAAAGTCCTAACTTAAGTTACCAAAAATTATATCCTTCGCAGATACAATAATCGATAGAAAACCCAAGTCTGTCAAGCGGTCCAAATTTCATGTCGCATCATACGTTTTCCAATTGATTTCTTAAGCCGAGAAATTTGTACCGCTCGCAGATACCTCGATCGTTACTCTCGTTAACTGTTAAGCAAGTTTTGCACATTATTGTACTGTTAAATACAAAATGTTTTGTATAGACACTTGTAAGTTTAATAAATTTCTAAGTTTACTCATATGTTATTCATTGAAACGAATATTTTATAGTGCACAGAATTGCATGTACAAGACAAGAACATTTCTTCCTTTTCTTTCATTTTTTTTTATAAAACCTTGTATCGACCACGAGATGCAGTGTGTGCTCCGGACGCTTGCAATTTGATCAGTTCTTCCTTAATCAATCGTGATACTTCCGCTTTGGCCTTGCTAACTGCCAATTCGCTTGTAGACTCGATAGCAAGATACAACTTCCTTTCTCCTTCAGGTGGTGCTTTACCAGGTGCAATGTAAGTTCCTCTAACTGTAAGACCCGCCTCAGAATACTCTGAGATCTGAGCAAGAGCTTCTTTGCTAGTAACCCGCCACCTAGCCTGTTGCGGAAAGTCGTTAATCTCCAATTCCTCTTCGTATTTACGGAAGGTTTGTTCGCCAGCCTCTGCGTCACTTTCCACAAGATCTTCTTCGCGAGGTTGGTAATTAAGCTTGGTATTCAATTTTGCAGCCAACTGTTCTGCAACTGTTTTTGCTGTAATAAGATTAGTAGGACCAGCACCTTTAAGTATAGCTTCAGCCGCTTGCTGTGTTGCACCCTTTGCCTCAGCACCCAAATTCTTCGCTATGTTGATCTTGGATGCTAATCGCCTAGCCAATTCTAACTTGTCAGTTGCACTAGGTACAGGCTGTCCAGGAACCGCGATGTTAGTGGCAGAAGGTCTAGCAATTTCGCGAACCGTCCTCTTTGGAGCAAGCATACTTTCTATTTGTTGGTCAATATCGTTCTCTATATCCTCGTCATCGGAGTCTTGTAATCCCAGAGCTGCCTTCTGGAATTTCTTCTTTTCGTTCGCTAAGGCTGCTTCTGATTCATCAAACTTGAATCCTTTGCCACTGAAACCACCGCCGGTGTGAACTTTCTTGCCGTCTGCTGCTTGTCGAGCTTTATATCCTTCCCAAAGCTGTCGCAATGGTTCAGGAACAGGGACTCCAGCTAATTCGTGAGCGCGTAAAATATCACCTGCGTATCGTTCCTGTTCTGATGTGATGAAAGTATATGCATATCTGTGAACGAAAGTAAATAAATTTTTTAGTTTTTTTACTGTCTTACTGATCAAAACACTGTATCTCAAAAAGAGAACTTACCCCTTATTTCCAGCTCTTCCTGTTCTTCCACATCTGTGCACGTAATCCTCATAATGATTCGGGCAATCGTAATTTACTACAAGTACAAGATGCTTCACGTCCAGACCTCTGGCTGCGACTGACGTTGCAACTAATAACTTCGTCCTGCCAGCCTTGAAATCTAATATCGTTGAATCTCTATCGCATTGATCGATACCTCCATGAAGCGACATGCAGGAATACGAAGCTTTCATGAGATCCTTCAATAAAGTATCTGCGTTTTCTTGCTTGTCGACGAATATTATAGCGGAACCCTTATCTTGATAGTGGCCAAGAATTTCAAGTAACTTGTAAAATTTTTGATCCTCTTCAAGAACTACCACGTGTTGTTCCACATCCTTACAAACAATAGATCGTCCACCAACCTGAACTTCCACAGGTCTGGTTAAAATTCTTCTTGCTAAAGCTTCCATTTGTCGAGGGAATGTCGCGCTGAATAATACAGTTTCTCGATCTGGTCGAACATTTTCCATAATACGCATCACTTGAGGCTCGAAACCCATGTCAAACATTCTATCCGCTTCATCAAGAACTACATATGTCACTCTACGTAGATTTGTTACCCTTCCACTGTTGGCAGCTAACATATCAATCATTCTGCCTGGCGTACACACGATTATCTCAGCACCTCTCTTTAACTCAGCTATCTGTTCCGATATACCAGTTCCGCCATAAACGCAAACGTGGGACAATCCCAGAGACTTTGTGAATTTCTTCGAATCTCTTCCAATTTGCATACATAATTCTCTAGTTGGTGTCATGATTAATGCGATTGGGCCATCACCATCTGCCAGTGGAGGCTGATCAAGAATATGCCTAAACATTGGTAGCAAGAAGGCTAACGTTTTTCCACTGCCTGTCTTTGCTATACCTATCAAATCACGGCCAGACATAATTGCTGGAATGGCTTGACATTGAATAGGAGTTGGCTTCTCATAACCGAGTTTCTTTAGTACCTCCAATTCCTTTTTCGTGACACCACATTGTGCCCACGACTTAATGGGCTTTGGACAACCTTTGCCTTTCACACGGATACCTTCTAATTCTTCTTTATACGCTTCTACTTCTTCTGGTGTCATTCTCGCTAAAAAAGATTAAATACCAATAGAATAAACGTTATAAAAAAATATTATGTAAAAATTTCAATATGCAATCTTACCAATCTCAGGTACTTCAACGTAAAATGATTTTCTAAATGGCTGATATTCTGTCGTTGCGTGATCGACTTTGGCTAATTCTCGCTTCTGCTTATTCGCGATGCCAGCGGCGGTTTCGTGAAGATTCTCGCCTTCTTCTTCGCTAGAATATTCAAGACCATCTTGATTCTGCTCAATTAATTCCCCTTTTTGCTTTTGCACTTTCTTTTTGGCTACGCCAGTGACGATAACAACACCACCGCTCTGAGTGTTTCCAGCACCTGTGCCGTTATTCGCGTTCTTTCCACTCTTATTATCGAGTTTGTTCACTTTACGAACTTCTTCTTGAACCTATTTAAAAAGAAAATTTTTAATTCCTTGTATGTAACATATACGTAATATATAACGTGACAAATACCTTCGCCATAAAGGCATCGAGGGGATCAACTTCTTCTTCATCGCATTTGGTTTCTTCCTTAACTTCTTCCATTTCTTCTTTCGTTTCTCCATCTTCTTTGCATTCCTTGTTGCAATTTTGGATAACAGGCGTCTCTTCATCGCTGTCGTCCTCGAGAGACCATTTTTTCATAGGCAACTGTAGATTTGCTAAAATAGATGCCTTACCGTCTTTCTTAGTTGCTTCTAATTCTTTCTTTTTCCTTTCTGCACGCCATCTCTCTATTCTTTCTCTCCTCTTTTGCATTTCTAATTCCAATCTTTTTTGCTCTTCCTCCTAATAAACACGTAGAGAGATCATGTTTAAGCAAATCGTACGCTTTACTTCAATTAAAATAAATTACCTTGTCTAATTTGGTATGGTCAAATGGCAATTCATCATTGTCACCCTTCTCTTTCTCCTTTCGGTCTCTTGATCTTGATCTATTCGACCGATCTTTGCCTGAACGCGAAGACTTTGAGCCTGTAAGACGCTTTTCTTTACTGTCTCCACTAGTATACCGAGAACAATCAATGTTAATACATTATTCCATTAATATGTGTATCTCAATGAAAACAAAAAACAAACATGGTAACTAGCATAGTTTCACTTGTAAACCTTGGAAACCTTTTCAAGAGAGTTATAACATTAAGAAATATTTGTCATTTATAATCATATGAAACTAGAAATAACGTGTATATTTTGGTACACTTTGTAATATACCGTTTTCTGTCACGATCTCTGTCCCTTTCAGAACGATCTCTTCTGTCCCTGTCACGATCTCTAGAACGACTTCTTCTTTCCCTGTGTCGTCCTTTATCTCGTTCTCTGTCCCTATCTCTACTTCGAGATCGCCGCCGTTTTTTTTCCGGAGTAGCAGACCGTGATCTAGAACGCGATCTAGACCGCCTTCTGTGATGCCTATCTCTAAAAAGCAAAGGCATTAAATTCAATGCTTGACGTTTACATCATGGATAAATGTTCGAACGGTTGGTATTGATTAAAATGTTCGTAGTTTGTACAATAGCAAAGGTTAGGTTAATAAAATTAACCTAAAAAGCGTACTTGAACAAAACGTTATACGTACTTGTCGCTACTTCGAACCATGATCGATGATGTTACTTAACAGCAAAAAAAGAACTGTTCCTAGTTATTTCTATTATGTAAACATTTGTATCAGTCTTCTAAATTGTCACAAATTACACGACACAATTACTTTCGTTTACAAACGTTAACCTAATTTTCTCCCTTCGTGCAAGTGCTGCCACGAGACAGCACGACACACTGTGTTTGTGAACTGAGACTGTAAACTATCGACAAAATAATTTAAGATCGAATGTGCAATAAAACAATTTCCTCAATTCAATATTGACGACATGGCATTAAAATTAAAAATTGATAAATTAATCTTTTCAATTAAATTTTCTTAGAATTAAAGCGATGCACGTTTTTGCATTGTGGCGCCATGTCAATACTACAAATATCGGTAATCTTAGTGTCCATGTTTGCCGACAGATGGCTCCAGCAACACACTTTGAAAAAAAGAACCTAATTCAAATTAATTTACGAACTTTTAGAATTGTATCGTCAGTTTGAGAATTTCAGCTTTCTTCCATTTAATGTACAAAACATATGAATAAAGATTTTCATATTTCTGTTCAACAAATTAAAATCCATTTTCAAGTTACGTTTAATTTCTCGTAAATGTTAGATCAAACGTAAATTGAAAGAGTTAATTTTGAAATGTATGTGTACAGAATGCAATTTGACCGCGTAAAAACTTGAAATTAATTACATCTTGTGATATCAACAAAAAGAGATTAGTTTCGCTACTTCACCGCTTCACGGCGCTAACATCTCGGTATCCATAAATTGCACAAATTTTAAATTTATAAAAAATGGATGAACTTGTAATTTTTTGTGTTACATCTCTGTCAAATTGAAGCTTGAACTCTCTTCTTTTTTATATTTAATAGAATTCGAACATTGAGCATTTTATAAACTTTTTAAGCATTCTCCGTATCATAAATTGTCTTATGTTTTTCATTTCAAGTAGCACTTTTTTGATTACATTGTATACTTTTTCTTTTGTAGAAAATTAATGTAAAAATACTTTTTAAAGTAATAATGGTAGGTACGTATACATTTAAACTAAACCAGAAAGTTTAATCAATGAAAATCTTTTTGTAACTACTGATTAAGTTAAATATAAGTGTTCCTATGTTCACTGATATTCAAAACACGAGTATGTCTAATTCTGCCTTTATACAACAATTAACAATGTGTGCATACATGTATATACATATATATGTAAAAAAAAAAAATATATATATATATATATATATATGTATACTATATTTACTGTATATTGAAATGTTGGTAATAAGAGAATCATGTGAATTTCTGCTCGGGTTAAGTTAGTAAAACCTTGAAAGAAATTATTTCTTATTCAAAGGAATTCCCAGCTCAATTTAGACAAGTTCGCATGCCAAGACATCTCTCATACGTGTACACGTACATACGGTATGATACACTGCGTGCAAGACCGGAATAAATACTCTGGAATCATTGTTCATTCACATCTTTTTTTTTCTGTCAAAGTTTCCTCGATAACGTAAAGCAATGGGAATGTGATAACGTAATATATGTGTAATTAACTCTGTAGCCGCGAGCGACGCCGAAATCGCGTTCTATTTATTTCGTTACTTTAGCTTCCTGTTTTGCACTGCAGTGGAGTCTCTTTATGATAACTTATAAAAGATATAAATTTCACTTGTGATCTCGTACAGAAAAATTGTCGGCGGTGTTTAGAAGGTTTAAAATAAAATTATTAAAAACTGTCATATCCGTGGCATCTGCCAATCGGTCACCAAAACTCGAAAAAGAAGCAGATGGTGAGAACTCGAATGAGGAAAGTTACTTAAGCAGGTGTAGCTTGGCACGCGACAGGTGAACGTTGCAACCGTATGTCTTCTCTCGTACATACGTATATTTTTAGGATTGACGATATCAGACGTGAGAACGAAAGATCGAGAACGGCGACCGAACAACGACGAGAAACTGAATGAAACGGTCGTTATCTATCGGTGATAATAACTGTAAAACGTATCTAAGCGATTGTTGTGAATCGTTAATCAGGAGGGACATAAACGAGCTCGGAATCCACGATGATTTCACCAGTCTGCGAACAGAGACGTGGAGTTCGTGATTGTGATGAAAATGACTGGTCGTTCACTTCTTATGCTGGATACATATCGCGAACCATCGGTTTTTCCCAGAACGACGAGATTTCCGATCCGATACAACGTCTCCTCTGATAAATAATCCACGTGGAGGACGACGAATAAATTTGCCAATGGAATACAAAGTGGCGGCCGTGTACCTCCAACTTTAATCCTCTCTGATGAACAGCTCCTCGAGACGGGGAATACTGGGATGGTGTGTCGCGAAACGATTTTCCATAAACTTCGATTCGTCTCACAAAACAGAGAAAAAAGGTCGTTTGAATAACCACGTTTCTCCTAGCCCCTTGTCGCCGAAGAATTTGCAATTTATCCTTATAGAAAACGAAAGGTTCCTTTTGGCACGAATCCCAATGCGATCCTCGGATTCCTACGAACAAAGAAATAATGCTGCGAGCATAGTTGCTCGGCGGTTGCGTGTATGCGCGCATCTTTTCGCATAAAGGAATTCTCTCTTACAATAAGCAACGATACCTGACCGACAGAAATTCCGGGAAAATCGATTCCTTCTTTGATTTCCTGTTTTAATGTCGAATCGCGCGAGAGAAATCAGAAGGAGAGCCGTAACCAAGCAAACTTGAAATCTGTCCGTCCACCATCCATCTGGTCAAACTGGTTTCGAAGCGGTTAATTAATTTGATCCGGTGATGATTCGATTTGCGGTTTCTTTGGAAGCAATTAGCTAATTGTTAGTTCTCTGTAGAGTCTATAAAAAACAAAAAACGTGGTTAACACTAGAAATAACAGAGTGAACACAATCACCAGTTCGTAAATTTTTCATTCTTATAGATTTACAACGCTTTTATAAATTTGAGCGATTTTTTTCAAAGAGTAGTACTTTCTAAATATCAATGACAGTCCGTGAATCGAAAGATATTTCTTATATCGAAGTAAGTATTCGAACTCACTCACGAATGAATAAGATAACTCTTCTACTGTAGATTATAAAGTTTCAATGTCAGGCACAGGAAGTAACTTGATACAGTTGGCTTCCGATGCGCGCGTGGACGCTTTGCAAATGATAATGCTTTTTATACGTTCATTGTTAACACATTGTCGTTTTATTCATACCTGGCCAAGTATTATTATGCCTTATATTATATTTATATTTAAAAGGGATAATTGTAACGATTAAGCGCCTCAGATTCTTGTCAGAGAATTCTTGTCATTAGCCTCAGATGTTAGAAGACTAGAAAACTAGCTATTTCCAACTGGCGTCGCTCTGAAACAAAGAAACTTACTGAAAACAACCATTTTTTTTCTTAAGTTGTTAATTAAATCAAAAATATCAGAGAAATCAATTGAGGAAATTGACAAAGATGGACTTACAATACTTTCCACACGTGATCATCAAATATAAATATGATACAATTGATTTAACTACCAACAAGTTAACTCATTTTCCCTGGTTAATAGATATAAAAATAAAATAGATTCTATAAAATTTAAAATATAAGAACTATCAAACAAGAGCGTACTCCAGCCGGAATTTTCGAAAACAAACTGGTAAAACTTCAGCTTCGAAATCCATCGAATTTTCTCGTTTCGATCGAAACGTGAGCACCACTGTGAAACAGAAGGGCGCGTGCCAAGAGTTCACATCTGCCGCAGTTGTTTTCGCATCCCCTCGGTTTCATTCTGGAACACCACCACCACTGATAGATGCGTCTCCGGTTTCAGAAAAAAGCTTCCGCAGGAAGCAGTACCAGATCTTTCTGTCGCGATCTTTCTATCGTTTCCTCCCTCATCGAAATCCAAAGAAATCATTTGGGACGAAAGAAAAAGGCCTGACGTTCCAGGAAATTTTCATAAAATTCATCGATTGTTCTACCAGTCCTTGTCCTGCAAAAACGGAGATAAATAAACAAAAAGATCAAAGTGCAGCAAGTTGAGACAAACACTGGTTAGACGACGTCTAACTTCATCAATTCCTACGTTCCATTTGGCAATGAAAAAATTTCAATGATGACTGCCCATTGTCTACGCTACGCGGAACGTTTTCTCAACAAATTGTCTAGTCGTAGAGAATAGTCGTAAAGGAGGAATAATAAGAGAAGGAGCGTTTAGATAGTGTGAGGACTTCCTCTTTCTTTCTTCAGCGTGTCCTCTTCGAAAGGCCCCTCTCATTTGTCGGCTTCGCAGTGTCTTCTTAAGCCCATTGTGGAAGCATTTAATGACCATCGGTCCTGCCTTCGCAACCTATCATTCTGCCTTCGATTATTTTTTCCCCCAAATTTTCTCTCTGAAACAAATACGTAGAAAACAGACAAAGTTGAAATTGCGAGTGTCGCTTCGAGAGGTAGAAAATGGTAAAAGGGAGCCGGAAAAGTGACGGTACGGGCCTGAGCCCGAGGGCCCAAAGAAGGGGACCCGGCTCAGGTAAGCAGCTGCAAGCATCTGCAGGGGCAACAACGACCGCGTGCTTAAATTAGTCCCGGCACAACTGTCGCTCGCGTAACATGTGAGGAGAGAGGATTTTGTGCTTCGAGAAGCGAGGTGAAAAATTTTATAACAGGAACAGACACCGATCGACTGTGAATACATTCGTAAGAAACGTGTGTGAAATTTTGATGTAATAAACAATCGAGTACTCATAAAATATAAATAAAGAAAAGATGACAGAAGTTCAATATTGAAGAGAGACCTACGTTTGGAACTCGATAATATATCTTATATTTGGCGCTAGTATATATTGGACTTTACTCTAAGAAATTTTAGTGATTATGATTAATAGTCGCTCTGCAAGGGGTAGTTCTGAGTGAAGTTTCACAAGGCTCATATGGCTTGGAGATCGTGAAGAAATTAACGGAGAACGTGGATTCGACGATCGTATGAAGGTTCACGAAGAGACAAACGAACGAAGAAGAGGAAGATGCTGATACTTAGGCTAATTGTGGTGTTGAGCCTCTGTTGGATGGCCAGGTGCGATTTATTGGACCTGTACGTCCAGCATATGGACGAGACCATGAGGACCTTGGCCTACAGAAACAGGCATCATCAGAAAGACATTATATTCAGGATAAAGAGAGGCCTTCGAGAGGAGCCGTTTCTCAGAGTGGGTACGTTTAAGAAACAGCGGTTGGACGTTGATAAAGAATGGTACGCGCAATGGAAGGCAAAGAGAAAGATCTCTTACAAAGAAGACGGTCTGGACTTTCCTAATTCGAGGGAGGAAAACCTGGATCCGAATCAACACGAGCTGGTGAACAACGCGAGTCGAATTCTCGGCCGAGAATCCGAGGAAACGACCACCATGTCGGCAGAGATCAATGAAACGATGGACGCGTTCGACATCGAACTATCCAATGAAGAGTCAACGTGGTCGAACGGCACGGCATTGTCCGACAGACAATCGATCGAAAACGAGAATCCGAGGGCTGAGTCTCGAGAAGAGACTACGCAGACGACCGATTCTCAAAGCGACGTCGAGATAGAGGAGAATTCTCAATTCGAAATTATCAGCGAGACCGGCACCGCTGGTCCAACGCTCTTCGACGATCCTATCTTGAAGAGAACGCGAGATCGAGTCCCCAAGAAGTACATTCCACCGATGAATAAATTAGCCAAATTCTTTCGTGGCTCTAAGTATACCGATTCTGAAGAGACGATAGACAACAGGCCACGAAGAAGTATCAAGGAACCAAAGTTTACCAGACACGAGAAACTCGACGACGATGGCGAGGTTATCCTCGAGTGGGATCCTTCGGACAAGGAGATGGTCATCTTCAAGGTCACTGCCAAAACCTTGGGATACGTTGGTATCGGCTTCAACGATAAAAACCACATGAAGGGGGCTGATATTCTACTGGCTTGGGTGGACGATCACACGGGCACCGTCAATCTGCTGGTAAGAACTCCTCCTTTCGATCTCAATCATCGGTGATTGATGAGGGACTCGTCGACCAAAGGTATTCGGCCCTATGATCGATCGTTTCTCGAATCTCCGATCTCAGGAGAAATCAATTCCACCACTTTTTTTCTATTTGCGTGTATCTTTTCTGCCTCTTTGTCGCGCGTTCTTCTTCCTCTTTGTGCAATCTTGCTTCTAATGGTCAATTAGCATGACAAGAGAGTGATTAGGATGCGTGAGAATAATCGAACGTCTAACTGGGAGTCTACGGGGAGTCGGTGGTAACCGCGTGGGAAGAACTCGTTTCATTCTCTTATCGCAATGTAATCCTAGATTTCTCGAGGCTCGCGTGTGATTCTATTTTCGCTCCGCTTTCGAGCCGATGGCAATCGACTATTCTGAAATAGAGACGATAGAGAACGGGGACGAATCACCATCGACGATCCTGGTGAATGCGTCCCATCGTTCGAAACACACCACGAGATTTAATGGACTGGCAAGTTTTTCGCGATTCTTCCCTCGGCTAAAGACAGCTGGAGATCTATCGGCGTGGATCCCTCGTTGCCGCGGATCGGGCTGGCGAAGAAAAGAAGGGTACGCAAAGGTGGGGAGAGATTCGAGGGAATACAAAAAAGCAGCGAGAAGAAAGAGAGGCAACAAAGAACGACAACGACAACGACGATGAAGAAGAAGAGGAGGAGGAGGAAGAAAGAAACCCAGGTGAAAAAGAACCGAAAGAAACGAAAAGCCAGGGAATTAAAGGAAGATTAAGAAGGCGGCTGGGTGGACGCAGAAAGGGAGGTCGAAACAGCAGTCTGAAGGACCTGCGAAGCTGAAAGAAGGATGAGGAGAAAAACAAGAAACAAAAGCGGGGTATCGCGAGTCGAGGTATCGACCTTCACTCTACCAACCAAACGACCAAATCCTTTTCGAAAGAGATCCCCCTCGCTCGTGGTTTCGTTTCAGTCGCACGATCCGTATTAATGAGGTTCGTTTAATTAACGCATCATGGGAGATCCGAAACGATTTTCTTCTCTCGTCACGCGCACGATGCATAATATAATAGCTAGCGGTTGAAAAGATACGAAGAAACAAAAACATCCGTATTCCCGTAGGATTTTCGACTTATTGCCATTTCCCTTTTACCTTTCGACGAAACTACCCTGGTATCTTCGCCTGGAATAAAGAATAAAAGAAGCGCACATAAATTACTAACTAACTCTCTGTTATGGCAGAGAGTTTAAGACTTTCGAGTTAAAGTTTCCATTCAACAAACGAATTAAAAAGAAACTGGTTATCGAAACCTGCTCCATCTCTTTTTCTCTCTTTCTCTTCGGCTTCTCCGAATTCCTAATCTTAATTAAATTTATATCCACTCTCCGAGGTATGCGACGTTCGTTCCCTACTCTCGTGAACATGAACCTGCCCTCTGTTTGATCACGTACGATTTACGAAAAATGATGCACACCTTCGATAGATCGGTCGCAAATTGAAAAATGAAGAAACACTCTCCGATGAAATTGGCAATTACGTGGAATCTAAACCAGCTGAGTGGAAAGAAAAGAATGGCAGGATTTTTCGGCTCGATTTACTCGATACTTATCCGCAAGAACGAAGGGCTGGAAAAAAGAAATGGGCAGAACGCAGGTGGGAGAAGAAGAGAAGTCTGAAGCGGCGCTGGTAGAAAATTAACGAACGTCGTTCCGCCGGTCGAGATAAAGTCGTGATAAATTTACGTCCGGCAAGGGCAGCGAGAGGCCTTTCTGTCCGGTCTCTCTTCGATTCGCCTTCTCTCGCCTCTTCCACCTTGACGAATTTGAAATCCACCGGCGAATCTGACCGCTTGTCAATTCCATGACTCGGCGAATTTCGATGGGAATGTCGGAAGACGAGAAAAGAATTAAAGAATATAACTCCTAAATTTGCACAAATAAAATTTTACCAATAGCGGTACCTAATTACTTGAACTCTACTCGAACTCCTAACAAGTTATATGATCTTTCCGTATTTTATGGTGTTGATCGAACTTTCCACTAATAACTTACACATTACATTCACAAATTACCACGCGAAATTTAATTTGAATTTATCACTAACCGAAGCCGCTCGAACTTCTTTCCTGCATCAGTAATAATTGGCGTTACACATTCAGACAATAAGTGTCTTCCGTGTACAGAAGTAAGCCCCGTGTACATTCGAATATGCGAATAGCCTGAAGGGAAATAATGCCACAAGCAGCGGTACAGGGCCGAGTGTACGACATGGATATAGAAACGCGTGTGTGCAGGATACAAGCCGAAAGCTCAAAGTGTGCGAAAGGTTGCGTGACTGAATGTGTGACGAACACAACGAAACCATGGAAGTATGTAAGAGAAGGCCTCCTCGGCCATAGGTATGTCCGGGGAGTTGGTTCCAAAGGGTCCCAGTCAAGGCCTCCAGACATCGCATCGGCGGGAGGGAGGCTACGCGAATCTTTGAGCATCGTTGCAAAGAAAGATGAAGAGCGGTCCTGGCTCCAATGAATCGGCCGACACGTGATACCTTCCACTCCTCGGATCTCAGAACATGTGTTAAGAAACAGTCCTGGAACGATAGGAAAAAAGAAACGAATAAATTAAAAGAAGAAAAGGTATCGAGATCGAACTTGTTGTTACTATTTAATTCTTATGGAGGATTTGCAGCAACGAAAAGATAGCTTTAACATTAAATTATCGAACTTACCGCGCTGTTCTTCTATGATCTTCATCTTCATGCGAGAGTTTCATTACTGCTACTACTAGAATATTAGCTGACTATGAATTTATAATATATTTATTAAAAAGTAATTTAGATTCTTTATTTACTTTGATTACTGGAAAGTCCTTATTGCAGAAAATACAACTGAGATCGTTTCAAAGAGAGACGAAACTCGAAAAAAATTCAACAGTCGCTGAATTATTCACCGCGAGCGACGGGATGTGCACGTAGAACGATTACAATCGTAATTTATTACAGGCAGGGAAGCACGTTTCGCAAAGTGAATCTGAAATGCAGGAAATCTGCAATCCGTCCATCTCATGGTCCAACAGGTCCAGCTCGAGACCGACTCGCTGCATAGATGAACACGCACACATTCTCCTCTCGCATCGCCGTGATCTTTTTTTCATTATCTTCGACATATCCTGCTCGTCTTTTTTCATTCACCGCTAACCAGTTTTCGTTCGTTTCCGATTCAACTTCATCTTCCCGCGCTCCAAACTTTGTGAACCTGAAAAGTAATAAAACGAAAAAGAATATTCGGACTTGTGAGTACATTCTCTGGTCATTGAATTGAAACAACACAAGCTTTTATCAAGATATTAAACTCAAGAAAATAGTATTAGCATAACAAAATATCTAGAACGTTGTCGACAACAATGCCAATATCTTTTATTAAACATTTATGCTTACAAACTGTATAACATTTTCTTCTTCTAGCGACTTTTAATGAATAATTTAACCACTTTTAATTTAACCATCATTCTTCTCTTCCTGCCAAATAGCGCAGCAAGATGAGACTCGCCCGAATATTTTATAGATATATTATAGATCAGTATGGTAGTCGACGATATATTATTGTGCACGTCATGAACCGGAGTTTGCAGATCATTCTCTTCTTACCATCGCCTCTCAGACCTCTTTCACGTTTAATAAGCGTATTCACGACCCTCAGAAACTGACTACTTGTATCGGTCCTTCAAAAGGCTTCTTCCTTAAGAAAGAATCGAAAGAGACTTCAAAGGATGAAGGCAAACCTGTTATTAATGGCACCAATTACAACTTCAGTGAAAATTAACAGACTACCGTTTGAGAAAAAGGGAGAAAAAGAAGATGTTATCCATCAATTTTCTGAGTATGGCCTGGAGCTTGAGGCGAGGCCCGTGAAACGACCACGATTTGGCACCGGTGGTGGTTAAACCGGCGCCAAACTGGTTCGCGGAAGCTAATTTCAGCAACTCGCGCTTCTTCCAAATCGACCATTCCCTTAGAACTTTCGTATCTTCTCTGAAACTTCGACGATTCTTCGATCTGAAAATAGAGAGTTATGTAGAGAGTGAAAATCTTTGATCCAACTAGAAAAAAAGTAATATTCCAATTATGATTCAATTATTTATTAAGAGTATTTTTTTACCTGATGATGACTAACCAAATACACTTAAATGTTAACTTTAATATCATATTGAACGTTACTTTAAAATTGTCATTATGACTAAGTTCTCAAATAGATTACATTAAGAAATGATTTCTGCAATTCTTTCTAAAGTTTTATTCGTACGTCTGCAAATATGTGAGTACTTAATGGAACGAAAATAATTTCGGTATGGAGTAACATAGAAACGAAGCAGAGATACGAGCGAACGATCGAAGTGTTAAAAATGCGAGGATCGTTAAAATATCTAAGCAAATGACATTTTCACTCCCGAAAGGAAGAGGAATAACATGGACCTTGAAATTTCCAGTATATCTCAAGTCGTCGATTATTATTCCATGTACGCGCGTAAGCGAATCGCGGTGAGCTATAACGAGTCAGTGAGCTTAATTGCGCGTAACCGCACGCCCTTCTTAGCACTAAGACATGTGAAGACCGAATCGAGCTGCACTGTGACACGTTGAAAACTACCTAGTATCTTTTACGAAACGAATTCTGGATCTGCATTTGCGGGAAAACTTGACTGCGTCTCGTTCCTCTTGTCAGTTACAATTTTCTCATTTTGTATGAGAAAAGAAATCCCGAACTAAACTTGAGATCATTTTATTCCTACAACTTCCGAAAGTAAACGGGTTAAATATGAATAGCGTTTAATTTAAACGATCATCCACATTTATTATTCTTCTATTTTGTTTCACCAATTTTTTTATTTTCTGAAGAAAATATCACGAAATCGCCTATTCGCCTAAATAAGAGTTAGAGGTTTGAAGAAATTGTTTACTCAGTAAAAGACATTAATAAAGACACGCGCCGTTAAAATGTACAAGTGTTTTCCCAGCGATTAGGAAAGACGTCAATTTTGGTTGGACTGTTGTTTGACCGAGTCTGTTTAGAGACCAATGACGGTGTTCGTCGGAGTTCCCTAAGGACGATAGGAAGGCCCTTTATCCTCTTCGAGAGACCTCTTTGCGCTACCAGCTGCTGTTCTGCCAGGTGGTAAAAAGGAGAGCCACTACACAAAAAGGAAAGGTAGCCCGAGAAAGAACGAAGGAAACCTCGGAGAAGAAGAAAAGAGAAAGAGTGAATGTGTGTACATGTATAAAAGAGAACTGGAGGAACCAAGTAGTCGGGTTTCTCGGAGCGGAGCGTTGAAGCGAGATGGCAAAAAGCTCGAGGGAGAAAAGTATAGAGGGCAAAAGTAAGAAAACGCGAGCGGTGAGAGAAGGACGGAGAAGAAAAAAAGGGAAAGGAACATAGCCGAAATGGTTTCTGAAAGAAGAGAGAAAGGGAAAGAAGAGGAGGGACTCTACCTCCAAAACACCTGGCAAGCATCGTCCTCAGTGGTGGCGCCTCATGAGAGAATTTCTCTCTTTTTCTTCGAAACTTCTGGCCCATGGGAACCTCGAGCCACCGACGATCCTCCACAAAGAGAACCGTTTCTTTTTTGCGTCGCGTATATAGATCGGAAACTATTTCTCAAGATAGATCGTACAGATAAACGATGCTGCGTTACGAATATGTATTTCTCGTTCCAGTTAATCCACCGTTCCTCGCCGAGTGAAACGCGTTTTAATGAACATTCATCGTGCATGGATAAAAGCAAGGGTCTTCTGAAACGTACAGGTTTCTCAGAAGACTTCCACAGGAAACGCGAGTACCGATCCATGACGTCACATCCGCCGAATTAATTTTCCGCATCCACGCACGTGTGCCTCTTTTCCCATGCATCCGTGACTCGATTCGTTTGAAAAAAATACCGAACGAATGCCATCTGACTTTTCGCCGTTTCTCTCGTCCTTACGTTTACGTTTCCTCTGGCTTATCCAGTCGATTATCCATATCCAGATATCCGGATTATCTGCACTTCCTGCAGAAGTCCAGAGAAATCCGTGCCTGAAAGAAAAATGCGAGATGTCACTCTTAATTTCGTCACCCGCATATCGAATAAAAATTGTTTTTATGCCAAGTGTTCAAATACTTTCACGAGTCGCCATAGATTTTTTCAAGAAAATTCATATGGAAGTTTAAACAAATACTTAAACAATACTTCTCGCCGTTTCTTTTCACGTTGAAATCACAAAATCAATCAATCGTTGAGAAAGAGAACCAGTCACATATCTTCTCAATCGATGATTTACATACGAAGATCCTCCAATATATCCAAATTATACAAAAAAGTCAAGTATCGACACGAGCTTCTGCAATCATTTGCATGATTTTCGCAATCAATTTCGACGATCAAACCGTTCCGCGCGTTAAACACGGTTCACATCGGGAAAAAAAGATGCTTTCCCTGTTCATTGGCATGACGTATAAATTACCGCAATTAAAATGTTGCAACGATGAGTCGATCTATTGAATCGGTAGAATCTCGAAGTTTTTTAATCACTCAACCAGCAATGCCACGGACGTGCTAATTAGTCAGACGATGAGAATATCCGGATGCCATGAGAAAATCCCTGCGAATCTCATGAGAACGCATACTCCATTCCAATGGCGAATCACAGCCGATAATTAAACGCAAATCGGAAATCGGTAAACGCATATTTATTCGCGTTGTAATTCAGGATTCCTCGCCAATAAACTCTCGCTGGTATTCTCACTGAAAGCGATTCGTTTCTTTACGCGACAATGAAATCTTCATCGCTTCCTTACATTTACCTTACAAACACCATAGCTCGCAAAAGTATTTGAACATCTATCATGGATAAATATCTTTGTAATCGCTCGTCTTGCAATTTCTATACGTAATTTCAAATTTACAAAACCTTATCAATCGCGACAATCAAAGTAACGAAATTTCACGATCTTTCGTATAAAACAGGAATAGTATCATGTCGCTGTAGCTTTTACAATTTAGTATCTTCGAGATCGTCAGTCTGACAACCTGTTCTGTTTCTCTATTCGTTACAATTCTTCACGTGGCTTCTTTTTTCGCGACATACATGCCGCTTTATTACCGTTTCCTCTTTCCACGTGTTCATTACAAAATACGCAACAAGCATGACGATGCTCGACCAATTATTTCGATTCATTAAGAGCAGGAAGGGGACTTCCCTTCGGCCTCTTATAAACTTTAGCGCCCAACCATAATCGGAATCCAACGAACCCAAACGCCTGCGGCCTCCCTTCTGATTGTCAGCGTCACGCCTGACGGTCTTTTTCTTTCCCTCATGCAGGACACCTCAGGATATATCGTTAATATCGATACTTTGCTGGATATCATTAATATCGATCTCGGAAAATAAAAAAAAACTACTATTACTGCCACTGGAACGTTATTATCATGTTTCTAATCGCAAAATTGATTAGGTTGAAAAGTTCAATGAAATTTTGGAAGCTGTAACTGATCAACTTCATTTTTTAACAAACGGCGTTAATAAAATTAATTTTCAATTTTTAACAAATAGATGATTTACTCCCATAAGTTCGTTTACTACGAGGTTTGTAGCGCCATTTTTCTCTACTAATCAATTTCAAGTGATGATAATCAATATACCTTCTGTAAGTCTCGTATGTATGTCAAAGAATGAATCTCTGCGTAAAGTCAGTGCGATTTGACACGTGACTCGTTTCGAACATCCTCTCCGAAGTGTAAAGGAGAAAGTGCAGAAGGTAAAGAGAAATGAATTGCGTCTGACAAAAAGTCTTGGTCCGCCGTCGAACCATAAACACCTGGCGCTCACCTGACCTGATAAACTTCCCGATCTCGTTTCAGCGGCGAATCGACCAGTTTCGGGTCCGCTGAACACACATCTCACGTACGTTCACCCAGTTTATGATTCCACTTGTCCCTTTTCGTTTTTCAGGACTCGCATGGAATCGAGGATCCAGAGGCGGCTCTGGTCACGGACACGTCTCAGGATGTCAAAGTGCTGGGAGGTTCGCAAAACGAAACCCACACGAGCGTAATCTTCTCGCGAAACTGGCAGACCTGCGATCCTCAGGATCATCGGCTTACGGTAAGGCTGGAAGCATAAAGAATAATATTAGAGACTTTTCGTTTATTTAAATCTTTCGATTTCTTTGAATTACTATATACTTTTATGCTGCTTATCCTCCCAGTTTTATCCTTCTTTCATTCGAAAAATCACTAACGTTCATAAATATTTAAATACTGTGATCAAATTGAACCAAAGATTCGTATTTGTCTTCGCCGTTGTTCTTTTTTTATTTTACCCTTCTCTCGTTTGAAGTTACGCTATCTATTTACAAGTTTGTCAAGAAAGTCAAAGACAGCTAAGAGTTCAGATAATTTTGAACGCTAGCTTGTATGCTAATAAAGTTCGAGATAAAGGATCAAGTTGCCTCGTAACTCGACTTGGAGTAATTAGAAGTCACGGGAGAACAAATTGTCCGATATTCGATTCCACCTGACGGAGTCTGGGAACTGGCAATAGCCGAGAAGATTTACAACGTAGAGACAGAAGCGCTGGTAGAATTCGCGGAGAGAACCACCTTTCTTTTTCGATTTATGCCCGGCACGAGGGGAGCCTGCGACTTTAAGAGGCCCTAAGACCCCGCCACGCCGAATTCCCGCAGCGATATTTAGGCGTTTAGCATGCCGTCCACAACCCTCATGCGTCTCCTTGGTAATTCCCATTCTCGACCCACAGTGGGTCTAACCAGCGTGGCATCCAGCTCATTAAAATACTTTTTAACGAACCTATTTCCTATATCGAACATCTCGAACAATCCTAACCAGAAGAGGGCCATTACAAAAAAGTAATTCTCGCTTGCTATCGCAGGGAGACACGATTCGAGTCCTGTGGACGCTTCATTCGAGTGACCCTGAATTAAATGCTGCCATTTGGCCTGGTGACAAACGTGGTGGTAGAGCTTTAAGACTTAAGACACCTGCTCCTCACGCACCTCCTCGATATACTCAGGACATCAAACACTGGGACGTAAAATTGAATCAAGTAAGTAGACTTAGAAATAATTTTTTAATTTGTAAGGTTGCACAGTCTACCAGACTTGGTGCTTAAATAAGAAATATGGGGTTTCATCCTAAAAACTATTAATAACATTAAAATATAAAAAATTTAAAAAAACCGTGTGCCCCACGAAATAATGTAATTTTATCTCGAATAACTTTTTCCTATAACAAGAAATTGTATATATATTATGATTAATTCTATTTTTTTTTCTTTTATCCAACCAGCCTCCAGTTTCAGACAACGTAGACACTACCTACTGGTGCAAGATTTTCAAAGCGCCTCATAAGGAGAAACACCATATGATCGGGGTGAGTGATCAAAGTTTGTCGAAATTTATCAAAATAGATATTTTCATTTTGACACACGTTCTGGAATAAGTTTCGTGAGAGTACGGAGGAATGCCATAAGGTTGGGCCTGATTCGTATGTGCTCCACGAATCACGGTCATTCATGCCGGACATGGCACTGTGTCGACGAACGTCATTAGAATAAAGAAGGGTTTCGGAATGATGTCATTCCGTGGCCGAAACGTTCCTCGATTGTCAATGGGGATCTCTTTCGAATGCTTGAGGAGATTTCTCAGGAGAGGAACACGCGGTTCAATCTAGTATTCTGAAACTGCCTCGCAATGCGATTCCTTTGCTTCTTAGAATTCACGGCGATTAACGATATGTTGAAACGTTGAGTGAAAATTGATTGATGTTTCAGTATACGCCACTCGTGGAAAAGCAAAACGAAGACTTGGTTCATCATATTATATTGTACGAATGCGCCTCAACTTTACCGATCTTAGGGCAACATGCGAGAATCGTTGGAGCTCCCTGTTACAGTCCGACAATGCCACGGGAGTGGGAATCTTGCTTGCAGCCGGTGCTGGCCTGGGCACGCGGCAGTACAGGTAAACTGAGACTGAAAGAAAAGTCGCGAAATATGAATTTCAATTATGCAACATGTTCAAGAATAAACAGTACATATAATAAAAGGTCGTCAATTTTTCTCATTACAATACGATGCATCTTACAGGTGAATGGCTTCCGGAACACGTAGGTTTTCCCATCGCGGAGCATCCTGAAGGTTCTTATTACATGCTGGAAGTGCATTATAATAACCCGGGTATGAAGAAGGTGGTAGACAGCAGCGGAGTACGTCTCCACTTGACTCCGAAACTTCGTCCACAGGAAGCGGGGATTCTCGTTGCTGGGGTCGCCGTGAGTCCTCTTCACCTGATTCCTCCTAAACAAAAGGAATACGCCACGGCAGGTTACTGCACTCCTCATTGTACGAACACTGTACGTAAATGGCATTCTTTTGATAATCATAAATTAGATCAGGGATGTCCATGCATATTCATATTTTTAACCAAAAGAAACTTAAATAGAAATCTGTTTTATATTACGTTTCATTCTACTTTGTTCATCTTTAAATTTTTAGCAAATGTATGTAAACACTATCGTTCGTTCATTAACTGTGAATTATTCTTACAGATGTTCCCTAAAGGTGGTGTAAACATAGTTTCAGTAGTCTTGCATTCCCACTTGGCCGGTCGTCGTCTAAGCCTGAAACATATTCGCCAAGGCAAAGAATTACCCAGAATAGTCGAGGACAATCACTTTGATTTTGACTATCAACAATCTCATACTCTGGAGAAGGAAGTGAAAGTCCTTCCAGGAGACGAATTGGTGGCTGAATGTGTTTATGGTACTCTAGACAGGACGAAACCCACTTTGGGAGGATACGCAGCATCTCAGGAAATGTGTCTGGCCTTCGTGGTACATTATCCGAGAACACCACTTGCAGCTTGTTACAGTATGACGCCGATAAAACATCTGTTCAAAACACTTGGCGTATACAGCTTCAAAGGTGTTACTATGGACCATCTAGAAAAACTTTTTCTAACAACTAGGTAAGTAAATGTGGCAACAACAATATAAATAAATATATACGATCTATCTATTCATCTTACCTGTTATTCTTGGTTCTTATAGAACGGATGCTGTGACCATTTCTTCCACTGGTCAACAACAGCTTCCTATCTACCCTGCTACAAGACTCAGCGAAGAAATAGATGAGAAACTTATAAGAGAAGCAAAATCTGCATTGATGGCCATGAAAGATTACACGGTAGAAAACGATAATGATAATGTTTTCTCTCGATTGATCATTGAGGAACCTGAAGAGTTCAGAGGTAAATAATACAAACGCCTATTACTGGGAAACTAATCTCAAGACAAGTTTCACCTTTACATAGTTATATTAATAATTATTATTTCCAATAGGACGAACTTTGGCTGAACATATGCTGGCACTACCTTGGACCGAAGAACTCCTTGCTAGATCCATCGAACGGAGTTTATATCATGGCAGACACATGACCTTCTGCAGGAAAAGAGACGATAAACTTGCTTTGGTATGTTAGATTTTAATTAAGTTAATAAAAACATTTTTACAGTTCTTAAAGAATTAACATACCTCCATCGATCATAACACATATTTTAGAATTATCGATTGACTTTTTCTTTACAGCCATCAGATATACAAACGTTCCCAAATTTCACAGCATTGCCAGAAACGAACGAAACGACATGTAGCGAAATAGCAACGCTATCGGGTGCATCGAGAAACTTGTACTTCAACAACATTTCAATTCTCACGATTCTGATCGCAACGATCATCGTTTCCTAAAATTATGATTAACTGACTGTGCATTAACAATCCAAATGAAATCAATCTATCTTATTCGTCTTGTGTACGAGAGACTGTTCGAAACAGGCTAAAAATGAGCGAAATCGGATAAAACAGAATAATTCATGGACAATTTCTCCCATGTTAACGGGAGACGGCAAGATTTTGGAAAAATTTTGACGGTCCAATTTATATATAGAAATATAATATAATATATATGTATAATATAATGTAATGTAAATATATCATCTACATATTTATAAGGTATCTGCGCTACAAGCCTCTCCTGTATTTTATATGAGATTTGTATAAAAAATAAACCAGTCTGTAAAAACTATTTGCTAAATATTATTACAAATTCTCTCTCCCCAAAATTAATACTGACGATATCAATCATTGACGACGGAAAATTAAAAAAGAAATGTATTATAAAAATTTTGTGAAAGTAGCTAAGTCCCTGTTAAATTTCAAATAATATTGAACTTTCAAATTGCCGAGCTTCCCTTGTTAGCCCGGTTGCATTTCACTTGCAGAGTAAGGAAAAGTCCAGATAATTCATGATCAATCTAGCGATTGCTTTGAAGTTCAGCCACGAGGCAACCGGGTAACCGATATATCAGCTGCCACACAGGTGTCCGGGCTTGCAATTTTCTAGATGGTTAACCAATTACGGAGGCGTTTGCAATAGTTCTCGACCCGATTTCATTCACGGTGATTTTCACCTATCGAGATATGGGGTCCCATGTGGTCGGTGCTGATAAGCACTGAATTGAACGGGTATCGAATTATGGTGGATTTCTACGGGTATAAAAGCTCGGCTCCTTCGGACACAGAGCGTCAGCAACTCCCCGGAGCTTCAAGGAAGAGCACCAGGAATTCTCCTCCAAGGAAGAAATTTCTGCATATCTTGCTTCGTACGAGTAAACAGTTGCTAGCACAAAAACAGTAGTAAGGTAAGTAGCATCTAAGGAAAATTGTAAAAATATAGAATTTTAGAAATATATATATGATGGCATGAACCTTTTGAAAGTTAAAACCATTTTCTTTTTTTTTTTCGGTGTTAAGGATGCGACGTACAAGATACGTTGCATTGCCAGTACGGGCTTGGCAGTATGTCGGTCTCTTGGTGGTATCCCTCGCCTGCCTGACACTAGGGTTGGTCTCCAGGGATAAGGAAGGCCGAGCAGGAAGTCTGGCAGGGCCTGAATTGAAACATCAAGCTCCTCACGAGTAAAATTTTAACTTCTTGGAACTTTAAAATCTAGAATTTTGCAATTTTGAAATTGAGCTTATTACAAATTTAGAATTTAGAATTTAGCTTATGCAAAGGATTTAACTTATTAGAATTTTCGAATCTAAATTTAATTTATTAAGATTACGGATTTATTAAGGATTTGGAATCCAGGTTATTAGAATTCTAATACACTATTACATCCATTGTCTTCTTCGCAGAGTGGATGCCTGCCCAAATTTGAACCCTTTCACCAAGATGCCTTCTTGCTTGACTTTCGAGCAAGACCAGACCAGGATTTCGAAGACGACCAGAGAAACTAGAGACTCCAGAACGTCTCTGATACCAACTGATCTCAGAATGTCTCGATCTCGAAGCTTAGATCGCGTCTCTATGGCTCGATCTCAAACTCGAGCTGACTTTAGGAGCATGGAGAGATCAAGCAGGCAGGGAACGAACACCGAATACAGAATCCAAGATCGTACAAGACGTATGTCCGATCCTGCGAATCGGCTTTCTCGATCACTCAATTCGAAGATTACAGAGGAATTTGTAGAACGGAGATTATTCAAAAGGTCTACTGACTCAGACAAACGCCGCGAAGTAAACAGAAGAGTAAATGATCGAGAACGTAATCTTGTACGATCCACAGAATCACTTGCCTCTATCAACTTTCGTCGAGAAAAGAACGAACGATCTTTGAGGAACACAGATACACGCAATCGTATGCAGATGACAATCAGACGCGATTCTAGATTGGACCAAGACCGCAGATCTCTTACTAGATTGGAACAACGAGAAGCAACTAATGAACGACTTAGCCGTTTAGATCGTCATATGGATGCCAGGGCAAACGATCGACGAAATTCTCCCATTAGATCTCTAAGACGTTCTGCAGATAACTTGGAGAATTCGGCTCGTGAACGACGTGAATCTCGACTCGTCAGGACATCTGAAGTTACTAGGAATGATTTAAAGGAACGACGAGTTAGGGATTTGTCTAACGATCGAACGTCAGAACGTCGGTCACTTGTAGATTCTAGGAGAAATTCAGAAAGGCGGTCTGCGTCTATTGATTTTCGAAATCGCGAAGAGATTAAGACTGATCGTAGACTCACCGAACAAAAAACTAACCGGCGACTAATGGAAAGGCGATCCACATCTGTTGAATCTCGAAATCGTGAAGAAGATAGAGCTGATCGTAGATTTATGAGACAGAAAGAGAATCGTCGAGTTGTGGAACAGAGAGCTGATCGTCGAGCTATAGGACAAAGGACTGACCGACGTCTTACGGAACAGAGAGCTGATCGTCGACTTAAGGAACGAAAAATTGATCGTACCGTACATCAAAATGTAGATCGTAGACTCTCTGAAGTAAGCGATCGTAGATTTAATGAACGAAGGACTGATCATCGTCTGTTGGACAAACGGGCTGAACGTCGACTTATGGAACAAAGAACTAATCAACAATTCATAGAACAAAGAGCTGACCGACAACCCATGGAAAGACGATCCTCACCTATCGAATCTCGAACTCGCGAAGAAGCCAGAACTGATCGCAGACTTATGGAACAAAGGACTGATCGACGACTCTTGGAAAAACGATCCACATCTATCGAATCTCGAGCCCGCAAAGAAACCAGAACTGATCGCAATCTTATAGAGCAGAGAATTAACCATCGATTTGTTGAACAAAGGACCGATAGCAGCAGACTTACAGAGCAAAGGACTGATCGACGACTTATGGGCAAACGATCCATATTTGTCGAATCTCGAAGCCGTGAAGAAGCCAGAACTGATCGCAAACTCATGGAAAAAAGAGCTAACCGATTAATCATTGAACAGAGAGCTGATCGTCGATTTGTGCAACGAGGAGCTGATCGCCAACTCACAGAACGTCGTCTCGCAGAGCAGAGGATTGATCGACGAGACTTAACTTCAAGACGATTCGACACTAGATCACAACGAATTGGCGCTACGCTTACTCGTCTTGCGAATGATATTCGATCTAGCCAAAAGGAACAACGATTCGCTGAAAGAATTCGAGATAAATTTGCAAACGATATCAGACGGTCACGCTCTGTAGAAAGGGAGCATGTTCGTTCTGTAGATAGAGATTCTCGTTCTCGAAGCCAACCAATGGAAGATACAACTTTCCTTCGAAGACAACGCTCTCAACAACGCAATTTTAGAATCCCCGTTAATGCACCTACATTAGCAGTACGAGAGAAAGTTCTGGCTCACAGCAATGATTTTATACCCAGGATGAAAATCTTGGGTGCCGCGAACTTCCTGAAACGAGAGAACTCCATGAATCTAAACTCTCTGACATTTGAAATGATTCGTCAGGCACTCATAATTGGACTTTGTACAATGTATGGATTATCTATTTTCTATGGGAAACGTTCTTTTATTAGGTGAGCAACTATTTACTTGTGCCATTTGTATCCGTAGTGAAATTAAAAATATTGATTAATTATTAAAATTAATGAAATCTGACCATTTGTTACAGGAACTTCGTAGGACAGGCACCACAGTTTACTATATGGTAGGATTCTTATCCAACGGATAAAACAACGATTCGCTACTTCAAAGGCCTACTTTTAGTCGTTGTCCTTGTGTAATATTTTCTTGCATTATAGCGCTATGCATTGTACTTAATGAAAACCTGTATATTAGTGTACAGCTGATAAATGTATCCTGCATAGAGACAGAAATGTATCGCATGTATTTAAAAAGATATATTTTATCCGAATAAATTGTTCAAATTAAAATCAAATACTGTATACTCACTACAAGTATTTTCCTGAAATAATTCTTCCATCATAGAAATGACAATCATGATAATGATGATGCTGATGATAATCATAGTACTATAAACGAAAATGATAGCATAAACGTACATCCTATTAAAGACATGTTAAGCTAGATGGTCAAAGAGAAGAGAAGTAATTTATTAAAGTCATCATTTCATGGTTTGTACATTATGGCTGTTTGGCTTAAAAGTAATTAAAAAGTAAGTAAAAATGCAGTGATTTTGACATATATCCAGTCTTGAAGAAGTAACTATATTCTGTGTGATTATAATGATTTGATAAAAACAGGTACAACCTGAAAGCAAAGAATTATCTTCTACAATCATTCTGTAACAAAGTTTTAAATATTATTATATCTAGGACACGTCGAATTTGTGCGATATGCATGTGCTTCATTCGTCGTGAGAGTATAAAGACGTGTGATTGCTAAAATGTTTAATGAATGTCTCTAAAGTGTATATAAATATACGTATCGTACAACTGGACGACTCGATTATAGATGGATTCGTTGATGGCGAAGAATGAAATAAGAAATAAATATTCGAACAAGTCAATACGATGTTTAGCATATTCTGAAAAAGCCTCATGTAAAAAATTAACTCCTACGCAACTTTGGAAGAGATCTCTCGTTTTTTCTTTTTTTTTTTCAAGATGCTTTCCCTATATTCGTATGGTCTACCTTTCGCCAAAACGACAGTAAGTACAAGGCTAAAGCTAGTTCCGAATTGGAAGCAGTCCAGTTCTTTTCCAACAATTTTTAAACCTACGTTATTAGATAAATAAAAAGTCTGCTCTTAGTAAATATACATAGATCAAAATATTTCTATGTTTTCATTTGATATTTGACTATTAGTTTTATTACTTCAACTATGGACGTTGTCCATGCGTATTGCATGCACAGTGGCAAGAAAGAATGTCGACGAAAAGTTACGATAAAACGGTAACATCGTCATTTGTTCATCTTTTTCTCTATAACTTTGGCAGTGATCCCAGTCGATCATTATGCGCGAACTTTCCCAGGATCGATATGATTTCATTGAATATCCATATCCTATAATAAGAAACTGACTAAACAGACTGTGAACAATTAATCGTGTCGCTTTCGTGGCAAGACCGATGAAAAATATCGATCAAATCATTTTTTACTGTGCTTCCTCTTACCATGTATAAAGTACCTACCAATATGATAATTTCTTCTAGCAAAAATCTAAGATTCGTTTCAGTACACTCGAAGATACGAATTATCACAATGCCCGATATCGAATCAAGAAATTGCAATCTATCGATTTCTTGACATCTCATGAGCACCACTTTACACGCATATCTAATCTAGTTGAACTAGAATCAATGAACGTTAGCTATCTCCTGAAGCATTCCAAGAATGTGATCAAGCTCCTGTCGAAAATAGCACAATTGTCGATTTTTACCCTTCTCGTTTTTACAATCCTTACACTGCGTTCTATTTCTTAGCAAATCGCGCACTAAACTCTGCAACGTCATTTCACGGCTTTCGTGTCGTTGTTGAAGAATTGTTATCTTGTCCTGCAACAACTGTAGCTGTTCTGTGCTCTAAAAGAATTGATAGAATGATTACAAACAGATACGGAAGATTAATGCATTAAAACGTATCTTTTGTTTATTACATACCGGTGTTGATAAATACTTCACTTTTTCGTTCAACGTTTTCACTTTATTCTCCAAGTGATCTCGTTCAGCCTTCAGAACAACTACCTGGTCCTTGTAGTCTCTTAACTTCTCAATTTGCTGCTTCAAATGGGATATCACAGCTACTTGAGTGTTTATCTGACCCTATTAATGAAAGTAAAACCTTAATAAAATTGATTATATACAGATAATAAGAGTACTACGTGCAAACACTTTATAACGCTAATCTAATAAATAGACTGTAGACTTTTATACATTTATGGGAAATTTAAAAATGTATAGAACGATCATGGAAGTAATGAAAAAAAGAAAAATGTAGATCAAAGTAGATTAAATCTCTATTCAAATTCCATTTCTTCAGTTAAGTTTATAAAAGTATAAACTTACACAAACATCCACAGTCTATTAATAAATAAATAAAAATATTGAAATAAACACTGCACGTAATACTACGAACCTGTAACTTTACCACTTTAGAATCTCCGAATTTCACGCTATACTCCTTCAGCAAAGTGGCCATTTCACGTTCATGTTCCTCTTGCAAGAGGTTCAAGTCGTGAAGTCGTTTGTTTTTTAAAGCCATGAAGTCCTTATTCATCTTGCTCAGTTCCTCCTTTAGAATATCATTCTCGTCGGTCAATCTCTTCATCAAATTAGTATCTCCATTCTCGGTGTACTGCATAGGATCATAAAGCTTTTGTACGGAAGCGGACAGCCGTTGAGTATTCGTGTCAGAAACATGTCCGTTTTGGTAGACGTTCGAGTTCTGGTCGTTTCCCTCGATAGACTTCAAAGTCAGTAATTTCGAATCCGAGGACACCATACCGCGATTCCTCTCGAAGTTCATAGTCTTCACAGATCTTCTATCATTCAACAATTTTTCTCTCTCCTTCTGCAGTCTTGTGTTCGTCTTTTGTAGATCTTGGAATTCTTTCGTGATCTTCGACATCGTTTTATCTTTGTTCGCGAGCTCTAGTTTCAATCCACGTATCGTGGCCATAAGATAAGCATCTTCTTTAGAGTTCTGAGATTTTAAAGTGGCTTTCAAAGTCGGTTTTGGAAGATCTTTCTTCTCTTCTTTTTCAAACGATCCGGTCCTCTCCTCCTTCCTAATTGTCTCTACACTCTTGTTCTCTACGGGTTTTGATGCTGTCTGCGTAAACATATCATTGTATATCTTACGATCCTTCACGTTCGCCTCCAGCAATTTCCTTTCCAATTCAATTATCTGAGTGGTATATTTCTCCTTCATATCCGAAAACTTCTTTTGGAATTCAACCACCTTCTGTTGTGCTAAATCATCTTTCGCTTTGATTTCATTTTCCAAACTCAAAATTCGATCTTCTAATAGCTTCACTTTTTCTGCACCAACCTTCTCCTGCTCGGAATTCGCAGTTAATATAAGAGCAGATACTGAATCAGGATTCTTCCTTTTCAGTATCCTCTCCATTTCACGAACTTGTCTATTCAAGTCCGTAATCTTCTTGCTATCGAGAATCACTTGATCCTTCAGTTTCTGTGTTAATTGTTTTTCACGTTCCACATGGCTCTTAGATACTTGCAGCTTCTCCAGTAAATTGCCCTCTTTGACTCTTAATTCTAGCAGCTCTTTCTCCAGTGGGAGCACGTTCTGTTGAATCTTATCGAGCTCCAGTTTTACTATTCGTAATTGCTCCGTCTTAGAGCCAAGTTTTATCGTCAAATCTTCTATTTGCTTCTTCAATTGCAGCTCTGTCGTGGTCATTGCTTGCAATCGATCCGTGATGAAATCATTCTTTGTCCTCAACTGTTCCTTAAACATCTCCAATTCATCATTCAAAAGGCTATTTTGTTGAGACAAATCCTCATTCTTCAAAGCACAGTCTGCGTTTTTCTCTCGAAGCTCGGAAACTTCGAGATTGAGTTTCAGGGCCTCTTCCTCGAGATCCTTAATTCTATCTGCAAGTTCCTGCATTTTACCTGATTCTAATGCTGTGCTTTTCTGTTTCTGCAATTGCTTCATTTCCTCTTGCATTCTCTTCGTTTCTTGCATCAACTTCTTATTTTCTGTTTCATAGGCCCGAATCAGATTCTCTTGTTTCTCTAGTTCCTTTTCTAGAAGCACAGTTTTCATATCTTTCTTTGGCTGAGATTCTGGTTGTTTCTCATTTAAGGAAAGCTCATCTACTTTCGCTTTTAAAATGATGTTTTGTTTCTTTAGTGCAAACAGTTCTTCCTCGAAGGATATACGCATCCTGTCGATTTGACTCTTGTACATTTTCACTTCTGACTCTAGCTGTTGCTTCAAAAGACCATTCTTATGTCTTTCTTCGCGACACAATATTTCCCAATTCGTTTTTGTTAAATTTTGTTTCGTGTCACCACCAGCCATCATAGTCCTTGCGTAAATTTCTGGTGATTTAGCTTGGTACGATTTACACGTGGAAGACAATGTGAGATTAGAACCAGTCTTAACGGAATTTTTCCTTGGATTTGATAACACTTTTGGTTTCGGAGTAGTTTTCGTGATTGGCTTAACCGTAGGTTGTAATTTTGGCTTCAACGTTGGCGATCGCCTGATCAAAGTGTTAGATTTCTTTGCAGTATCCGAAGGTTTACTTACTCTCAAATTTTCGACAGACGCTCTAAATGATGATGGTTTACAAATCTGATCATAACTTTTAGACTTAGAAAACTTTAAGTCTTTCTTTTGCGTTTTATTTGACGCGCTAGCTGAATGAATGGATTTACGTTCTATATTGCTACGTTGAGATATTGGGACATTGATACCAGATTTAATTTCAGAATTTGAGATTGTTTTATGTGCGATTAGTTTTGGTTCTTCTGTGGGTTCTTCACTTCGTTGCGTTGCATTTTCTGTCGACTTTTCAGCTAATAACTTCGGGATAGCATCCACAAATAATTCTAACCTTGGTGTGAGATCAACAGAATATAGTTCTTCCTTGGAATTAGGTGCTTTTTTGTTATCTTTTGTCACAGCTACATTCCTAGATGATACTTGATCTTTTCTGTCAGATACTTTTGATTCATTTTTATCACTATTGTTAGAGTTTTTGGATTGCTTTTGTTCTTCACTGTGAGCACTGGAATCTGTTTCCATAATTTCATGTTCGATTTTTACATTACTCGTCTGAGGTAGTTCTTTTTCTAATATATCAGATATTTCTTTCTCGGGAAATTCGGGACTTTTGTTATTCATGGTCCCCCCATCTAAAAGGGATATTTTTTCATCTGTAAACTTTGAAAGGAAAGGTTGTATAGGATTGGAATGATTTGAGTCTTGTTCTTTTTTATTAGTCTGTCCTTGCAAAAGTTTCAGAAAATGCGAAAAATCTTCTTGTCCAAAACTTGAACTACCTGACATGCCACCCTCTGCTTTTTCTTTGGATTTCCTCAGTAAATCTTCAAAAAAATCCTTGTCTACGTCAGTTATTTCTTTTTGCAAATTATCTTTATCTGATTCCAGCTTCTTTGTACATTTCAATTCTTCTGACTTGGAATGTCTTTCAATAGGATCATCTAAATCAGAACTGCTAGATACCTCTACTTTTTGCTCTTCAAATTTTTTTCTTTGAAGTTCCAAAGATTTCGGTGCTTTCAAACCATTCACATTCTCATATATAACTTCAATACCAGGACTACTGTCTCTTTTCTTTTCATTCTTTGGACTTTTTTTTATTTTCTCAGTCTCTTTATGCACCTCCTTTTCTATTAGTTGAAATATATCAGCTTCTAATTGTCTAACCCTGCTAAGACTTTCTATATCTTCCGGGATATTCTCAGGTACTAAAGTGTCAGATTTTGATCCACTCTTAGATAAACTACTATTATTTTGTCTTACAAGTTTCTCAGCCTCTTCTAATAGTTCTTCTACAGATTTCTCTTCCTCTGTAAGATTTTTGGCAGAATCTCGAGATTTTGAATGATCTGTAGTTGAATTAGGACTAAGAGCTCCAGCTATCTTGCTCATTTCTTCTAAAATACTGCCAATATCCTCATCAGTTGCATCTATATAGAACAATGAAGATTTTAATTTGGTTATACTTACAAAATTACACGAAAATTGTACAATTCTTAATACTCACTTTCAAAGTCCGAAGGATATTTATCAAATGCTGCAGAAGCCAAAATATCACATAGAGTATCATCTCTATCTTTCATCTCAACTTCATTTTTATGCATAGCCTATGCAAAGTGAAAAAACAAAAATCACAGAATAAAATGTCTCATTACTTAGAAATTTATTATTCGATGATAAGTACGATAATTGTAATTACTTTGCACATCTTTTCTTTTTCAAGAAATTCTTTCATTGAAGAACTAACATCTGGGGAAGGAGATGGAGACTGTTTAGCCTTTGCATCTACTGGAATAGCATGTGAAATATCAAGCCAGATATCTGGTTTCTTTAACCACCACTTTTCCTCTTCATACTTATCTTCTGACTCTGATTTTTTAACCACCTTAGGTTTCTCTTTTATTCTTATTGAATTTTCTCCTACACTAAGACTGATAGATGTACCTAGAGTATCATCTTCCGTTGAGATCAACTGTAAGTGATTCAAAAATGCATGTATGTAATTACTGATTATTGTAAGAAAATGCAAAACTTGATATTTTTATATTTTCATATAAAATATATATTTTTATCTCTAAATTTATATTTTATAAATATATATTACATTAATAAGTATAAATCTATTGATAAATCAAAGCGAGTCAACTGTCAACCGTCATTTAGAAAGTAAGATAGGTTAATACAACTGAAGAAAAATATTCAGAACACTTACATCCTCATAACGAGGGGACTTCTGAGGATTTGAAGACATTCGGATTTTTCACTAATAACACTTTTGAAGAATGTAATCCAGATAATCAATCATTTTTTTGAAGTCATTTGACACTTGACGTACTTTTTGTTTGTTTGATAATTTTAATTCGCTCAATGGTCGTCTCGTAGCGACCTCACCTGGCAAGTAACGTAAAATACATTTTAAAACACTGAAAAAAAAAAAGGAATAAAGAATGAAGCAATTATGCAATGGAATAATGAATAAATAGAGATAAAGCAATAAGGAAGTAATTAGTAGAAATATATTTTTTATTGTTCCACTTAAAATTTATTGATCGATCCATTGGTATAAGCGCGTAACTGCTGTGTAATAACTGCAACTGCAACTGCAACTTTTTAATCATTAAATTGTTAGGTAATAGTAAAGAACATTTCTTATTTAATAACGAATTGTGTCAAAGGAATGACGAGTGCACTTAGTATCCAATAACAATAAATGATAGAATAGGAGTTTAATAACATTTTAGAGTACAAAGCATTAATCATTATTTACGATTAGTTTGCACAAACCCGATCATCATCCTTTCTAACAATACCAATGGTACATTTTCAGCGTAACACAAAATGATATGTACCATCACATCGAAATATCACTGATGTACGAAAGCTATGAATATGTATGAAACACATACATACGTTCAGTTTGTTCGATGATAAACTTTACTGGCTTTAATTAGACTATAAGAACAACGTGAAATAAAAAATAGATGAGTTAATTATACGTAAGATGAATACAAACCTAAGACATTTTCACTATGTATCACAATTCTTTTTGTATATGAATATCTGATATCTCTTAAAATATATGTATATATCTTTTCACATAGAATATATGATCCTATTTCAAACTTTGAAGGCGATTCGTGAAATCTTTATCTACATAAATTCTTAAGCGTACATCGCAACATTTTCTTGCCTTACTCGCTATTGATAATTTCATAAATATACATCTTCATTCACAAAAATAATATTACAATATTAATGAATGGTATGAATACATAACATGTGTCTAAAATAATTTTATAGATACGTATTTTTTGCTTTTAGAAAAAAAAGTATTTCTACGTATGATTAACGATAAGTGAAATCTATATAATCATCTCATTCATTCGAATACAAATAACGATCGTATAATTGCATTTATATGAATAGAATTGTACAAATGTATAACGTGAATTGTTCCAAAAATAATGATTTATACATTATGTTATCCGCAATTTTGTAAAAAGATCAATGTCCATAGCACGCGTGTAATTTGAACAATTCTTTGTTAGCAAAACTCGTGTTACATTCTTCACAGTAATGTTTCATATCCAGCACTTTCATTGCAGTGGACATCTTGGTTGTAACAGTACTTCCGATTGCCTTCATTAAAGTTGTATCGGATGTTTTATTTCTAGCCATGAGATTTCGAAGACTTCTTCGTAATTTTCTAACCGACGTATGCGTACTATCGGGTCTCCTTATCTTACCGTTTCTCAGACAAATATCCTGACTTCTTAAATATTTCCACGAATAATTCATCCCTTCGATTTGATTCGAACCGATCTTTCTCGATTTTAATTTACCCTTGGGTAGATATCGCAATGGTTTCCATTTTGCTATACTAATATTATCGGTGTGCTGCTCCGTACGATTTAACGTATTACAGTTAAATCTATCATTTTGTACATTTATATCATAATTGCTAGGCAGTGCATCAATTTGATCGGTTAGAGATAACATGGCGGCCGATACCGATTCATCAAGTACTAAATTCTCGAGATCTGAAAGCTGTTCCTCCTTTATATCTCTCAACTTTATTTTATTTTTCATCGGTTTCGGCACCTTTTTCGACGGTAATTTCAATGTATTCGCAACATTCCGAACCTTCATTATATCCGCTAGATGTTGATCAGTTTGCAATCTTTGGTTCTTATTCGTGGACCTACAATATTTCCGTATTGGTCCTCTATAATTAATGGTCCCTTTTCTCGGTCTCAAGATACGTCCCTCAAAATCGAGTTTCTCTATTTTAATCTGCGTTACATCGAACTCGGCTGAAGTTGGCATTTTTTTCTCTACAATTGTCGATTTACTCTTCACGTTCAGTGACGAACGAGCGGAACGTCTCTTCCTAATTCCCACGTAATCTACAGAACTCTTTCTAGGCCTCAAGTTATGAACTATCATGTCTCTCGAGGTTTCTTTCTTCACGATGCCGGATTTATCCTCCGGTAGATCCAAATTAGAGAAAGTACATCTCCTAGAATCTTCAGCCTCGTTGGTGAGCCGTATTAAATTTGACCGTTCTTTGAGCGTTTGATGCGCTAACAAGTTTCCTTGCACAGCTCGTGATGCATTACCGCGGTCATCGTTATCTGGTTTCGTATCGTTTATCCTACTGCATCTCGACATTTTGTTTTCATAGCTCGTAGGTACAGCTTCATTACTTTGGTCCGCTTTATCACAGTAACAACCGCAACGTGCATACGTGGTATACGTTATACGCTCGGGAATATTATTGGATTGAACACTGTTTACCGGATAGGTTACCGAGCTCATTGAACTTATGTACTCGTCATCATCGACAATAGGGTTTATGTCGTACAAATCGTAATCCGGTGGCTCTACTTTGATCTTGATATTCTCTATATGTACCATCGGCACATCGACTCTCTCCTTCGAGTCCTCCTTTCGCATCCATGACAACTGACTCTTCAAACTCGCATCTGTCTTCAGACAGTCCACGTAGAATTTGTGGAACTCCTCGAGTTTGTAACTGCATCGATGACACATGTGTTTCGGCAACAGGTCCATTTCGTGCACCTGCAGGATACACAGCCGATGCGAATGCGAGTGTTAAGTTCACATGGTCGCTTCTAAGAAACGAGGTGGGGGATTACTGCACGTGCTGTACAAATGCGCGAAGGATGTTAAAGGGCGAGGAATTGAAGGATCGTGTTCCATTCTTCGTAATTCCGACAATCTTTTTAAGGACAAGCTTGAAACGTTAAAATATTAAAATTTACAATAGAATATTTGAATACAAAATAAGTAATATGACTTTAAATGAGTAATAAAATTAGCTCCGTGGGGACGATTAATTGTATCTTCAATTGAAAATAAGAAAGCAAGTACAGTGAAAAAATGTTTCGATTCTAAGGAGACACCTTTGTTTTTTTAAACTGTAATAATGTGATGTAAATTGTTTTGTTGTTGATATGCAAGAAACACAATTTTTTTCCTCTTCTCTATGTTTTCATTCCCGTCTCTCTAAATTATTGTGCATCTAAAAAATTCAAGCTAACAAAATATGTAACATTCAACTGGTCTTCACTGGTTTGAAAGTAATAACCAACCCTTTGTAATATTCAATTTTTACTTACATACTTTGATATTTCCTATTTTCTTGATACTCTACTGAAGAAAAATTCTACTTTCAAATGTTTCTCTTCGAGTTCGTAGCTTCATAAATGATTAAATAATTGAAAGAAACAATTACGACCCCGAAGTTATGCAATACGTTAAAAGTGTTTATGAAGCTCATTGGCGCGAAGTATACAATAACCTCACTTTATACAAGCAATAAACTTATTTACAAAAAGGTTTCAACTTTTGGCAAACGTGAACCACTTAAGTATCAAACCATATGAAAAAGGCATCAATTCGGCACACGTATTAATTTACACTGAAAGGGAGCATTGTTCCATTTCAACAGAAAGTAGAATTTCTGGCAAAAAAGAAAAAGGTGGTTTAGGAGGGGGCGTGAATGTCAGGAGGAGAGTCGAATACACGTGAAATTCGTAACGAAACGATAGAAATGTAGAAGGGAATAGAGTGATATGACGTACCATAATCGGGAGAATAGCGTTGATTTTCTTCACGTGGTTCTCGTTCTTGTCAAAAATATTAATCGAGATACCGGATTGCTTGCCGCAAAGACGGCAGACGCGACTAGATTCGAGAGTCTCCATAACGGTACAGGGAGAATTAATTTGTCCGGGAGAATGTACCGCGAGTGAGAAATCGCGTGCGTGCCTCTTCTATCCCTTGTGATCGCCTCGAGGAGAGCTTCCGCGGCACCCTGTGACCGCGCTTCGCGGGTAATCCCCAAAAGCCCGCAGAGCGCGAAACTTTCTTCTGCGACACAACCGCCGCCAGCGTACAATTCTGCGTCACGTTTCACCGTCGGGGTTCGCGCAAACGCGAACCTTTCACGAGTGCTGCTGCTAACTCAACGCGACTTGTGATCGACCGGTATCGTCCTCTTCGATTTCCTACCGGCGGATGAAAAATCACCTGGACGGTCTTCTCCCCTTGACAGCTAATATCACCGCGCTTTACGAGTTGAACGACAGGATATCACAGGATCCGCTTATTGCGTTCCCGACTCCGCACCACAGCAGATCAATTTCAATCGATCCACCACCTACAGACGTCGGGCAAATGGAGTTCGCCTTTTTCGTCGACGAATCGTAACTTGTCGACATCTGTCGGAGCCACCGACAAATACGTGTATCACAGACAGTGGTTAATATCGCTTGGCTAGCAATTGCATTCTAACCTTTCGACAAGTGATATTGTGTTATTATTTTTCTTTCTTTCTCTCTTTTTTTTTCTGAAAATATTGAAACTGATTTAAACTTAGAGATGGAAAACGAGGCTGCAAATGATGGGAAATCAGTCGCGGAGAAACATGCTGAAAGAATGAAACGCTTGAGAGAACTCCATACAAAAAGAGTAAGTACAAAGTAATGTAAAATTGTAGTTTAACCTGAATGTTTGGATTTCTATTTCAACTTCTTCTTGTTTCCGAAACGTAGTTTTCGTGGGTGAATGTTTCTTATGGAATGTTGATTTCGTAGAATGAGGCTAGACAGCAAAATCATAAAGAAGTTGTGGAGGAGGACAAAAGGAATAAACTTCCTTCGAATTGGGAATCTCGTAAAAGGCAAGCAGAATGGATCATTCAAGATGAAGCTGCAAGAAAAGCTGCTGAAGAAAAAGTAATCTATTATAAATACTGTATGCTATAGAATATGTTAATTAAGTTTACATATACATATATATTTATATATTTTATAGGGAGAAGATTATGAGAGAACAAAATTACTCCACATTGATGCAACAGAAGCAGAACGTATAGCAAAAAAGAAAAAAAATAAAAAGAATCCAGATCCAGGTTTTTCAGATTATGAACAAGCAGCTATTCGTCAATATAATAGGCTGGTGAAAAATATTAAACCAAACATGGATTCATATAACGAAGCTAAAGAAAAATTAGGTCCAGCTTTTTACGGGGATAGAAACACTATATTACATGGTCTGCATGAAGATAAGAAAGAGGCTGTTGACAAAATGGTGGAAAACTTGGAAAAACAGTTAGTATTTTATAGGTTAATCAGTATTTTATAGCCTGGTTACAACATCCTCGTGTATTATAATTTTCTTGCTTTTTTTCAGAATTGCAAAGAGAGAAAAGTATAGCAGAAGAAGAATGCACAATGACGATGCCGATATCGATTACATCAACGAACGTAATGCTAAATTCAACCAGAAATTAGAAAGGTTCTATGGGGAATATACGCGTGAAACAAAGCTGAATTTGGAACGAGGTACAGCTATATAATAAGTGAAGAATATTATACTAAAGGACTTACTACAAATATCTTGTATTTTAAATAGTATTTCAAAACTCATACAAATAGAATTGACTACTGATAAGTCGTTGATTATCTAGTAATTAGAAGTGCAAATGGTACATTTTGCAATACGATATTTACCAATTTTAAATCTGCATTCATTGTTAAAGAATCAAATTATATATTGATTTCGTAAATAAAAAATTAAACTCAATTACGTTATTCAAATTTTTGTTGTCCTTCTCCGATATATTGGCTGCAACTTTTTATTTAATTTAAATAATGATTTTATATACAGTTTTCACGTTTCTAACGTAGTTCACATCATACCACCCAACTATGCACTATCCCTGGAAGAGAAGTAAACATTTTTCGTATCAATCTGATATCTCCATCTTTATAATTATGTATTAACATTACATCTAAAAAAAAATAAATAAATAAATAAAGACAAAAAGAAATATACTCACGGCTTGGGGAAAAGTTATGATGATGTGTGACTCGTATATGAATATCTTGAGTTTCGCCTGCAAATCATATATTGTACATTTACGTCTTGTATCATAATTAATATATTTACAAATAGTTTTATTTAACAATATTAACATTTACAGATTCGATACTTACCAATTTGCGATTATCAATTCGTTAATCTAATTAAATAAATTAAACTATTAATAATTAGAAAAAAAACAACACTGAAACATTGCTAAATTAGACATGCTACAATTAATTAAAAATCATATGTATGATTTATTTAAAAAAATTTCACACGTCCATGCGTTGTGTCTAAGTACAAATCTAAGTATAAATCTGTTTTACTTATTCATCACATATTCATTCCTGCGATCCTCATTCCAATTCTTTCTTTCTCATTTAGCAACAGTATTTAACAACAGGAAGTATAATCTTTAATTGCACATATATTATAGTACGGAAGTACTTATTATGCATCTTCCATATTTCACCAAATATTCTTTGGAGGATATTTATCAATTTATAAAATTACGTCACAGAAAAAACATGCTGTTAAGATACTCAAGTTTCCTCTATCCTAGAGGCGGCGGAGGTGGCGGAAGTGATGGATCGATGTTCGGACTTGTTAACGAGGTCGTAAAGTTGTCTATCGATTTTCCAGAAGTCGTACCTGTGTTTCCGTGATCCAACAACCTCGGCATGTCACACTGCTCGCATTTGTTCATTAATGGATGATTATCAAACGTGCACATTCTGCAGACCCAAGAAGGTCCATCTCGTTCTTCTCTGTCACTGTTGTTACCACTCGATTCCGATTGCCAGACGGGTGGCTGACTTGGCAGAGGCGGTGGATTGGAGTTGACAGACCTCGATGGCAAAGGCTGACCCGTGTAAATACGTTGATAAAACGTTTCGTTCGTTTCGCCCAAAGGTACTGTGAAAAAGTGAAATAAAGGAATAGAATTTGAAGAAGTATAAAAATTTAAATGGAAAGGGAAGCCATAATAAAGCTATTACCTCTTGGATCAGACCACTGATCTACCTCATCCGCGAGTCTGTCGCATTCAACCTGCAGCTGATAAATCTCGCTTCTCAACTTCTTTTTTAGCTCCTACAAATAATTACATAACGTTTAGTACGTTAGACATTACAAATATTATGTACCGGGATTACAGCACCTGAGGAGGCATCGAAGAATCAAAAGGTCTCGTGAGGGACTGCAATTCTTTTTTCATCGCTTCGAGTCGTCCTTTCTCGGCTCTCAATTCCCTGGCGAGTCTTTCCTTTCTTGCTAATTGCTCTGCGACCAATTTCTTTTGATGCTCCGCCACTGCGATAAAATAATTGATATCATATTACAGTAAAAATAAATATGATCAATTAGAATAGAACTCGTTTTATTCGAGAATGCATTTGTTATTCTATTTTTGACCGATTTTACAAATGTTCAGCTGCCAACAACAATTGCATCGGTACAAATTAGCCTCGACTCGATCTCTGTTGACGTTTTATTTCATTGCGTGTAAACGATTAAAGAGGAAACATGAAATGTGAATTGTAGCGTTCAGGAAACGCGTCAACATCGAGACGGTGCTGCTCGTGAGAGGGAAAAGCAGATCAGGTGGTCCACGTAGAGTAACCGCAAGCGTGGCTATGTATAGACGGAGCGTGGGGTCAGGAATGCGTAAATATCGTTCTCAGTGTTACACGCGTGGGTGTAGTATGTGCGACGGAGTGGTTTTCGCAGGTAAATATACGTGTACGCGATTCCTACAGTATGAGAATTCGGAAAACAAAGGGGGCCATTTTTCTGGTAACGGAAGCAAATACATAGCCAAAAATAAAAATGGCCAGCCTAAAACGTTATTTTCAAAGCTCGGTAAGATACACAACACGGTGTAAGGGTTTCACCTTGATTCAACAGCGATTGATTTTGATCGATATTGGCCGATATCCGTTCACCAATGGGACTGGAGGGCGGCGAGGTCGTCGTCGGTCCTGACGGTGTCGTTGGAAGGCTAATGGGATGGACGATGTTCGTCGTCGATGGTACAGAAGGTGTGGTCGGGGCGCTCATTGTTGTCGTGGGTCTCGGTAATTGACTAGGTGGCCCTACTGGAAGACCTGCAATATTCAAATTTAAGTTAGACAATTCAATTTCAATTGGACTTGAAAAGTTCGCCTATGTGTAATAAATTTGACTAGATTCGCTTCCAGACAACATGAAATACAGACCTGGTGGTCTTTGAGGACCGATTTGTACCGGGGGTATCAAACTGTTGGGCCTGATAGGACCCATCGGAGGTCGGATTCTTGCAGCCGCCACACCGCCAACGGCTCCGGCACCGATGCTGATCTGAAGACGGCTTTGAAAGCCCCGAGGATCCAGAGAGGAGCTCGAATAAGTCAGGCTTGAACCCTGTGATCTGATGTCGATCGGCGGCTGTGGTTCCGAGGATGGCGGCCTCAGCGTCAGGCTGACCGAAGTGTAGCTTCGTGTGTGGTCGATCTGCGGCCCCGTGTTTTCCGCGGTCAACAATGGTTCGGCATAATGATTTCGTGGATCAAGGAGCAGATCGCTTCGTTTACAGGCACCACCGATCGTAGGCACCGTTCGAAAATCTATACCATCGTCATCGGTCAAAATAGAAAAGAAAAATACATACTATGAATATATACGAACAAATTACATACGAAGCTCAAGTAAATTACGCGAACGACGATACAAAGTGCAAGATCAAAAGAAGTCGACGGCGTGTAGCAACGGTTAAAACCTTTCGTACGATTAACAGACAAACAGGATCTCCGCCGCAGAAGGCCACGACGTAACGTGATTGAAATTGAAATCGCTGCCATCGGCTGCATGCGTAAGAAACCTGTTTAACTCTTTTACGAATATACAATCACGGCACATTCGAACAACGTAATTACACGCTGCGCAACTGTGAAGGTACTAGAACCAAATTTATCACCGCAAACTATACTCTGCCACAATGTTGCAATCTACTGTCACCGACTCTGTGCGATGCGATTCGCCACGTGTTGGTTTCTAACATCGAGTAAATAGATTCCTCCTTACACAAGTATACACCTCGACAGCCTATTATTTACGTAGACGTTCCTTCATATTTCATCCGATCAAAAATAACAAATTCAAAATTCATTACGACCCTATTCTATCCAGTGTCATCCACTGTAATTAATTCTAGCCTTACAGGTAACACTACTCCAATCGCTTATCAGTAGACCTGATACAAGCAGAGTTCCTCATATGTATAACGAATATCCATTCATTCGTTCCCCTATCTCGGGTAATGAAACGTCAGGTAGATGCGTACCGCGATTGCCAGCAGGACTGCAGGCAACGTTCACGTTCAGCTCGAATCCGGCTGGCTCGTTTCCTGCGTTCTGGACTTTGTTAAGGGGGTTCGCGTCGCTCGGTCCCGTGCAATCGTCGAAGAAACCGCGCGTCGTGCAGGCAGCAGGCGCCGACGAAGGCGTGTTGGCCGAGTTAGCAGCGATCGGCGACGATGCTGATATCGCAACTGCTCGTGTACAGCTGACAGGACAACGCCGTGCCATACCGATGTCCAGCGAGGCTGGTCTGTGTGGTCGCGTATTGCTGCTCGTGTTGTTGTTGCTGTTGATGGTACGTTGCAGTTGATTCATCGTGCAACAACGTTGTTGTTGCTGAGTGGCTACGTGGTTCGCTCGTTGATGATGATGTTGCTGCTGCTGCTGAAGGACGGCGCAAAGTGTCGCCGGTGGGAATGCGCCCGGAGACTGTCGTGACTGTTGAGTAGCACGAAGACTTCTCGCGCATGTCTCCCGATCGTGGCTGTTCTGCAACGCATAGATGCACCTTCGGTCAACTGATTTCCGGTCATCACTCTCTCTAGCACACCGGAAGGGTTCTTTATTTATTTCGTTTTCTTTTTAGTTTTTAACTAGGAAATGTTCTTGCCTCTCCTGGATCCTAATCAAAGGATCTTATACAATGCTGGCAAATTCGTCGGTCAGACACCTCCTGGAAGAGTGATGCGAGTTAACCGTTTACGGTCCAATTGGGTTACCCAGATACGAACGGCGGACTTGCTTCTGATTTCAAATCCCGGGGTATAAATCTGTTGTAAGTGGAGGAGGTTGTTTGGTGCGAGAAAGATAGACGGCAAAAGGTTAAACGATGCTAGGCTTTTTCGCGCATATCCTTGATAGTTTTGTGGATACTGGAAGATTCTGGGATTTTCTAGTCTGTTCGTACTCTCAAAACGTTTCTAATTCTATTCATATACTGTAGCACGTACCGCTTTCTTTAGTTAAAATGTCTCATCTAGCATTTCTTTATTTTTTTAAATAAAATTATACCACACATATTACAAAATAATTGAAATATTTTAGGTTGTACGAAAAGAGAAAAAATTGCGCAAAAAGAAAAAAGAAATTGATAAAATCTCAGCTTTCTTCAATTTCAGAATGATAGATTTCATTTTAACTAAGAACAAACTCTGTTACAATTAGACCTTTGGCGACTGCTAAGAAACCCAGAAATTCCAATACGAATAAAAGACGCTGTATTATTTAGTTTAATGCGGTCAATCTTTGCTGATTAAGAGACATCTTCCGAATGCGCAATTAGAGAAAAAGAAGAAAAAACCAAATGACCAACACAAAGGACGTCTATACACACAGGTTCCACGCTCGTGCAATGAAAGAGGAGAGAAATTCTAAGCCGTTAAATTTGCAATGCGAGGGGTTATGATATTCGCGGTGTGTGCACGTGGTTAGTCGTTAATGTGATCAGTATTGTTTTAGTCATGATGGATGAGCGAAAAGAACAAATCTCACTAAACTGGTTACGAGGCACACTGTACAATCAAGGAGCCCATCTCGGAAAATTCGAGGCAACATCATCATTTTTACAGTGTGCAATGTTCAAACTCTTTTGTTATGGCATTGTAGATCGAATTTTCTAAGAGACCAGCATAGGAGCAGAATATCTGGTGGACAAAGAGCACCTATACCTGGGCGATGCACTGGGAAACGACGTGATCAGGGAGCGCAGGGAACTGCTGCTTCAGCTCATGGAACAGCTGCATGATAGCGATGTTAGAGCAATGGCACTCCCCCATCGTGGGCCCCCATCCTCCTGGCAAGGCCTACCTGTGGGTGCCAGGTCTCTCGTTACACCAGTTCGATTGAATATGACACGTCGAATGAACAAATACGTCCATGGCTGACGAACCTATCGGTGGTCACACTGGCCACCGGATCGGCCTCAGTTCGAGACAGAGTGTGATCTCACGCGAGATGTGCGTGAAAATGAGAATAATGCATCTCGTACCGGCTGATCTCGTTTCACCGAGATTCGTTCAGTTCTTGAGTATTGAAAGAACGCGCGATGTTTTGTAGACAAACTCGAAAGAGAAGCAGAAATCCGGCGAGATCGTCGAAATTTTGTAGTTTAGTGGATAAACGATTTGGATGGCCTCCAAATACGACGTTTCGTGCAATTTCGTGTCGGTGCGCGAAAGTGTTTCAAATTATTCAACCACGGATGAGTGGAGGGGGATGCGATTAATGGAGACAAAGTCGTGAGAAAATGAAAAGGAAAAGACCGTGGAACCTGCTGGGGCAAATCGTCTCACTTGTTAGAGACGCATTGAAATATTACATGATCATGCGTTACGGTCTCTTAATTATAGCGAAGGCCACACCAAACATCGACTGGTAAGCAGGAGTCCTATCTTTGCTAATTTTCCCTAACGGGACGGCCATTAAGTCTTCGGACGTCGTTTCATCGTTCAGATCGTTTCGACAATGTATCCGGAACGTGTCTCTCCGGCTGCAACTACTTTTTCTCCCTCGCGGGAAATGGGAGAAAGGTGGAAAAGCGTTCCTCCGCTTCCCGAGACGCGTCGTTCTTTATTTAAAGCTGTTTGACCTAAACTGAAATCAGATGAATTTACCTATAACTATGCACTCGGTGCTCGATAGAAATCTCTTATCAATCATTTCGCTGTAATTAGCTTTCAACTTACTATTGTCCACTTTGCTTTCAATCTACAATATCATGTAACGTAACGTAGCACAATCTGACTTTAATTCGTTCGCAATTACATTTGCCATCGATTTTTTAACAAATTCAACGATTTAGCAGAGGTTTCGATACGATGCACGCGGTACGTTTGAGGCTCAGCCATGACTGAGAGACTCGTTCCGCGTTTTGACAAGATTTCAAGGGTCGATAGACTTCGAGACACCCGTTACGTTACGGAATTGGCAGCGAGTAAAGAAACGGTGGACACCTGTGCCGCGTGGCACGTAGGAGTGCCACATAATTAGCCGGCACTGCGCGTGCCACGCTCCCACGCGTAAACGCATGCGCCTATGCATAACTGCAGATGCATCATTGCATTGAAAAAAAACTTTTGGAATTTTTATCACTGTTCCCAAACAACTGGAACATTCGCGCAACATTCCTTCTTAACTTAATTTCAATTCTACCGTCGACTCCCTTTGTAAAACAAATAAAGATTACAAAACTTACGCTATAAAAGTATAAAAAAAACACTTAGTTAGCCGTATCGTCTTTGACGACGTTAAGCCTCGAAAATGTATAATTCACACCTAAATTCGAGGATCTCGTTCGAATAAATCACACTTGAATAATCGTGAGAGAACTTTAGAAATCGACATACCGTCCATCTCGCAGCTACTTCTACGCATTTTTGGATCTAGATGCATTAGAACCAAAAGTCCACGAAAAGAGAGTCAAGAGGGAAAGAGAGAGGGCTGAGGGTCGTTCGGTCGATCGAAAGAAACTAAGAGGTTAGAAGCTGTGCGCGTGCAATTCGCACTTGGCACCGGGCCATGGAAGAGAATAAAGTGCTAGATAGAATTAATAATTTGACTCCCTTTCTTCCGTCGCCTCGCACCTGGCAGATCTCGGTGTATCAGGTGAGTGAAGCATCAATCAGAGGGAAAACTGTTTATTGGCACGCAGCCGTGTACTCTGGCCACCGGTCAGAGAGCGTTCGCCCTAACCGGAGCGTCTTCTTTCAAACACCGCTACTCTCTAACGTGGTCTCGCTAATCGCGTTCCGGATCGAGCAAATCAAATCGCAGTAAAATCTCGTAATCCGAGGCTTTTCCTCTCGCCGACGAGATGAAAACGCACAGTCTAGTACAAAATTTGCAACGAAAGGGCTTATAAAGTTAGCGTTACAAAATAGCGGTGTTCTTTTCATTGTTTCCTTTTTCTTTCTCTTTTTATCTAGTGTATTTTTGTTACAAAAGTATAAAGTTAGTGCTATATAAACTTGGAATTGCAAACTTCCGCGCCACTCTGTATCCGTCTGAATCTGTCACACACAGAGGGTTTTTACTGGTTCCACTGGCAACATCTGCCAAACGGTCGGGTGTTCGACACGCAAATGACGAAAATGCAAATAAACGCGTGTAGGCAAGTATTCGATGCGGAAACACAACAGCGAATCGAATTCGTTCCGCCATGGATTGTGCAAATTTCTGCCGAACTCGCTTCCCTCTGCCAAACGGAATCCTCATCGACGAAAAATAAACGATTCACCTCGTCAACGACCAATGTGAGAACCACTCGCTCCGAGCTATGCGATTCGACAATATCGCAGCGTTGTTTCCGATCGGTTATCGAGCCGAATATATTTTTCTCTTGGATCAAGAGCGAAGGAAAAGCATCTTTTAATTACACCAGACGCAGGATGTTTCTATCAGTGACACAGAGGGGATTTGAAGAGAGGGGGAGGGGAGGGGGGGCGAGAACGTCGTTCGTCGGGACAGGCGAAAAAGGAAAAGCGGAATTCCAACATGCCGGGAAGATATTTGTGTCATGAAATACCCAGGAGACACAGCGTGGCTGTTTTCGTCTACTCCTGGCAATGCGGGGAAAAGCAAATTCCGCGAGTATTTTCACGCATTTGGAATAATTTTCAAAGTTTCTTTTGAGACTTTGGCGACTTGTTCAGCCTAATTTCGTTCCACCGTTCGAAAATGTTCTAATAATTTTGTTCCAGCGTCACGCTGCCAAATGATTTGCCTTTTCATCCTACAACGACAATATACAAATTAATAAAGACTCTGGTTAATGATATACTGAGAATTCAAAGATATAAAGATTATATTCTAACGTGGTAATCTTACATCAACGTGATAATTATACGAGATGTAGAAAATTATCCTGTTTTGAATCGAGTTGACACCTGTTGCTTCATAAAACCACGCATCCATCAGCTGGAACTAATCCATAAACACGTATCCATAAACACACGCTTAAGAAAACGCGACAAATCTGAAAAGACTAATAGCAATGATTATTTGCAGTCTATTCGCAAAGAGGAGCTGGTGAGATTTCTCCTGCTAGAGGGAATTATTTACATTCTCAGACACGTGAGCAACGAAATGCAAATTATCCGGAGCCGTCGATAACTCGCAGTTTTACGCGCAATATTTTAAAACTGCATGAAAACAGAGCAATCGTGGCCAACTGAAACTACAGCGAAGGAAAAAGAAAAAAAATGCGTCAAGCTTAGTGGCAGACAAAAATAAGGAACCAAGAATAATAATTGACGGGGGACGCAACGCTAACGTAAAGCAGAGCTACGATAAGTTACGCCTCGAGGCAAAAATAAACACTATCCTGAAAATAATGTTGTACTTTTTCTCGCGTAAAAAATATCAGCGTTGACCACTACGTAAACCTTTCGAAAACTAATTCCTTTTCTGCAACTCCTTTGCTTTTTATCTACTTCTGAAGTAATTAACATCTCGCAATAGATTGTTACTTAAAGTAAAAAACGATAACAGAATGACGCGATAATCGTCAGCAATGTGAACGTGGCTTTACGTGCACACAAACGCCAGTTCTTTACAATACCGATAATTCAGGTGCATCCATAAAGCTCGTTATTAACTCTCTAAACAGCTTTTTCACGCTATTATAAATATCGTTGACCTTTAAATTCCGTTTCCGCATGTGCCAAAAAATTTGAATTTAGACCTTCCGGTTGAAACTCCTTGATGGTCCGGGAGTTATTAAAGAATCAAAACTGACCACCTATATCAAATTGAGAAAAGATTGCGGTAATTAATGAATAATTATATAATTCAAAATAAATAGTTAAAAAAATAATGAATTATAATAGAGTTGTTATAAATGAATGTTATCTTGAGTATATTATGTGCAGTATTTACTATATGATATATATTAGGGAATGAAGTGGAGATACATACAATGTTTACTCTCTTAATGGCTGCTCGAAACAAGACTTTCCAATTGATTGAGCATAACTTTTAAATCGAGAGGCACAATGGCTAAAATTGTCGGTGAAAATTAAAATTCGTAACACCCAGATTGACTGGCTCTTCTTATGTCTGTGACACACTTAAAAAGAGCAAAACTAATAACGATCCTTCACTTTTGAAAATACCTGAGAAGAGCAACGACATTTCCCTGTTTTAATACGAGATAAAGAAAGACCAATTCACAGGAAACTTTGATGACACTATATATAAATAGAAGAACCGCTATAATACATAGAAATGGAATTCCGATGAAAAATATTTAACTGGATGCATATATTGCTGCATCAGTCGATAAGAAGACTGACATTATGTTATGAATTAATTTATATATACATGTCATATATATAAGCAACTGCGTTACTATATTACTACAATGTAATTTAAAAACCTACGATAAAGATAAAAAGTGATTAATTAACAAGTTCGATATTCAATTTATTTAATTTATTCATCGGCAAATATCTATCAATGCGAACCTTAATGTTAACAGATTACGATCTTCAATATATTCCAAAGTAATTCGCATCGCGTGGAGAAAATGCAATTAAGAATATCAATTATATTTTCTTTTTCATTTTCATCGATTTATCCCTTCTACAATGTCAGTATTACAAAAATTTCGACAACGAAAAAACTTTTGGGAGTCAATTTGAATCTCAATCATATTACTTCAACGTGCAATCTGATTTTAAATCGTAAGCTTGAAACTCACCGGACGGCAACCATTGGAAATGTCCAACGAATGAGAAACCAGTTAACCGCTCACTTCGAACACTCGATGAAGACACTTGGCAAACGCGCCGCAACTTTATTCATCAATTGAACAGTGAAATTTCAACTGTCACTGTATAAACATTGAAGGAATAACAGTAACTTTTCTGTAGTTTTCGAAGATTTTGAAGCACGAACAAGCGGTGACCGTCCGTTAGAACCACTGATCAGCTGTGCACTGCGTACTGAAACGACAGTAATCAACAGAAAAACCATATACGTTCTCAAATGATTCTCATTCGAGAAAAATATTTGAATGCATTTAAAGGATATCTGTTTAATTTATTATTTACCCATTATCAAGAACCCGAACGAAAGTTTGCATTTCGAACGATCAAAATAAAAGAAGTTCTACTGACTACGTAGTTAAGATGGCCGCCAATACGACAAGTGCTTCCCTATTTATGAATGGAAGACACGTCGTAATAGTCAGTCGCAATCATGAGGAAGGGGAAACCGCGTGCTATTTTAAAACTCGATACGAATGGACAGCGATGTCGTTTTAAGATAGATGTACTGCTTCTCGTCTTTATCAAATTCTATTCTCAATCTTTATGGAAACAGTATCTCTCGAATTCTTCTTAGAGATAAAACGAGTAGATCTATAAACTAAAAAGTTAATATGTAAATATTAATATATTCATTTCTACATGTGTAAACCAAAGTAATATAATAATAATAATGATTTACAATAGTAATAATATAATTACTAATACAAAATACCGAACTTGTCAAATCGTTGAACAATATTAATGAAAATTATGATGACTTTTTCCATTTCAATATACACAGCATCTGCAAGGAAGTTTATAATAACCAGATTAAAAATTGTTCGTACATTTGAATTCATTATAACGCAGAGATTATCAGAAGAAACGTATGCACTATAATTTTCTAGAATTCCATCGTATACATGAAAAAAAAACATCTTAAAAAGAATTATTTAAAGTTCTGACATTACATGCGGCACATGAGACTAGAATACCTCTTTATATTCAAACAGGTTGACATAATAAAGGATTATAGTGGTCAGTGTAAACAGCTGCTGAAAAATAACCATCAGTAAGTCAATTTATTGATTAGTTATTGGATGCATGATAAATACAATGCAGTTTTTAAGGAAGAAGAAAAAAGAAACAATACATTAATGTAATCGATTGTTAATTGTAATTTAAATGCATACGTCCCTTTTGCACTTTCTACTTACATTAATATATTATTTGCCATCAAAAGATGATGGAATACCGTGTTAAAAAAAAAAAAAAAGAGGGGCATGAAAAAAACAAAAAATACATTAGCTTCGATCTAAAGTATATGTAAAATATTAAAATGCCTTTTCTAAGAATAATATTACTTAAACGAAGATTACGTACGCGGATTCGCATACGTAGTGGAAACAAAAGAAAGAAAAAGAAACTGGAAAGAAAGGAAAGGAAAATATTGTTTAAGTTTTCTGGATACGCTTACAGGTCGTTCTCGAAAGCTTTAATACATTTATATACGCATCTTCTTCTGCCTCCAGCGGTAAAAAAGCTACTTGTTCTGCATCAGTTTAGGCCATAAAAGAGTGTTGACGGTAATTTGTCAAATATACGTAGCAAAAGTGTTATATAAATCGGTGTAGCGAGATCGGCGCAGTTGAATTTAGATGATGAAAATTTTTTCGTCAGAGTGATGGTCTAACAGACTCTGTAGTATACTTTTTATAAATAGTGGACATAATCGTCCACTGGAAGAACTAGAATTCTCGTTGAATACGTATACTTCGCGCCATTTCGTTCGCATCACATTCCTTCCTTTATACGTCTACACCGATATCGACGACTTTCTTTGCATCAAAGTAACGAGATCATAGACCCGACGGCGGAGGTCCAGCCTAGTCGTCGTTGACCTCGATTGGGATACTAGTCGTGAATGTTGGGGTCTCTAGCTCTTCATGCTTCTTCATTTTCATGCTCTGTAACGATAACATGAATAACGTACAATGGAATAAATAAAAAAGAAGAAGAAAAGAAACCCTAGTTTCTTTAAAATATATCACACCTGTTGTAATTTGTAATGATTAATAATATCCTGGTCTGCCGGGCAACTTTGTAAGAAGGCATCCAGCCTATACATGTGATGCATATATCGCCAGAGATGCACTAAAGTTTCTGGAATCTCAAAGTCCGCAAAGTATTTGCCGGCCACCCTGATATGTTGGAGTCGTGGCATAAGTTCGCAGTCGAAACAGCACATTGTGTCGCCTGTGAGGAAACGAGTACCCTTACGACCTAGATGCTCGTCGATTTTGCGCAAGTGTGCCATCAGAGACGAGGACTTTGGGTCTTTGTCCTTATCTTTTGCGTTTAGTAGTAACAGTTTCAATTTCTAGAACAAAAATAACGTATTCGTTTAGCGGCGAGTCTTGAGAAAGTAGTAATAGTTTCTCGGCAAAGCGGTTCAGTATTTATACATACACTGAACAAGTTTTCAACAAGAGTAGCCACTTCTTTATCCTGCACGAAGAGATTGTGTCCACCAGGAATGTTCTTCATTATGTGTCGTTCGATTTTCTCGTTCTCTAATATCGCGTCTCCATTGTCGATTAAGATCGGCGGAGGTGTTGCCTGAAAGTTGGTACGGAAATCAGGCGGTGGCTTTTGCATGTCGACCGTGGTCACTTTTAGAGAAATTGTTTTCAATTCAGCGAGAAGATACAAGTCCATGAAGTACTCCTGGCAGAAAAGGCATGCACCCTTTCGGCGACCATCGATCGTGGATGCCTGCAAAAATATATTTATAATTAATTTATCGCGCGTTATCAATATTGACTTTCACTAGTCTATGTCGTAAAAAATAAAACATCCAAGTGTCAAGAATCAGTCAAAAGAAGCGAATGATGCAAACGCGAAACGATATCTGTTTTCTCCAATTGATTGAACAAATTGAGAGTATCTAGCGTACTTGCTCCGCTCTCATTTTCTCGATGTCACGGTTTATTTATTCCCCTCGATGACGCACCCTGCTTTCTTTCTTACCAGAACATATTCTTCGAAGCTTTAGTTCGCATATATATAGCTATGAAAAGAAATGTGCTTTGTTTTAAACTTGTTGAAGAGTGAAGAACCAGTGTTTCAGTTACATTCCTAACTCTCACGATCAATCATGAACGCACCAATTTATTTTCTCGTTTCTAGGTACATATATCTATCTTAATTATTAAAAAGGAAAAGAGATTATTCAGTAATTTGTGTAAATTGAACGTTGATAGCGTGCCAATTTTCATCAAAAACGTCGTTTCTATTTTTACCATTTTATTCCAGTCTGATCATACGTTTCGACTGGATATCCAAAAAAAAAAAAAAAAAAATATTAATCGGCAACCATTGCAGAGTGATTTTCAACAGGAAGGAAGAACACATGCGAATAGTCTGTTCGTGTATATAGCTGATTATTTTTTTCACAATGACGTAAGTCCAAGTTTTAAGAGCAGAATGATGCGAGCAATCTCCATCCTTAAGAAAAGAACGACGTATGGCCTCTCGTTTGCCAAACTCGGCAACTTTTCGGCCAAGGCTAAAACGCGGCATTTTTATGCCTGGTCAGTTCCGTGTTTCTGAGGATATAATGAGTAGCAGATTGGCAAACACTAATTACTCATTACGTCAATTATATGATAGACGTACTAATTATGTCGTTCAAGAATCGTTCTCAAAAATACCGGAAATGGTCTTAGATAGAGAACGATGAGAAATAAATCACAAGCATAGGGTCAATTAATTTTGGAAATCGGTGACAGTATTCGTGTCATCAAATATCAATGGCGTGGAAAGTGTTTACGCTGGATCAAATGTCACGAGGCGCATCGAACGTCTCTCATCTCTGAACGCAAGAGAGTAATCTTTCGCTCAACGCGGAGTTCCTTTCTCATTTGAAAATTCAATTGCGATTACTTTATCGCATATGTTATTTCGCAGCGATAAAAGTTTCAGATAACACAATCTAAAACCTCAATTTTCGCCTAGCAAGCTATTGTAGATGAGCCGAATATGAGACACGTGGCTTGTAGTTGATCGAAGCAAATTCCTGATTACTTCTGAAATAAGCGCGTTTCTCTGCGCACCGGTGCACCTACACGGGATTCCCGTTTCAACTTGGCTGATGAATAAATTTATAAAACTGCATCGAGCAGCTTTTCGAAGCTCTCCTAACTTTTACCTGCAATGCACACGCGATTAAAATGCTTGGCTTCAGTATATTAGTATAGAAGAGAACAAGATGTAAAAAGGAAGGGAACAATGCTCACGAATACAACACGTCATCAGGCAACTTGCACAGCATACGGTAAATAGGTGAATATATGCGCTCACACAAGCCAACGTCTATCAACGGTATACGTGGATAATGAATTCAGTTTCATGATGCACATATTATGTATGTCATACGTTTTTTGCATGTGATGAGAATAAAACCGTCAGATCGTTCTTTTCTCTTTTTTTCTTTTTGGAGCTCTGTTGATACATCGCTACGAATAAAAATCCTCTCACGTGAGAAAATTTGCATTTACGTATTTCTGCTGACTCAATGCAGATTTTGCGACCCTGCTCAAAGACCGGAATATAATTCCATCTATTACTCCTGACCGGGAACGCACGTAATGACCTTAGGGAAGATTAAGCCGCAACATTCGATCGATTTTTTATAACCGCACACGGTCATACGATACTTCCTCGTTCTCGATAGCAATATAGGATAGTTGCATCCAAAGCGTAATCAATCAAGTGTCGCTTCGTTTACTGACCTATAATCCAAATCCATTCTTTTAACTGTTTTATCTCTTTATTATTCATCGTCCACCATTTTTCACAGGTACCCTGAATGCGAATAAAAACGCAAAAATGACTCATTTTCGAGAGATGGAAACAAGATTCACAGTCACGCGGGACCGATGCAAAGTAACGTCAATCAGGAAGGTAAAGAGAGAATAATGATGGATGATGAAGAGAAAAGGAGGGAAGAGGAGGTGTTTACGCACGGGGGAAAGCCAGAAGAGCGAGGAAAGCGGAAGGTAAAGGAGTTCATCGTTTAACGGTAGAATCTCGAAGACCTCGCCGAGCTCCCCGTCGTTTCATCCCGTTTGACACACTTACGAAGACCTCGCATGATCGCCTTCCGAGTGCAAGGTCGGCCAGTTACCATTAAATCTCTTCTTGCAACGAACATCGTCGTTGGGTATCTCTCGTTCCTGTAGGATTCTACTTATAAGGCTCTCTCTCTCTCTGCTTTCTCATTTGCTAGACTGCGGATTTTTATGCACTTATGGGAAATTTACAGATCTAAAAATACTCAGGCTGTAGGAAGTGGCTTACAAAGTATTTTGATTACTCATTAAAAAGAAATTTTATACATGCATGTGTATCAGTATAATGATTGTCATACATATCATTATACTGATAAAATCAATCTAAAATTGTGTATACATGTTACATGATATACATTTATATGTAAACATATAGTTAGTAAAAAAGCAGCAAAATTGACTTACTTAAATTGCTCCATAAATAAAATTTCAAAATATTCCATACAACGTACGTAATAGATTTAATAGATAAAAAGAAATTCTACCTTTCATTCTTTAGTTTTGTTCACAAAAATTTGAATCTCCTTAAATCCGCAGTCTTCTCACTGTTATTTCTCTCTCTCTCTCTCTCTCTCTCTCTTTCTCTCTCTCTCTCTCTCTCTCTCTCTCTTTCTCTCATTCTTTCCACCTCTTAGTTTGCAATTAAAGAAATCCAGAGGCATTCGAAGCATGAAAATTAGAACCACGGAAGAGTATGCAGCTTCAACATTTCTTTTATTAACAAATTCTTAACCTGTTAACCGAGGAAAACGAATTAATTCTTCTCATAGGAACTTAACTTTTCAGACATACAGAGTACATAATTTTTTCACTTATAGATTTGAATAAGGAATTTCATTTCAGCTATAAAAGTAAATTCTACCAATTCCTGGATACAAAAGATTGATTTGTTTCTTCCATTTTGCGATCGTGAGTTAATTATATATTAAATCTATTAGCACAAGTTAATAGATTTAATCCGATTAATAGGTTAAAAGCCTTAAGCGCTTTAAACATCTGATATCAACGACCGAATTCCTTTAAACTCAAAACTTTGATCTCTCCTATCTAATCTAAAACATCTGAAGTGTAATACTTACTTCCAAGGATACTTTCGAATTCACGAAAACTTTTTCAAGCGGTTCTAACGACCCTTCTATAAAAGTTTAACCTCTTGCGCTGGAATGACGTGTCATGCACGTCGAGAATATTTGGCCCAAAATTGCAATATTTTCTCAGTTTTAAGTATATTGAAATATAATCCAGGTAAAACAAATAATAAATTTATTACTTCTTAGTAATTTCTATCCAGTAATATACTGATGAATTAAAAAAGAAAAAGACGAATTATTGTATACGGTTTGGTCACTCGTTATGGTCCGTGAACCAGTTACTAGCGCAAGAGGTTAAAAATTGAAACGTAAATGGTCTCGTAAAACGTACATACGTGACGAAATGGATTTTCGTATATTCACCTATATTAGTTGTGTATTAGAATCCGAGCAACGATGCGAAATAGAGCTGTTTACGAGGAAACACGCGTCACACTGAACGAATAGATGCGATAAGATTAGAGCGTTTTGACATTGCCTGAAATAGCCAACGCACGATTAGGAACGACGTACAGAGGTAAAGCAAGTCCGAGGCTGGACACAACCGATCCAATTGGCGAAAGTTTAATCGACGACTCGTAATTGTACAATCGAAGGAAGCCTCTTTCCCTCGAAGGAGATGTTTTCCCAGAAAATATGGTGAAAGAGCGTTCCGAGAAATGGAATCGAGTTCGTTCTCGATTGAATCGAACGCTGAGCGAGTCTAGGTCGATATCTATATTCAGAAAAAGAAAAAGATTCAGGAAAGTTATTGAATTGATCAACTGATTTTATCAGTGATTAATTTAGATTATTACATTATACCTTTAGAACTTAACATTGCATACAAAGTTAGCAAAGCAAAAATTTTGATTTTCGCGGTATACTCGGTTCTGTCTATTAATTAGTATAAAAATAGAGTGGAACCTTCTGGCAGTTTCTTTTCTTTTTTCTTATCCTCTGTACAGCGTTTACTATATGTATAAATGCTTCTAATCTCGTTAAATTAATATACGGCCCGTGTAAATGCGTCGTCGTGCTCGCTGCGATATCTTGCTTGCATTTTCGAAGGCGGGAAAAAAGAAAGATGGGGGAGTAAGAAACGCTCAAGTCCGCCAAAGTAAAACCAAAACAGCTAAAAAAAGAGAGAAAAGAAAAAAGAAATACATTATCGCGGAAATATATCTCGCATGCAAGAGATAAGAGTCAAGGGTTTCTTTCTTCTACAGAGGAGTCAATGACGTAGAAAACGCGGCCAACCAGAATCCCCCGTTTACAAGTATACATACGTGTGTGTTTCTTCGAGTAGCGTTACATCGCTTTCCTCCATAAGAAATTCTGTTCCGTATGTATGTAGATATATATTTGTCGGATGCCCCTTGTGCTTGCAATTAGTCATCGACGAATATGAAAAAAGCTTTGGAGCAACGCCTTTCGTGCTTCGCCACCATGTTCGAGTAACGTATCAAAGTTCGACTTCATTGTCACCTGGATCGATTCTGACATCGACGTCCGATCGATCAACGGACTGATAGACCGACCGAATCGTAGAAAGGATAAGGAAAACAGAGATGAAAGAGGACAGGGTTCGACGCTACTTACAAACGGTCAGCAGAAGGAGCAGAAGGAGCTTTTCTATTTTCGGTACGATAAACGATGCGAGCGATGTATCTTTGTCAGGGACGGTCGTTTCAACGGGCGACTCTTCGCCGCCGGATGGAAGGAGAAGAGGAAGAAGAAATATCGAAAGGAAGAAGAAGAAAGTCGACAGGAAGAAAACCAGTCGTTCGTTCCACGCCCATATCGTGCACGAAACGATCGCCTTTTTCTTCTGTCTCTTCCTTCTTCCTCGTCTTCGCTCCACGCGTAGTATAAACTCACCTTGATGATCAACTCGATCTCGGGGACGTCGCCGTTGCTCGTGCCGTTCTCGTGACTGTCGTCCGCCATTCTTCCTCAGTTCCAACGAAAAGGCACTTTCTCGTACTCCGCAGTTCACTGTCGAACAGGATAGCCCGCTCCTTGACGCAACTGCAACAGAACACGATGGAAGCTCGCGGAATACTGACGCAGCGCGTGCCTCGCCACGTTTACGACAACAGCGCCGCACAACAACGAACGCCGCAACTCGTTGTTATCGACCTCGGTCGGTAATCTAGCGAACGCTTTATCCGACACTTGTCGCAGCGGCAACTTTCAAAATTTTAAATTGACTTACTGACTATTTACTTATAAATGTAAATGCTACTGTTAGAAGATTATATTGACAGAACTTGAAACTAATTACATGAGACTTAATTTAAACGATATAATAGACAATATAATAGACAATCGATGTCCGTAAAATATATGGTGTAACTTTTGTATATATTCTCGCAATTTAATCTTACTGAAATATTTTTATGAGCCAATAACTATATATTAATACGTATTATTGTAAATGGAATAAATAGCAGCGTATCATAATTTAAAACGTGTGTTTGAAAAATTTTCAATACATGCTTCTGAAAGTAAAATAATTTTAAAATATATTTTAATATTTCAATAGCTTTTTACAATGAAAGCGACAAACGAATTACAAATCTATTACTGATCAATACATCTATTAGCGTTCAAAAAAATTTCGATGTATCGAAAAGGCAGGTTATCTTAATACTTTGAATTCAATTATTTGAAATTCAAATGAAGATATTTTTAAAACAGAAATGTAGGTTAAATAAGACGAATTTCTCAGCTACATTATTTATGCAATATATTATTAACGATAATACTTAAACAATAGAGCAACAATAATAAAACAGCATTTCATATGTACATAATTAATATTTTTCTTATTGTATCAAACATCGATCTCTATTATCTTGAAGATAACATGTCGTACATATGTATATATAAGTATCTGTGAAATTGCACGACTGTAATCTTCCACACACTCATACCATTTTACATTTTTCTTATATTTTTTGTTCTTTTATATGTATATATATTTATGATGCCAAATAAACATAATAGGAAATGGAAGGACGAATAGAAGATGATGGATCGATAGAAGAGATTTAGGTGTTAGATATACAACTGTCTATTAAAAGGAATATCTACTACTATTTTAGTTGATGCTCCAATATCTTTCTCCTTTTCTAATCCACAGCAAAAAGATACACACAGATAATCAATTATATCTGCTTAAAAATATATTACTAACATCTCTTCATTGAATTTTACGATACTTATAGACAATTGCATTTTTTAAAAATCCTTAATAATTTCTCGACTAAAAATGATAGAATTTTTCATTTCATTCACTTAAATGAGATTCGAAATGATAGTTTTTCTAAATATACTTCTTAAATATACTTCATATTGGAGATTCCTACGGAATGGATTATTTACCAACAGTAAAATTTATATATTACAAATAATAACTTTAACAACAAGAATTAGATTTATAAGCTTGATGACTAATTTCGAGTTAGCTCATTACATGCTGATGAAAAGCACGAAGGTTGATTCATTCATTTATGTTTATATATTTATATAAAAACAAAGAATGTTTAATTTGAAAATTTCTCATCTGACTTATAGAATAAACTGCAATAGGAAATGCATTTGTTAAAATGTCTTGTATTATTACCTTTTTATATGTTGTTAAAATAATTCATTTTTATAAAAAAATAAACAGTATTAATAAAGGCATTATACAAGTATTAATACCATTTGTTTTTTTATACTTTTTAACAATGAAAAGTCTCTGCTGTATTTAGCATTGAGACTAAAGCTACTATCGATATTCATATGATAAATATCAAACATCATGATAAATATATGATTAATATAATTATAATAGTAATTGACTAATTTTGGTTTCGCATAAATGTATGTTCCTAATTTGCCTATTCATTTCCTGGAATTTCATACTTCTCGACGAACATACGATAACAAACAACTGCCTTTTCTTTTCAAAAAAGATTTTTAATTTGATTCAATTTCGCAATGGATCCAAACTTTCCAATGAGAAATCATCAGTATCAATTGACAGACCTCTACTAAAACCATCCTGCAATAGTTGTAGTATATTAAAAATTAACAACATTTAAATATATATAAATATTATATTAATCATTATACCTTCATTTCGAGCAGTTTCTTATCTAAAAGGCCAATCGCATTTTCTAATTCTTGTTGGCTAGGATTAGAAACCGCAGTTGTAGCTCCGAATTCGCCCATTTCAAATGGATCATTGAATTCATTTTTTGTATTAACTGATGGCGTGGGATTGAAAGGGATGCTACCAAATAAATCTTCTTTCACCCCATTCTGACGTCTGGAATCCTTTGCTTTCGGTGGTGGTGCCACTAAATAAATGTAGAATAACAATAGCAATGAGATATTTAATGTTTACTATCAAAAATAGAAAGAAATTAACTCACATAATGGTGGAGGACTTGTAGTGCCATTGCTTTGTGAAAAAAAGTTGGAATTCGAGGATACTTGGCCATTTAGAAGATTATTATAATTCGTTTGATGATTTGTCAAACCATTCGCCGTACTTTCATATGCCCTAGGGTTAAAATCCTCCTCGAATTCGTCCATTAAAAGTCCTTCCAATTTGGTACCAACTGACGGCGTTGGTGTAGATTCACCTCTTCTCATAAAAAATAATTAAATTGTTAAATTTGAATATTTTATAATAAATTTATTTGTACAATTTTAAATACCCCATGAAATTGTCATCAAATGTTTTTTCAAAACTTCTTGGAGGAACTGGAGGTGGTTGCTGCGACCCATTAGATGTATTTCCATTACTATCGTTTATACCAAGAGACGATTTGCTTCCTAATCCATTTACTTGCACTGTATCATTTGTGGCGCCAGGCACATGCAGGATATCCGGAAGATTGTGTTGCGATAAATATGCTGACACATCAGCCTAGAGAAAAATTCCTTTGAAATATTATGATTTATTTTAAAAACGTAATAGAAAATGTCATATTCTCGAAACCAACCGATCCTTTGATCGCAGCTATATCCTGTAACCGCTGACGATAGACGTTATTCTCGTATTCCAATCGTTTTATTTTTTGTTGCAGTACCATGCAGCGTCTTTGCGTTTCTAAATCTTTTCCAGATGTTTCTAAGAATCGCCTGTAGGCCAAATCGAAGGCTTGACCAATCGTCAACGTAATCTCTTCAGCTAATTTATCGCTAACGAAAACGAAACAAGTATGTCTGTCAGCGTTTTCTTCTTTTGCGATAAAACTGAAGAATTTCTTCTCGCCTTTATCATCGGCACAGTATGATATTCTATGTAGTGGATATTGATGCATAATCCGCTAAAAAAGTAAACGAGGTTACCGCTGAAGGTACAATAATGATACAGTATGATAGCAAGTGTTAAAAATTTGCAATACTTTTGGCGATGTTTTCGTTTTAGGCTCCTGAATTGCAACTCCATCAATACTTATTGTCAATTCCACCTTAGGAGTCTTCGTACCTTCGCTTTTCCTTAACTGCTGATTAAACTTCAGTTTACAAATAGCTTCTTTAACAACCTCGATACCTTTAGGTTGATCCACTTCTGTGCTGCCCAAATACTAAAAAGTATGACGCACAAATTATAATTCAAATTATTTATTTTATGAACGAAGAAAAGAAAAACGGAGTGTACAAATGTTGCGTGATGTTTCATTATTCATTCACTTCATTTACATATTTATTTCAACTGCTTACATACATTTACAGCGACTACCATAAACTATAAACCATTGCTTCATGATAATTATTCGATTGACATACAAAGATATATATATTATGACATCGAGATCAATGGTCAAGGCAATATCTAACATTTATTAAGTGAATACAAAGAAATGCAATTAGCAGTCTATAACTACTAACGATTAATTTGACTATTTTATCTTTGGACAAAGCATTCTGTTAAATTGAATTTGAATTGCTGATAAAATAAAATTTAAACACAATATTGAATATTATTTTAGAAAAAATGCCCAAAACTACAAACTGTAAAAAGTAATTAAAACACAATATTATACGCAGTGATGACTTATTCGTTCTCTTAAAAAAATATCGTTTATTTCTTTTTTCGTGGAACGTTAAATTATTTTTTCACATTAGATGTGTTTGAGCAATTTGCCAAACAATCCAAGTTTAGTTTAATCCATTTATTTGCACAATACATTCGCTGTAATTTTCATCTAAATTTTCAGAAATATAATCACGAAGAGTATCGTGACCTTAAACTTTCTTGAAAAGTTAATATCTAGATAAATATCCGGTGAATGGTTGCAATCTGGCAATTTCGCAACAGAACACGACCTTGACGTATTACCAAACTCGATTATTATGACTTTGATATCGTCAAAACCTTCATATGCAGTTTATAAAGTATTATCTAAAGCTTCAAGAGATCACAGAGTAATGATTTTTTTTTCTTTTAAATCTTATTTGACTACTCCTATCTTTTCTGCGTTCTATGACAATGAAAGTAACTTGTACCTTGACCAAGTAGGCGATGTGGCCTTTTTGGAGTGCATCTGATGGGTGTATCCAGTTCCTATTCGTTCCTGCAAATAGAATTAATCGATTTTATCCATAATCATACTTACACTGCGTCATACGTGCGATCATAAAGAAATCTACTCACCATTTTTGCTGGTTTGATTTTTACTGTTCGTCGAGTTCTGCGCCCATTTCAATAACGTTGAATTTCTCATATTGTCGGTTTTTAAAAATTTTCACTTATTCACCAACACCTGTAAAAAAAAAGTTGAAAAATTATTTCATGCGGTGTACGATCAAAAAGAATTTTGTTCCCGTTTTATTTTCGGATTAAAGAGAAGAAAAGTAGCACGAATCATCAATTTTTTTTTTTTCATTAAAAGCGAAAATGCCAAGCTTACATAACATATCAAATGAAACCACTTTTTCTTATGCAAGTAAGACGTGGGAAACGTCTGGCGGCATTTTTTCTTACAATTAGTCTGTTTCGATTATGCAATCGAGCTGAAGTAGATAAAATAAGCGCAAATGATATATTGTTTACAATAATATCTATCTATCGTTCATTTGAAAAAATATTTCGTGTTCTTCATAATTCTATGTGGCGCAAACATTTTTCCCTTAACGAGCTGTCCCTTAATAAGCAAGCTAAGACTCGTTTCTTTCAGCAATCCTGTCACTCGAGCTTCAATGGAAAATTTGGACATAATAATGGACATGATAATCGAGGAGAACCATAACGAGCAAACATCTCTATTGACGATACATTGTTCCTCAAGTGGATTGGTAAACCGCGTAAAATCCAACTCAAAGTGCAGACGATTGTTCGCCGTTCAAGCAGTCAGCCTTGGAGACGAAGGCTAAATCCTTTCGCGTTTCATCATCTCACACATGACACTATTTACACTTTGCGACCACTCTATATTCAATTAGACCAAATGTGCATTGACGCGTTACTTAAAGAACAGGAGTCTGTATCTCACAGTATCGTGCATTCAGCAACCTGGATTATTATCGGTCGTTGTAGCCACGCCTCGGGTTCTTTCATCGTGCAACGAACATCGGCTGATGAAATTTCGAAGGATTTCATCGAGTTTCTTTCTAACCCAGTCTATTTTGCTCGAACGGCTAGTTTCGAAGTAACTCGAGCAGAATGAAGCTAACGAGAAAGAAGGAGAATTCCTCCAGCGTGTTAACTGAAAAATGAGCGCAATCACGATCTCGCTTTTGTGCGCAGAGCGTGCCGGTTCACGCCAGTATCCTGTACATTCTATTTGAGAAACGTTTAAGCGTTGAAAGGTGGAGGTTCGGATTTAATGCACGACTTCCTATTCCTCCCACGTAGCCACAAAGAGGTCGGACCAAAGTATTTGCCTGGTCTGCGTGTATTGTCTGTTGGTCGTTGCCTATGAACCCACCGTACCGTACTCCAGAATAGAATCAGGAATGGTGTGTCTTTCCGTGACTTGCCCTGCCTTCCTGCGCCTATATCATAATCCTTTTCTGTCCGACTCGCAGAACTATCTTCTTTGTTCTTTTCTCGAATCGCGTTCGTTCAGTTTGCGTGCATTCGTCCTACACGCTGGGTCTTGGAACTCATGAGAACTGGGTTCCGTTGTTTTCTCGGTGACACAATGATTTCCCATCGTTACGCTCATCCGCGAAGGCGAAGAACCTCGCGTCAAAGGAATTATCCGAGAAAGAAGCGATGTGAACAAATCTGTCTCAAATCAGACTTGTTGTTCTATCTGTCGGTGAAGAGTATGCAGGAAGCTTCTGGGTAATTACAACTCAGATTTGCAACTTACACTGTTTAAACCATGATCTTGGAAATTTTCTTATAAATTCGCGAGTTACGCGAAGATTTATAAGCGGGACATAGCACACTTCTGTCTGCCGATACCGGTGCGTACAACACCTGTTGCATGACAGCTTGCATCAGGCTCTACCCGGTGTTCCGTTTCAAAGTGGGCTCGTGCCCGGTATACATTTCTCGATGCTCCCTGACCGACGGGAGAACAAAAAGAATCGGAAGCAAACAAGCGCCACGTGTGACACGCGCAGCTTGCACGCACAACACGTGCATCGTGTATTGCACTGACGTGCGTGATATTTGCACGACTAAGTACCACTTGACAAGAATTTACAGTTAACGGCGACTTTGCTGATATATTAGACATATTAAAATGAAAATCCGCCAGAATTCTCTACGAATAAGCATTTGCATTCCTCCGTATCTGAAACATATTATGTTAATTTACTTTGAACAGAATCTCTGACTCTCTATTATCAATTATATAACAAGCGTTATTTCACCGACTGAAGATTAACTTCTACTTCGTTTTGTCAATTACGTCAAATGTTTGCGGAAAAATACAAGGATGAATTCTAAATGCGAGTGAGAGGAACGTATTATTTCTATACGTGCTAGCCTGGTGGCATGCTACGTTCAATTTCTCCAGCGTATCTTCACGAAAATCGTGAAGCATGTACAAATATTAGCTACTTTTCCTGAATTCCACTCGAATGATGCACCATCGCATCGCATGCATGCACCATCGAGAAGTGTATGCTAATAATACTGACACGATACGAAAGTCACAACCGTTGCGAAGTATCGCATTACAAGTACATATCCAGTTTAGCAACGGGCAGAGTATCTTTCTTAACTCGTTCTCTGTAACAGACGTCTCCTGACTGAACTTTCTTGCTCTATAAAAATCAAACGGGATTAGAGAATTTTTCTGTTCTGAAAAGAAAAAAAAACAATGCAACGATTCAATTGCAAGGCACTATCGAGACCATTTACAAATCATTAAAATGTATAATTACTGAGAAGTTCCCGTCATGAATAATGAATAAACATTCGCCGTAGCTCGAGACCATAACTGCGCGTACCTACTCGTACTCCGGATAATGTCAACAACTTTCGCCACCAATTTCGTACGAGCCGCGAATGAATTCTCCATAGTCGATGATGGAAGCGCGGACAACTGTCGTCACATGAATACAATTGCTTCTTCGGGCAGTCTTTCCTTCGATGCTACGAGGCTTCGTGCGAAATGCCATTTTAATTCATATACATCTCGCACGAGACAACATAATTACATTATTAGGTGACCGTTAGAATGTGGACACGTTATAGTAACTTCCACGATATAACATAGCTTTAAAATCAGTCAAGCGTCAAAGTTCGAGGGGCCTGGACGAATGAACTGACAGATAACCGGGAAAGATAAAGATCCGAAACTTTTAACGTTCCATTCTTCTTGCTGCTATTTCCTCTAAGCCAAAGCGTATAATTTCTTTTTTCTTTTTATTGCTAGAATTCGTTATTTATTCTGTCGTGAATTATTCTTTCTTATTGCTGAAATTCCTTTTTTAAGGTATTCACATTGTTCATCCTTAAAATTCCTGCTTCCTTGCAAATCCAGATTTTCCTTCGTTTCAATTTCGTCGGAACAAACTGTGCTTCATTAGGTTTCGAGGAAGAGACTGTGGACTAATTAATTATCATCACCGATTCTAGGAAAGAGGAAGAAAGGAAAATACAGAGAAATGAATGAAAGTAATGAAAAAATGGAGGAATCACTAGGAAATGAACAGTATGAAAATAAAGAAAGGAAGGAAGAAAGAAAGATAAAACGTGAAGGTTCCGCTAGCCTTGACTCAATCTCTATTAAAAAGGACAGAATGCTGCATGCAACCTTAATATTATTGCAACAATTGCCACCATCATTTGATGTTTTAATTTACGATTTCACTATATCGTAAGGACTGCTATGGAAGATTTCATGACGTCATTGTTAGCTATGGATGTACCAGAGAAGAAAGAAGCTGCGATCGACGAGGTAAAACAATTCTACAGAATTTTCTAATTGCTTGCCAAGACATTGACACCGTTTAAATGCAGTTGATTAGGCACGAACGCAACGTAGTTTTTCTATGAACTAACCCTACCTAACATAGCTATGCGTATGTTAATAACGGGTTGCATAACGTTCAAGGTGAGATTCTCGCACAGACACGTGAGATCCTCCTCTGGTCACCATCTGCAGGATTAACCAATTAATTGTCGCCTTTGTTGATAATTCAATCTCGACCACGAGCTGATCATCCTGACCTCTTGTTGCCTGAAGAATTTGCTCTCAAATTTCCTACGATTCTATTCAAATATTCATGCATAACCAGTAGCCGGAGTAAAGTTTCTAATTTAAAACGACCACAGAAAATTCATCGAAAGTATTTTTGACCAACGTGTGAAATCGAACGCGAAATCATTAGCGCGTGAAGAAACGAACGAGAGAACGAAGGAGCACGAAGAAAGAAGGAACGCGAAGAACTTACAAGCACCTTTCGCGAGTCATTACCCAAAGAATCTATGTAGCACCATTAATCTGCGATTAACCATACATTCAACAAGGTAAACTATAATTGCTACTATTTTTCCAGCGGATGCAGACAATTAGAAAATGCTTGGTCGCACTTTCTCTTGGATTTCTGGCAGCGTGAATGATTCTCAGCTGATTCATTTAGGGGAAAAAAAGCATCTTGGTGCCGTTAAGAATCATGGTCATGACCTATATTCGGCAATTTATAAGAAAAAAAAAACTGATCTTTGAACAATCTATCAGCAATGAAACGTTTTGTCGCCTGAGGCGATGCATCTTTCGTTTTTATCTGCTTTCCAACGGCAATGTAGAAACTCATTGTCCCAGTTAAACTCGTTTCTTACATTTTTATTAAAAAAAACTGTCTCTGCTCTCACAAACAGTAATTGGTAAGTAGTCAGTTATTCCAGCAAGTTGATGAGTTTTAATTGAAAATCATTTACGCAGTCTCTACTTGCTCTACATGTGTTTTTAAGAAGAATCATATTCTTCTTTATGTTTTTCATTACAATGAAAACGCAAGTATCATGAGTTTCTAATCAAGCAAGAGATTAGAAAAAAGGAAAAGAAGATAGAAATTTAATGTTGTCTGAACAGCTGCAAATCATTGCATAATGTGAACATTACTGTTACATTTCAAAGCATGAATCTGGTTTGTGAACGTATTTCTTAACGGCATTAAGGAAATTCTTTATAATCAAACATTTCATCCTTCAATAGTTACTTGAAAAGTTAATAAAGGCGCCAGTCGACTCATTATCTTTCGATTCAATTCCGTAAAACGCAACATGCTCTTTCAAACGCTGACCTCTGACATTAGTTTACACATCAAACCTTTTAGCATCGATAATTGCATAGTCTATATACATTCATTTATCAATAATTATAGTTCTCGATAACCCTTAGGTTACAGCATTTTTTAAAACCATTTCGAGAATTTTAAATTAGTTATGCAGTTATGAAGACACAGACTACACGACCCAATTAATTTCAAGATATTGCTAATCTGAATTTACACGAACATTACATGTAAATATACTGCGACTTCAAAATGTTTCGCGTGTTATTATTGCTTCTATCAGATTCTCAAAGTATATAGGTCCGTTATGAACAATTTCCACGCAAGAAAGTAAATAGCACAACGCTGGTAGAAAGTAGAACGTATAAAAGAACTGGAGATTTCACTTGCAAAGAACATAACGTAATCTTGATCGTAAACCTTTCAAACAGTCATAATGTTGGTCAATGAAAAGTGAAATCCTGAACGCGTTGCATTTTTTCTTCCCTCTTGTATGAGAAGCATTGCTCTCAATGATTCGTTTTGATTTAGATGCATTAAATTGAAAGACGAAACAATTGCGATTTCCATAGTTAGGAACGCGCTACGCACAGGCATGAGCGGTGACTTTCGAATCTGTAAGAATCTACAGAAGCAACCTTGCGAACTAAAATCCGTCGCAGTTAAATGAATAAGAATATCAAAGCAATTCAAGAAATACAAAATCAGAGAACTGTGAAATGCAACAAAAGAATGCAGCTACATCCTTGTAGGATTTTGAAAACTTACCCTTACTGTTCATCACACGTATATCCAGACAAGTTAAACGAATTGCACGTAACACATGCCCACGATTGAGAACGGTCCGCCAATGAATTGCAGGGAGTAGCAATGAGTCCACGAGCAAAAGGGAAGTACCAAAGAACAAAAGGAAAAGATGAGAAACTCAAAAAACGCGAACCATTCGACGGCTCATGGTGGACTGATGGACTGAGCGGCGCGCACGTTGATTAGCCGAATGAAACCGAACGAAGTCGAGCAGACAAGCTTGGAAGCAGCGAGTGCTATCGGAAGGGACCGAGCGCTAGCGATCTCGACCGACTCTACTGGCGGAACCAGTCGTGGGAGTCGAATCGGTGCTGGTAGATTATTCGGTAGAATGAGAAGGCTTGATACGTGGTGGTACCAGCCACGGTCGAGACCATGGTCCTCTATCTTCATCTACTTTCGTTTGAGTTTGCGACTGATTGCCATTAAAGATATTCTATGAAAGCATTCATCTTCTGTCGCTCACAGTTTCCATTCATTCATTTTCATCATTCTCGCAAAGACTGTTACTGAAATACAAACATACAGATTAGGATTGCCGTTAGAATTGACAAAGGACGTAATTGAAGTATAATTGCAAAAATTGCTAGATAATTATTAGAAAAATAAGATAAAAACAACAGAAAGATTTTAAAGAGAAAATACCAGAATAAAGACAGAGGCGCAATCAACTATCGTAGATGATTCGATAGAATGAGAAGGGATAAGAGGATGGTGGTACCAGCCACGACCGAGACCAAAGCCATCTATCCTCTTCTGTCGCGGATCATCGAGGGGGAAGGATAGTGTATTCTTACGACAAGATCCATTTATATCCCTCCGGCTTGGAGCAATTTTTTTCTGTAATCGATCCTGACCGCGATTAATTTGATTTTCACAAGATCAAGTCGTAATGCAATATCGCCAATCGAAGGACACTGATGCATCGTATGTTTCGTTAGAGGGCCTTTTTTCAGTGAGTAAACACGAAGATTGTCCACTTCCGAGGTTTCATGAAATTCAGAGAAATTTAGGACGAGACTTTACAACAGGATGCTTGCGCTATATTTGCGCGTGTCTGTAACACGCGTCAGTTAAACTGCGTTATATGGACTCGTCTTACCTTCTTTGTAACTAAAAGAACGAGACTGCAATAGCTTATGTGTGAGAAAATAATGTTGGATTACAAAATCGCCGAGCGTATGAAAGTAGCTTCAAGAGTTTGGCGCAACAGGAATAAATATTTTCCATGCGAATAGCCCGCAAATGGATCTCACAATGAAGACTGCTTCCTTTTGCAAAATTCTTACGTATAATCATGTCGATTACATTTTTTTTCCACAAGATTTCAATTTTCGACCGTCCGTATATGTCTGGAATTTCAAACAAAAGTCAATCTTTAAAAAATTCCAAAAAGGAAAGGTAACACAATAAAAATAATCCTCGATATCTGAAGCAACATTTTGTTAAGCCGATAATTAAATGACAAACGGAATTCCTAACAAATAGACGTAACATCGTAACGTGACGGAAAGAATAGCAAGATAAAATATTGTTAAGAGAAAAATCCATTTATGCACGAACTGTTAATGTTTTCCTGTTGCACGGGTATTGAATAGACGTCATCGTGAAATTAATGTGAATGTGAACGCGAAAGAAGACGACAGGTTTTAGATATGATTCAGCACCGGTACAATGGAGAACCGGTTTTTTTTGCATATACATACACATCTCGTTCGTTATGTGTACCTACAAGCAAATAGCGAAGGGATGATTACACAACCTTTGTTTTGATCATCTGCCATCCTCGAATATCATTTTCACGTCGCATTCTTTCACGTTGATAAACGCTTGATAAATGTATGTACATATGTACATTTAGTAGCATTCACGTGCTTGTGTATATGCAGGTGGTGCAATTTTCTCGAAACATCGATCTTTTTGGAACTTTCTCAAGTTCCGGTTTCACTACTAGCCACCTCGGACAATACTCGATTGCTAGTGAACTCGTCTTGGACGGTGGGTACGCGCGAAAGCAGGGAAAGTATATCTCAATTCACTATGCTTGACATACATATTAGTGACAACACATAAACATTCCTTGTATATCGATGATATCGTGCCCGGGAAATCCATTTGGTTGGAAAGGACTTGGATAGGAAGAATATTCAGAACTGTAAAAGAAAAATTTTATCTTTAAAAAGTAGAAATGTTTCAATTTAAAAGTAAATAAATAAATAAATGTCCATTATGATACTGAGAATTTAATATAATATCGGTAAATGAACAGAATTCATTCAATAATGTACGCCCATCTGATAAACGACAAATAGGAAACTATTAATGTACATATTCGCGGAGTTTTGATAAATAGGAAACATAAGTCCAAACGATAATTAATAACGATTACGCCTATCTATGCACCAACAAATATTCTTCTCTCTCTCTCTCTCGCTCTCTAACAAAATTACAATTTCTATGAAGCATTCACCCATGAAATTGTTGAAAAGCTGCAAAAACCTTAGCTGGAATACCCAACTACCCGTATAATTTAAATGGGTACGTTTTAAGTCCGCAATTCAGCATAGATTATCGCGGAAGAGGAAAGAATGGAATTGATAGATTCATGACGTATAATTTCAGCGTCAACGATATTTAAACGAAGGTTATCAAAAAGAGAGACGAACATTTCTGCGAGGATAGTTGCTCATATGCGCAGAAATGAATCTCGAAGAATTTAATATGAGAGATTCCCAAGTGTTAAATTATTCTTATTTTAATGAATTTGAAAATTTCTTAAATTTCTTTTACAGGCCAAAGTACACGACTACAGCTTGTAATAGAGTCGTATAGAATTGCAAATCCGTGTGTACTAGTCTCAAAATAATCGAGAGAGTAATTAACACGTTAATGGTCAAGCTGTAAATGCAATTTCCGTGTTTGTAACGGACGACGCGATGCAATGCTCCGATTCTAGAATGCAACACATTTTATTTAGAAGAATGACCTTTTTCGCAACACATGTTTCGTAGTGAGGTTTCCACTCAATGTGTACGTAAAAATACGGTCATAGATTAATTACATGTTCTTCCCATGTCATATACCATGCATGTAATCAGTTGGTTCCTTCGACCATGCTCTTGACCGTCAGCAACTATTCTGTCTACTGTTTTTCGTACGCTAACATTGTACCTCATGACAGACCATAAACTGGCTTCTTAAACTCATTATCACAGATGAGGGTACGGGAAAACTTTGCATAGTAAACTCTCCAATTGCGTAGTTTTTATCTAAGGAATAATAAACATCCCAAACTCTTTATGCAAAGCATCAAAGCATAAAGCAGTTGCAGGAGAACATAAAAGAAATTTCTTTTCTTATTAATTACAAAAAGTGAAATCATTAAGCTTCAGAAAGTTTTAGAAAACTCTTTGTATGTATACGAAATATTGAGAATTCTAGCTGAAAATAGTTCTAGCTGATGGTGTAGGATTAGCCACGTGCTGCATTCAAGAATCATTTCCGCAGTATCATTATACAAGACACGTAGCTCAGGCTGCAGTATTCAAGTATGCATAAATGTTCAGAGGCAAGATGCGTCTCATGAGACACAATGTAATTAGAAACTTGTGCGTATTAGAATAAGACGATCCGGATAAGCAGTCATTAACGAGTTTCTCGCAAACAATTATTTGCGTACTAAGCGAAGACTGCTTGGAAAGAAACAACATCACGCTGCTCTCCTTGGACAAGAATAGCAAATGCGTTCTACATGTTCACAGATGATTGAGATATTATTGGAACATCTCTTAAATAGAAATAATACACATTTATTTGTACACAAACATGCACATCAACATGATTCGTGATTGCGTAGAACATGGAGACAAAGCGAAACGAAAACGACAACGTCGTAGGTTCTCTTGCCCCGTGACTTTCTCACAGTGCCGTAGCTAGTATAATATGCTGTCGAAAGTTTTCTAAGTAAATATTTTGCCTTTATGGTCTATTACCTCTTTCGAAACGTGTTGTTCATTGAAATTATCAGCTTTGTATTGATCAGATTAAAATCTAGAGAGACATCTGAGCGAATAATATTTCATCTGTAAGGAAAAATCGATAAGGATCAAAAACAGATTGTTAAAATCACCTGGAGCAACTTGTTTCATTTCGTAACACTGTTTTTCTTTTTACTTTCCTGAAAGATTGACACCATGATTATTTGGAGTAGCGGTCGCAATTTTTTCGACCGATCAGAAGATAAGTGTGATTTTGCAAAACACAGTTAACAGAATTACGAAAAGTACAGTAATCGTACAGCTGTATATATGTATTCGCTTATAAATCCTTTTACGTAAGTGCGACTACATTAGTTACACGTTTGCAGATTGCTGCTGTTGACCGACTATTACTTCTAATCATAATTTCGGAATGTGTGTATAACATATACACATTCGAAGAAAAATGTTTGCTTGTGTTTAACTTAATCGACTGATAGACACATTATTTAATATAAAAAGACTTGTTCCTTTGTGTGTACAATATTGTAATCAAATACTTCCAACTCCTTAATGTAAGAAGGAAGAAAGAAGGAAATCTAGTAGAGTATTTGAAGAAGAAGATACAATGAAAAGGGATAATGTTCCTCCGAAAGGAAGTTCTCCTGGAACAGGTAGGTAAGCTTCATTCAGTGGCTTATTCTACGAAACGGTGCACCTCGAATCTTTCCGGCTATGCACCGGGTGATCCTTTAAAACTCATTGTCAGTCGAATCAGTGGATCATTAACCTTTTCACAAATTATTGATCAGAGAATTAAGCTCCCTTCAAATTACCTAAAAGCAAAGTATTGACACGTGAAAACGTAAAGTACAAAAATTGTTAACGAAATCGATCGAAAGCAGGAAAGTTGTATCTCGTTGAAAAGCGGTGATGATTCGAACGAGTTGAGAGTAGGCGTTCATGTGATATGAAAAGTTATCTACGCCCGGCAAATATGCATACGTGTATGATTAAATGATAAATACGGTAAATGATCTTCCTCGGTACAGGCAACCACTTCATCGAATTAGTTGCGACGAAAACGGAACCTGCACATACGTATCATGCGTTTGTCGTGACATCAGTACATTTTCGCCGCACGAATACAAAATAAGTTAACTGTGATACGGCTACGGCGGAACAAGCTATAAGAGGTCTTTATGACGTTTCATGATATCCACAGGGCATCATTCCGGTTGTGTCCTTGAGTTAATTCACTATCTGACATCGGAAGTTTAGATTTGTCCGTTGAAGCCGTTTCCAATGTTTACGATTTTGATCTAATAACATCTTGATATTTGTGAAATCAATCATAGTCGATCTAAAACTTACGAATTTAACGATTACAATAGAATTTCAACGATGTAACATATTTATTTTCTGAAGAACTTCCTACTTATATTTCATTTCTAACTGTCGCAAATGTATGTAACGAGAAGCATCGCTAAAATAAGATGCGCGGAACAATAGTTGTAATACATGAAGCAAAGGAGCGCGAATCGATGCGGTTTGAAATCTTAAACATCGCGAGTCACGTGAAAAACAGAAAGCGCGGAATGAAAAAATGTTTTCACGAGAAGTATGCACAATCTACGATTGCCATTCTGTTAAAGGAACGTTGCATTTTCCAGCGCTGTCTAGATCGCGAGCAGATCTTTGCGTTTGCCTGAGTGTTCTTGATCTATCCTCGTCTATTAATTGCCTTTCCCTACGCCGCTCGTATTCACTCATAATGCGTAAAAATACCGAAATAGAAAGTCTCGTGTCTCTGGTTTAAAAACACCTTGCCTATTCCCTACCTTTTTCTTTTCTTTTTCGTGCAAATACCAGTGCAACACAATGAAACAATTAAAAAGAACCCAACATTTTTTAAGCCGCGAGGTCGCGGTGTAATTGAATGTTTTCACTTACCGACAACGATGAATTATTGTGCGACTTCGGCGATTGACGTTTCTACACTGTCGTCCGCTTTCCCTGGACGTGATTCACCTGTTCCAACAACACAGAACCCACCAATGCGAATGAGAAAAAATCTGTTTAAGAGTCAGGCGGGTCTACCGAGTAGATAGCTCCCTCTAGTAGCGAGATACACATTTGCCGCCATGTCTAATCACTTCAGCAGCCATATTTGTTACTATATGGCGGCATATTTCGTATAGTTAAACTTGGTTAAATCAAACTACCATTATTATTCTAAAAATAAATTATATATAATGCATTTTCTATCTTGAAATACAATCCTTGTAGTTATTTTTACTTGTACCTTTCTGTAACGTTGCCTCGTATCGAAGAATAATTTTAAAGAGTACAATTCTTCCTTCATGCAGGACTTCGAAAACATTTCCTCTATCTTTTGCGATGCAAAATATCGGATGGTCAATTATAATTTTTTTAAGAAATATTGCAACACTTTTATGAATACTGTACAATACTGTAGAAGAAAAGTAGATGGTTTACAAGTGCCCTTGACCGTTTTAACGTGAACGGTATTGTTGGTTGCTCTAACATTCAACATGGCCACCTGATATTATGTAGCAGACGATACAGGTGGTATGAAAAATTGTAAATAAAATTCAGTACTATCTTTAATTATGAGTGGACGTGTGCAAAAAGAAAGTGGCGATGATTCTGATCGTATCGATGATGCAGTGGATCCTAGAGTTCAGGTAAAGCAATGCATTCTTCTGGGAATAATTTATAGGCTTTAAAACCTAGATACTTGTGATATTGACATTTCCACGTTGCTTTAAGAGAAAAAAGAACACTTAATTGGATCCAATTTTTAGTAAAACTCTGGCTTAATCAACCTTAATTATTCAATTCTTCACATTGTTGGATTTATTATGAAAAGTTTGATGCCTCTATAAATATAAATTTTCTTTATGACATTATAAAATACTTTATATTTTTTTCAGTCTTTTTCTTTTCGATTAATTTGCCGCATCTACTTTATTATATCAATCTGCAAATCAAGAGACGTACTTTAATGATATTTCATTACATAGAAAAATATTTTAAAATAATATTATTCATTTAAATTTTTATCAAATGTTGCATTTAATCTTTTTATAAATAATAATCGTTTTAGATTGAACTTGAAAGATTGAATACTGCTACTGATGATATCAACAAACTTGAAGTTGATTTGGATGTAAGTATAGTTAAATAATTTTTGTTTTATGTGTTTTACACAAATAATATTTGATTGTACAACGAATTAAAATAACTATTTGCCTTCTTGGGGGATCAAATTAGTAGTAAGTCTTGAATCTGGTTGTGATTACATTTCATTGAGGTGATTGCTATGAAGCGTACGAGTAAATGGATAATGGCTTCAAAGATCATCTTTTAGTCATTTATAACATGGTCTAAAGAAACACTTTATGACTTGAAACCTCATTCCTACCCAATTTATCAAAGTGAATTAAGATGTACAAAAACATGATTATATTTCAGCCGCTGATTATTCAATAAACTTTTATTTTTAGGAAGCAAGAGCAACTTTTAGAGAATTACTTTGTGAATCTACATTAAAAATTGATACCTTAGCTAAAAAGCTTGGTACATGCATAGAAAAATCTAGACCATATTATGATGCTAGATTTAAAGCAAAAGAAGTAAGAAATATTTTCAATTAATATTGTTATAGTACATTCTATAATTGTTAATTCAATTTATACTTTAAGGCTTTACATGAAACACAAAAGGCTGCAATTAGATTTGAAAGAGCAAATAGTCAACATGCAGCAGCAAAAGAAATGGTTTACCTAGCTGAAGAAGGATTAAGAACAGAGGGAAGATGTTTTGATCATGCTTGGCAGGTAATTTCATATTATCTCAAAAAAATTCTTGATCCAAATTTTATAACGTTGAAAATTATTGTAGGAGATGTTAAATCATGCAACTGCCAGAGTTAATGAATCTGAACATGAAAGAGCTTTATCAGAAGCAGAACATAGACATACTACTGCTCTATATCATAAAGCAGAACATGAAGTTCAAAGATTGCAACGTGAACTAAAACGTGCAATTGCTAAATCTAGGTGTGTACCTAGTGCACCTTCTTTACAATTTAGCGAGTGAACGACTTTTTAACTTACGTAATAATGCATGAGATGTGTTGCATTTAATTTAATATATATACCTCAATTTTAGAACCTAATAGTTCAATAATTCTTAACATTTTTATTTATTTTCTTCCCATACAAATATTTAATGATTTATGTTTATTGTTTAATATCTTACGTTAATTTTATATAGATATTAGAATATTTATGTCTTTTGGTTTATATTCATGTTGGCAGTATGGGTGCACGTCGCAGCTTGCTTCTGATAAACAGTATCGCCTACAGGCACAACTTGCTCATGTTGTAAGTAGGATAGATATTATTTTTTTATTTTTTTACACGATATTTATTTTATGTTTGCTATGAATAAACCCTATTTTAACAATTGATTTTCTAAACTATCACCCTATTTATGCACAAATTATATTTTTACAAAATGTTTTATAGATAAGCATTTTTATAGAAAAATTCTGCTTTACTCATATATATATATATGCTTCATATACTACGTCTTATCACATATAATTCAAAACAAAATTTAATAAAAATAACAAGCTTTTCTTTAAAATGCCATGTACATTCTAAACTTTATTATTAACTGGTTTGTTACATAGGCCATATTATGAAATGAAAGCGCATTTTAATCAAATGCTGGAAGAGCAAAAGCTAAGAGTAAGTGCATTAGAAAGATCAGTGGGTGAAGCTAAAATGACTTATGCTGAAGCATTGAGAAATTTAGAAAAAATCAGTGATGAAATTCATAGGGTACAGTTATTTTCTCATTTCTTTTAAACCTATTTTTTTTTAACACGAAATAAATTATTATTATTTCTTACCTACAGACTAGAAAGTATGATGGAGTGGATGATTTTGATAAATCTCGGGATACCATTGACCAGCCTTCTCTACAACCAAATGCAGGAACTCCGACTGATTCTAGTGTTACTGGATCACCTGACAGTACAGATTATACCAGCGACGAATACTTACGCCTGCCTGATAAGCTGAGTCCTAGTACACAATGTCCTATCCCTGCAAGAGTAATTATATTTTATCATATCAATAGGATATATTGGATGACTTTATAAATATATTAATAACTTTTATTATATTTTTATCCAGATTAATAGAGAACCTTCTTCCGAATATTTGGGCCTAAGTAACTTAAATCTTTCATCGACAGAACCGCGGAAATATATAAAGCGAGACCGTCCAAAAAGCATTGCAACAACTGATACAAAACATATCATAACACTAAATCAAACAAGCTCTTCAACCTCACGATTGTCAGACTTATCAAATATTCTTTCTCCAATAGAGAAACGAGTGAAAATACAAACACCGGTGGATTCAAAAAACACTAATACTATTGTACAAAATGGAGAGGAATGGACAGAAATTAGCTTAAATAATTCTCCAGATGAAGTATATTACAATAATGAAGTATACTCGGACGAAGAGGATCAAATTCCTTATAAGCCGTTACCAATGGATTTAAGTCCTGAAAGTAATAATCCACCTACCAACAGTGCAAATATTCAATTATTCAGTGAAACAACTAGTCAAAAGAAATTAGTAACACAAAAGTCATTACCTACCATGTCGAAAGGAAACGAAGTTAGTTTAAGCAGTGAAAAAAAAGCGGAAGTAACGAGAAGTCCATCAGTAAAAAGTAAAAGCAAACTCGATAGTAGTTTAGCTAATTGGATAACCAGAAGTTCAGCTGGCGGCGAAGCTAGTGGAGGTAGTTCAAGTAAGTATATTTGACTATATATTTTTTAAAATACAATGCATCCATAAACCTAGATGCTAATTTGTATTAATTGCCATAGCAAGCTCGAGTAGAAGGCAGTCTCTTGATATGTTATGGAGCGCTGGTACGGGAGAACGGGTAAAAGAATTCCTCAATCACGGAATGATGATGTTGAACATATCTAGCCTTACAGAACGACGTTCTAACGAACCAAAGATAACAGAGAAAGATAAGGAAAAATGTGAGAAGTTTGAGAAAATAGAAGGAAAAGGAAAGAAAGTTCCTAGTCCATTAGAAAAAACAATGACCTATCTTAATGCTGACGAAGAAACATCCGATAGTGAAAGCTTAGCAAGGTGCGTATTGCTTTCTAAATTTTTTATTATATGAATCTTTATTTTTATTAATTCCATTGTATAAAAAATAGTGTGGAAATGTTAACTGAGGATCAGATTTCTTCGCTCATGATGGAACCTGACATGAATCAAGTATGTCAAGAAATTTTAGGGACACCTTTAGTTGAAGTGTGTCCATTATTACAGCAATTGCAACAACAACAATAGCACTCCTTTTCTTGACGTTACTGATTTAATCGAGTTGAGAAAGATACAACCATAAAAAATGTTCAGAATGATAAAGAAACGAATTAATTAAGCCATAATAAGGCTTTATTTATTATAAAAGTTAGTGTATAATTAGTTCCTGCACTTTTATTATGCATATATATTAGAAAAAGTTAATTTTCGAGCATGGATCTTTTTCTCGTATTTGACAGAATCATCACAATTCGAATTGCTCCATTAAATTGTTATATACAACATTTCACTCAAATTATACACGATTTGTACATATATGACGTTCATAGAAGTTTTAAATATCATATATCATTATTTAGTTTTAGTTATTGTTTTATGCAATATTTAATCAGTAAAAGAAGCAATATCTAACAAGTTATGTATTAAAAATATTTTTATTTATTTTCATAGTAGAGTAACTGTGAAAAGAAGAAAGCATGTGAGAGAGAGAGAGAAAGAGAGAATGAGTGGAAGAAATAATTTTTCCATCAAAGATCCACAGACTAGAAAATCTTTTGTCTTTCTGCGTTAAGAGTACAGCTATATAAGCAATTCATTTTTTATATTGCCAAGTATGCAAGAGCAAATGCCAGTCGAAAATTAAGGTATAACAATTATAATCTTCTGCTAAATAGAATTATTTAAGTAAGATAATATAATTCTAAATAGAAAATTGGCAGCTTTGACAAGCATGCTATTCCACATACCAAGCTTTAATATAATTGTAATAATGTTCATCTGCCAAGGTTCAGCAAAACATTTTTAATGAATCTTTCCTTGACTCTAATAATGAGATATATAGATAATATTTATCACTAAGTACCTTATAGTTATTAGAATATGTATGCAAATCATAATTAATATATTTGAATACTTGTCATACATGGATTTAGACAATCTAACCGCAAATCAGTTCCGTTCCAATGCCAATTACCTTATTATTAAATCTAAGTATGATTTGGAAAAAAGCATTTTGATGATAACTTAAGACTAACTCCTATCATTTTAATTATTATAATAAAATATCTTTGGATACTGATATTTTTAGAAAATGTTGGATTGTCTAATTACATTAAAGAGTACTCCATGAAAAATGCATGCGAAATACCACTTATAAAGAGTAATGTATACATATATATGTATATATACATATGCAGATATTATTTATTTTTATTTCATAATTTTCTGCGTAAACAGTTTATGGTAATATAGTAAATAAGACTAAAACAGAGTTTTCTATGAATAAACTAGGTCAAAGTTTAACAAATGGCCTTCTCATTATATACAAAAAATTATACCAAAGATGAGTGAAATACAACTTAAAATGAACAAAGAAATGCAATAAAAATATTTAATAGTGATTAATTAGAGTATTTGTCTTTCAATCTTATAAAACTTGAAAATGAAAGTATAATAAGTTTATATTGATTTGAGGCTGTTGCTTTTTTTCATCATAAAGGTTTTATAATTTGTGTGTATATATATATGTATATATAAACATAGATTGTACAAAAAGTATAAAAATTTATATCTTTTAATGAAAAGTATTTTTTTAAAGTGATTATTTTTGAATTTTTTATTTGAGAAATTTGATAAACAATCTTTTTAGTTGTCCATAAAGAAAAAACAAACTGAAAGATATATTAAATTCTTACTCTGTATTAAATTCTATTGTGATATACTAGTCATGATTATATAATTTTGTATAAAATACAAATTATTGAACAAACGATGTGAAATTTTAAAATCACATGTTATAAATAAACTATAATTAAAATTTGGAACCATTGCCGTCGAACTTGACATAATCATATTGATATCTTTAATGTGAATTGATAGTGATCATGCTCTTTAATATTTTAGATATTTTTTTTTTAGTTGTGAAAGTGTAACAAGGTTGACATTGCATATAATGCGAGTACATACTATGTGATTGTAAATATATAATGTTGTATATGTGATTGTAACTATGTATATATTATCATCTTCATTAAATTACAGTTGCAGAAATACACATGTAGCTAGACAAGTGTATTAAGTTCTTTATATATATTTCTATTACTCTGCCTTTAAAGATCTCCTTTTATTTTTTTTCTTTAAGAAGATAGAATCTAATATGTAAAATCAATTAATATCAATAAGTAAATTTTGGATTTCATCGTATTCAAATATTCAAACTCAGTCGAGCAAATAGTAAGCATTTTTGGAAAACTGATTCAAAAATTGCGGTATGAAAGGAAATCTCAAATCACGGATAAACCTAGAAGTATATATAAACTTTTGAAAATTAATTAATTAATTAATTAATTGACAATTACGATTGCAATATGTTTACGATTACCTGGCGTGTACATAGGCGACAAAAACGTATCCGCAAAATATTTGAAATAACGAACTGTCGATAGTTGCTGCGACTACTGTTCGAAACAATCGGCGTTGCGATCGTTCAGGAAAGAGAGAGAGAGACAGATGACTGAGAAATCAAAATGGCGTCGCGTGCACGGTGCCGATAATTTTCATTAGAATGTTCGTTATTATTTTTTGTGCACGATACAATTAAAACGGGAGCAATGTTACCTGTTTAGACTGTGCGAGACTCGACGGAATCTCGTGTAAAGTGTCGTAGAGCAATATCATTCGCGTGGCGCTCCGATTTTCGGCGTAACTCACTCGACAACGATTGTGCGAGACAACTAAGGGGAAAAAGTACTGTTTTGCGTATGGCTTTCAAACTGCACGAACAGTTTCGCTTCGCCGATAACCTTGTTCTTGGTGGTGAACGTCACTGACATGGCGAACGACGCGTGTTTCATTTTCGTGGATCGTGAAACCACGGTGAACTATGTGCTTTGACGTACACGGGTGAGATCCAGTTCCGTTCAAAGACTTGCAAAGGTGTGGAGACGACGTGTTTGTTAGCCACCATGGCGGTGAATCCGCATGATATGGACGGTTTTATGCCGCTCCTGTCAACGACGGACATCAAGAAAAAGTTAAACGTTGGTAGTTTACTGTTGAATTATTTGGGAGACGCGACGAAGAGTATCGAGTGTCAAGACATCGGACAGTTTATCGACAACATCATACCGTGGTTAAGCAACGGCAACCCCAAGGTAACGAATCTCTTTTATAATCTTCCCTTTTATGCATTAATATTATTCAAACATCCCTGTAGGTAGCTGATTTATTAAAACAAAAAGAAAAAAAGATATTGTATTCTTTCGTCGTAGCTTAACTCTAAGTAAAGAGTGAATGAATCAGCGAGTAACCATCGTCATCGGGGTTTGTTGTCAAATAATACATTTTCATACGTTCAAACTTCTTTACTGTTCTTTTAAACGTTGACAATGTATGTCTATTGTTTGTTATGTAAACAAAACCATGCAAGAGATCTGTCAGCTTCTTACCGTTTACTCTTTGGAGTAACTCATTCATGCCATTTAGTATTTATGGTGTGCAGAATCTCAGTGCACGGAACGGAACGTAATGAAATGCAAGGTTCTTAATAAAAAATGTGACTCGAAGGAATCAGCAGGGTGTGCTAATTTACGTACAGAGAGAGATGCTCATTTATTAAATTTATACCTACTTGTCAGGATACATGTTCAATTAATTGCTGAAATACCCTCTGAACGGTTTATAGAACCGTAAACTGTAGCCGAAACATTGAGAAGTAAGTTGCAATTAGCGAGAATGATCAATGACATTTTAAATTCTCCCTCGGGCCAAAAAGACATACGTGTTTGCGTATATTTTATTTTGGTCGACCTATATTTTCTGCGTGCACTCAAAACTTTCTATATGCTCGATACTCAGGAATGGACGATGCTACTCGCGACAGCAGCGTGATCGATTTGTAAATCAAATTTGAATTTACGTTTGGCCAAACGTAAGAGGAGGAGGAAAGAATTTTTCGCGGTCTTCAAGTATGATGGAAGAGGACAAGTGTTGCATGAGACTTGCTTTAGACAAGGATCTTACGAAACTTTAGTCCGTGCAAGCTTTTAGTTGCTTAATCTTCTAGCGAGAGATTGAGATTTATAAGTATTATCAACACCAATTTTTATCCTTCGTATCTTCGTTAAATAATTTTCACCTTGTGTTGTGTCAACTCTCCTTAATTAAAATATTTAATAGAAACTGGCAACAACCAATAGTAATGGTAATTATGTTTTAAATTTGATTTATTATCATCAGATTATTTTGCATTCGACTGTAAATTGTTTAATCTTAAATTTATGATATTATAACCATAATTTGCATAAGAGAGGTTACGTATCGTTTCAGGTCATCTATCAATTGGTGTTCTTTTTTATATTAAGAATTATTTCTCCAGAACTAAAAATCAGTAACACATTCTCAGTTTCAGTGTTATTCGTATTTTAACCAGTTACTCCCAATTACAATAATCGTTTGCATCACGAGATTTAAATGAAAACGATTACTTACGACAAGATTGGTTTCTCGACAAGATGCTGCAAAACTTGAGCTGGTTCTGCATCAGGAACGTATAAGGGAAAAACTTTCACACCATGTACGTAAAGTGTCCTTTGGTACAGTGTGTCACGTAGTATGTTGCTGAACGATCGGCGTTTAATCAAAGCTATCGCATTCACAATCGGTTGAATGTTCATTGGCAATAGATAAAGAAACGTTGGATGCGAGAATATCTTCAAGGAAGAACATGAAAATACACAACGAATCGACACACGGTTCAGAGAGACCATCAAAACCTAGAGAGTCGGTAGGCAGTTTCGTCGAATCCATTTGTATGTACGTGAGTACAATCGTTCCCTAATAAAGACAATCAGGCCAGAATATTCTCGACGTCTAACTCATGAAGTGTTTAATCATATTTGTTGTTCTCCAACCAAGATGCGGTAGAAAACATTCTGGACATAATTATGGTTATAATTATTTGAACACCTCACACAGTTCGATCAGAAGATTCATATTTTTGTCATTTCACATCTTTTCTCTTTAAACTCAAAAAGAATTCTCTTTGAATTTAAACTGGACAGTTTTAATGGAACATATTTAAAGTTGAGTTAATTCAAGAGACAATTTTTATTCCAATTGAATTATTGTTTTTTTATTTCTATTAATTAATACTATTTATTATTTTATTATTTTAAATTCATTTATTGTATACAGTTGCCTGAGACAGGGTAAAAGACCAGAGTTGTATATTTTATGTACTTGTAGTCATTTGGAAGTGTCTAAATGTTTATGGATGGCAGTGTATTTGTATTTCTATTTACTGTGGAAGTATGTGGTCAATGAATAAGAACGACACGAACAGAGGTTATATATAAGGTAATTAACTGCAAGAATTTTTGTTTCGTGTGTTATACAAGTATTTTTTTTTTTTTTTTTTTTTTTTTTTTTTTTTTAATTAACAGGCACTTGAGGGAAAGTTGTGAAGTTAAATTCCTCAATTCTTTCTTACCATTTCCGGGCGAGTTTCTACGAACTCGCTATTTATCTCGTGAGAGAATCAAAAAGGAAACGAACCTCTAGAACAGTTCCTCTTGAAAGTAACAGACGCATTGACTCGTTGGTCAAAAGTTGGACACTTGAGTTGATCAAATCGGCATGGAATGACATCGGTGTTCGTGTATATTGAAAAATTGACACTAGCCAAATTTCACTAGGCCAATAAGCTTACATCATCCTGCTCCGACACTGCATGGAAAGAAAGAAGAGAACATGCCCTTCGAAACGATGAACGACGTGCAATTGACCAAATCGTTGTTTGCGGTTCAAATTCAGCTTCGTGCATAATGTATGAGCTACCAATCCCCTTTATACTACGCACGGTACATTTCTCCGGTTGTAATGTACGAATAAGCATGCTAAGCAGGCATATTCAGAAGTATACTTGCCCGTTCATTTCTATATTTAAAATAGCTTTTTATTGTTGTACGTGTTATTGTGCCGTTCTTAAGTTTTTCTAGCCATTGATTAGCATGCAAAGAGAAAGAAAATCTCGAGCTAGCGCTACAATCCGAGTATTGTGGAGATACCAAGTGGAAATGATTATACGGATAATTCAGAAACTTCACACATCGTGGAATGAATTTTCGCTACTCCTACGCATGAATACGGTATTGATAACACGAGAGAATTTTCATTTTATAAGTAGGATAGAAAGTAATAGCTAATCGTATATCATTATCTACCACTTGTTGCTGAAAGCTCGCTGTTATTTTTGAAATATCAACTTAACATGCGAAAGAGTTGTTGAAATGGGAACTTGTTCGTATCAGAGATATGATGGATCGTTTCGAAGGTTCAACTTTCTTGTAGGATTATGAATACTGAAGATGGCTTTAGAATTACTAAGATCTTCAAAAATGTATAATATATCGACTGAATGGGATAGTAGGGAGTTTATTATTTCATTGAGAAAGGTTAATCAAGGAAAAAATGACAAAGGCGCGCTCCTCCGATATTTGTTGGAAGATTTCGCGTCACATCTTGAGAGAATAGGAAATGATGCATTGGTCGTGGATTGAAGAGAGGTCTCGCTGCTTCTTAACGAAGGTGCTGTGAATAAGGCACACCAGACCACCTTTCGTTTTTAATTTTCACCGAGCCCACCATTGTCGAAATTTTTGGCAGCAAGCCTGCTACGTGATAAGCCTTCCTATTTCGTTAGGATACTCTCTATCGATCTAGACTAAAGTTTCTTATGTTGCGGCTCCACTGGACTTTTCTTCTAGACCCGATTCATCTCGGAAACTTTATTTTTCAATTATTCCGATGGCACTTAAACCTATTAAAATTTAAATTCTAACAAGTAAATTGCAACAAGTTTTAAAATAGAATCTTATAACTTGAAGTCGATTAATCGTAAAATTTAAATTCGCAAAGAACTCGGACTGCATTTAGACTAGGTCAGTAGCTATTAATTAAGACGGTTATTGATTACTACAGTGTAATAGTTGAAGATTGGAGGCCACTAGAGAAAAACATGATCGCTTAAACCTTTTATAAAAGAACAATTTTAAGATTAAATATCAAGTTATCAAGTAGTTCTACATACAGTTAAATTAAATTAAAGTTCTACATACAGTTAAATTAAAAGCAATACAATATTAATTTTAATAACATAAATAATTAATATTATTTGCTTCTTACAAAACATTATCTGTCTTCAAAAGTTTATATTATATTAAAATTCTTTTTTACATTAAAAGATAAATAAATCAACAAAAATGGACTTATCATACTTCTCTGTGGTCTTCGAGGAAACAAGGTACTAGAAGGTAGTCATAAGATATATTCTGAATATTTCCGCATGACCTGCCTCATATCTCGTTACAATTGAATCACAATGCGTCTCATTATGGTAGATCTTAACTGTACCATTTTTACAAACCATCGGTGCACCGTATCGGTGTCAAGGACACAGGACAACGTTAACTGCGGCCCATAATTTCTCTCTCTCTCTCTCTCTCTCTCTCTCTCTTTTCCTCTGACATTGTTCCGTTCTTTTTCTTTGCTGCGAACGTTTCCTTTTTCGAATTTAAAGCATGACATCACTCGCGCCTTGCGGTGATCTCGATGCTTTTTTACACGTACTCGCGTTAGTTTGTGTTACTTTGTGCAACTTGCATAACTATATGCTACCAGAACTGGTCGCGCTCGATATCTCGTGCAAAAGGTCGCCGTAAAAACGGTAGATATCTTGATAACGCGAGTTGCAATTTGAAACGACTGGAGTAACTGCTGGCTGTTACTCCATAAATTATTAATAGCCGCACAGTGACAATTACGCTGCTAACTGGATGCACCGGGGTTTCGCTACGAAAATCAGGCTTGCATATGTCTTCTTCGTGATGAATCAGAATTTAAAAACGAACGAAATGTTCAAATGTTCAGGTCGCTAGGAATGTCATAGGGAGAATCATAGTGAGAATCATTCTACGCCTCTATACACACAGATTTCATCCTATTTTATTCACGTTACACACTGGTAGCCCATTATCTGATTATGATTGGTATTTATTAAATCGATATTTATTTCTCGTTACATCATTGACGCAGTGCGGTTTATCTCGTTTTGGTCATAATCGGTTGTTATTAAATCAAAATCCACTTATGCCATTAAACAATGTCGTCTCCAGTGAAGAACTTACCCGGACAATACGGTCTGACAGTAATCGCTCATTTTACTTATTACGTCAGCTCTCGCGCTACTCTAGGCGAATACGTGACACAAAGTCCATGTTGTACGATTAATAATTGTATTTTTTTTTAAGCATCGATGTCAGCCGAACTAAGAATAAGGAATTCGTAACGACCGAGTGATAACGAAACCGCAAAATCATCATACATTCAGCGTGAAGAAGCAGACCAGAGTGTTATCTGTTTGCTCCGATTCGTCATTCCTTAAGAGGATAGTAAGGAAACTTCTACCTACAGGAGATCATTCTCGCAAATAGCCTTTCCTGTTTGTTGTTCGACGTGTGTCGACGCTTTGCAACAAAAACTACAAATGCATTTCGCAGTAAACGTCGTTTCTGCGAGAGAAACAAGGAGCAGTAGCCGCCTCCCACGTGGTCCTAACAGTTTTAACGGGCCCTGTTCCCAACTTTGACGAGTAAGACCAACTCGCCCACACGTTTTGCGTCTACGCACCGACTTCGGTACGTTCTTCGAAGCATCGTGCACATCCGATCTATTGTTATCTTCTCTTAGTGATCTATTTGACAAAGAAGAGACGACAGATTTTGAAGATATAGTTCAAGTCTGTCTGACGTCGATAGTCTTCATTTTTGATGTGCATGCAGATCAGTGGCCAATTTTTGATCAACCTTTTCTGTCTTTTTTTTTCAACATCGAATCAGGAGTTCTCCGGAGTAGCTGATTTATCGGATGAAATTCAAGTTGCATTGATGCTCTCTCATTTGCAAGTTCAAATTAGAACTTTGAATGCTGATCTACTCATGAAAATATTCCATTGTTTTTTGAAAATGATTTTAAGGTAGGGAAAGGGAACTGCTGAATGAAGAGTGCAAGACACATTCGGGTTATCAATTTAGTTGAAATTTCGAACGCTGATAAATTTCATATTATTATTAATCGTACTTTTAAGCTTTCTATTTTTCTTTGACGAAACGTGCAACGAGAAGTTTCATTGTTTAAAAGTCAATACAAAGTTTCAATTAAATTGATGATCATCTGAACATTTTGCATCTGCTCTGTCAGCTCCCATTCTTCTTTCGATTACTTTAGAAAAATGCTGTATAAAATAGTTATCTCCTCCAAATGCGCTAGTTCAGTAGCAGATGGTTCATCTAGATTCATCGAGATTAACCACGTTCGAGCGAATGCCGTTTACCGTCTCGAGCAGACTGTTAACGATTAAACTGCGTGCTAATTATATGAATGTTAAGACAGAAAGAGAAACGAAAAGCCTCGGCGTTGAGCAATGATGTCACAGCCAGACGACAACCCTGAGAGAACGTTTACCCCGCGACTCTAAAATAGGTTTATATGCCTATGTATAGCGCTTCGTTAAATGTATTTAAACTGTCGCCGAGTAATGGACGCTTTTGCAGACAGTGACATTGGATTTGCCGTGTGCACTTGAGACATCGGGTTCGACCCGAGGAATATTGCCAATGCCGATTGGGATCGAACGGCCGTTGCTGCCACTGCTGCTGACTGGCTGGGAGGAATATTCATTTGGCCCTTTCGTTATCGTCGACTGGGGTTTACTTTTGAGGGGTTCTACTACGATAAATGCACCGAATGCTACACTTGCACTTTCTATATTAATCTGCTGCTTGTCCACCTCCCGGAGGAGCAGTTCGTTCACCCTCGAATCCCAGGTCGATCTAGCAATGTTCAACATTTTCTGTACATGTCGACCAACGTACAGTTATAAATGCATTAGATGATGTAACAATCTCGCTGTTGTTTTACGAAGAATGTTGTACATTCTCTACGTTCTCTTTGGATCCTTAAATTTTCATAATTGTAGGATGTTTTCGTCTTGCTAAATTTTTTTAAAAATAACAGCAAGAATGATAGTGATGTTAATGATAATAATTGTAGAATATGCTAAAAAACTTGATGTATTTTTAATCACTTCAATGATACATACGTATATTCACGCTATACTTTTATAAATTATCGATTAATTAAATGGTAAATTGTATTTCTTTAAATTTGTATCTGAGAAGTGTTTTTATATTTTTAATAATTGATGAAAATTCGTTTCCTTCACAGGCTGAAAACGATTCCCAGAAAAGAAATATTTTTGCGAAATGAAAATTTAAAAAAGAAAGGGAAAAATATAAACGGTAGATTATTTTAGAAGAAATTATAAATACTCCTTCGTAAGAATCAATGATGTGCACAGTCAACTTACTGAATTTCACCAGTGAACCACATGCATAAGAGGTTTTTATTGATTTCGCATGTAACCACGAAACCGGAATGCGTGTAATTCGCTCAAACCTCCGTAATTATGTTTTGACGAAAGCGCAGAGGCAAAAGAAAAGGGTGGAAAAAAGAAGGCGAAAAAAATGCCGTGAAGTAATCATTACGAGTGCACGTGGAGAGCTCACAGACGAAGTATAATTACGAGCAAGAGGGAAAGTGCGAGGGGTCTACGATTTTTTAGCTTTCAGGGAAGCAGAGTTTATCTTGCCTGGATCAATATGCCCTGAACCCTCTGATGCAGCGTAAACGCGGTGCAGGAAACATTAACCTCCCTTAAACTGGCAGGAAATCTTGATTTAGAAATATGTTTTTTAATTAACACGCGATACGTTACACGTATTCCTTTTTTTTCCATCAACCTTGATTCGGTGTTAATGTAATCACTGCTATTTTTGTGAGTTCGTCGTCCTATGTACAAGTCATTAGACAAACTGATTTTCTGCGTACAGATTTTCTCGCTAAGTCGTTAATTAATCTCTCGTCACAAGAGCGCATATAAACGTCTTCTGTGTTGAGTAAATTAGCCAGCAAACCCCGATCGCCTTGGTAGGATGGCTAGAAAGTCATGGAAGATTTAGAACGATTTCTGTATGAACGAAAGGGGACAATTGTTCCGCTATAATCGTCGATATATGTGACATAGATCTTAAAACGATCCTTTTATTCTGTTGTTCCAGGTCGTTCAGAATGGTTTAGAAATCCTCACGTTTCTCGCAGATCGAATGGGTCACGACTTCAAGCCTTATATTTCCACTATTATTCAACCAACAATAGATCGACTAGGTAGGTGTCTTGAACTTTCTTCTGATTATTTGTCACGTGTACTTATAAATTATTCTTAATGAAGGAAACTGAACTTGTGTGTTGCATTGAAAATTATTTGCTCACGGAATTATCAACTCGTGCGATTGTATAAATGTAGTTTGGCAGTATATCGTATTCGTTTGTTTTATAATGTTTTGTTAGCTGGACTTCGTCTCGTGCTTTTTGAATCGTTGATCGTGGTTAGATGTGCTCCGGATGAAATAGGCACAGAACTTCAGCTGCGTATTACGGGATGAGATATTATGACGGAAGATATAAATATACGCAGAACCGGTCTCTGCAAGTTTTGTTTCCTTTAACTTGCTTTAGATAGTAAGAAACGCAATTAAGAATATCGATGATGTGTCCGATAGGTGACAGTAAAGATGCGACACGGGAAAAGGCGCAGCTAGTACTTCTTAAAATAATGGAGAAAGGATGTATGTCTCCTCAACAACTTTTGGACAGACTACGACCGGCTTTTAATCACAAGAATGCCAAATTACGAGAAGAAGCTCTAATTCTACTGACTACGACGTTGAATGAGTAAGTATGACTTGTTAGAGAATAAAAGAGACAGCTAGATAGTCGTTGAAATATTCGGTATAGTGTAACAATAAATCCTTTTACAGACACGGAGCTGATGAAATGATATTGTCAGGAGTGATTCCAAGTATCGTGAAGTTGTTGTCGGATCCATCTGAAAAAGTCCGAGAGACTGCTTTAAACACATTAGCGGATATCTACAGACACGTTGGTGAAAGATTGCGCGTGGATTTACAGAGAAAGCACAATGTACCGCAAGCTAAGTAAGTGAAAAAGCGAAATCGATTCCTGGCTTCTCGCCAGCGTTCGTTAGATTAAATGGTAGTCTTTTAAATCTTCTATTGTTGACCATTTTACTTGGAGAAACATGAATCATCAATGATAAGAATCTTACTAGCTAATTTTAATCACGTATGTTGAAATCAGCTAATTTCATTCGATCTTGTGTTACAGATTACTGCTGTTAATAGAGAAATTCGATCAGCTGAAAGCTGCTGGCGACCTGCTGCCTCTGGCAATGTCTTCGGACGGTGAGTAAATTCATCGAATTTCCTTCTCGGCAGGTATCCAGTAAATTAAGTCAGAAAAGGCATAAAAACCAATGCCACGCGCGTCACCTCCGTTATGTTATTCAAGCTGTATCGTGCTGCCATCCCGCAGCCATGAACGCCATCGCGTTGAAATACCTTCGCATTCGAGAAGACCAACCTTCATTCTTCCCTTCTTTGCCTCTTACTCTCTCTTTTCTCTCTCTCTCTCTCTCTCTCTCCTTCTCCCTTTATCTCCTCCTCTCTCCTTTGTTCACGTTACTGGTACACACGATGAATATTTAGCAAGGACCGTTTGTTCTTCAACGTGATAAGAATATTTACTTAATTCAGCACGGCAAAACATAGGCAATTTGAATGTAATTACGTCGCACTGGCACGTTTTCTGCCCGAACTTCTGATTTGATTGTAACCAACGTGTACATTTCGATTTTTCACCTGTGTAACAGTTTACACAGCGTTTCATTCCTCGAGATTGATTTCTCCGGCAAATGTGGGCATAATGTCCTTAAGAAAGAAAACAAAAAGAGGTACCTACACTCGAGACGATTAAGGGATCACGTCTTTGGCCAATTCGTGAAAGAAATACCAGTGGTTTTTGTCGATCGTAATTTCTGCGGAGACTGTGGAACACGTTCTCAAGCAATAAGATCATTCGATGAAGCGATCCTTTATAATTATGTATCGTTTTTGGAGGGAAGCTTCGGAGTATGAGAAAAATTCTGCCTCTTGCATAAAGTGTCATTTCCTTGAGCGGGACAATATTACTAATTCGCGTTATCTATTCTAAGACATTACATAATATTACATACACCGATAGGTACGGTGTACTGTGCAATATCGGCGGTGTATTGTTTCAAACGCTCTCTGTAATTCATACCGTAAAGCCGTCCTGCTTCAAACAAACGGCCTTGTAATATTGTAAGACTACTGCCAGGGTGTTCGAATTTCGATTGCAAATATTACATATCTCCAGCAACCGAATACTTAACATATTAGTTCCAAAGTTGCGAAAAAAAAGGCAACTTTATGATACCGGTAGTAAAAAGTACAAGTAAACCGAGACTTTCGATGAGTCACGATGCACATACATGCATTCCATTGTATAATTAATCTTTGTCCCTTGATAAAAAATGTGCCGATACACACTTTTCTTATGTAACAATATAATGAAGGAATATACACCTTGTAAGTAATCTTGAAAGTTTCGAAGAAATTGTGTCGATGCATTCTCGCATATATTTTTGTGATACAATATACTTATCAAGATAAGAAATTAATATTTTTTGTAAAAATTTTATTTATCTTTCAGATAAAAGTATTCTTAATCTTAAGCTGTATCTAGTATATTTTTCACGACCAATAATTAGTAAAAAGGTACGATGATCATAATCGTTTCTTCTATTCTACGTCTCATATTTGCAAGCGACAATACATCTGCATTTAAAGACAGAATGCATTTCTTCTTCTCTGTCACTTAATCACGATTAGGTCATACTTGGGCTTGGCAGGAGAATTACGGTTCTTCGCTTGATTTCAGCTATATTAATAGAACAAATTACCATGAAGATGTAACATCGATCTCATACGCGATTTCCTGTCCTATTTTTCTTCCGACGAGTCGCTGTATAATTTAAATTGTCACGAGTTAAAAATTCTTTTTCCTTTCGTGAAACCCACAAAAAAAAAAACAAAGAAATACATCACGTTTTTTCGTCTTTAGCAAACGCTTGTCATATGATAATGCCGGCATTTTCCTCAGTTGTACGGAATTTGCAATGGGGTATTTGTATACAACTTAGCGCCACGAGTATCCTTGTACGCGGTATGTGACACGAAAAGGTTAAACGAACATGGCGCTACGGAAAATTTGCATATGTCTCATTTTCGCTCTCTCTTTCTTTCTGACCTGCCTCTGAGGTGGAAGGATGTTTCGTGTCGAATCAGTATTATACCGTCTGATTTCTCCGTCGTTTTATATCGTGCCGTATTTTACATCGAGACAACTTATTTCTTACATCGGTTGATTCATAATTTCATTTAAACGGTTTAATTCGTTCAATCTCGTTAGCCTTATCTCGCCGGTGATGGCAAGAAACAGCGTTTTTTCTTTACGAGACACGATAGGAATCTCTAAGGTGTATTTCTGCCGCACCGGTTTCTCGGCAGAGAGATTATTCACCCTACCCTTCACTGCTCGATCGAAATTAGCACCCACACCGTTCAGCTTGAACTCGCCTTCTTATTGTACGACCTTACCCTGAGGACAGCGCGCAAGACGCGTGGTACACGTGCACGAGAGAAGTGAAAGGTAGGGTGGTAACGTAGATTTATCTTCATATACCGTGCACAGTTTTACGGTGCACCGTTCTGTGTTCTCCGTGCATGATCAGATATTAAACGCAGGATAGCACGCTGATGCCCTTTTTATCCTCTCTCGTTAACTCTTGCTGACATTCTGCGCCGGCTCGCGGTACAACGTTCGCGCTTAGCCTATTGACAAAAGCCGCGAGTCCGCAGGAGACAAGTAGCAAGGCATCGTGCTAGAGACTATCGTGGATAAAAGACTACCAGCGTTGAAACGCAAGAAAACTGAAAGTAACGACCTGGCTGAGAAGATTCATCGTTCATTGTACACGCTTTCTTGTAGCACTGGTGATGTCGGTGTGAAGAAAGTGTATCGTGTGTGTGAAAGATCTTTCGTTTCTCCAAATCAAGCAAAACAAGCTCCCCCTCGAGCGTATTCATTGGGAAAAAAAAGACTCGATCGACTAATTTCCTTAATAGAATAATAATTGTTTGCTTGATCCACGATACTCAACTTGCCTGAAACGATAAAACCACATTCTCGTCCGATATCGTGTACACACAGTCTGTACGTAATATTATGTAATATTGAGGATAATATTATCATGTTCAAAGCGTGTCGTACGCGTAGGCGATTCTACTTTTTCTTCTCCTCAGCAACGTTTAATAACTGTTCCGTGGAATTGGCGTTTCGTGTTTTCCTTTTTCTTCCATCGGTTCTTGCATCGTAGCTACAATAGCAGTTAGCGAAACAATGAGAATCACGCGCACGAATACGCGCGAGACATCAGAGTTTCTTCTCTCCCTTTCTTCTCTCTTTGCAGCTTTCTTCGATGGGAAATCAGAATCACCGACGTATTTTGCTGATGGATAAGAATAATAAATAACATTACTTTCACCAATGAATGACAGACGGTGTAAATACGATTTCTGGAGAAATTACCGTGACTATATCTCGTTTTCTATCCATTATTTATTCTGCATTCGATCCGCACTCAATTTCTAAGAAGTTGAAGAGCAGTGGATCGTCGCGACTCGTCGAGGAGGAAGGTATAATAATAATACAACTCAGTATTGTCTCGTACACATTAATCATACCAATGATCTCCTCTCTCGTTTAATTACTAATATTTTCGCCATACGTGCAAACGTAGATGTTCGCGAATTCATCGAGGAAAGATGATTTCCAAATTAAGAAGAATGATCGGTTAACTTTTCTATTTTTTTTTCTCTCCGTTCCTCTTTTTCCCTTTGTCACTCGTTCCGAATTGTTATGACCTATAAAACGATACTTTTTGTCGTACTTTTGTTCGTACTTATCTGAAGCACGTTCAATGGCGCGTTTAAAATGATATGAATCAATATATGAGCACATACTCCGTATTATTTAAAGGCTGTTCCATTTTAATCACGGAATGAAGATTAAGCAGACGTTAATTGCATCTTTAATTCGAAACATGTAATTACGGCGCTGGGGTAGTAGCTGCAGTTCAGATTATTTCTTCATCGGAGCATTATTGCTCTGCCGGCCGGGACCTCCTTCTTTCACGGTCCTGTTTGCATTAACTTCTTGCCGCAGAGCGAGGGGGAACTCTCGATGACGGTACAAGCGGTTTATTACAGATAAACATTGTAATTGCGACGGCGATCCACTTACTTTTCTTCCCATGCTGCGGTAGATCCCGAATTTAATTATATCTCCGTACACCAGCAACTGGTGTTAATCGTAGATTGTCAGAATCTTTTGTTGCATCATTTCAGCAGGTGGTTGCGGTTGAATTTTGGACGAGGGATCCTTAAACGTTTCCCATCAGAGATTCAATTCAGAGACAACCGGGGACAATTTTTACCTTATTCATCGTACGATCTGTTTCTTGCTCGCATTAACATTAATCTTCGTTTACTCCCTCCATTCGTATCGTCGATCCTCCATAAACGCGGGGAAACGTTTAAATGACTGCAAATTGAATGGAACCGCATTAATCAGTCACCTTGTTTTACACCTGGGTCCAGGACAATTTGTTCGTGCTTTCGCAATCAGGTCAATCTGCTCATTTCGCTCGGCTTTCTTTTTTCATTTTGATTCGATCGCCAATATGGTATGCATTTAATTATACTTGTGATAAATCAATCGATAACACAGTCTTAATTTAAAAATCTCGAATATAGCTTGACACATATGGAAAGCGAAACTGCAACAAGAAATAGGTTTATTATTAGCATTTCTAGCTCGGATTTCTGGTACAGATAACTTAAAGTATGATATTTATATCATTGTCCATAATAAATATGTGTACTCTTCTATGTAACAAGTACGAAAATTAAAGATACATGGAAAATTGATTCTGCTGGAACAGAACTGAATTAAGCAACATTAATATTAGAATTATCAAAATAGAATATATATCAAGTATTTAAGTAATCACGAATGATAATGCATATGTATAATAGTAATTAATTTCTCTCAGATTTTTAAGACTGTAATCGAAAGATAAATTGTTGAATATTTATAGTACAGAGTCAAGATGACTGCTGATTCGATTTTTCAGCAAATTTACATAGCCACGAATAACAACACCGCTCTCGAGAGAGTCTTTAAAATATATGAGGCTGCTGTAATCGAGAGATGGGTTCTCGAATGTTGTTGGTCCCTCGATTTGGCCCCCATCGAGGGGCACCCGATAGGGGAAGGTCCCCTTCCTCCTGTCCAACTTTAGTCTCGGGTCTCGCGACCGTCTCACAGCGCTTACGGGAGTTTGTAAACGAGTCGCCATTTAGTAACGTGAGAGACGGGTGTCTCTCCGCGTCTCTCTCCTGTCTTTTCGAGATAACCTCGTTGGATAGTTTCTTCGAAAAAAAACGTATCTAGAATCTTGACGATACGGGCTGCTCGATGATCTTCATCGTATATTCTTTTTTTTTTTTCTATGTCACGGGTCGAACACGATCTGGCCAAGAGTATGACATAGTATGTTCTAAGCAGTACTTGTTACCATTCACGGACAATGGACAAGGACGATCGTTTCAGTTTCTACTCATGCGTTTGTTTACCTGATCAGACATAACCGACGAAATACATCGTCGTTACGACATCTCACAGGTGGAGTTACCGGGAGAACGACTCGTTGTAGAAACGTCCGCAGTGTTAGTTGCCCTCGATCGTTCGAACGAAACTGCAACATTATTTTACGCGAATTATCGCCTACCGTGTTTACTATGCTAATTCGATACTGTGCGATAAAGATTATACCAAGGTAGTGCAACGTAGTCGTGGCACGAAAAAGAAAATATCGTCGCCAGTCCGTTGTTCTAGTGGAAGACGAGCTAATTCCTTTGTTCTGTATTCTCCACTCGATGAGTTAACGGACGTGTGCCGTTTGAAAAAAATATGGAGGAGCTATCGAATATATCGATATATCGTGTCCTGGGAAATAGTGATCACGATTAATGTGTTTCGAGATGGAGAAACAACGAATGAATTTGTTTCTCTGAAAGAAGATCATTGCAGATTCTCGTTTCATCGAGAACAATGTGTTTCAAGTGCAAAATCTTCAAACAAACTTTGTTCTACCGTGTTATCTCTGCGAGATCGACAGAAATGAAAAGTGATCAACGATTAAATTATTGACGCGTGCTTACTTTCACGTGCAATTTCGCTTTCTTCAAATGACTTTCTGAAAATTTTCCTAGTGTTCCCAGTTCTTCGGTTTTATTTTCTATTTTTCCCGTCTTGAATAGTGTGACATGTTTCTGAAAGACAAACTGAGAATCTTTATGTGATCTTCGTTGTCATTATAATAAAGCATAAATAAAGCGTGTTTGTACACGTGTGTTCTAATGAGTTACGTAGTAACTGCCTGTGGTTCGTGTCCGTGACGCAACGATCCTTGAAAATGCAATTTATTTTTCTTTTTCAATCGCTTCGTCAATTTGTCTCGTTCATCGATTGTGGAAAAGTTTCAACGAGAAACGGAAACTCGGAATGTTGATTGAGGAAAAATCTTGACTAACCAAACATAACGAGGATGCTGCATGCGTTATCTGTAACGTGAGAAAATAACCCTCTCGCGTCTCATTGCCGTGCTTATTACGAGTGATATCGTGAATGCGAATCTAGATTCTTACCCAGCGCGCTGCAACGTGTTGAAAACGCTGTTCGATATTTCACATTCGCGTTAGAATCGGTTTTTACACACTTCTACGTGATCATTGATTATTATTGCATTCGCATTTCTGATCCCCTACGTAACAGTAATTATACCCGATGAATGGAAACCTGTGTTAATTGTGAAACACCGCGTGGACTTGATATGGCTGACGTCCTCCAACCGTTAGAGTCGAACGAAACTTTCTTCCGACATTGTTCGATTGTTTTTAGATTGTTCGAATGTTGATGTATGTCAGAAGTAAGAAAATTAACAAATAAACATTACGTACGAAGTGAAAATGATTCTGTTTATCCAGAAACGTGTATTAGACGAAGAATTTCACGTAGTGATTCAAGAAATGAAAGTCGATAATAAAATTCCAAAATCATGATGGAATTTTTTTTTTTTCTTCTCTTTATCGATTAAAGATCAGGATAATTTAAATCTTTATGCTGTCGAAGAATTTCATCGATAAGAAGTTTGCATATCCGAGTTCCCTGATTAAAGAAGTAGCGATTAAAAAGTCGGTAATTAGTTACGAAAGTTCTCTGCTTCGTTAAAGAATAATGCAAATCACTTTCACTGACAAACATGCCGATTATTTCGTTCGTTCTAGACTCAAGGAGAAACGTGAACTCGGAGGAATTGCGAGAGTTTTCAGTTTTCTCTAAGCGAATATCTTTTGTTTCTCGTGCGAAGAATATCTCGTTAATAACTTTAACAAACTTGGCTTCCGAGTGTGTAGAATCTTGATTGATATCATGTAAATGCAAAAGGATGGCGAGAAGGTATATTTAGCTATGCCATAATGAAGACTATTCATACTATGATGGTGTTTTTCCAAACTGTTAGTGTTAAAGTATAAACTACACTTTGTACTTTGCAAGATGTTGCAAGATCGTGTTATTCAGTGATTTCGATATAAAAAAAAAAAGAAAAGTCCTCTTCATTACGATGAACGACACTGATATGTTGTTATCAAGCAACCATCGCTGCTTGCACAGAGGATTAAAGAAATATCCCAGTATCGATAAAAAACTATGGGATCCAAGTAGTAGATGGATTCTTCAGTGGGATAATATCGTAAAACATCCAGGTGCTCGAGCAAGAGGTTGCCATTGCGATATTCACAAACCACCATGGCTATACCCAGATTTAGGTATAAAGTTTCCAGAAAAAAATAAATCTCGTCTGAGAGAACAAGATCTTTGATCGTAATAGAATCGAATAATTTTGTTACATCTCTAAGAGATATGTTTGCGTAATTCTGTTAAACTTGCGTCATTGAATATATTTTATTTTTTTCTTTTTCAGTTGGGAAGACCACGGATGAAACAGATAGAGCTGTAAGTATCAGTTAAAAAAAATTTAAACTACGTATGTACTTACGTAAAATAACACACGAAATAAATTGAAATATTTTAGATTAAATCGGCTCCTATGAAAAGGTCAGCTGCTACACCAAAAAGAGGACAATTCGGACCAGCAAAAGCCCCAGCTTCAGCTCTAGGTACACACGAATTTCGCACAGACTTAATGCTATTTGTCATTCTGTATCAATCGATAATGTCCAAGATCTTTCTTTTTTTTATTTATTCTAAGCATGATATATTACACTCATTTAACGCAGATTTATTCTAAAATAACTCCTTGTTTGTAGTCCCATAATCTATATAGACAAGTTAGTAAAATTCGTATTATAGTAAATGTAATTGTATCGAATTATTTTACAACTGTATTTATATACATAGAGAACCCGGGATAAAAATAGTACCATGAAAGTTAGATCTCAACGTTATAATTCAATCTAATTTAGAATTATTTAATAATACATTTAATTATTCACCTTCGTTTATAAATTCTTTGCCACTTCACGTGTTATATTGTATGTAAACGGAAGCACTTTGTGTACTATAAGTGCTTTATTTATGTATAAGACAAATGTTAATACACATGAATGTTATGATTTTTAACATTATGATAGCACATATTCCTCCTGCCAACCAACGCACAGGTGTGAAGCGTGCTAACATTATAACTTTTGCTTTCTCCTATTGTGGCTCAGCATTTCGTACGATATTAATGATATTTTCTGCAACCATCCACCGACAAATTGTCGATAAACTGTTGACGTTTCGTTGACGAGAATGCTAATTATTCGCTTGCATGACAGCTCAGCCTGGTAATACACATTCCATGGTTCCAAGGGCTACAACCGTCAAAAGAAACGTGTCAGTAAAATCGACGTCAGGTATCTAAAACTTCATTGGCATTACTAATTTTGTATTATATCATGATGGTTTCTTTTGCACAAATCATTATGTTTTTCGTTGAACGATTTTGTCTTTTGTATTTTCTCTTCCTTCCCTTTACTCTAAATATCCATCATGATATAAGTACAGAAAATAATATGAAATCTGTCAAATTCAATTGAATATCTGTTCATCACATGCATATCATGCACCTTTGTTTCGAATTCCTTATACAGTGTTGCTTCATCTCCCTTTCACGCGTAAAATAGATCGCTGTACATCTGTAATCTGTTTTAATCGCACTGCTTTTTATGTCATTTTCATTTAACAGTGTTTTGAAGCATCATAAAGTGTTCATTGCCATAAGGTAAAATAAAAGCATATGCAAAAATTTTTTTTCTCTATACAAAAAAACAAATTTCGTGGTAGAATTGAAGTATTTCAATAAAATTCATAAAATTAAAAAATTTTTTATTTTGTATGATATTTTCTGGAACGAAATTTTATATTTTGGTGCGTAAGAACTATAGATAACATTGTCTCGTGAAATAGAATCTTAATTTTTGCGTTAATACATATAAGTTATGTACATGTATAATTAATATATTTAGGTCAAGCTGGTGCCGTCGACGAGGAAACTTTTCTTACAGCGTTCGAAGATGTGCCATCCGTAAATCTGTTTTCCGCAAAAGATCTGGAAGAGCAGATGAAAATTATAAAAGATAACGTTGGTGACGATAAGAAAGATTGGAAGCAAAGGACAGAAAGTGTATGTAATGTGCCCAAATATTGTTTTAATATTGCTTACTTAATTCATCATTGATTAATCGTTACCTATTAATTAGTATATATATATATATATTTCATAAAATTAATTGTCTTATAGATGAAAAAATTAAGAGCAATCATTATCGCGGGTGGTACGAATTATGAAAACTTTTTAGAAAACTTGAAAAGCGTGCAAAGATCTTTCGAAGTGGCTTGCACAGATCTTAGATCGCAAGTGGTAAGAGAGGCGTGTATTACTTTAGCGTTTCTTAGTCAACAGTTAAAAAATAAATTCGCTACTTTTGGAGAAGCAGTCTTACTCACCTTAATGAACCTCATACAAAATAGTGCCAAGGTGAGATTCGTAATTATTTAACGCCAATACCAAAGAGAATCAAAGAGAACTGTGATAACATGGAAAAAACTTACATTGACAATATAGGTTGTGGCAACAGCTGGTGCCGTAGCAGTGAGGTTTATTCTTCAGAATACGCATTGCGGTCGTTTCGTGCCAATTATCACGTCGTGTTTAAGTCACAAGAGTAAAGACATACGTCGTGCATCATGTGAATATCTAAATCTAATTTTACAAACATGGCCTACTCAAATATTGCAAAAACACGTGACGATATTACAAGATACGATCAAGAAAGGTATCGCTGACTCGGATTCGGAAGCAAGAGCTTTTGCTAGGAAGTAAATATTCTTTGTCCCTTCTATCAGTATTTGCTTCTTTAAGCAAGTAGCGGACTACATTTTGAATGTTTTCAGATCGTATTGGGCATTCAAAGATCATTTTCCGGAACAAGCAGAAGCATTGCTCAACAGTCTCGATACTGCATATAAACGCTCGTTGATGTCTCTTAGTAATAGCGGTAGCATTAACAGTTTAAATGTAGTTACGAGATCGGCAAGCGTTAGCCCTCGAACATCCAGACCAGTAATAAGTGCTACAGGTATATATTCATATTTTTACATGATCGTTATTAAACGATATTTGGAGTAGAATAGGAATTAGGTATTAGATGTAACTGCAGAGACGCAAGTAACAAGGCAGTGCGGTATATAAAATACTTCTCACTTTTTTTCATGCTGCTTTTGTGACTCTCCTTTGCATTAACGTATGAAGGTAGTACGGAAAATTTGCATCAGACTTCGGGTCAACCCCATGGCCCGCTCAGACGAACTCCGTCCTTGCCACGGTCTTATCGTCAGTCTGGTATTCCAGTTCTCCAAAGACCCACTGATAGTCATTGTAATTGTTACCTTCTCGTTCGATGCTTTTAAAAGATCACCGCGTCTTAGAATATGCACTGTTGTATTTAATATGTATGGTGTTAATTTTTTTCCTTACGATCTTTCTAATTCCTTTTTTAACTTTTCTTCAGATCGTGGAACTCCTGGCGTTAGGTCTACTAGTGCAATAGATTTACAAGCTGCACAAAGAGCTAAAGCGAGAATGATGTACGCGAATATGAGCCGACAAAAAGCATCTCTCCGTGAGTAGAAGTTTTTAAAATTTTCATTGTAACTGTTACTATATATTTTAAAGGAATCATACATATCTATGCTTCCTTCATTTAGCTCGACCTAACAAATCACCAGACACAACGGCCATTGCAAGTCCAGAAAGAACCGCAAGAACAAGAACGAGAGTATCTGGAGTATCGCAATCTCAACGTAAGTTCAGAGAAAAGAAAGAATAATTGTTCAACTTTTTTGAAAAGAAAAAAAAAAGAAAAAGAAAAATTAGTATATTATTTGTATATTATACGTAACAGCTAGCAGTAGATCAGGATCTCCATCGTCAAGACTGAGTTATGCAACATATAATCGTGAAGGAGAATCATTAATTGCAAGACCTAGGCGGTTATCTGGACATGGAATCAGAAGTACTGGTAATAGTCGTGAACCAAGTCCGCAAAGGTTTGGAATGGATAGAAGTTTTGCAAGCAAAATACGGTATAGCATTCACTTCGATACTCTTGCTTAATCTTAATTCTGATTGAATAAAGAATACAATGAAATGTAGGGGAAGAAGTTTACATATGTCTCCAACGGACAGGCCACAATCTAGACCAGTTATGGCACAGAAAATGTTGCAACAGTCGCGTGAAGCAGAATCAGCGTTGGCGGATGCACTTACGTTTGATAGCATTGATAGTTATACAAGAACACCAAGAGGAAAGGGTGATCACAGTGATGATAGTGAAACTAGCAGCATATGCTCTGAACGAAGTATGGACAGCTTTAGGCGACCAAATGATGTAAGTAGATGGAATGGTGTGGACTCTGTACTAAAAGATAGAGTAGTGATCACCTCATCATAATGATAGTAGAAAAGTAAAGTTAATACAAAGTATCCAATATCTAATACAGAATACATCGATTTTATGAACAATATACATTATAACAAATATCACTTACGCGTTAGCATTATAAACACATGATACATGCAATTATTATATCATGACGCTTTTTTTATTTTATGTTTATGTAAATAAATGCTTGCAGTGTTATTTTTATTTGAGAGTTTTCATTTGTCATGCAATTTGAAGATGCTTTAAACATATCTGTCTTCAGTCAAACACAAGTTCATGAATATCATGCTAGGTGCTTGTGTATAAGAGTTTATCATATCTATGTGATTCAAATTATTCAAGATTTCTTTCATTAAATTCATATTTAGATTTGTAAAAATATCCTAGTTCCTGAACTCGACGACCAGAGTAGAATTAGATCACAAGCTTAAAAAACAGGCTTTCAGCATCCTATATTGTAGATAACGCATGTCATGTTTTCTTTTGGTTTTGTTGCGGCGTATTTGTTTGGTTTGGACTAACGCGATGCGCCGTTCTGTTCTTCATATCTGTCCATCGTCCATCTACCCATTAGTCGTTCTCATGGAGTGGCTCTCAACAGAGACTGTATCGTGATATGTGGGATCAATCTATCCCAAAGGTTTGTTAAATTTAATATTCATTTTCATTTATGTCATACTTCTTCTGCCAAAAGAGAAAATATAGTAGAACCCTATCAAACATAACAATTAAAAACAAGAATTTGTACATTACTGTTTATAAAATTATGAAAAAAATTCTTTAACTTACAGGATATTAAGGAAATCATAGAAAATTGTGCACATAAACATTGGGGCGATAGGAAAGAAGGTTTAGTCGGATTGCAACATTTTCTTTCAAATGGAAATACGCTTACAGCTACGGAATTGCGCAAAGTAACGGACATTTTTACGAAAATGTTTATGGATTCTCACACAAAAGTATTCAGCTTATTTTTGGACACACTGAATGAATTAGTAGCTACTCATAGTGAAGATCTTGGTGATTGGCTTTACGTATTATGTGCGAGATTATTAAATAAATTAGGGACTGACTTACTTGGATCGATACAAGCGAAAATTCACAAAACGCTTGAGGTTGTTAGGTAAGGCTGAATGTGAAATTATTGAAGTTAATACTTTATTAATTTTAGATAATTGCTTAAATCTCTTCGAACTTTTAGAGAATGCTTCCCAGGAGAACAACTTTTACCTGCTGTAATGAGGTATTTGACGGATCCAACACAAACACCAAATTCTCGCGTCAAAATAGCCACACTTACGTTTATTACACAAATAGCAGAAACAGCAGAACCGTCTGCGCTTAATAATTCTGCAGGAACAGCGCTGGCAAGGTTACTTGACTGGTCAAAGGATGTTAAAAGCCAAGATGTTAGGAGGCATGCACAAAGCGCTGTTATATCATTGTATAATTTAAATCCTCCGAAAGTGACTATGATATTAGCTGAATTACCGAAGTATTATCAGGTAAGATGTTACATACATCAGCAGTTTTTATTACAAACAAAAAATAAATTATACTGTTTATCAAATGTATCGAATTATAGGAGACAGCGCTACCGCTAGTGCAAAATCATTTAAGAAAATCGTCAGGTTCAAGCAATCCCGCATCTCCTGGAACTCCGCCGCCTAGAGCGCAGAGTTCACCAGCTCGTTCAAAAGGTAAAGGTGATATCGACAACGCGGATGAAAACTTGGAAGAAGTTTATAAGTAAGTGACGTTCTTAACTCGATGAGTCTACAATTTATAATTCTTAGTCATTTTAATTTTTAAGTGCTTCCCACAGATCTTTAAGACGTACGACGGCAGAGATACAAAATTATGGTTTCGAACGTTTGGAAAGAGCAACTACTAGTAAAGACAGTGGAATTAGTAATATGGCTGATGTAGAAGAAAAAATGGAGGGACTTACATTATGTAACTCGGTAATTAAATGACTGATATACATATACATTGTTAAAGCACTATCGGCGGGTTATAGTGCGCCTTACTCATGTATCTTGCGGGCGAAAATTAATGAAGTATGAAAAAAATGTCCTTTTAGAAAACGTATCTTCAAAACTAATAGTAGGATTTCAATGAAATTTGGAAAATAAGTAACACATAGTATTTCAAACGATGAAATTAAAAAGAATGAAATTTTTAACTTAATTTTTTATTTCTTCATTTAATAACGTAGACAAAAAAAATTAAAAATTTTATGAGTTTACGATAATAGTAGATCTCTATAAAGAGGAATTTCACAAAATTTACACATATAAGAATTCAAACTTTTCTTTTTATTCACACGACATCTATTCATGTTTGGCCCGAAACTGTAATTACGAGTTAGATTCATCAAAATCGTCGAGGGGTTAATTACAGGAGGAAAGAAAAATTGTACCCAAAAACAATGCAGAGTATGTGTTGCATGAAAAAAAATGTACTTCTTACACAAAAGGTATTAATACCCGAGCTGCAGTTCAATGCTAGTCTGCGGGAAAGATATTAATACCTTTCCCGCTGATAGTGTTTTAAAAATACATTGTATTTGAGATGCATTAGCACGTCGTTTTTTATTTTTATTAGGGTCGTTCGTCTTCTGTTTCTTCGCCTACTCAAAGAGGGCGAAGTGTGACTAATATTACAGTTAATGGTTCAAGTGATACAATCGCGGGGGATCTTATCCTACCTCAAGAGAATAATGGTTATAAAACGCATGGCATGTACAAAATTATTTATAAAAAAATTACTCGTCAACTCATTTAATTCTATTTGATTTATTAAATGTTTATCACAGGTTCATCACCTGATTCGATAAAGAGGCCAGAAGTATTAGATAATATGATTAAAACGTTGCAATCTAAAATGACACAAACTGAAGAAAAAGTAACAGCTCTACAAGAATTTCAATTGTATGTCCGCGAAGGAGATGCCTTGTATATTAAGCAAAATTTTAAGTATGCATTATACTATTTAACTGGATTATTTTTCTATTACTATGATTAAGAGAATTCTAATTATTTATTTTTATTTTTTAGAAAACTGCTCAAAACGTTATTAGATAGTTTGACTAACGATAGCAAGAGAATGCAAGTAGAAGTGCTTCAAACTTTAATTGATATGCTTAAATGTCAAGAACTTGTAGACAGTTTCTCTGTCTATCCTGAATTGCTGGTTTTAAAAGTAATTAACGCATATAAGTTAGACGATCAGAAACAAGATTCTTCCGGTAGCAGTAATTCAAGATCTCCGGTAAGTATATAAATTAATTTCATGATATATCAACGATTATTGTTTTATTACTTTTGCTTTTATCAGGTTCTTTGGATGGCGGAAAAATGTGCTGCAACAATAGCGATGGTTTTGAAACCAGAACAAGTAATTCACTTAGTATCGACTATAATAACTACCGAACCATACCCGTTGAATATGGGCGCGATAAAAATGCTTCATAAGGTTGTAGAGCATTGGGGTCGTGATGCAATAGAACCCCATTTAACGAAAGTCATGCCCGGTCTCATCAAAGTAAGTTAACATATAATCTATATGTAGAGAATCTTTATTATAATATATAATATTAATTATACATGTCTAAACAGGCGTACGATGATAATGAAAGTGCAGTACGTAAAAGTGCCGTGTTTTGTATGGTAGCGATACATTTGGCAGTTGGTGAAGAACTGTTGAAACCACATCTCAGCTGTTTATATACCAGCAAACTAAAACTTTTAAATATTTACATACAACGTGCACAACAAGCAAACAGTCAACCAGCAAGCCCACGTAGTAATAGCAAAAATTAACTAACATCAAACTCCGCGACACTTAGAATCGCGATACTTAAGAGATTCACTCGTTTGAGTGCAAGACACGAACGAATGCTGGTTGACTTCCTGAGTAAGTCTAATCCGTGACGATTACGGTCAAACAATAAAACAATACAAGTCGATGTTCTTCAATACGATAGACTGATCTGTACGATTTCACGACAAAATGTGTACGATATACCTGAACTCCTGACAGTGATGTTGCATCAAAACAGGTAGTATACAAGTTATTTACGTATATTGTTTTATTTGCCAAAAATTTATACCTGTTGCAAAGAGAGAATCGTTTTAGATGTAAGATTTCTCCAGTCATAATACATGTATCTTTTATTAATACGTTACATCTTGATGTTAAGTTGTTTCATGTGGTAAAGAAGAGAAAGTTTTAAAAAATTCTCCTTCATATCTTATAAAGCTTGAAAAAAATAGTATCGTGCTTCTTGTCCACTTTGTAATTTTATATACTTTGAATTTTATTTTCTATTTGTTAAGATATTGTACATATTTAGACATCTCCGCATATTGTGCGTCTCTTAGACTTGATTACGATTGTTCAATAGGAATGTGATTTCAATGACTTAAATATCGATTTGATTCGAATGAAAGTGTAAGAAGATAATGCGACATCACTGTTGAGAGATCTCATATACTTTATAAGCAGAATGTACGTGAATGCCAATTATACCGAGAAAACATTGTATAAAAATACATTATACGCTTGTTCGCCGATCTACAAACATCGCTAATAATATTGCACGTGGCAATAAGTTACTGTGCACTTTGTAATGAATAAATTAGGAGGAAAGTAAACACTCAAAAATATTGATGAAACGTTCAAACTGAGAATAGGCGATATGTTTGGTATCGGTTCTATATGAACACAGTGAGGATGAATAAATTTCATATAAAATATTTTTTTCGCATTTCAGCATTAATGAAATAAAAAAGGCTCGCGCGAGTATCGTATTTATCAGTAATCTACACGTATGCATAATACGATTGTCACGGGAGCTCTTATACACGTGTAAATCGAAATGTCGAAAATGAAACCATGAATTTATTTGTTAAAAATCCGTGTGCTAGTCAGATTTCCAAGGACGCACAATGATCCAAGAAATACAGACGAGAGATAGTCGGAAGTTTCTTGAGAAAACAACAGGAATAATATTTGAACACACAGAGCCTGCGAGAGAAACAGAGAGAATGTGATAGAGTGAATGAGAGATTATATGCGATGAAATCAGCAAAATTAGAGTAGGAATGATTAGAGGGAAATGATAATCGAAACTAACTTTAATATTTAAACTATTCGTCACGTTGCCAATAATTAAACGAATGCTAAATCAAAGCTAACATAACGAGTTTAGTAATATTCTGTGCCATTGTTTTTGTTTTATTTATATATAAGGATAAAATTATATACAAAATATATAGATCATTCGTCGTCTTTTCTTACTAGTAGGTTCAAGTAACAAAATAATTTCACAATAAAATTGAAAGTAGATCATCGAAGCATTAAAATGAACAAGAAGGAATAGATATTGCATTAACTAAATCTGACCATGTTCTTTAAATATTATGCATAAATTAAATTCACGTATGAATATTCTCGAGATTTGAGGACGCAGATGTGTCTCATCTAACTCGATGTGATAAAACACATGAATTATCATGTGTTTTGATTTTCCAATAGGTGGCCAAACAGTGCCAAAAATGATATTTGATTATGTGCGACAAAAAGGCAATTGGATTCAAACGTTCGAATAGTCAGGCTATTTCTTTTACTTGGTGCCTTTGGCGTCGTCAGGACGAGATTTCGGGGATCGTCTTTCATCATCTTGTAAAAAAGAAAGAAAAAAACTATCGTTGAAGCGATTATAGTCTGCAACTAGCTAGAGAGCTCCTGTATTTGCTGATGTTGCGTAAAGTGGACAGTGATCGAACTTTGAAAAGTTTTTCATTAATTATTAGAATGCAAAAGAAAAAGAAAAGAAGGAATCGGATTATCTACAATCTTCGTGTTCGTTTTGCAACTTTGTCACAAAACACGAAGAACGTGCGAATTGATACATATATCATTACCATCGTTTAAGAATGTATCATGTCTATTTTCATAAATTGCGATAATCGCAAAACAAATTGTACGGACACGAATCGTTTTTTATCTATTGCGGTTTGATTAAGGGCAGGATGAATAGTTTTTTCGTTCACGGGAAATTGGTATGATGTTTTACAGTATTCCGTGGATGGACTATCGAAGGGAAAGAGTGAAGAATATATGTGTAGGATTTAGTGTGATTATCAATTTATTTAACATAAATATTTTAACGTTTACCGATACTGTTTTCACAATTAATTATTCATTCATTCATTATTCGTCGTAATTATTTAAAGAAAAAAAAAACGATTTAGAGTTTGAATTGGTGTGTGCGGATCGTGTATATATATACATATTATTAAATAATATAGAACCTAATATTAATACGGATTAGGTAGCTCACCGTCACTGCCTGCAGCGTTGGTCGTGCTGAGAACACGGACCTTGGCACTGCTGTACTCTGCGTAGTGTCGCGATCGTTTATAAAGAAGAGAAAAAATAAGACAGCTTGTTTTGTTAAGTTTTTGAGCATTATTATTGACAACGGGATTTATATTATATTTACTAATGCGTGTATGATACGTAAGTATGAATATATTATTGGCATATTATTGAGATCCTTGCCACTCTATTTGCAACACGACGATGATCAGGCTATATCAGTTTAATCCATAGGCATAATTCATTTGTTACACCGGCGTAGTGTACTTTTGCTTTTATACTTGATGTGATAAGAAGAGGGGAAAAGAAAAACACGAAAAGCAAAAACAAACATTGTAATTAAAAAATGATCGTCGTAAGAATTTCTACATCAATGTCCGTGCTTATTGCAATCCAATCTAGCACATACTAATGCATTAATTGATTTAAATTTAAACGATTACACGGAAATGACTAAGCACGGGTATATGTCTGTCTTGAGAAATCGTTGCGATATTAGAAGGATATACGCTGTTACGTGTGGCGTCAATAACTGTATTGGCGTATAAAAATGAAATTATAAAAATTTTTCCTTCTCTACGTGGAAGGAAGTTCGTTTTGGTATTTGGTATTATCAACATTATTAGTATCATCATCATCATCATCATTATTATTATTATTATTATCATCATCATCATTATCATCATCATCATCATTATCATCGCACGCCAATTTGTGCTGAATCTTCGCTTTATGTGGTATTCATTTAAATGCGATCAAATGAAATAACTTTTGCACCGCAGACATGGCTATTAATTCTGTTAATACACATATATTGATTTAATACATATACGCACAGATATTTCATTCTGTAAAATTTCCCAATCGTGAATTTTCTTCCGATTTTCCGCGAAAACAAATCGATGAGAGTTGATTTGTTGGAAAAAAATGAGGAACAAAATAATATTATCTCAATCACCGATATATTTAATACGCTGATCTTACTAATAGTAGAGAATATATTTTATATGCAAACGATGAATGGTCGATTGCTTCATATGTCTGTCAATAAATGAAATTTGAAAATACGTCTAGTCCCGTGTTAAGCATGTAGTTTAACTTTTCTTTTTTTAAGACTTCCTTTTCCTGGAAGATTTTCGATTAGAAACAAACCTTCGATATAATTTGACAATATACACATCAGTCGATTACATAGAATATTGATAAATGAAATAAAATCAGGATTGACAGAATTAATATGCAATACTGCAGCAAAAAGTCGTAAATAAATAACTTTGCTACTTCGTTGCGATATTTCGTCCGACTATATTTTATTATTAAATGTCGATCTTATATCTCATATACGTATGCGTACATTTACGAAACTCGTGTAATTTAAACTATTTAATTTTCATTCGTTAATTGATGAATTCTCGCGTCAGAATAAAGCCAATTGTCGTATACTTTCAAACTATTTGAATTTATATTTCCTATATACCGCCATAAGTGTCACGTGATGTCCGTATAATCACGTGACATTACATCAATCACGTGATGTATACATTCGTTTATATTTTTTTCTATATTTCAATTTTCTCGAAATATTTTGTTACAAGGTTGTTCGGTATATATTTTTCAACATATACAAAATATATTACATATATATATATATAACTTATAAATAAAACAAACTCAAAAAGGAATATTAATGTTCGCGCACATTTCACGCCGACCAATCAGCACTCATGATTCCTTCGAAACTTCATTAGCTACATACTTCCCATCTGCGAACGACGTTAACGGTTTTTCGAAACATTTAAAATTGTGTAATTGAGTATTAATCATTGTAAAAACGTAAAATATCTTAAAAAGTGTTTAATAGTTGATTTGATTTTATCTTGAACTTCATAGATTGGTCCATGTTGCATCCAAATCGGTGAGTAAAAGCTATAATTTTCATTCGAAAGCGTTAATAACCAAACGCTCATGATAATTGTTTTCACCTTTTTTCATGACGATTGTTCTGCCGATTAACATGACGCTTTAGTGATAAATTGCAATATTTTACAATTTCCAAAAATATGATTTTATTAAAAACATCCTATTAAATTTTACAATGTTACGTATACGCATATAGATGTAAGTATATATGTATACATACACGTATAATCGAAGAATACAAGCATGCTATACAGTACGATACAAAGTATTTATTCATATATAAATTCTACTCTGCTCGCATATTCACGCATACTTATATTATGAAAAAATTGATCAAACAGTCGACAGAAAAAAAAAAAAAAAAAAGAAAGGCACTTGTTGAATTAAAGAACCCGACATATATATTTTTTAACAATTTTCCTAAATAAAATTAGCGCACGATACACACGTTTTTTTTTTCTAACCAGAGATTAATCGTAAGTTCATCTTTCCTTTTGCTAATAACAACAGTTATCGAGAATTTGGCTGCATTATGTGTAATTTAACAATCTACGGACAAATTGAATTTCGATAAAAGTCAATCGAAAGTTCATCGAGCATCCACCCGACATCTTAAGATACACTGGATGTTTGATCTGGTCCACTGATTACGATTATCACATCCAATAAAAGTTCGATTAGTCAACGATAGAATATCCGTAAATTGACGATGGTTCATGAACTAGTAAAAAAAAAAGTACGTTTGGTTAATAGTTGATTCTCGGCCATTCAATGAACGAAGGGGATCTGGTACAAAAAGATATTGTAAAAAATGGTCTGTATATCAGCTTGAATATCAAACGTGACAAAGAGATCGTATAAAAAAGTGACGATCGTAATGTTTAGGTATGTAGTTTAAGTAGATGGGTGCTATTAGAAGGAAAGCAAGTTCGAGTGAACAATGGATAGCATTAATGGCATACATTATATAGGCAGCGCTTGCACTGTACAATATTCGCGTACAATTGAAACGCTCTGCAGATAAAACAGGATACTGCTTTCCTCTCGTTGCGCGACTTTTCTTTGTAAATATTGATAAATCACAGCAAAGTTGTTAACAATTGGTTTCCAAAAGAGGAATGCTAAAAAACGCCTAAAAGCGGCACACGATTATAAGCTGTTTCGCGAGACAATCTACAACGTAAAGAAAAAAATAAAGTTAGCCATTAGCCTTCGCACCAAACGAAGAATCTTTTTATCGTCTTCTACGGTCATCCATATGCAATTTTATAAGGATGGCTGTATCAGATCAACGTATAATACTGTTTTGTGGGATCGATAGTTTTTTTGGTAAAAAATTCTCGTCTGGTTGCCTCTGGTAATATCACGTTGTATGCACATGTCGTGCGTATTATCGATCATCTCTCCTCTTGTATACACCATATGTATATTGATGAATTCTCACATGCAAACATTTGGTTTTTGAAGCTGTTTTTCTTATCGTGAAATAAACGTAAATCGGCAATTCAGTGGGAATTTGCCAATTCACTGGTTCATATACATATATATACATACATATATCATTCTATGAATATTTGTTTTAAAATTTTCCTCGTATTAATAATAACTGAGGTTATTCGTTTATTTCATATATCGTGGACAAGATATTTCAGGAATATTCTCATGCTATTCATATTCGTGTTCCATTCAACTCGGGAATATGTCGAAGATTTTCTAATTTTTCTTCTATCATACGATACTTTTCTCCTCATTTGTTGTTTCTTACGGCTATTTAGACAAAAATATTTAAGTACGAAACTACATAGCTTCGTAATGTAATTAATCAATATCACTCTTTTCTCTCTCTCTCTCTCTCTCTCTCTCTCTCTATCTCTCTCTCGTTCTCACATTCTCTCTCTTTCTCTCTCTCCTTTTTTCCTCTGATTCGATCCTAATGATATTAAAGTAGACCTGTACTTCGTTTGTAATAATCTGATCCTCGCATCTTCGCGTTTTATGTAGGTACAACTTGAACTAAAAAGATAATCCGTATGTCATGTATAGAGGAAATATTATATATACATACACAGCTAGGAATTCTTCCTCCTGATCTCCCAGCCACATAAAAGGAAGCGTCTACACGTTCTGCATTGTTTTCGGATTTAATGGCTCTGTGGCGGATTTATCAGTACGCCGTTTCCTTCTTTGTGCATGTCGTTTCTTCGTTTTCGCCTCGGCGCCGACTGCTAGGAAATGATTTTGGAAATATTCTTCGATCTCCGAGAGCTTTTTGCCATGAGTTTCTGGAAGCAACAACCACACGAACACGGCCGCCGCTATTGAAATACCAGCGAAGAACCACTGCACGGCATGAGATCCTATAATAAAAATAAAAATAGAAAAGATACATTTAGAATCAAATGCAAGAGTTCTACGTAACAATTCTAGAGAAACTAGTACACAGAAAACAGAATTACATGAAAATATCTTTGAATTTGCTCGAGTATATTAATGCATTTCCACAGAAGCAATTGAAAAAACTTATAGTATTTAAGTCACAAAAGCCTTGGAGCGAGATTGATTATTATTTATTATTTTGGGGATTCCAGTTACGAGTGAATATTTTTTTAAACTACCGTTAAAGTAGTCATTATTGATGATACAATTTTTATTTAATTACCAATCATTTCTTTTTGATTACTGATAACCATGACTTAGACAAACTTTAGTGAGTAAATATAGCTTCTGTAAAATATTGTACACATACCACCAAGGAAATCTTGTAAACTTCTATAACTTTGTAGAGCAGCGAACATTAGCATGTTGGCCAGGGAGTAGCTAATGGAATGCGCGATTCCTCGGATCTCAGTGGGGAATAATTCGGCTGTCATGGTCCATGGAATAGTCAGCATACCAACCATAGATGTGCAAACGTAAAGCAATAGACACAAGACAGGAACCTGATAAACAGGCAGATAAACAACATGATCAAAGGTAATTGTCAATTTCGTCAACTTTATTGAAGTATATGTGTATCGTTTGATCTCGAAAGCTTACCCAATATCCAGAACGATCGCCGTTCCTAATAAGGTAGGTATAATAGCCGGAAACAGTCATACAAAGAGTCATTCCCAAAGACGAGATTATACAGAGGAGCCGCCTTTTGTATCGCCTTAGCAACCAAGTATTCACCATTGAACACAAAAAACGAGTTACACCGACTAGAATCGAGGCTATGTACGCATCCACACCGGAACCGACTTCCTGAATGACAGTAATTACGATGATCATAGAATATAACGATCAAATCGACGATTTACAATGTTGTGAAGGAAGGTTGTTATTTACTTGGAACCACGTGACAGCGTAGAAGAGAGTGATATAGATGCCAGAAAACTGTTGGAAGGAGAAGAATAGAAAGAGTATCGTTAATGGTTTCCATCCTGTGGGCTTCAGGAATCCCCTAAGTTTAGTGGAGACACCACCGTGTTTGCTTTTCCTTTGCTCGTTCAATTTGATCTCGTTCTCCTTTACGATCGTATTGAACTGTGCCTCCGCGGCGCACACTTTCCCTTGCTTCGCTTCGTGCTTGTACAGCCTGTGATTCAAATACAAACGTTCAGAATACTTTCGTATCTTCCAGTAGTGAAATCGAATTTCTATCTGCTATCGCATACGTTGCAAAAAAAACTATCCTTCTGTCTTTATTCAAAACATTCTTATGTATCGTCCATTTCATTCGATCAGTTCGACATCGAAAGTTATTCAGAATGCTTTCATTAATCTCTACTTACCATTCGAGGGATTTCTTCGCATCCTCCAATCGTCCTTTAGAAACGAGCCATACAGGCGATTCCGGTACAAAGAATTGTACCAAAATAATTGGTACAACTGCATATATTATGCTAAGCCAGGCCACCGCTCTCCAATGGATATATGCACCCTTTAAGTACGAAAGCACCATGCCAAACGAGGCCAAAGTTGGACCGAAAGATATCATCGATCCCCTAAGTTCTGGTCGTGCGACCTCGGTGATGTAGACGATTGCCGGTGAAGTTGCTAGGGCTGTGGCTAGCCCTGCTAACAATCGACCGACTAAAACCATCGGTATATTGGTCGAAAGTGCTATTAGAATCCAGCTTGCGATGAAGGGAATAGAGCCGAATTGAAGGGTTCGTAATCTTCCCACCGTTTCCATTAGAAACCCACCTAACAAGGCGCCTAAAGGTGTGCAGACTACTACCACGCTAGCTGAAAATCGATCACATTCCTATATGTTTATTTTTTCCTTGCGGTTATACATAAATATAAAAACAATTGAACTTGAGAAATCGTAAAAGTTTTAAAAAAAATCGTAATTCTTCATGTAAACTAGCCATATTTACTAAATTGGTTTTTGTCCAATCTTAACATTTCACCTATATCTTTGCTGATTGTTAGAATTGTAGTTAAAATTGTATTTATTGCTGGTAAACCGCGATTCTTTTGCTTGGCGACTATTCTTTCGTAGGTATATAACTTTGCACAGCATTCTACTGTTTCATAAATTTAATAATAATAGTCATTTTATTATCGAATCTATCGCACGTGGGAAGTTGTTTGCTTACCGATCCAGGAAGTCTGCTCTTGCGTTGCATGCAATTCCGCGTCCTCAACTTCAAGGTGAGGAATCAGAATAGCCGAATACGCCATAGCTAGCCCTACTGATATATGGAAAGATGCAGCAATGATACAGGAAGCGATCTAAGGATAGATTCGATTAGATATTCGTTTGCTTTTTCTTTATAATCCTTCCATGATGTTATACCTCCGGTATGGCATTTTTAATAGTAGTAGGTTCGACGAAGCCTTTGTTGAGACTTCTGCTTGACACAATCGCATCTTTAAAACATTCCCTCTCATTTTCCTCGATGTTCTTCGACGCCTCGCGCTCCACACTGAAACACAAAGAGCCCGTATACGAACACTTTTATTACTTTTTCCTCGAAACGACTGCAAGCGATTAAAGCATTAAAGATAACGAAACGGCCAATAAGGAATGGGTTTCATTGTCTGAATTTTCTTTTTTTTTTTTTTTTTGCTTTGACGCAATTTATAAATTATTTATTAACTAAATGAACTTGTTCGCTTTTTTAAGATTGTGGGAGAAAGACCGACATGTGTGACGATTTGCGATCATAATAGAGCGTTTCCGTTTATTCATAACACTGTCTCGCTACAAAGCCGATTAATTTCTCCTTTAACTACTCTTCTTCTGTCGAATATTGTCAAAACTATATATATATATATATATATATATATATATATATATTGAATATTGTCAAAACTATATATATATATATATATAATATATATAATTTCCACATGATTGTCTTTCGTAACAGTGATATCACGCGAATCGGTTTATCGTGCACGCGCGATGTCTATGCCTACGATGGTAATTAGAAATAGATTTATAGCAGCTGCCGATTTATTGCGACAAGTTGATGCAACTTAAATCGATCGATGACCGAGAACGGAATGGAAAACCAGGTTCGCGCATCATTTAGATACTATACACGATTTACGATAATTAAACCGCTTTCCGATGAATATATCATAGTCGATTCATGTTGTACATCGATGACATAAAAGTCATTAAAAGATATCTCGTCGAACTATCTCCTATTGCGACAGTATCTTTGTAATTCTTCATATTGATGTAAAGTTAACATTATGTCACTAAATTATGATAAATGATTTTTTGCATGATTTTTTCGGAGACTGGCCTCTATGGTTATGAATATGAACTTGGTGGGATTCTGTCGCAAATTTTGGAGATATGTGACGTAAGTTCATTTCTAAGTTCTGACATCTTTACCAATTAGAATAAAAAATAACAGATCATTACATTACAATTACAATTCTATTCTAAGTAGAGTTCCATTATAAACTCGAAGAATTTTTTTAAATTTTAAATTTATTAATGGAGTTATCCTCAGTTCTTGAAACTAAACAATTTGTAGGCACTTGTATAGTCAGTAAGACGCATCCATTTCTTGCATGTACGTATAAATAACGCTTTGGATTTTTTCTTTGACTCCATTCACGCATTCCTATCTCACATCTATAAAATCTTGTAATATTTTATATTTATAACCCGTCTCTTGACTCTTTGTTTTTTTTATCGTGTCTTATCTTTTTATGTCTTTTATATTTGTTTTTTCTTATTGTTTCTTTGCGTTTTTTTATTATTGTGCTGGCGCTCTTTATACACTTTACATTATCTGTACACCAATAGGAATTAATTTCCATGCACGAAAAATAAATATAAAGAGGATTCAGTGACGACATGAATATTTTGTTTTCAGGTGAGGTAATGATGTACAGAATTATTTTTCACGCAAGAACAATATGCGAATGTTGTGTAACAGTAGCTGGAAATACGCTTCACTGCTAATCTGTCGGGCCTTAACTCATTGTCAGCTTAATTAAGTGCTCGAAGGATTAATAGGCGTTAATTTGAGAATTTTGACGTCGATGAATTTAAACGCCACGTGGAAATCGTCAGTAATCCTCGATACAGTTGCGTGCTTTATTACATGACACTGGCGATTCGTTTCAATTTAATACATTCTCGGCTTGGTCAACTGGCAAGTTTAACGTTCGTTACCAAGCATGACAACGGAAAGATAAGAATTATATAATTTCTTCTCTAAACGAATAGATTGCACGAAGTAGGAAGATCGACAAAAATTATATCATATAATACCTACGTTTTATCTGTTGCATTTATCGATTAAGAAAAGGACTGCCAAAAGAAAACAGCAATATAGATATGAATTCCTTACGATCGGTCAAGGTAACTAGGCACTAATAGACTCTCGTACATTACCAATATGACTCTAATAATAATAATAACAACAACTCTAATAATGATTTGTCAGAATTAAATTATCGTCGACCGAATAAGTTTCAAATTGCAATTAAACCAGTGAAATCGAGCTGCCAGTAATTTCTTTGGTGAAAATAAGCACGTAATAATGAAAACAATGAAACTAAACGACTAGAAATCAATAAGGCAAGAGCATGCATTATCAGTGAAACGATTACGTACTGCGTGTATATGCTGGGAGAGTCGTGCATGTACAAACACGGAAAGACTAATTGATATTCGCGACTATTTAATGCCAGCCAAGAAATGATGCTTCAATAAACACCAAGAGCTGCTTGTTTTCATAATTTGTTTAATTTTCCATCGGCCTGATAAACTTTCACGCTGTTGCATGCAATATTTCACTGTCGTCTACCGTTCATACGACACTCACACTAAAAAAATACTTGTTCTAACGATATTAAACGGCTTTCCTAAAAATAGATGCGCAGACTAGGCATGTACTTATAGACATATATATTTTTTAGTATTGACATTTTTAGCTTTAGCCATCTTAGCGTGCTGAAACGTAAAACGGGGCGGCAAATACGATCGTGCCGATTACAAGATGCGAACGGACGTCTGGCGAATTTCAAACTTAAGAGGATCGTGTCCCAATCGCCTTGCCTGTATTACAGATTTTGAAATTTCAAAGTGATGGGAAAATATGATATGGGAATAGCGCAAAGTTATCATGAATATTGTTACTACTGAACAACTCGATACTAATTGTAAACTCTCTATCGCACTAAAAATAATCGGTCGACGTTATTTTATGTTATTTTAACATAGCTTCTTCATAGGTAGCGATAGCGTGTTCTCTCTTTCGCATTTTTGTCGTGTCATGGTGTATATATATATATATGAAGGATCTTAGGAAGGAAGAGGAAAAAAAAAGAATGATGTGAGTGGTTCCATCACAACGTGTCACAGTTATTGTTGGATTCATTATCAATGTCGTGATACAGAGAAAAATGAATTAAACTTACATGCTTTGTTATATGACGCAGCTAACCAGACTGGTTGGACTAGACAGATAAGATAAAAAAGGTATTTGGACAAACACTGCAAAAATTTCGATGATTGTATTGATCACGCATAGGTTCGTGATCAACCATTTTCCAATCATGGACTTGAATCGATCAATTCTTGTTTCATTTCAGCCTAGTACGTATCACGGTAACAGTAATTGACCTATTCACCGATGGATTGTAAATGGACGTGCAAGTAGAACACCTACCGGTATACATGTATTTCCTATATCGTGGCAAGAGAATGCAACCAAGTTTATCCCCTAACGAACGCCGGAGATATTTCATCGTATAACGTCACGGTTTTAATTAATACGAAACCATTTCCAATGAAACGATACTTATCGTTATTTCACTAGCAATTTCATTAGAGAACAGTGTTTGAATATTGACTCGATTGTTCCTCGTTCTATGTTTACAAGCTCTCGAGAAATTAACTATATTGGTAAGTACGATATCAATATGTTAGATCAATGATTAATTTCCGAAATTGGAATCGTGAAAACATGCTTATAAATTACTTGTATTTAAAATTAAATTAAATTTTCCTTTTTGATGTATTCTTAGCTTAGTCAAAGTTTCATCGATCGATTTAATTCCTCTTTCTTTTTGTTTTGAAAAATTTTTCGTTTTTTTTTCTTTACTTATTTTTTTCTTCGTTGTTTGTGTTAACAAGCGTTGAACACGTTTTGAAAGATTGATATCGATAATGTTTCAAAAGGACAGAAAGCGACAAGCACGAGCGATTTAATTCCTTTCGCGTCCAAAACGAGAGTACCGACGATTTACGCTGGCAAAACTGGTTCTCTGAAGAATGAGTCTTCCTGTTATTCACCCGAACGAACCACGTGTGTTTTCATTCGACTTGACGTTCTAAATTTGAAATTTTCGCTACCTGTTAATCGAATACGAACAAGCTCGTTCGTCGAGAGAACGACGAATGCCGAAGGACACTTTCCAAAATTCGCGTTGTACATCATGTATTGTCGTTATACGTGCGTGAACAACGAAAACAGAACCGATTGGGTTTTATTGTTCGAGGACAGCCAAGGAATCACAATAACGTATTCGCTATGAAATCATCCTCTGAATTCTCGATTATCCCTATTCATTATTATGAAATAGAAACCGATCGGTCTAAATAGTCAACTAGGCACACGGTTTTGAGAACCTTCTCTTGCAAAACAATAGCATGCCAGCTAACGTTGCAACGATGCAAGCTTGAATTACCGTTCGATAAAAAAAAAAACAGAGGAAAACTATTAGTAAAATGACTGCCGTTTTGAGCTTATCATTCTTCGGTAGTACGTCATTACGATCGTAAAACGTCGAATGTTTAACAAAGAAATTACTTGATGAGTCACGAAAAAATATTCTTCGACGAATATGTGATATACCCTCTCACATTATCGTTTCTACCCTCAGGAAAGACGGTGATGCAATCGAAGGAGTGGAGGGAAAAGCTGGGTTTGCTTTAAAAGGATCTCCCCGAATTGTTCACGAATGGAGAGGCAGTAGACGATCGCCACAAAGGAGAAAAAAAAATCCCTGCTACCTTTCGAAAACCAGTTTAGAAGTTTGACAGATTATACCTAACATAGAGGTAAGTCGAAAATCGACCTATTTTCTGGGTATCTACCATCTGCTGCAGAAAGAAGGACGATTTTCTTTCGTTCTATCTGTATAGCCACTGACAACTAGTGTAAATCATTTTCCATTAAATGGAAATATAAACCATATAAACATATTTTTCATATAACAATCTTCAGTTCATGGACTAAAGTTTGGCTATAATATCATAATAATTATATTCTAACGACCATGTTATGACTAAACCGTTCTGTCGAGTGACAATTTTCACAACGAAAGAATATGGCTACATAATAAAAGATTATGCATGGCATAAATTACTTCTAATGAGACGCTGATTGGGTTCTGAGCCCTCCGTAGATACATACAACACGAGATAATTCGAAGATCAAATGACATCATTTCTTATTCCGACATTTATCACAAAGGCTTTGGACTTGCCATTATTATATTAATCAGACAATTTCTTTTCCCCTTTGCATTCAATTTATCTCCATAAATCGTTGTCCGTGCAGTGTAAATATATTTTCTTAAGTAAAACTAACCTCAGTGAATAAGGATCCATAGCTGCTGCTTCTTAACGCTTCTCGTTGGCACGACTACTACACGCTTTTATTTAGTTATTCTTCCCTTTTTCTTTCGTTAACGCGTTAGTCAATTTGACCTCTCCTGAAAAGAACTCTTGTCAACTGAGAACGAGGATCTCGTACTTGGTCATCATCTTATGTGTACTCTGAAACAGAAAACATCAAATGTACAGTTTTATAACTTGTCCCAATTGTTTTCTTCGTCGCACGAAAGAAAAGCAAGATAATCGAACGTCGCGTGGCAGACGCTGTTCGTTAGCTTGCATAATTCTCCGTGCAAAGTACAGATTGTCGTCACGAACGTACGTCTCGAAGGAGACCATGGAATAGTTAATGATACGGTAATTTCATAGCTGAAACCACCTTCATGGCAGCATACGGACTTTCTATGACTTTCGTGGAACGTACATATATATACATTGCCTCGAGGAGAACGAACGTTTTTCTTCAATTGACTCTTTTCCTTCGAATTTTTCTCGAGTATAGCTCTGACAATCAGTTGGCTGCACCATTAGATCAATCGATAAAGTCACGAGCGAACGGGAAGTACATATTTCGCTCTTCAAAAGACGAGTGGTTTGTTAGCTTGCGAAAACATTTATCAGAATTAAAATCGGCACTTGACGGGCATAATGATTCGATTCGAGGAAAATCTCCGTTAAATCACGACATGAAACTGTGATGTGGAATTCCTCTCGATCAGAATAAGGGAAAGGGAAATCAGAAATTCTCGATCTTTGAAATTCGTCAACTTCCCCCCCCCCTCTTTCTGGTCATTAAACATACGTTTTTTGGAATCAAGAATTGCACCGCGAGATCGGGAGTTTACGAACACGACATCATACTTGAAATCGTTCAATTCTGAATCACGATTGAGATAGTGACTTTGTGCCCGGTTGCATAAGAGATTCACATGTTGAGATCCGTCACGTGATTTATAATTAAGGATAGATATCAGTGATTATTTGTCATACGGGATATACAAGTGGGAGTACCTGTTCGACATACTATTTTCAAGATGATATGATTTCGTAAAGTCATAATCGTTTAATGCGTGAATGATATTTGATATACTTACACTAATCATCCAATATTATTCGTTAATCTTAAGTTAAACAACGTATAAACATAGATTAATTTTACAATGCTCATTATCTCGCATAATCGTCGCGTTGCTACAATGTCAACGCTACAAAATAATCCATTTCTCAGACTTATGTGAGACACATTTTATTCTGAAATGTAATATTCCAGTGTAATTATTCTAATCTTTGCGTCACGTCCTCTTTATATTCTTTTACAATTCTAAGCTTCAAGCTCGGAATAAATAGCAATAAATATAATAACTTTTAAGTACTATTATTTGCATATTGTTATTGCTTTTCATTTGAATGTAAAACGGCGATGAGTATCCCTGAATCATTGTGTATGTATAGACGACCAGGTCAGAGATCAGAAAGTAAAATTGGATTGGTATAGCGACATTCATACAGTTTACAGGTGCGACGTAGCAAATATTACGTCATTTACACGATTAAATCATTCGATAGATATTTTCATGTACTTTGTAACCATGGTAATGTACTTAACTGTAGTCTAACGTCGTTTAGAAAAAGCAGTGGAAACAAAACAGAGGAGTTCAACAAGATTCAGAGAACGAAACATTCGGTAGATTTAACAACAGACAATACCATTTTCACCGAATTTCCGAATGAGAATTCGTAAGAAAATTACGGTATAGAATATAGAATTATTATAACGCTGATGGAATTATTAATTTCCTGTTGCATGAAAGCAGAACGTGAAATGTCATAATTAAATTAAAAGATTTTGTTTTTCAATATATCAGAAAATAATACGCATTTTATTTTATTTTTAAACGATAGTAATGTGAAGTCTTCATATCATCATATGTACGTATACGAATAACTTAAAGTGAAAAGACGAACTGTCGGAATCACTTAAAATTAAGTAACCGATATCCTTTTTTTTTTAGCGTTAATACAATTTCTTAGTCAGTTGAATTCTTTTCAGCTTCAGAATCTCTATGTCTGCATGTTTATACATTATGTATTGTATTTCCTTAAAAATTTTATTATACTTTATTTTCCAAATTGCGTTGTACGTAACCAATAGCAATTTTCTCATCGCGTTACAGGATATCCTACTGTGTACCTAATTATTTAGAACGTCGTCTATCATCCTAATTGAGATTTCGAAATAAGCGTAGGTCACTGTCACAGAGAGTGTCTATTTTTAAACGATCGATCCTGTTCACGAGTACGAAATGTTCATACAACACGAGCTCTCTTGAACCTCCGACAAAGATTATTCTCGAAAGCGGTTCTTCGCTTGGTTTAATACCATGATTTCCCGTGTCTAAACTCTTCAACGAGAGGACTCGTCGAGTCTCTTCGAAGCAAAACACCTGACTGCCGTTTCGGTCAATTCTGTTGAAGAAACGAGACGACAAAAGGATCGATCGACGAAAAGTCAACGGCTCCGGTCTTTGCCTTCGTATATCCATATTCATTGTCCATTTTTAAATTGCTTCTAATTCAAAAGGAACTTCGTATCTTATCCCTGTTTATGGATGCCGGTAAAGCATTTCCTAAATGTAATCGTAAATATACCTTTCGTACCTTGAATGTACTCACCTTTTCGTCTTGATTTCTCTTCTTTTATTTTGTATTCGATCCTGAAGCCTCGATAAAGTGCTCTCGAGATTGGAAGAAAATTTTCGAGAAAAAACTCGGACAAAAACGCCTCTTCTTTCGATTTTTGCCTTCTAGTTACGATGTTCTTCTCCCCTCTTTCTCTCTTTTCTCTCTTTCTCTCTGCTGTCAGTGGAATGGAGCAAAAGCCTCGTTCGTCCGGGTACGAACGCCGCGCGACGTGCAGTGCGCGATGGCTGGTACGCAACTAAAGGCTGGGAACTGGGAACGTTTGCCTCGCGGTCGATCGTCTCTTCCCGGTGATGCCTGTTTTCTATGCCGGTATATTGCTGGCGACAAAGCAAGCAATTTAGGGGTTGCTTACGTGCATAAAAAGCATGGAGCTCCGATTGATACTTGCACGGGTAAACCAACGAACGATCTTTATGATATAAAGTACTCTTGGACGATGACCTATTCTCGCTTGAAACGTTCGGTCGATGGGCAATTCCCAGGCTGATGACGTGAGCCGATTCGAATGGTGCAAATCATTTGTCGATTCGTTTCAACTTTTATTGACGTTCCATTTTACGAAACACAGTTTCCGCGTTGAATATTTCGGAATAAGTATTTTTCAATTGGAAAAGATGCCTCTTTGTTCAATTTGTATCTTGTTAAAATTTCATTATTTCTAGAAATGAGGCAGCGAATGAGGATCTCTCGAGTTGTCGGATGTAAGAACACGTACCAGTTCACGTGTACGGCAGCATGTATTACGAAAACAGCAACGAGCACAGAGGCGTGTGAATCACGTGGACGGCGAGAGAGGTTCATTGGATGTATGGTGCACCGTATACATAAATTCTGCATAGGTTTACATCTTTCTGAAGCTGGGTAGAAGGGGGATTCGCGAAGCGACCGAATATCTCGAAACAACTCGAAAGACATTACGGGGAAAGGCTCGCGGTCTTTAACCCATTTTTCCAGGGTCGCCTTCTTGGTGGAATCAGTAGGTGTAGTACGTTCCACTTGAACATCCAAAATAGCGAACGTCGTTTAACAATAATAAATTTCCATTGAATTTTCCATCGGATCTTATCGTTGCGATCTATATTTGATTTATTACGACGTGACACTTTTTTTTCTTTTTTCTTTATTACACGAGTTTCATCGTAATAATCGAGTAATGGATTTTTGTAGCTTTAATCAGTGAAGAGAAAAAAATGTAGATACGCTTTTTTCTAGGAAATAGTGCCACAGGGAAGATAAAAAAGCAGGAAACGTGTCTCGCAAAGATTGTAAATATCTTCGATTGGATAGTTGTTAAACGACATTTCGCTAGACGATGCAGATAATAGGCTTGTTAAGAGATTCGATATAAATGTATCGTGTCTGCCGATCTACGTTCATATGATTTATGTGTGAACAGTTAATTCATTGGTGTACATCCATATTATCTTTCCGCCAAAATGATAGATAGATATTTAAAGCAATTAATTATTATCGCAATGTTCTTAATACTTCTTCGCAACTACTGGTTCATTCGATAGCACTGGCAAATACCGCGTTGTTTGTATGCAGATTGATATGTTGAATATGAAAATATGGACGTTTCAACAATTTGATTAATATCGGTATTATTTATTTATTATTCGTATTTATCAATTTATTAATACGTATTGATACTATATTTACTTCAATAAGGATATATTTGCAAATAGTTGTTAAAATGTTATTATTCTTTCCAAATAACAAACATACTTAACATTTATTAAATGTAAAAACAATAATATTATTTAAAAATTTTACTTAGTACTAATAATTATATAATTTATAATACAAAATCCATTAATATTACTGATAGCAAAAACATTAATGATGCTAAATTGAGTATATTTAGACTGCGAAGAAAATTTTTTGTAGAAATATTAATGAAATTTATTAATGAAATTTAATCTTTCTATTCTCTTTTAACTAATTATCATTTCATTTTCCATTGTTAGTTTTTGTTTTCAAATACGATCGTGAACATACACGAGTGTTTATAATTTAGAATCGTTTCTCGAGTTCAACTACTCACTTAACCTAACTTCATTGACGCTAAATGTACGTTTATATTACATAGCGTCACAAAAGCTTCACGTTAATTTTTTTTTTTTCTGTGTCATTCAAATCACATTTAAAATCGTTAAAAACAATATAATTGTTTTTATAAATACTTCATAATGCAAGGTGATTCCTTTCGAATCTAGGTATTATATAAAATATACAAATTATTGGATGCAATTTGTATAATTGTTTTAACATTCAAACATATTTAAGGTCGTTACACGAAAGTTTCAGTCATATGTAATTCAAAATTTCGCGGTTTAGGAAGGATACTATCGATAAAGTAGAGTCACGATACTTGTCTGCAACTAAATGACACACTTCATTTTATAGTGAAAAAGCAAAATGGCTACCTTAAGTAGGCTTCTGCTTACAACTAATCAAAAATTATTTCATACAAACGGATTATCGGGAAAATTGTTAACAAAAAACTGTAATCATGTGTTCAAAAACCAAGGTAATAAAAATAATTGTAATTTGTTTAAATAGAACAATTTATTAAAGAGTGATCATATTTTGTTACATAACACAAAAATTTGAACAAATTGTCTGTTTAAAATTGCTTTTACAATAATTAAATGTGATTGGATGTATTAAGTTGTCTTAAAAGTTTCATTCGTATTCTGTATGCAATAATAAGATTTGCAAATAGAATTTGATTGGGATATTCTATTTTATTCTCCTTAATCTTCAGACATTGCCTCGTTTGATTACTATTTTGTTTCTTTTCATTAAAATATTCTCTTTGCAGACTTGGCTCAATAAATGAGAAAAAAATGCATCTCTAAATCAGTGTTTTATTAGCAAATCACAGAAGTTTTGGGAAGATGAGATTATGAGACTTCCAGAGAAATGAAAAATAGACATAATTCTGATATAAAACATAAAGTATTGTACAATACACTCATTATCTATTCATAATAAAACAAAAGAAACTTTTGAGATAACTTATTATTTAGACATATTGAAAAATGTCTAAATAATTGTTTCAGAAAAATTAATTTCTATAATTTCTAGGATCAATAAGATGCATGTCAGAACATCACGAAATGGATATAACTCCAAGTCGATGGCAATGGCATAAAACTAAAGATTGGCTGCACTTTTATTTCTTTGTGGGTGCGATACCTGTTGCTACGTTTGTTTTTTGTATGAATGTATTTATAGGTCCAGCAACATTACAAGAAATACCAGAAGGATATATTCCAAAGCAATGGGAATATTATAGGGTAATATAACATTTAAAAACTAGTTTTAAACATATTATCAGATCAAAGTTTATATGTATAAAATCAACATTTTTTTCTACAGACCCCTGTTGTAAGATTTTTTTCAAGATACTTCTATCCAAATATACAGATGGAATATGAAAAGTTACTTCATAAGACACACGTTGCTAATGTTAAGAGACAATTGTTTGCTTTGGAGAGACAAATAGAGGTTTTAATTCGAGAACATCAGGATTATAGATATTGGTCCTATACTCCTAGTAACGAACGTAATTTAATAGAATTACGGAAAATGATAGATGAGACCGTGAAATAAAAGAATATTTAATATTTTGTAAGTAACTTGTAGCTATTATAAATTAGAAATAAAATAAATTTAACATAGAAAATTCAATAAAAATAATAAAAGCTTATCAACATGCAATTGATCTAAGTCAATGATTTTTTAAGCATAATAACATAGGATTATTTAATTTCACTTTAATAAAATATAGCATAGATTTAATAATCAATATAATTTTGTATTGGATATCTAAAAATATCTTTTCCACTTTTCATTTCTGGCATTATCGACTCATATAATGTATATCCTCTACTTTATCGATTATCAAACATATTCCCCATTTCATTGACGGAAACGGAATAAATCCATAGATTTTCTGTATATTTTCGTCCTTTGTTTATGTGGTAAAATCATTGGTAAAATATCAAAAAGCATTATATCATTGATAAAAGACAGTCGTTTGTAGTAATAGTACTGTAATATAGCATACTATCCTACTGTACCTGCCGATAACATTCTGTTTTTTTATTGTTTCCTACACAGAAACAATAGATGTTGCTACAAACTTCTATCGTTATCCAATGATACAGTAATGAAATTCAAACTTCAAAGTTCATTTTATTAATTCTTTGCGGTCTGTAATTATTTTCAAATTGCTATTCGATAAATTCCTATCTATTTTATAATGGGTCTATTAGGATGAAATTATCCAGACAGACTACAAATATTAGATTTAATAAAATGGTTGTATTGGACATAGGATCACAAAGGATTAAATGACAAGTTGAAAAATAGTTTAATGAAAAATTAAGACATTTAATAATATAATTTGTACACTGTGATAAATAAATATACTTGCTTAAGATAATAAGATGCGGATTAAATATATTCATTAGATGTTATGTAATTGTCGTTGTACAATAGGTTTGAAAGTCATTAGAAGAATCTAGATTTCTCGATAGTCAGTTTCTATTAGGATTTTATTAGAAGTTTTCATATGAGGAGCTCCAGATTTTGCTATATTGATGTTGTTTTTTTTGTATCATTTTATCCTATTCTTATAGCTTGTGGGAATAAAAATTAAGACCTACAGTATAAAAATACTTTCCTTTTATTCTTTCAATAATATTTGTTTTTTTAGTAAAAGAAATTGACGTCTTGAAAACAAATAATTCCTCTCTTTCGTTTCAATTTCAATGTTGGAATTGAAAGTATAAGAAGATTAATTAACATATAAATTAAGGTTTATTTAAAAAATTATATTGCTGTTTAAATAGTTTTCGAATTCAATCTATATATATGGAAGGTTCAGAACTAATCAGTGTATTTTTCATTAAAGGTGACGTGTGCAATACAAAGATATTTTTCTTATAAATCTAATATGATTATATTATTTTTATAATCTAATATGATTATGTTATATTAACTAATAATTTTAATAGCAAAAGGCATAAATTATTTCTAACGAGAGATGATTTACACTAATTGGATCCTGAGCTCTCCATAATGAATACATATAATTACACTAGCAAGATTAAGATCAAATTTCTGTTTATCCCGAAATACAAAATTTTCATATAACACCACAATAAGATGATAATTGAAATCCATAGTTATTAGATACTTTTACAAACAAAATAATATATCATATATATTGGGTTTTTTGTTATCTGAATCGATATTATTTCTCCCGATCGTACAAATACATGTTATTAGCACATCATGGAAATTCATGGAACGAACATTTCATTAGTAAAGTGAAAAATTGCAGTTGTTTATTTTTCAGGAACATCCTTTCTCCTAAGTAGTGTTAAGAAGTCCAGAGGTGAATCGGTAGTCACGAATAAGAAACCATTATTCTAGCAACAAGTTAATGACACAGCCCGACATACGGCGATGCCAACGCAACTCATAGTTAGTGGTCATTGTCAAGGCTAGATCGCGATATCTTGCATAATGCTTCGGCGTTCTCTTTTACGATAGTAGGAAGATGGGTCGTGGAGGATTTTGTATGTGCATATGCGATTTCTGCGCCTCATTGTCGCTTCCAGTTACTTCACGCAAATCGATCTTCAATTATTCCCGCGAGTCTTCATTTTCTTTTTCTCCCCCATGTCAATTACCCGCGCATCACATGATACTCAATCGTCTCATGTTATGTAATTACTTCTACGTTCAATCCCGACCTGCTTAATCTTCATGTTGAATCCTATAAAATTTCCGCAAAACGCACACACATGAATCTCATTTAGCATTATATGAATATTTTGAATTACGATTGCTATATATTCTTTTACTAAATATGAATATGTTTATCTCTCACGAGCAAAAAATATTAAAAGCGAAGTAATTTGATTCATTTAATCATTTTTGCTCATTATGTATCAAAATTACAAAAAAAAGAAAAGAAAAATACTGCTGATAATTTATCGTGTCTTGTCTTTTTATTGATTCATAGTAAAGAAGAACACAATTATATATTATACACGATGCACAATTATTATATTATATTTGCAGTTATGCGATGCAACGCACCGTGAATCCATCAAGTTTCGTATATCTTAGATCCTGTAAGAAAATATATTGTGAACAATTCGAACAACTCTATGGAAAGATTATTTCAGCTTGAAAAGAACGTATTATGCAAGAATTAATAAAATAAACAACAAAATAACTTAGAAATAAAATAATGTACACGTGTTGCTAATTTAACAAGTGCAACTGAATAGCAGAATAAATTTTCCTTTTGAAAAATAGAAGTTGTGTCACATATAAAAAAATATAGCCCTCGAGCGTAATTAAACGTACAACGTGAGTACAAAATATAAAAATATAAAAAATTTGATTCGTAATCAAATCACAAGAAAAATTATTTATCATGACTCAATTAATAAACTTAACTTTACCCTATTTTTAGTAGAAAAATCAAAAGCAGCAGACCATCCTTTGAAAATTCCATGATCGATCATACTTCCTTGAACCTTAATAAGCTTAATTTGGAATAACATCTGATACCACCAATGTTGCATTTTCACAACTCATGTCAATTATTCTTTAATAGAATTTTACACATAAGGATGCAAGTGTAAGTAGCTTGTTTTTATTAAATTTAAATTTTATCTCGCACATTATTGATCATAAGACATCCTGAAGAATCTAATTTGATTTATTAATAAACTATTAAATAAATAATAAATGAATCAGACATTAAAAGTTATTCGAATCTGTAGATGATTAAAATTGTGAAATTAATATTTTAACAATCATTACGATTTTATTAAACGATCATGTAACTTTAAGAGAAAGTTTCATACCACTCTACAGATTAGAAAGCGTTTACTCGACAATTTGAATGGTCGGAACAAACTTAATGGTTTCTTAAATGTTTCTCGTGATCGCGAAAGCAATCGTCCCGAAACTGTTAGAATAGAATACATTGTGCTCTTTTTAACGAAAACAAATTGTGTTATCCTATTAACAAGTGTTTGCCACATTGTAATGAACGTTATGAGGGTCATAGTTTACTAATATCGTAATAATTATGCGATGATAATTAATTAAATAATTATAAGCAAGCATAAAATTTAAGCTCATTTGTCATATAATGAAACGACCACGTTAGTGAAAAATTTGTGGACATTTGGGGGAGATTGTCGCTGATAAACTACACTTCATCGTCAATATAATGCAGGTTTATTAATATTTAGGTATTATTATATTAGGTTTATTAATATTAACTGTGTACGTTTAAAAACAACGCAAAAAAAAATTCGAACAGCTTGAATAGGATCGAGATGTATTGATAGATTACGTAATTTATGATCGTATTTTATTGATTGGTATGTAATAATGCGAAAAAAAGGGAAATTAATACTAATGAATATAGGAGTATAACGAGTTACATATTGTGAATTATTCATGACGTACAAATTATATGTTACTGATTTATTTCGTCTTTACCTTATTGCATTTTTTACACACTTATGTAGATATCAATGCATATTCCACTTCCATCGTTAGAAATGTAATGTAGCAATAACAAATTAATAACTTACGACACTATTAAAATACTGGAATATTATTGATTAACTGAAATTGTCATCAGCTTCAAAATGCTATAAGAAAAACGATAGAAAAGAGAACTTTGGTTCTCACTGAAAATTTTAACCGATTCTAAATTATTGTTTCTAACCAGCAAATAGTCGCTGATTAAAATGATAAAAATAAGAGAAGCGATTACATGTTATTTGTAATGTTATGACATAGTTACGTTTCTATCGCTGGTGCATTGGGATTGCATAATACGAAACAAAACCTGATACGGTGTCCGTTTTCCGGAAATTCTTCTCATTTTTTCTTCATCTTTGTTTTTTTACTTTATTGCTCTTCAGCCTCGATACCAAGACGATGGTTATCGAGTTAATCATCGTGTTAATAGGATCACGTAACGAACATATGCATTTCGTCATGTGAGAAAACAGCGGTGGTGTTTTCTAAATTAAAATTTATTTTTCCTATTCATGATGTTTCGTACAAAAGTCCGAATAAAAAAACTTGACGACACGCCAGGGAAAAATTGTCTTGTCGTTGTTCTAATCCTAAGGAACGGAAAGCGAGGGAACAACAAAAAATCAGAACGTGACGTTCGTTCGTTCTCTAATTTCAATCTGCTTGCTTAATACCGGAATTACGAATTACAACAGAAAATTAAATCGCGAATTAAAGTGACATCCTCAGCGGCTTTGTCACGACTTCTTCCTTCTCTTGACCCCTCGCTAACAGGATGAATTCGCAAGTGATTATCCGATTGTTTTGTGCGCAGAAATCAGAAGATATTACAGTATACGCGTCTTATCTCAAGGCTTTGCCTCTGTGGACGTAATTTTAGAAAATCGTAGAATAACATCCACGATATCCAAATCATAAAATATAATATCAAGAACTAGCATTTATCGATTTCGTGGCATTTAAATACCACATTGTATTTTACGATTCTGATTGAACGATAATTTGTGATTAATTCTTTCAAGTTCTTTTGAATTCCTACTACTTACGTTAAGAAACGTCTCAAATATAATCAAAATCTATTCCTTGGTTGAAAAACGTAAATGTCTGTAACGTAAAGTGAAAATGAAAAAGCATGCGTATTAAAAATAACTTATCTTTTATATTTTCCTTTATAATTTCGGAAATTCTTTAATCATACGAAAATACAATTGATTAAAGTATCAGCAAGGTTAAAGTACCACCGTTTTTGTAACCTTGCTATATCGTGGCTGTCACTATATCACTATGACTTATCGTGATAGCGAGATTTTAACCGTGAAATTACAATTTGTCGAATCATACATAAAGTGAAAATGGAGGAACGTTTGTGCTCGTATCTTCAACAACGATTCCGTCACTGTTAGATAATTGGATATAATTTTTGTTTAGATCGACGATGCAACTGAATCAGCGTTCATAAAATTACAATTCGAAATCACTGACGATGCAGATTAATTGTCTCGGTCAGACAGAAGTTCCTACGACCGCAATACGATCTATTGTTTGAATTGTTTCGTATTACATCAGTATTACGTGATATCGTTTTGCACTCGAAAGGCGTCGAGCAATTCATCCACGACTCGGCTTCTCCATCGTTCCCTCCAAGTCTGTCTTTCAGTTTTTCAGTTTCTCTGCAAACGTTATCACGTTTAATTTGCGTTGTCGAGCACAAATCACTTTAAGTTACGATGAGGAAATCATAAACTAGAAGATAAATTAACGAGCAATTGATTCACGGTATCGATCTAACAAAAAAATGAAAACAAAAAAAAGAGAGGTCTCGAAGCTTCGGTGGATATAATGACCATTATGCAATGAGATAATAATCTGAAGAATTAATATAATCATACGTATCGCGTAATTAGGCAATAAAAGTGATCGTTCGTCATGTAATCGGGGATATTTACTTTTTCGGAATAACGAATCAAGCCTTTGCAAAACCTCTTTCAATTGTCGATCAAAACAATACTTGATACTTTTTGCGATAATTATTTTTTGCTCAATAGAGTTTGAAATAAAGATAAGTCTTTGTTATCACGTGAGTTGTCGAGAAATATTATAGTTACTTTTCTATTTTGCTTCCTTTTTAAGAAGCTATTAGAAACATTGTCACTCTCTTGTTAAACTAATTATCGTTTAATTATCGTCGATTACATACGCAACGTGTACACTCATATGCATATGCGTCGTTTGATTCAATAATTAACTGATTAGAATACAAATAAGGATAATTTCTGATCGTTCTAGACAGACAAGCTAAATAATTCTTGATACTCGATTTAGATAACTTGCATTATTTACATACCTAAGCACTACAGTGAGGAACAGAGAGAAAGAGAGAGAGGAGAAAACGAGAATAAAAAAAGGGAATCTTGTTACCAATGTAAGGTCAGTCGTAATCGGAAACGGAAGGCTTTTGAGGGCTTCGACTTCGATTTACATGAAAGCCATTTGTCACGGAGATAGCGGCTTCCTGAGTTGAACAGATCCTTGGACTTATTTCCTGGTTAATTTCGTTCATTCACATTGTGGTGGATCAATGGCAAGGTCTCTGAGAGGGACCAAGTGTCTGCTCAGAGAAAAGATTAATCCCCGATATGTATTCTTAATAATCTTGATCGTACATTTGCGAACAAGATTCAGCGTTTCAATACATGATACAATCACACTCTTCTTTTACGTAATTTCACGTTCATTATTTTACAAAATGTTCCAAGTGTTTATCAAATTTGATTTTAACTTCCAGGGATAGCGAATAATTTTTATACTCGCATGCATACACTTGATGATTAAATAAAGATGATAATTCAGTAGTATATATATTTCTTTTTCTACGTGTACAGTAGGAAAATTTTTATGTTATTCTAGTATAAAGCAATTAAAAGGGAAACATATTTACAAATATTATTATTATATTTGTACAATTACATAATTATTCTCTTTGTATTTAATGTACGCCGCGCGCCGTGCGAAGGTTAAATGATTTCCTGAAGATTCAAATTCTCATTGGAGCTACGTTTCTTCATAAGACTGTAATAACTAATTCGACCTGGATTCGTTGTGTTAAACATAGAATGTTGCGTTAAGTGCAGACTTGTTTACTTGGTAATTTTACATTGAACGAAAACGATTTGTTTTCATGAATGTTCCGCGATCGCGAACGACCCTGTGTCGATATTTCCAATTGCTTTTCCAATTGCTTAGAAGGGGAAAGGATTAATCAGTATTTGTCCAGCCGTTTGTTTTAACGTTTGAAAGAGTTTGGAGCAAAATGCAAATGAATTAGCCAATCAATAAGATTTTCACAGGGGAGAAACATGAATCGGTTAGACGATCGAATCAATTAGATTGTACGATAGATTGTAACGATAAAGATATTCTTGTCTCGTAAAAGAAGTACCGTTAACTGGCGTGCGCTGATAAAACAACACTTTGAAATTCATATGTCGGAAAGTCCTCGTCAGTTATCGTCGAGATGTATCAGATAGGAAAAAAGTGAACGCGGATTCGTAGCCGGTGATGAAAGAATAAATAACTGGACATCATTCAGCTGAAGAAAGGCATGTCGCGTCAAGTAACAAAGAAAGAAGAATGTGTATGAAAAAAGTAAGCTACGAGTTGAAGGGGAAAAAAGTCGAATCGAACGATTCAACGACGAACAGGATTTATTGCTCGCAGGTTTTCAATGTGATTAGAAGGATTGAGCAGATACTTTGAAAAATATATTCATTGTAGTATGGTGCGACATTCCATAAATAGCCATATACCATAATGTGAAATAGCGTAAGATTAATGAACGATGCACCCTGTTATTCGATCGTGAAAAGTAACGAAGACTTTTATACACACAACAGTCGGGAAAAACAATCTGATGCACCGACTCGTCGTATGTAACATCTGTAAAGTTTTCAGATTTATCAAAGATCAACACTACCAATAGAATGACGACTTATATTTCAATTAAAAATGGATTATTGTTTCATCTATTTGTTAGTTGAAGGAAAAAAAGATAAATATCGTTAGTTAGTTATAGATAGTGAGTAATCGCTTTAAAAAAAAGGAGATATAAATAACTGCATGATCGATAATTAATTATTGCACAGAGAACTTGAAACAAAACGATGCAACGATAGTAACAAATAATAACAAATAGATTAGATTAACGAAAGAACGTATACACAGTGATAGTGGCAATGATGCATTAATTGAGAATACTTTTCCAATTGACATCGCGTTCGTGACGTTGGTTCCGCGATTAGCAATTAATACATTCACCACTGTGACGGTCATCGGTGATTAAGAGCAAAAAAGACTGCCAAAAAAAAAACGCCTAGCGAATTAACGAATCCGCTTAACTTTAAAGATCAACATGCTTTCGTTCTTTTATACATTCTTTCATGAAAGAGGAGAGTTCTTCTTTCAAGGAGTTCTGTTCATGGAGAGTTCCTCCTTCACAGAGTTTTAAGAAAACCAAAGAAACAAAAATAAAAATATTGCTCTAAACACCGGAAGACATTATCTTTGCCTATAGCAGTCATATCCACAATCGTAATTGAAAAATATCATTATTTCATTTATGTAACAAGAGGCTCGAAATAAACTTTTGCGCATACTTATTATTTACAGAGAAGAAAACGTTCAACTGTCCCAATACGTGTTTTCAATACACGTGAATTGCACAAAAATTGTAGATCCGCGCAAATTAGATATAATTTCGTCGCATGTAAGCAAAGAAGTCTTGGCGAATTTTTAACATTTATTACAAAAATTACAACAATTTACAATTTACAACGAATTTTTAACATTTGTTATTTTTTTAAACATTTATTAGATGGCCTGTGAGTTCGTAGATGGATCATTTTGGTTCAAGCTAGCGAAAAAACAGTGGTACTATCGTTCACAGTTAGATTCGTCAAAATAAATGTATGAACATGGGAATCACGATATAATCGATGGACCGAAATGAAAAACTCACTTGTGATTTTACCTACGAGATCATCAGTTTCGATTACTACTCCTCGTACAGTGAAGGCGCTCCCATTTCGGTTCGAGACGCGATTTTTAGGTCAGACAGAATTCTCCTTGGAAAAATCGAGTTCGAAGGCCCTAGCGATCATATAACGCTCGACTGTGATTCAAAGAAACACCGATCGAAAGGGATAACAAGTGGTCAATAAAGAAACGGATACTTGCAGACCTCGACTGCGTGTATTGCACCCCGTGCTCATTAACGGCAATCGTCAGAAGATAAAACCTCCCAGTTTCTCTGGGATTGTAAATTCTTTTTAGAACGTACAATCAAAATAAAATATCACGAACTTGCGAATCTTTCAATTGTGACAATATGACACGATGATTATCACGATTCGACATTTAATTAGCAGCAACATCCAAACGACAGTGGAAACGTGCCATCGTGGTCAGACGATGAGTCTCTATTCACGGAAATTTCACTCGCACTTTCCTTCATGAAATTCTACGCGCAACAGCCACATATTCGACTCTGTGGAAGCATGATTGTTGAATTGTTCACGAAAGTATTCAAATATTTTTACGCGTTGTATGAAACGTTTCGCAAAGTATATAAGTAAAAAGTCGAGCGTTTTTACTTAAATTACAAACTGTCTTCTAATCTTTGTACTTTTATTTCTCTCTGATGCAAGTTTTATATGCAAGTTCGATCGCCGATAGTTTCTAGTAATAAACTTCTTACGAGTATTATGGATACTTTTTTGAGTCAGGTGATCATATTTGTTAATAATCAGTCTTTAAAAAAGAAAAAAGAAAAATAATTCGCATGGTCTTGTGTTTACTTAGAAAGCGAATTTAAAGCGGTTTTTCGAAGAAACTTATTTATCGTCAGTTATCGACCAGAAGTAGAATAATATGTTGTATGTTACATGTTATTAATGTTGCATTTTATCGCAATCGTTGAAGTATAATCACCATCACCTGTAGTCGTGCTTTTTGTCGCCATGGTATTAGGTAAAGCGAAAAGTAATGTCGCTTTTTTTGTGTGTCATTTTGAAACCAATTATCGTGCGACTATACTGATTAAGTACGTTGATATTAAATTGTTATTTCAAATTGTTTGAACCACCGTTGGCATCGATGGATATACAAGATTTCGACGTAAATTTTATTAACATTTTTTGTAGCTTCGTTGGGCTTTAATCCTCAATCAAACAAAAATACACCGCATTTCTTCGATCTTTCGCAAAACAAGTTTATCGCAATTAATGGAAGACCGTGTCATTTGAGGACGCTCAAGTTTCTGGATCAAAGACTTCATTATATCACCAGCTTCGTTAGATATAAGTTTTAATCAGGATTCGTTGATCACAGTGAACAGTTTGTATTCATGAAAGAATTCAATCAAGAGAGTGGGTTTGTACATCGAAATTATCGTAAGATTGTCGATTTTGTCGTATTCTAAAACCTTTTAACGTTAAATCTCATCGGTCCCGGGCGAAAAAGATCTCAGAAAATTTTAAATATCGGATGTTCTTTTAAGTTATTCTCCATTTCGACAATATAGACTTCTTAGAAAAATCAGTAGAAACCTTTTAGAACTGGAAAATATGTATTTATTTACGTTAATAATTGCTTCTGCCGATGTAAACTTTTAATGGCGTGCAATTATTCTGTCATTCTACCAAGAAAAACCACAATCGTTATTAGAGGTCAATTTGCCAGGATACAACGAAGATCGATTCCTGATTAAAAGGAAGAAGCTAATCAAAGAAAGAAATCTTGCCTGAAATTGTCGTTAGAAACAACTTTTCTTCGTCTTCGAATTATCATCCTCTGCGTCATCTCTGCGTGAAATCTTTCCCAAGCTGTTTTCGATTCCTCCCGCGGGAGAATCAAGGACGAGTCGGCTTACTTTTTCAGGTTGTTTCTTCTTGCAGAAACGATGACACGCTCGATGAAATTGAGAAACAATGCGGACAGATTTCGCAGAAAGAAGGAAGAGACGGAGGAAAGGGAATCGATCAAAGGAGGGATAGAGTTAAAGGGTCAGAGGGAATCGTTCCGACGGTGGCAAGAAACGTTTTCAGCGTGAAAAAGAGACCGGGAGACCTCGAGACGTCCCTGGAAGGGTGCAATAGCGAGAAGCGCCGTTTTGAGAGAGGCGCCTTCCCTCCACTATAAATGCGAACGCGCCGGCGAAAATCATCTCAGTACCAAGTGAGAAGCGAAAAAACCCACGACGGACCTCCTGTGCGAGTGTGTGTTACGTGTTTATGTGTACTCGTGCACGGGACAGGCTCTCGATGACTCGGGAGCACGTGTGTTGTACATCGTTGGTTCACAGGTTGTCGCGATTTTAACGCGGAAGCAACAGGAACGTTGTTCTGTCGTCGCCGGCGAGGACACCGATCGCAATCAGAATAACTTCGATCGTAACTTGTGTTCACTCTCGCCTTCCGACGTGCCGTCGTTGCGTTCACGACATTCCTGTCCTGGATCGTGACCGCGGCAATACAGATCGTTCCGTGGCGAAATCTAGTAGCGGAACATCCTTGCGCAGTGACATTCAACCGCCACTAATAAAAGTGATTTACGATCCTCCTGTTAACGATCGATGATACGAGCTTACCGTGAGAATCCGAACTCTAGTCGCGTTCAAACTCTTCGAGCGGTATTGTCTATTGTACATTGTGTCAGGAATGGAGGGCTGGCTGAACTCTGGCGACATATAATGTAATTTAAAGAGAAAGGAAGGAAACTTGAACTCGCGAAATTTGTCAGACACATTGACGAGATCCTCAATAAGTATAACTGCCAAAGGTTAGTGCCTTTATGGGATACTACTCGTATAATGTTACGCGTTCGTGCATGCGATGTTTTTCATGCGATGTTACGGATGTACGATTATTACGTAAAATTTAATAAATCGGTGTAATTGGCTCTCCGGTTTCGACGAAGTCGCAATGAAATTGGCTCGATTTTAACTTTGTAAACAGATTGATACGTCGAAAATAAAACAATCGCGAAGTAGCGTCTCTCGAATTAGAATAGAAGTGCTGTGCGTGATCGCGTGAATTGAATCGTTCGTCTGGCATTCAAGCGGTGTTATTCGATCGATCGATCGTTCGATTATGCGGATAACTCTGCCGCGAACGTTACCTGTTACTTGAAATTACTATATCAGAAATTGTCCGAGTAGCACTTACTTGCATTACGTTCACAGTTACGTTAATGCCAAAGCGTTCGACATTCGAAGAAAATGAAAGATCGTTCACTCGTTTCCTTATATCCTCATAATCTAATGATACAATGATTTATTAGTGAACTTTGTGAAAGATTTTAAGATGCACCTATATATTATATTTGCATTATATCTTTGTAACATAATATATAGAATATTCAAAATGGATTACCCGTTATAAAAACATGAAATTGCATAAGAATCCTTATTAATATCCAAGTAATGTTCAGAACTATTGACAACAACGTCCTTCATTAAAAACATCTGAGAAAACATTAAAGGGAGTATGTTGTCGCCACACATCTTTTGACGATAAATTTTTATTGCTTCCGCATGCGACAACGTTATCATTAAATGAATACTCTTGTAGGGAATAAAAGTACCACTTTACAAGATACTTTGGGAATAAATAAAACTGATATCATTTATTTAGACAGTGGTTCGATTATCGCGATTACTCAGCGCCCAGCACTCCATGTCACACTTGCAAAAACATCTCCGTCGTTTAGAAAAAGTAACAATAGACCACTTGTTCTCGAAGTTCGGCAAACATTTATTTTTATAAATAAAGAAACATACGAAGAATTCGCCGTAGAACTCGCTCGATTTTCGCAAAATTTTCCGTTCGACTGAATTCCATCGTTTCCGTCACGGAACCCACTCACGCGTCTCACGTAAAATAACAATCATCCTCGCGATTCCATCCTCCCCCATTTTCCAGGATTATCGCGCATCTTGCACGACGAATTGATGCTACTCTGAGTTTTCCTATTAAATTTTCCTGTCAATAATCTTTGTAATTGTCACGCTATTATAAAAAAAAAAAAAAAAAAAAAACGAAGAAAATACTGAAGCAAACTTTCAATGATCGAGCAAACATAAAACTGTATAAATGCTAATGGCCCGATGCAATTATTTGTTTCGCACGAAAAACCGTCAGTTAACAGTAACGAGCAAAGTGTTGGCAAGAAAATGCGAATTGGAAAAATACATTTGTTTAGAAAACCCATTTATTTACGCACATTTACGTAATTTTTCTTAAAAGCGGTGTTGGCAATGATATTTTTTCCCTCCCTCAAGAATTGATCATTTTGGGAGGGAAAAAAAGATGATCGTTCGTTGGATGGAACCATTTCGTTGGCGGTGAATCAACCCGAAAGAAGGTTAATCGAGAAACGAGATAATGTCGAAATTTAATGGGCGGGCAAATTCGTTAATAGACAAATTGCGACTCACGTGCGAATCTGTCACGAGTAAGCGTCGCCTCCGACACGACAGAAAATCACGCGCGTCTCGTGACTCACGGGACCATTGTGCGGTTCCTCTGTTCTGGCCCGCGTAGGGACAAGTGAACACTTAAACGGGTCTCATTATTCAATTCCCTCCGGTGGCCCTAGCGAGAAATAATCTAGTTAAAGTCATGTTTCGGCGCCAAAGAAATGCACGCGATTTCTCTTGGAATTTGCATCGTGAAACTGTGCTTGATACCTCTCTATCTGTTACAGATACCGGAAGATTCGTCGAACACGATGATCAATCGAGTGAAACTCTGGTGGAAACTTCTATGCACCGAGCAGAAAGGTGTAAGGAACTTCAATCATTTTCGACAATCTATCGTTTCATCATACGAGAAACATATAGAACATATTCAAGTTAATTATCGCGATGTCGCATTCCCGAAGGAGCTGTTTCTAAATATCTTTGTTCCGTTGTTTATCGTGTTATCTGATTCGATAGAATCGGTTATACGTCAGATTCGTAATATCTCAATCACAGTCGTTACTCGACATCGGACGTTACGACAGTTTTTCATTAACTAATAACTAATTAAACGAGGAAGAGCCATGCGTCCGACGATCGCGCCAGCAATCGCATAATCGGAGATTAATACGCAAGAGGATACGAAAAGTGCTGAAACGGAGGGATTCGGAAGTATCCACGACGGGAAAAAACACGAAACATGATCAGCCCGCGTTGGAAAAGTGTACGCGTAACAACAATGCACTTAAACGATTGCGATCTGTCCGGTAATTATTGCGATTCGACGCGTATCTGTCGAGAATATCTCTCCAGGCTTCTTTAAACGAGGCCAGCGAAGGGAGAACGACGAGGTCCGCGAATAAGTAAGTCGCGTTACCAGGCTCGTCCTTCCGTTCAGCGACGTTCGATGGGATTTTCGAGATTCCGGTACGGCAACCAGACCGCTTTCCACGGTATCCTGGCTTTTTTAGATCGGCGCTCGCTCCGAGCGACCGCGAACCTTCGTATTGACCTCCGGAGGAACTAGTTTCTTTGCTTGTTGCTTCTTAGCCAACGAGCAACGAGTGGACGAAACTCACGAGAAGTGACGCCAGTTCCTCATCTACGCGAACGCAAGTGAAAATCACGAAAACGGGAACATTCAGAGATTCCCCGTACTAAGAGACGTGTATTGAGAACACCGGGGTATTCGGTACTGATGATTTCGTGGAACGATACGTGAAAAGATACGTACGTCGTTCGATACGTGGACAGATACGTACATACGTATGTCGAATTCGTGCATCGCTTACGTGAACGCGGCGCGATTCCGGTGGTGTAATTATTTCAGTACACGTTCGCGGAACCTGGCTTCGATTTCTGGCCACGTATCGCACGCGACCGACGTAAGGCTAATTGGTTCGAACGTGGAAACGCCAAATGTGATGCGAGATAATCGGTGGAAATAATACATTCGGACGTGCTTATTACTCGAGCGTAAGCATTCGTGCGACGAAATTCTTCAAACGTACTTTTTTTTTTTTTTAGATATTCGCTGGACTGGCGGCACATTCTGGGCAAATATCCGTAGGACTCGGCCAGGGATTCAGTGCGATTTTACTCCCAAAATTAACGGAGGAAGGCTTTGCCAACAGCGATGAAAACACTTGGATCGCTGCACTGGGAGTTGTCTCGAATCCTTTGGGATCCGTGGTCGCTGGAGTGTGCGCCGAATGGCTTGGAAGGAGATCGGCCATCGCGTTAGCTAGTGTTCCTCACGCTGCTGGCTGGTTATTCATAGCATTGTCGAAGAGCGTGCCTATGTTGTACGTGGGCAGATTCATCAGTGGAATCGGCATAGGCATGGCGAATGGCCTGTATCTTTACGTCAGTGAGGTAACTTTTCTATTTCAGTAGTCTGAATAATCTGTTTTTGAATAAAACGTAATATCTGAATTGAATAAAAATGCGAGGCGAATTATTTTTGAAACAAAATAGAGAGAGAGAGAGAGAGAGAGAGAGAGAGACAAAAGTTGAAAAATCAGAGCAGGAATAAATTTAGAAAGCGTACTCGTAGCCACGAGTTGTAATTATGATAACTAATTCTTCGCGGAACGTTACAGACTGCCGCACCAAGCCAAAGAGGCTGGTTGGGAAGCTGTGGACCAGTTCTAGTTTCGGCTGGCGTTCTAATGATCTACTCGCTAGGAGCGTTTACTAGTTGGGAAAAAGCTGCTGCGATTAGTATAGGACCTGCTATATTGTCCTTGGCATTGACACGGTAACAATCGCTTCAAACATAAAAACTTGCGACTGAAAATTAATCCCTCCCGTTCTATCCTTTTTCTCGATGATTGCTTCGAACTTAACACTTGATGCGACAAACATAAAACTTGTATCAGAGAAACGAAAGTACAAGGGATTGGAAGAAGTTTGCAATATAACAGAAGCTTCTACTTGTATTTTTTCTCAAAAATTCAATAAAATCTCTAAAAATTTCTGCGAGGGAATTACGAATTTCCAAATTAACGTGAAACTTAATAACTTATCGAGAGACTTAATAATTTGTTCTTGCGCAGTATGATTCCGGAGACGCCAGGTTGGTTGATCACTCGGGGACGGACGGAAGAAGCAAAAGAATCCTTATTATGGTTACGGGGATCTGGTTTGAATACCGACAAAGAATATGACGAACTTTGCGAGGCAAACGTGAAAAGGGAAGAGAGGAAGGAGAGTTTGCTGAAAGCTCTTCACATGCCAAGCGTCTGGAAGCCTTTTCTCATCCTGCTCATCTTCTTCGCGCTCCAGCAAATATCAGGGATTTATATAATTCTGTTCTATACCGTAAACATCCTCGAAGACATCGGTATCGACTTGAACGAGTATTCTGCGAGCGTTGGGATCGGTGTGATTAGATTGTTCTCATCGATAGCCGGCGCTGGCCTAGCGAATAGCTTTGGCAGAAAAGCGCTGGCCTTCGTCAGTGGCCTGGGAATGGCGATCTCCGCTGTAGGCGTTGCTCTTTCCTACAGGTTCATACTCTTTACTTTAATTTTTCTCATTTGATTATCACATTTTCAAAATACAAGTTCTTTCGAAATGCTTTCTATGCAGTCTTCTAGACGAAAAGTAGCTGTGTACAAATTCAAATACGCTTAATGATCGTTTCATAGATCAATAGTTCTGAATTTAATTTGGAACGTTTGCTGATATATAAATGGTATCGCTTAACTAGAACTGTGATATTGTAACAATCAAGCGACCAAGTTTGAAAAGACGAAAGTTTATCCGTTTTAAATCGGCGTTGTTCGTTTTTGTACATAACTACATACCTTCTTTCCGTCATTGACATAAATCGAACCGAACTAATTGATCCAATTTTTTTCTTTTTTTTTTTTTTTCTTCTCAGGTTCAAATTGCCATCTGTGGTATCCTTGGCATGCATCGGAGGCCACGTTGGCTCGTCTATGATAGGATTTCTCACTCTGCCGTGGGTAATGACTTCCGAACTCTACCCATTAAGATTCAGAGGACCTCTTGGAGGCATAACTACCAGCATGGCGCAAATGCTGACATTCGCCACCATTAAGATGTATCCTGATCTGAGCGCGTTAATTGGCATCGAGTCCACGATGTGGACGTTCGCTGTAACTGCTAGTTTAGGAGCTTTATTCGCCCTGACGGTCCTCCCTGAGACCAGAGGACGAAGTCTCGATGAGATAGAAAATAGATTCCTGAAAAGATCGGTGACAGATTCCTCCGTCGACGTTCTGCCAACCATTTCTGTTCAACCCAAGAATATCACGCTCCAGAAATTCGCTTCCATCGGCGAAGAGAAGCATCACAACATCACGGCAAACGCGTACGCTTACGATAATTTCTGTATGGATTTAACCGCCGACGATATAGAGAAAAATACGGTGCCTGCGAAGGATCCAGAAACGGATCGCGTTACTCATACCGTTTCGTTGGAACATATTTATTTCTAGAGAGATACAGAGAAATTATAAATTCAATGGACTGGTTTTTCTACGTATACGTATAAGTAATCGATTGCCAATGATTGAAGAGTTCGTGATAAAAGCACGCAACGTGCGTGTTGGCATTTCTCTCCAAAAAAGAGCAACTTTCATTCGATGTTAGTCTTAGTACTTTTATAGATGTTAATCTCCTTTAATCTTTAACTGGTATCGTTGGACATTGGCAGCCATATAAAAGTTAGGTTTTACATTAAGCTTACTACTCGATTTAATTCTTTTTCAGAGAGAATATAAAATATAAAGTTTTGTAATATAACGCAAATTACGCTACAGCGATACCACTTAAGGGTTAAATTTCAATTTCTTTCTACAATCATATCGCCGATGAACTACTATGAAATCAAGTTACAAATAACAAAGACTTTTAACAGTCAGGACGTAGCTCATTTTTTATAATATTGATTTCATCGTATCGTAAGCGTAGCTTCTGATTACTAGAAGCGTCCTTATCTAAAAATCTAAAAGAATTTGACATGAATTGTTTTTATTAGAAGCCCTTCGATTAGTAGGACTACAAATATTTTCCGACTTCACTCCTATATTGTGATATCTTATCGATACCGTAGATAGGTATATTTAGACGTTCTATGTATTTATTGCGTAAATCATCTCGTTTTTTTCTTTTTACATTTGCTGAAAAACTCACCGTTTATTATTACAAAAATTCTTATGTCTCTTTCAAATGTGTTCTTATAAACAGTGAATCGAGTAATCGTGAATTTTTTCGTATACGCTTCTAAGGAACATGTATATTTTTTCTTTTTTATGGGTAATTGTATAATAAAAAAATTGAAAGAGGATTGTTAATCTATTACATAACGTATGGTGTAAGAAAAGACATAATTTTGTGTTTGTACTTGACAAGAATGTCGTCCAATACTGTAATACTATCGATGAATATTTGTGTGAAAATTAATTAAGATAGTTGGTCTGTAATTATTTATGTATATACACGTATATTTATATTTATAAATATCTTCTCTATTACCTGCGTTATAAATGGAAACAATTGTAAATATAAATTCTCCTCATATAAAGTGTACATAATTTTTATTTGATAACAATAAATATATTATTTTTTCAACAAAGCTTTGTGAGTCTACATTAATAATCATTCCCATACATTAATCGTTATCAAGTTGTACGAAATAAAATCTCGTTTCTACAAAATTAGCCACAAGTAAGTATGTACCGATTATTTGTATTAACATTCAACGCAATAATTATCAATAAGTAATCGATGAGTAAAAATTTGTATCTGAAACATAATCAAAAAATGCAAGAAGAAAGAGAATTAATATTCTTGATCAGATATTTTTCCAAATTTATTTGAATTTATTCGATTTATGGACGCTGAAACTACGTTCACGTGGCGGTAAACGCTGCAAATAATTTCAGTGTCTATCCTCGTCGCACGGTATTCCGATTCTCTTTTTGTGAATAGTGTTTTTATCTGTTGGATTGCAACCAGAAATTCTAAAATGTAACAGGAACATAGAATGTGCAAGGAGGTATCTCAACTACTGTTAGACAAGGAACGCGATACTGTCCGACAAGGACAGATACACGTGACGCAACAGAGAAGGAGAGCACTATCTAACGACGAGGACAGATATACTTTTCTCCCTCATTTACTGAATATTCGTCAATTACTGTATTTCTGGGATAAATTCGTGCACTTTTGGAATTGGATAGTAAAGTATAAACCTTAAGCAACATTCCTATATTATTTTGAATATTATTCTGTGTTTAATTAATTAATTACGAACAACTATTTCGACAAGTGTCTGGTCTTACTCGACACACGTTTACGATTTTTCATTAGTATCGAGCTTATGCAAGATTAAAGCGCATTATTTCGAAACGCAGAACTTTTCTTAGACTCGGTACTTCATATTCCGCACACAAAGATCATTCATTCGTTATCTGTTAATTCAAATTATGCAAAAATTCATTGCACTGGTCCTTCGTAGAAACGGATCGTCGCGCAATAATTATTAATAACTCATAATTTGAGCAACAATACCGATACTGAACTACATGCGAATATTATTTGTAGTCAGGTTTTTATTCCACGATTCCAAAAATCCACAATTCTGTTCTAAATTTTGAATAATTAGCAAATATTCAATGAATTAGACAGAAAAGTATACGTCTCCTTGTCACGTGATGTTGCTGTTCTTTTCTATACTCGAGTGCTGCCATCTATCGGAGTGGCAAAACTAGGACCGAAAACTTGGAAATGTAACAGGAACATAGAATATAAACAGAGGTATCTCGACTACTGTTAGACAAGAAGCGCAATACTGTGCAAAAAGGACAGACATATTTCTTTCCCCAACCTGTTGAATATTCACTAATTATTCGAATTTCAGAAACAATTTGTACACTTTTGAATATGGATAATAAAGTACAAACCTTAAGTAACGTTTCGTTATAGTTTTGGGTACGATTTTTTGTTTAATTAATTAATTCTATACGATTCTTTCAACAAGCGTCTACGTTTAAGCGATGCATGACTACGATTTTTCATTAGTATTGAGCTCTTTTAAGATTAAAGCTCGTTATTTGGTATTGTAGAAGTTTCCTTAGACTCTGTACTTTATATTCCATGCATAAACATTAATAATTAATTATTTGTTAATTGAAATTATGCAAAAATTCACCTCATAGGTTCTGCGGTATCATCGGTGGTAACAGACTGTCATGCAATAATAACTAATAACTCTTAATTTAAACAACAATGATGATACACAACTGTACGTGAATATCGCTTGTAGTCTGAACTTTATTGCACGCTTCCAAAAGTGCATAATTTCTTCCTATAAATCGAGTAATTAATGAATATTCAATAAATTAAACAAAGAAATATATCTGTCCTTGTCGTTCGATAGTCCCCTCCTTCTCTGTCTACGTCACGTATATCTGTCCTTTGCGCACAGTGTTGCGCTCCTTGTCTAACAGTAGTCGAGATACCTCTGTTTATATTCTATGTTCCTGTTACATTTCCAAGTTTTCGGTCCAATTTTCGCCACTCCGATAGATGGCAGCACTCGAGTATAGAAAAGAACAGCAACATCACGTGACAAGGATACATGTACTTTTCTGTCCAATTCATTGAATATTTATTAATTACTCGATTTCTGAGTTGAAATCATGCACTTTTGAAATCGTGGAAGAAACACCAGACTACAAGCGACATTCACATATAGTTTTATATCGGAATTGTTGCTTAAATTAATAGTTATTAATGATTATTGCACGGCAATCCGTCGTGCTACGTTACTACGGAGAACCGTCGCGATGAATTTTCGTATAATTTGGATTAACAAATAATTAATTAATGATCTTTGTACGTGGAATAGAGAGTACGGAGTCTAAGGAAGCTTCTACGATTCCAAATAACGAGATCTAATCTTGCAATAGCTCATTACTAATGAAAAATCGTAGTCATGCATACTACAGTCACGCGTAGGCCCAGGAACTTGTTGAAAAATCGTTTATAACTAATTAATTAAATAAAAAATCGTATCAGAAACTATATAGGAATGTCGCTAGAGATCTGCACTTTATTCTTTTATCCCAAAGGTGTACGAATTGTTTCTGAAACTCGAGTAATTAGTGAATACTCGACAGATTAGAAAGAGAAATATATCTGTCCTTGTCGTTCGATAGTTCCCTCCTTGTCTGTTACGTCACGTGTCTCTGTCCTTTTTGCACAATATCACGCTTCTTGTCTAACAGTAGTCGAGATACCTCTGTTCCTATTCTATGTTCCTGTTACATTTCCAAGTTTTCGGTCCAATTTTCGCCACTCCGATAGATGGCAGCACTCGAGTATAGAAAAGAACAGCAACATCACGTGACAAGGATACATGTACATTTCTGTCCAACTCATTGAATATTTATTAATTACTCGATTTCTGAGTTGAAATCATGCACTTTTTGAATCGTAGAATAAAAATCAGACCACAAGCAATATTCATTTGTAGTTTAATATCGGTATTCTTGCTCAAATTAAGAGTTAATAATTGTTAAACGATGATCCGTTACTACGGAAGACCGGCGCGATTTTCGCATAATTTGAATTAATAGATAACCAATGAATGATCTTTGTGCGTGTAATATACAGTACAGAGTCTAAGGAGGCGATTCCAAATAATGCGCTTTAATCTTGCAATAGCTCGATAATAATGAAAAATCGTAGACGTGTATCGAGTAATACCAGGCACTTGTCGAAATAATTGTTAATAATTAATTAATTGAATACTGTTTAATATCAACTTCTAATATTAAATTCCAGACCCAATATCTGGCAGTATTTTGCTTCAATTCAGGGAATATTATTTTCATTTTTTATGTATGTTATGTGTGAGGCAGTAGGGATATAATGAAATTAATAACTCAATATACATTAATATTAACTATATTTATTATTTATATTTATTATAATACAACAAAACTATTCTGTATAACTTACAATAGTAAATTTATGGCAATAAATGTAGATATGCCAAAGCTGGCCTGTCCATAGGGTCTGAGAACATGTACAGCTCTCCAAAATGGGGTTTAATATACGTATCTGTTGGCACACTTTCATATATTGGTTCTCCAAAGAATGTACCTACTTCCCAATATGGGAAATCTTTCATTACATCAGCTTCTACTTCTCTCACACGTTTCAATTGTTTTAACAATCTATAACAATGTACACACACAATACGCTAGTATAATTAAGAAATACATATTTAAGTAAGAAAAGATACAATATATAATAATGACAGCGTTAACTATTAACAACGTTAATGAAATTCTGACAATCTATAAAGATAGTTTTCTAAAGGCAAATTATATGACATGCATAAAATTATACTTACGCTCTATCGTTTTCTGCAAACAAGATAGGGAGTGCTGCTAATTCCCTACTTTTGGCCTCAATAATACGTTTTCGTTCACTTCTCCAATTCTGCATGTACAGTGGCATTCCAATAACATTAACAGCAATAAATATACCTATACCCATTTTACCTAAAATAATTATAATATTTAATATATTTCAAGAAACAGTTGTATATATTTGATACATCGTGCAATTCATTCATGTTTATTAATTTTATTAATCAAAAGATCTCGAATCAAATTACAATCATCTCTTAGATAATATATTAATACATGTTATATAGGTTAATTTGTACCAGTTGCAAATGAGCGCAGCTTGATTCGTTCGATTTGAAAGGGAACATATCCTCCTTTTGGAGGTAAATCTTGAGGTCCTTTGGCCTTAGACATCTTTGTTAACTGTATATTGCTATATAAACAATATATTAAGTTAACAAAGACCAATACCTTTTCCTGCTGTCCGTCTCCGACGACCTCGAATAGAACAGCACTAGCACTCCTGGTGAATATTTCGGAAATTATTTTCCACGATTTGTGCTAATTTATGTGCTCAGTTAAAATTTCCTCATAGATTTTTTTTCTATGTCTAATTCTGTAATTAAAAATCATAAATCTTTATACATATTAATAGAATTGATATTTAAACAAATTAAAAAAACAAAAGATATTTAAATGAAAATAAAGAAAATTAAAATGAGTATCTAATCACCATTTCATTATTTTTTATTTTTATAAGCATTGTATTCAAATTAATAATTGCATTTATTTTAAAAAAACATTTTAAAATTCGAATAAAGTATATTATGAAACTACAATAAAAAATTTTCAAATAAGTTATTAAATTAGACAATAAAATACCATACTTTAAAGTATAACTATAATCCAGTCATTACAGTCATACTTAATATTATTATATCCATAAATATATGGTATTATAATAATAGTTTCAGTAAAATACAATATTAAATAAATATATTCAGGCGTTTATATCTTGCAACTTGATTATACATGATTGTATAACTTAAGAGTTACTTATTATATTATTTATTCTTGTTTATCTTATTACCTATGCAGTACATACAGTATTGTATAATATAAAATATCAATCACAACAAATCTTTATATGAAGATTAGGAGGAAAACAGAAGGAAGAAACAAAAATACTATTTAATCACTTTTCTTATCACCACTTGATTGCAGACATTTGCTATGTTCATCATTTAAACGATCATATTCCTTAGCAAGAGATTCAGCTTGTGACTTTATAGCTTCTTTATCTTCCTTTTCTTTTGAAAGTTGATTTTCCAATTCTTGATTTTTCGTTTGCAATTCTTTAATTTGATTTTTCCATTCTGATAGTACTTTATCGTGAGCTTCATTTGAATCATTTTCTGCGGTCTCCTTTGTATTTATCTTTTGTTGTAACAACAAACGTTTGGCTGTTGTAGTTGCTGATTCAGCTTGACGCATAACAGCTTCACTTTTCGCTAGCAAAGTGGCTTGACCAGAAATTAAAATTACAAGACGGCGTATGACAAGACTTAGAAACAATGCAAAGCCAGATATATAGAAGTTTCGTTGTGCTCTGAATAATCTCATATTACCTACATAAAATAATGACAGCATTATTCTACAATATCTAATATTACATCATCAACATATCATACTCAATACTAATATAAATACATACCTTGCATTTCCGCATTCAAATATTGCTCTTTAGTTTCATGAACTGTAGAATATTTTCGCATTTCTCTTATAGAATCCAATAAAAACAAAACTAATACTCCAAGCAAAAACAAAAAATAAATTGATGCTTTATTGCTTAAACTTTTCAGAAACTGGGATCTAAATAATTTCTGCCATCTTGTTGGTGAAATTATTGGTAATACTAATAATAGAACTACTACAATTTCAAAATAAAGAAATCCAGCAATTAAAGTCCACTGCAGACTCATGATTAATTTCTGTTTAATCTATGTAAATATCTAAAAAAAAATCGCAAAAACATTAATATTATTGCAGATATCAGATTAATTTGTCATTATTGTAAATATTAAACTTATACTCAGTATGCTGATATTCCTCGTTAATAATTTTTGTAAATCTCATTAAATAATTTAGTAAAAGTGATATAATTAAACGTATGTACAATGTCGCAATATCGGAATCATTTCAAGTAAAAATAAAATCCCTTAATCAAGATTTTATTAACTCTTAATAAATTCTATTTTTAAATATAACCTACACTAGTATTATCTTAGTACAAAGAATGTACCATTGTTCTTACCTTCTATTTATCTTCTTCTAGGTTACAACTGTAAAAAAAAATTATTATCAATCTAATAAATTTTAAAATGTTACGTATAATGACAAAAATCAAAATTAAAAATAATGTAATCGAAGTTTTCAAAGAAAAGAAATAATTGAAGACAAATGTTAATTAAATTACTTTCTATATTATCGAACATACTGCATTTATCGTAAGCAATGTTTATATACTTAGGACAGCAATTTAAAAACAATTCTTTTAATATATATTTAAAAACTAAACTGACCTGTTACCTAGATACGTGTTTTGACTCATCGTCAGGTTTGCCAATATTTCTACTTGCTAATTCACATGGAAGTACATGATACAACAATATATTTTTATATATTGCAATGTGATAGATTTCACTAAAAATTTATCATCATATTTATATCTGCATACATGTGACATGTATTAGAAAATGAAATCATATCCTTAATGTAAATGTCAAGCATACTGCTAAGCTTAGGTTAACAACAATACTGTCACGAACATTAGAACATTCTATTTCATGTGAATTCAAACACACAAATGCTAAAAGATAACAACGAAAAGGAAGAAAAAAAAAGTGAAAAACGCAGTGTCACGTCATAAAAATGTTATTATCTAAAAGTATTAATAATCTTTTAACATAAAACAAGCGTTAATGTTTTACATTTAACTAAGAAACCAATCAATTTCATTTTATGCAAAAAAACATTTACGTTTGGATTTATTTCTATTACTTATGACCATCGAATTTGTAAAAAGAACTATATTTTTGTTCCTAAAGATATCCAAATTTTAAATCGAGATTTAAATGTTTAATTCCTACTGTTTGATGTTGCAGTACGGATACAATTACACCTGCACTTATTACATAAACGGCTAGTGTGAATACAAGAGTGCATTTATAAGTGAAATGTAAAATATATTTTTTTTATTTAATTATCTCTATAATTATCTTAACAATAAATAATTATCTTGCAATAAATAATTATCTTACAATAAATAAATTATTTTGCAATAAGTAATTGTGTTGTTATAAAAGCAGTTGAATATAATTCAATAATAATTTAGGACAAATTCATTTTTTTTATTTATTATCGGTTTATTTTATTTATTATCAGTTTATGTTACAAAAAGAAATTTAAATATTGTGAACTTAGCTTTATGACAAATATTTGTACATAGGCAATGTGTGTAAGTTATGTTTTCTTTTTTTTGTATTAAATCATATTTAAATATTTAATGTAAAATATTTAATAATAAAACTGTAGTTTTCCTACATAATCCCAATGGTTTCGTTATGTGCATAAAAATAATTATAATAATTGTCTAAATGTTGCATTATTCTACTCATGTGTTTAAACATTAAGTTTAATTGGTACTGTATTGTAAAATTTAATAACCTTATTAATAAATGGCAGCACTTTTTTTAAACAATATTTATTTCAATATTTATTGTAAGAATAAGAAACATTATATGCTTATATTTGTTGTTAGACACACATTAACATTACATTTAACTCTATTAACATTCAGTTACTAAAACAAAAACAAAAATGTGTATATTTTCTTCTTTTATAAAATATTATGTTGGTTTATGACAAAATTTTTTGACAATATATATTAATAGTAAGAAATGTAATTTTGAAATTGTAGTTAAAAAGCATTGTTTTCAATTTAATTAATATGAATATTACTGTATTCATAAATACATCAAATATTCAACATTCAAATAATGTGGAATTTAAAAAAAAATTACATTGTTTATATTAACTTTATGTATGTTTCAGGTAACCAGTTTTACATTTCATTTAGTAGCTCATAATAACAAATTTGTACTGATAGAGGTAATCTTTGGAAACAATCAGTCGTGACTTTATTAGAAACAAATTTAAACAACCAACATGGGTTCTGGACAAAGTGCTCGTAAACTTACAATTAATAATGAAGAAATAGGTGTAATAGAAATATCGGAATCTGTTGTGGAACGATTAACTCAAAAAATGTCTGAAACAAATGTGGCAAATGAAGTAAGATCTGCTACAGAACCATCTTCTAAAAAAACTTCACAATTATCTCAGAGTGGTGATATACCAGTAAATGCTGGATATCCTGTATATCATCCACAATTAACTTTAAGTGCTCTTCAAATACAGCAACAGAATGAGGAAGAATTTCGTAAACAGGATAATTATTGGCAAAGACGTTTGCAAAAATTGGAACAAAAGCATTCAGAAATTAATGATATCATTAACGCAGAGTATAAAAAAGCAGCAGAAATATATATTGGTGGTATGCATAAGCTTGTCACTTTATTTTGTAAAGTATTGTAAAAAATTATTTTTATATCACCCTTAACTGTTTAATTCCATTTACTAATAATTATATATATGTTTATCGTTTTCTGAAATTTCGTACTGTTTATTTATTAGAATGTATTTAACTTTTATTATTTTTTTTTATAGATAAAAAAGGAGTAAATATTCATGATACTATCCAACCATGTAAAAACAGTTCTGAAAAAGTGTTCCAATGTTTCCAAGACCACCCTAAAGAAATTCTGAAGTGTTCTACTTTAGTTGAAGAATTTTCTAATTGTGTAGATCAGCGTCGTGCACGTGTAATTGCAGCACGCTGTTAATACATTTTAATATTGAATCATTAGTAGTTTAATTAAACATCATGTTATTTAATAAAAAAATTTTAGTTCATAAAAATAAATTATATAATATATAATCAATTTTGTGTATTTATTTCTACAATACTATTATATATAAATAACAACAAATATTATGTATTTCTATTGTAGATAAAATTTAAACAGTATAAAAATAGGGTTAGCGAAAAAACTAAAATTATTATTAAAATAGAGATTCACAATTAGAAATAAAATATTAAATATAAATAATTTTTTGAATCACATTAGAATATTACATAAGATATTTCATTTTTTATTACTTTTAAATAACAAACTTTGCTTTCATTGATTTTTGGATATGTTGAGAAGAAATTCTATGCAACTTTTCCCATATGTATGATACCATTAAAAGTTAATTTCTAACATGTTCATAAAAATCTTTTGATACTAATACTTTTTATTTTGGTGCGAATAAAGTTTAGGCAAGCTGTATTTATAAACATAATCATATGTCATATCAAGATTTATAAATTTGTAAACTCAGATAGACAAGAAAAGGAAACTGAATTTCCAATTAACTTAATTGTTCCAAGTAATAATATATGTTTCAGTAAATCTAATCCAAATTTAAACTTACAAGCTACAAAATAACACAAAAACAAGAAATAGAAATTATTTAAGATATTATAATTTTGATACCATAGTTATCATGGTTTTGATAATTATATAGGTTTTTAAATAATTATTTTTATTAACAATTTTCTTTTTTTTTTTAACCAAAGGTTTTCATAATTAACATAACGAAACCTCTACCAAAAGGCGAAAAGACTTCACATTCTAATTCATTTCTGCAAATTTCTTGTAAGTTATAAAATTAAATTATGTTATATAAATTTAAGATTTAATTCACTTTAAACAAAGTGTACATAAAACGTGTAAAATAGTTGTGTATTTTGTACCACCTATTCTTACGCTATATGTAAATATACACTGATTACTTATTATTGGTATGTATTTTGATCGAATGATCTTTTTCGTAAAATCATGTCTTTTAATTTAATTCAACAATCGCAATGAATACTAGCCAATTTGGCACATTTGGTACATTATAATTAGACTAAAACAATTAACTTTTGCCAATTATTGAAAACATTGAAATTCTTAACCTTTGGCAGTCGAAAGCCGGCATATTCTTGGCAAAGCATTCTTATCGTTGCGTTGCCAGAAAAGACAATTCGACACTCTATGTTTAGTCTTTATTTAAATTGAAGTGACTTTTTGACGATAAGATTATATTACATTATATTATATTTCTTTTGATTGTTCACCACAAATCTATTCTGTCAGTATTCAGATAGAAAGCTCTTCAACTGCTAAGAATTAACACAGTGAGTGCTACAAATCATTTTTGAATTAATTCAAATTGGTGAATCGTTTCATTGATATATCATATGATATAAATATGATATATAATGTACTGTTTTATTATTGAATATTGAGAAACTTTGGACTCGATAAATAAATAAATTATCAAGTCTAAATATTGGCAATCCTGTTGATGAGTCAACAAATCTTTCTCTTTAAGAAGTTAGTTTAAATCTCAAATATATTTTTATATTATTCGTGTAAGTATGTAAATGTTTGTGTTATATACACATTTAAAGATAAAAAAGAAAATATTTTGAACAGAAAATATATTTCTTGTTATACATATCTGGAGATAAATATTATTCAAAAAAATGAAATATGCAAATATTTACTAATTTTCTTGAAATTTTGTTTTCACTCTAAAAAATTAATTAAGCTCATTATGTTATAAATAACTAATAACATAATTTTTATTAAATTGTAATTATGTGACAATATGAATTCAACATTTTTATTTTACTTCCTACGATCATGTTTTTACTTATATTTATTTAAATTGTTAATGGAGCAGATGAACATTCAGTTATTTAGTTAATATTTATATCACTAGTTATAATTATTTATTTTTGTATATATCATTGATATTAATAGTTTTTTTATAATATTTTAGATATACACATACATTAAGGAAACAAACAAACATGAGCTTGCAGTGGACTTTGATTGCTACATTTTTATATCTTGAAATTGCAGTAGTTTTGTTATTAATACTACCAATTATTTCACCCAAATCATGGCAAAAACTTTTTAGGTCTAGATTTTTAAAAAGTTTAAGTAATCAAGCATCGATGTATTTTTTAATTTTACTTGGAATATTAGTTTTATTTTTATTGGATGCTATTAGAGAAATGCGAAAATATTCTACTTCTCTTGATGAGCATAAAGACCATCATTTAGATACTGAAATGCAAGGTATGTATGTATGTTATTATTGCATTTGATATTTTTTGTCTATTTTGAAAATTTATTTGTAATGTTATTACCATTTTATGTAGGTAATATGAGATTATTCAGAGCAGAACGAAACTTTTATCTATCTGGTTTCTCATTGTTTTTAAGTCTTGTTATACATCGCCTTGTGATTTTAATTTCTACTCAAGCCACTCTGTTAGCACAAAATGAAGCAGCTCTGCGGCAAGCTGAATCAGCTACTACAACAGCAAAACATTTGCTGTCACAAAAACCAATTGGGAAAACTGACTCAAATACAGCTCACGATGAAGAAATATCAGAGTGGAAAAATCAAATTAAAGAATTGCAAACCAAAAATCAAGAATTGGAAAATCAACTTACAAAAGAAAAAAAAGATAAAGAAGCTATAAAATCACAAGCAGAATCTCTTACAAAGGAGTATGATCGTTTAAATGATGAACATAGCAAATGTCTGCAATCAAGTAGTGATAAGAAAAGTGATTAAATGATACTTTATTCAAAAGTATATTTTGTTACAAAAATTATTTTTTATTTATTTGTTAGTTGCATTTTTAACGTTTTATAAACGTTTTAATATTTTAATACATTGTTGACCAGCAAATTTTATATGAAAAAACGAGTTGTGACGTGTCAGCAATGTGTTAATATATTTATTAATGATATAACAAAACATAATGAAACATGAAATTAAATTCAATAAAATTTCTTTTTAATTGTTTGGTTTCTTTTTTCTGTTTTATATCTAATTTCTGTATCTAAAATTTGTTTCTCATAATATGTAAGATATATATGCTATAATATAAGTAATAAACAATAATATAAAGCTAAAAATAAATCAATTAATTTAAATATAATATGGCTTTCGAATTTTTTTTTATCCAATAATCTTATATTGTCATCAATCTTAATTTTTATCTTAAAATTACCAAAAATTGTTAACAATTGTTAGTAATTCCAAAATTATTTATTAATTTGTAGATTAAATATTATTAAATTGTTAATTGATTGACAATTATAAAAAACGATATAAAAACATGCGTATAATATTAATTAAAAATTGATGTGTTCCATATTGATTGATTCCATATTTCCGGCACTAGCTCTAGGCATAATCGAATCGGAGAATCGAACTGTTATTTTTTATATTGCCATATTTCTAGTAAGAAACTGAACTAATTCTAACACCTTGAGATTGACAATCAAATGAATATTCTATGGAACGCGCATCTGGATACTTTTTATTTTTTATCCCACAGCAAATTGGCTGTCCAATCTATGTCGAGATAACTTTCAATCATAATTTGTTTTCTGTACTTGTAATTTTAATACAAAAAATTTATAAGCATTTATCAAATATTTAATGAAATAACGATGTTATGTTCATTAACACTGTATGTCCAAGGATCGTCGAATGCTAATTGTGCTTTTGAATAATACAGAATTGTGTGAATGAAATAATTGCAAAATGTTAATATTTGAGTGTTAACATTTTTTGGATTATAATAGATAATACTTACCATATCACCACTGTAATCAAACACCTTAATGAAAAGATCCAAGTCTTTGTTTCCTTTTGTACAAGTAAGTGTTGTGGCCATCTGCATTCACAAAAATTAAATTATTCTAGACCAACTTCAATTTTCATCTCAATTGCAGAAAGTTCTTTCGAGAAGTATATAGCCACCGTAATATCAATGTAATATAATAATAATATTATGGAATAATATTATATAATAATTGTTTTATGCTATTTAAATTTCAATCGTAGTCTATAATTAAATCTGTAATCAAATGTGAAACGAAAGAACATTCGAACGGCTAATGTCGCTCTGTGAAAATCTATGAAACCACTATATAGCTTTATGTGAAAAATGGAAAACCACCGGATGTAGTCATGTAACATATGCTTATTAATCATTTTATGTACTAGCACTAAAAAAACAAGATATTTGGAATTCGTATAAAAGATCATTCAATAGAAGTATTTGTCATAGGAAATAAATTATTTATTAAATAGTTTTAAAAACAGAAGTCCGATAAATTCAAGTTCATTTTACTGAATCACTTTTTTAATATAATTTTCACATACGTAGATGTTAAATACTAAAGTTTAAGTTACGTAAGTTACAGATTTTGGTTGTATTTAATTTTAACAGGCTAAAGATATTTTAAAATTCGAATACTTGTATTAAAACTTGAAAATCAAGTTTCGTCATGAAACTGAAGATTTCAAACCGTCAAGATAGAAGATATGTTCAACAGTTTACTTATTATTATCTATCTATACTAAATCCTTATTATTATCTATCTACATTAAATCCTTATTATTATCTATCTATGCTAAATCCTCTATACACTGAAAGGATTAATCATAACAGAATTATACAAACATAAAATCCCTTATAAAACTAGCGGCATGATTGAAGGATTACCAAAGGAGAAAGGAGCAATGGTAAAGAGTATTAAACGAGAAAAAAGATCGAAAAAGAAGAAAGTAGGCAGAGAAAAAGAAATGGAAAGGATGAAAAGAGAAACGATGACTCACAAAGAAGTGAAAGGTTCGCTGTTTATTCCTCTGTCTGCTTCTCCGTTCGAACGCATGATCTTTATTAAAATCAAAAGACCCCTTATCCCTCCCTTTCTGTCTCAGAGATTGAAAATTCTCGACAGAATAGATTTAACAGAAACGATCGGATTTCTCAACCGATTTTCGTTCGTCAGTTCGCGTCCATCAGCCGATCGCGTCGCGCAGTGAGTTGTAAACAAGGGTGTGATTCTGATATATCATTTAACCGACAAAATAAAGTATTTCTTCTAAAGTAATTAAATACAAATAATAAGTAATAAAGTATTAAATAAATTAATCGACTAAAAAGCTGTATACGGTTATTAAAAAAAATACTGTTTTTATGATCAAAATGAAAAATTCTTTGTAAAGTGTTAATAAAAAATTTCAACCGGATGGAAAATGTGGAAAAAATAAACAAGAATCTCAAGTGAAACGATTCGATTTGTTAACTTAAACATCCTTGAGATATTAAGATTTTAATAATATAATTAATAATATAATTGTGTTTTATTAAGTGATTTCTTTTATATCTTTTTTTATAAATGTGATGCGTACAGCGACATGTCTATTCTTTTTCTATTTATTATAAAAGTTTTTTAGTAGTAGAAATTATTTATTATTTAGTCAAAATTGTGAGAAAAATTTTTTTAAAATGGAAAACGATGTTGGCCATATGGAGGAGGAATCAATCGAAAGGAGGAGAGTGACAACCTTGGAAGAATGTTCCCACATAATCGGGGTGAACGGCGCGGCTCGTTACAACAGAGAAGCGTTTAAACAACTTTTGCTGGATCCGGTGAATATTTTATCTTTTTAATAATCGAGTCAATCGGAAGGGAATATTTTAATTAAAATTTTGAAACTATCTCTATCTATTCGTTATCTAAATCAGTAGCTCCAAATTGGGTAATATATGTAATGAGATATAAATAATGTCCTACAGTGATGTCTGTGTATGCAACCATATTAATTTCATATTATTTTTATATGTTATATTAAAGTCTTCTAAAAACGAACTATTCTAAAGGATATTTTAATACGTGTACTAGTGTTAGAACCGTTCTAATTAATGCGTTCTAACATACCTTACTACACAAGAAAACTCCCATAAAATCTCCTATCGCAACTAAGAATTAATCGTCACTGAAAATATACTGTCAGAATGTCACGAAGCATCGTAGATACCATTAATATCAATGTATCTGTTATTCATCGAAATTGAAATCGAAGCAATTATAAATATGTAATTTTCTAATCTAAAAAGAAGTTCGCATACTGAAGAGCTTTTCAGAGAATCTCCAAAGGGACAAAACGATAAAAAATAAGACAAGGTCGTGCTACCATTGAAAGCAAAAACACCAAGGTTAAATCGTTATTGAGCAGAGAAATGATTTAAGACCGAAGAATCCATTCGCTGGAAGAAAAGGATAGAGAGAAGGAAACAGAGAGAGAATGGAGATGGGACCGGAGGTAACGGCGGTGGGATTTGTCGAGGGCTAGAGATTTCGATCAAGGTGGCCGATTGCCTGTAGCTTTACGCCTCCGGCAATGCTCATTATTCAATCGTAGCCGTGATCGACCAATTTTTATTTGATGAATTAAAGATGAGATGGAGAATCATTCAGTATGACTTGAATTAATCTTTTCAGCGTACTATAAAATAAGTAAATATGAAAAAGAAGGAGTCTTCTTTTTCTTACGATTTAAATTTATCAAGACACGGAAATAAAAGTTTTAAGACTGATTTATACGTATTGCTTATCTATTCGTAAAGTGATAGCAGTACAGTTTTATTCAGACAGAACAGTATTGTATATAATTATATATATATATTGTATATACACATGATTATTACAGAAATTTGAGGTAAAAATTTGAAAAAATAAATTTCAGACCTTGATGGAGAAAGTATTTTCATTATTCGATCAAAATCAGGATAAAATATTGACGCAAGATGAGTGGATCGAATTCTTAAAAGGAAGATTGAAGTAAGAGCTACTATACATCTATGAAATTTTGTTATAAATAAATACTTATATTTACTATTTTATACGTTTTAATAGAAATGACAAACCAAACGATTTTATTCTTCAACTCGAGAACGTTACGTATAACATATGTGGTGATAATCCAATAACTTCCTTGAAATTTCAACAAATATTTTCTACTAAAGAGGTAAGTGTCAATATATTAATCAATGCTCATATTTCAGTTTTATTAAAAATAGCGCAGTATACACTTTTTCCAATTTTTCATTCAAGAGTAAAGAGCATTTAAAAATCTTTTTCTGAATACCTATTTATTTGCACAATAACCAAATGTCAATGTCTTGAATAATAAATATTACATTTAATTACACATAACTCGAGTTGCATAATATTTGGTCATATGTTTGTTAGGACACCTATGTTACAGATCGTAGATAAATTATTTCGACGAATTGATCAAGAAAATTTAGGATATGTCACATCTTTTCAAATAATGGAATTTCTCGCAAGCATCAGTAATACAAGGTAATGCTAGCATTAGCAATTATCTAGCGCAGATTTTATTAATGATACACCATTTTTTTAATATCTTTGAAATATTTATCAATAATTTTTTCGAAGACCACTCGCTGGTTTCGACGAGCACAGTTTGGAATGGCTGGAAAAGCTTTTTAAACAGACGGTGGGCAATGAAAAGGAAATCAGACGCGAAGAATTTAACAAAATCGTCATTTCGAAGAACGTAGGCAGGAGGCATAAGTATTTTTCATTTCGAATTTGCAGTTTAATATTCTTCCCTTTGAATTTACTTTCTGTTTAGATTTCTATTTAATTGATTTTATAACAAAATATTATGTAATCATAAATTCTCAAAAGATGTTAAAATTTAACGACAATGTAATTTCTTTCAGCCGTTTTTCACTGATAGAGTATTCCAAATTTTCGACAAGGATAATTCTGGAACGATATCACTTCAAGAATTCCTCGATGCAATGCATCAGTTTGCGGGAAAAAGTCCTGACGATAAAATCAAATTTCTTTTTAAGGTTTACGACATAGACGGTAAAATAATATTATGAATTTATCTAACTACTAAAGTAAATTTTAGACAATTGTGTCAAATTGTTATCTTTGGGACGATCAAACTTATAAATTTATTATTCGAGAAAAGGTGACGGATTGATACAACTTCGTGAATTGGAACACGTGATGAGAGCTTGTATGGAAGAAAATGGAATACAATTTAATGAGGAACAAATTGAGGAATTAACTATAGCGTTATTTGATGATGCTGATCAAGCTAATCGAGGTGCCATCACCTTTGAAGCTTTGAAAAAACAATTGGAGAAACATGAAGGATTATTAGAAAATCTATCGATTAGGTGAACTGAGTTTTACTTCAAAATCATCCTATTCTATTATCTTTATCCTGTACCAAAAGATGTTCTGTCTAATTAACAAATCAAGATTGCCAAAAGCATTAATTAATACTAATTAAAATATACTAATTTATAGGAGAATATAGTAGAAATTGTAATTTACAAATTATTAAAAATTAATAATGTTAATTTAATGTTAATTTACAAATTAAGTTAGAATTTAAATATTAAATTATTAAAACCAAATATTAAATCACAGTATTGACCGATGGCTAGTACCGCCAAAACCAGAAATGAAGCAAAAATCACGCTTAGAATTCCTTACCTCGTTGCGCCCTTATCAATTAACGAAGCCATATGTGAAGAACAATTATGTTTATATCCTTTTCATCTCAATCTTCATCTCAATCAATATGGCCTTATTCGTAACAAGGCTGTACGAATATAGAACATTTAATGGCTATGTCATGCTTGCGCGTGCCTGTGGTAAGACTCTCATCTTTTCAAAAATCTGAAATAGATCATATAGAATCTTGTTCATATTTTCGCTTTACAAAGTTATGGCAAAAGTTGACATAGCAAAGCATTTGAATTTGTTTATTTTCCAAATACATGCAATTATCTATTTGAATGTATCTATTTTCTAAATACATGCAAATGTTATTTTATTATTAAAACAGGTCAGTGCTTAAATTTCAACTGCAGTTTTATTTTGGTTCTTATATTACGTCAGTGCATTACCTTTCTACGAACTCATGGTTTCAATTCTGTATTGCCATTGGATCAACACATCTATCTTCATAAGCTAACTGGAATTCTAATCGGTATCTTCAGTATAGTACATACACTGATGCATCTTCTCAATTTTGGTGCGATATTATTTTATTATTTAAAACAAAAGTTTAGTATCTAAAACAAAATAAAATTTAAGCTTTTCTTTTTAGAACAGAGTACAGCAGATTGTAAAATTCTATTGAATTTTTGAAAATTTTTTAAAAATCGTTTCTTAATCTTCTACAATGTTCATTCAAATGTCAATTGTGATCTGACGAAATTGTACTTGAAAATTTTATTAAATGTCTCCAGGTACTATCGTGGTATATGACGAAATTCTTAATTCCAATAATTATACAATATCTGAATGGTTGTTAACAAGTCGTCCAGCTCTATTTGGACTTATAGAAGGGTTCGCAAATCCAACTGGAGTTATTCTCATCATTCTTCTTGTCATAATAATGATGTGCTCCATGCCGTTTGTTCGACGTGGTGGATGTTTCGAGGTGATAAGCAATTTTTCTTAACACTGCAAATGTTAAATCATATTTGAGAAGAAAATTAAGTGTGTGGAACAATAACTTTTGAAGGAAGTCCGAAGTAATGATCATTCTATACAGAGTTGAATTAATGAATAATTAATATTAATATTTTACAGGTATTTTACTGGTCACACTTATTATACGTACCATTCTGGATATTGATGATATTACATGGACCGAATTTCTGGAAATGGTTCATAGGTCCAGGCATCATGTATTTACTGGAAAAAATACGACGAATTGCCTGGTCTCGGTCACAATTAGGAAAAACATACATAAGTTCAGGCCTTTTGTTGCCATCGAAAGTGACTCATTTAGTCATCAAGAAACCCCCACATTTCGTCTTTCATCCCGGCGATTACGTTTTCGTCAATATTCCGATTATAGCTCGTTATGAATGGCATCCTTTCACTATTAGCAGCGCGCCAGAACAAGAAGGTTTAAAAAATTTATTTTAAATAATTAATCCAGAATTAGCAATTATTAGATTGCAGATTTTGTATTTATATTTATGCAAAATTAAAAGATATAAAAATTGATAGACTGCATGTGTGTAAAACAAATATATATACGTATATAAAATATCTAGAGAAGAATATTCTTTTAATATATTTTGTAACAATGTAAATTTGCATAAATATCCGCTCTCTAATAACAATTCATATTATACCATCTCACTTTTTATTTGAATTTAAACAAATATTTATATCTTATTTAGCCAATATCTTTGATCAGGTGTGAAAGTCAACAAATATTTCAAGTATTTCGTTTTTACAGGATATATTTGGCTACACATACGAGCGGTAGGTGAATGGACGAATAGCCTTTACTCATATTTTGAGAAAGAACAGGTGAAACTTCAGAGGAACAGTATATTTCCTAACAAAAATTGCAGCAACACTAATACTCCGAAGAAAATGTGAGTTTCCCACAGTTCTGTTTATTGGTCGACCTATACTACTAAAACTTTTACTATAAATGAAAAATGAAACATTATTTTTAATTGTTTCTTAACTTTTTTTAAATACAGATATCTTAACGAAGAACAAAAACTGACGGCGAATGACAAGATACTTTCATCCACTAAAACAAACAGAAATCATCGTGGTTTCGACAATCCTGTATTTGTTTCCGATAATGAAAAAATAACGCACTCGCCACAATCGGCAATCGGTATGTATCAATAAAAAATTATTATTACTAAAAATTATTACTAATATTCTATTTCAAAATTAATTCTTTGCATTTGCAGATATAGCAGATATTAATAAAATCTCGAACGAGAAGAAACTTCATCACTCTCTATTTGTTAATAAAATGCCTTTGGAAAAGTCTATTTCGGTACCTAATATGCTACCAGAAGAGAAGAAAAATGACAGATTAACAGTGTGAGTAATTAATATCTCAAAATATCCTTTCACATATTAAAGAATATGAAATATCATTATTTCCACTAATTTTACGTTATTTGCTTAATAGCCTTCGTGATTATACGAGATCAGAATCAGAAAGAAACTTCAACGACCGTCAACTGCAACATGCGCGTTTAAAATCTTTAGACCAGGTTTATTCTAGCCCGCAGAATAAGGAATTGGCTCAAAGCTTCCGATATATGCGGAACAAACCCACTATAATTGCTTTCAAGACTCCAAGTCTGGAAAATTATGAATCAGAATCAGGAACATCTATAAATGAATATAGTAAGTTAACATGTTTCTACATTTCTCAAAATTAAAGTTTTTTCAAAGTAAATAGTAATTTTCTGTTTCAGTAAAAAAATATATACATATATATGTAGACTAGTTTCACTTGTCTTCTATTTAGTTTTTTCTAATGCGATTTCCAAAAAATTTAAATGTCTTACATTGTAGAAAAAAAAAACTTCTGATATATAAGTAAATTGATGAAATCCTTAATAAAACAGCAGTATCACAAACAACTACAGATGAATACAGAAGAAAATCATCGAACAATCTAAATATAATTCAAGCAGCAGAGGAAGGCAGACTCCAAGAAACTTCAAATAGAAATTCTGATGATGATATCAAATTTGATTCACGTTTAGCACTAAACTATACCGTTGGAAAGCCATTGGAGGTACAAATATGCAAAATTTTAATTTTAAGATCACAATTTTCCTGTTTCTTACTACGCTCTTACTTAAAAATTTTGAAATTTAATTAAAATGTATTAAGTAAAAATAGTTATAATAAAAATAATTATGAAATTAATTAATGACTTAATAACTTACAAATGATGAATTCAGGAAAGTTGTAATTTCATTAGTAATTAATTATTATTCAGATCTTTTTGGATGGACCATATGGAGCTCCTTCAAGTTATATATTTCAAGCGCAACACGCAGTTTTAATCGCAACAGGAATTGGAGTAACACCTTTCGCTTCAATATTACAATCAATTATGCATCGTTATTGGAAAGCCAGGCATGCTTGTCCAAAATGCAAATTTTCTTGGGCCAGTGAAATTCCTCCAACTGTGATGCATCTTCGAAAGGTAACAATTTATTTAATATTTCCAACATTTGTTTCATATAATAAATATAATTTTATGATATATAATTATATGAAATTATACCGTTATCATAAGTTCGATGTATTTTAAAAGCAAATATTAATGGTTCTTTAATTCAATAAATTTATTTTTACTTTTAAATCTTTTTAATCTTTGAAGCATATATTAATTTTATAAAATTAGTTTAATATAATTATAGCATATATTAATTTTATAATATTAGTTTGACATTTGTTTCATTTATAGGTAGACTTTTTCTGGATTAATAGAGATCAACGATCCTTCGAGTGGTTTGTGAATTTATTATCCCAACTAGAAATGGAACAAGCAGAGTTAGGCGTTGCTATGGAACGTTTTCTTGAGATGCATATGTATATTACCAGTGCTTTGCAGAAAAATGATATGAAAGCTGTTACTTTACAATTAGCTATGGACTTAGTTCATCAAATGGTTCGAAACCAATAAATTCCTATTCTCGTCTCAAAAAATTTCTTTCCAAGAATGTATTACAAATAAATCAATGCAGTTCTGGAATAATTTTAATTCCTTCGCTATGAAAGTTAGGAACTTTTATTGGCTTGTAAAACAAGGCAATTTTTATTACTATTGATAAGATTCTTTTCTTCCGTCTCTTATAAAGATTATAAAGATTTAAAGATATCTCTATAAATTTGCAATATTAAGTAATTGCAAAATTAAATTATTCATTATATATCCGATGATTTTAAAATATTATAAAAACCACAATACAAATAACTGTATGTGTATTTTTTCATATGTATATATTATACTTACATACATTTCGTAGTGAAAGAATTAAAACGAGGATGATGATTTTATACAACGAAGAATTAGATGATTCCATATAAATAAATAGTTTAATTTTTCAGGAAAAGCGGGATCTTATAACAGGTTTGAAAACACGGACAAACGCTGGTCGACCAAATTGGGATAAGGTATTCAAACAGCTTCAAGAACAGAAAAAAGGTAAAGTGACGGTCTTCTATTGTGGCCCACCGCAACTGGCAAGAATTTTACGTTATAAGTGTGATCAATTCGGTTTTAGCTTCAGAAAAGAATCATTTTAAGCTTTTTAAAAAGAGAATTACACTGTACTACTACGAGATATATAAAAATTATAAAATTCCTGTTTATCATCAATTTTTTTCTAAAATTAATGATACATCTTAACTAAATGTTCATTGTGTAATATTTTGTTGAATGTTACTTAATTTTTTCTTGTCTAGAATCAGTATGATCTTTTCAATAATACCATCCAAGTACAAAAATTTTATTTCATGTTGCTCATAATTCTGGCTGTTTCATGCATCAACCAAATTGTTATTAATACAAGGAGAAAATTTATTTGTCGTTCTGTCATAGTCAAATTATCGTCATTATTTCGTTAAATAAATCAACGATTGTCAAATTTGTCAGAATTCAGTATTGGACTAATTTCAAATGTATAATAATTCACAATATTCTGATAATTCCTGTGTTTTGTTAATTACTTTCTCGAATTGCTAAATATAAACAAAATTTTGATCACTGATGTTTGTAGAATACCATAATTAATTTTTTCTGCAACATACTTCATTCGTTGTTAGAATTAAAAAACACTTGTTTCAATTTGTTTCAATATTCATTACATAAAATTAGTAAACTAATTTGAAATTACTTTAAAAATGCCAAAGTTAATTAAATGGTAAAACAAATATAAATAGAAGATTCGTTAGTCAAAACTGAAACATAAATTATACGATTCATTTTGTATATCAAATAAAAGATTAAGATTTAAATTTACGTAATAACAGCGTATTTAAACTTGCATAAAATTCTTGTGGAGTTAGTATACTATCAACTAACATCGTTAAAAAAATATTTTAAAAAACAATATGTAATGACCTGTAAGAATAAACTGTAAAATTTAACATGTGCACTGTCACACAATATACAATTATGTCACTGAGTACAAAGTAGGTTTCCAAAATTTCATGAAGTTCAACTATAAATATACATTGCAAATAAATATATTTCATAATGATTTATTATAACTCATTATAAGTGCATAATATATAACTAACTTAAGCTTTTCTTATATTAAGGAAAATAGATAAAAATAAACAATCACGTATCTGAAAACAATATTAATATATATTTTTTATTTCAAAATTTAATAATACGGATTAATAATAAAATTTAAAATATATAACTGATAAAATGTAAAAATACAATTCATATACATAAAAAATAATTTATATCATATCTTTACCTTTGTCATAATTGTTTATATTTCTTTATTCATAAAATATAGCAAATCTTTTTCCATTTAAAGCCAAACTTTGGAATGTACGGGTAACTGAAACCTTTTATATTTCGAAAAGAAAGAATTAGATAGTTTTTTTATCTGTGTTTACAAGCATGGTTGCTTTATTACAATATTTAATATTGAATTCACAAGGATGTTGGTACCATGGTTCACCATCAATTTGCATAGCGCAAGACTTTATTACTTTTACCTGTATTTTATAAAATGTTTGTAAAACAATAGACATATAATAAACAATAGATATAAAGTATATATTTTCACCTATCTATTCCTTTTTAAAATCTTTTTAAAAGTTTAATCTATTAATTTAAATATATTTTAAAATACCTTTATACTGCTAGCTTGTCCAAGTCGATAAGGTTGAGATAATCCTACTTGAAGTTGAGCCATATGAAATGAAGAATAAAGTGCTACTACTTCTAATTTACCATCATTGATGCTTTGTTTTCCATATTTTTCATAGCCTATTCAATATAAGATATTCACATTTTCTCAATTATATTATATATAAAAAGTATAAGTACCTTCCAATCCCATATTCCACAAATCAACTCCAGCAGCCCATGATGGGATGTTTAATATTACAATACTTTCGATGGATGGTAAATCCACTTTTTCATCATCCAAATATAATTCTATATTTTTATTAAGATTTTTACAGTCTCGTTCAACTACTTGTTGCATTCCAAAGCATAAATATAGTAGCTAAAATTTATAGTAGCTATCAAAGACGCAAATCACATATCATTTTACATAACATAAGTAAATATTTAATAAAATAGAAAGTACCTTATTGAATAATCTACTGCTATAAAAATAAAACCGACTTTCTCTTGTACGATGAAAATTTAGTGTTACTTGTGCATCTACTCCCACACTTAAATAGTTATACATATAAAATACTTGTTGTGAACTTCTAAGTCCTAATCCACCATATGGTTTAACTGTCACAGTCCATCTAATAAAATAGTTGACTAATTATACATATCAGAAGTAATTTAAAACAGATTATATTGGACATTTTGTGTGCACCTATCAAGTTCGATTTTTTGTGCTAGTTGTATCTCTTGTAAAATATCTCTAGGATCCTTATTTGGATCATGCTCTTTTCCCCATCCTAGTACTCTTGATAAATCATTTCCTGTTCCCAATGGGATTATTGCTACAGATGGAACTGCCTGTTACAGATAAAGATATTAATTCATATATCTGTTATGTGAAATATTTTCTGTCGTCATATGTTAAAAAAGAATAAAATTGTAATGTCTATTAGAAAAAAGTGTAATAAAAATTTTTTTTAAAATTTAAAAGAAATTGTTGGTAGTTTAACAAATAATGAAACGTATATACATAAATTTAACTTAATTTATAAAATATATATGTGTACACATATTACCTCTAATTCAAGTTTATGAATGGCATTCAATAACCAAGCTATTGTTCCATCTCCACCTGCAACAAGCACTGTACATGTTACTTTCCCAAGTAAACGACACCATTCTAAAACAGCAATTGGATCACGTTCTGATAAATCAACAACTTGTGCAGGATTTAATAACCTTCTAAACAAAGATAAGATTTCTGCTCCATCATTATTGCCAGATTTTTTATTTGCTGAAAATAAATTTTTTAAGTCGAATTTCCAGAAAATTATTTTGAACGTATAATTATATGATTATAATATTATTATAATTTCATTATATTAACTTACCAACAACTATAAGAGGATTCCACTGAGGCCAACTTGGAGGTATAATTGAACAAAGATATAGTCTACGTCTTACAGTACTTCGTAAATTTATTACTTCTAAACTACTTGGTGGAATTATCATTAATCTAAATTTACCAAAATCACATATCTGGAAAATTTTTGAGATAATAATTAATACACAATTAATTAATTAATAATTTTTATAAATTGTACATAATTGTAAAAAATATTAGAAGGAATATACTTTAGAAAGCTTAGATTTGCAGTTATCATGGACGCATCTTTGACACCAACAACACCACCAATCTGTTTGTCCAGGTTCCACATCACATTCCTCATTACATATGTCACACATAACATTTAGAGGTAAATTACCTTATATGAAATGAGCACAAATTAACTTAAATAATTTAGTGATTTAATTTAAATAATTTAGTACCTTAATTTAAGTAATACCTGATATTCAAAAAATAAAATAAATAATTTAATTTTTAAATACTATTTATAAAATATACAAACATAAGAAGATAAAACATACCCTTTATCCAATGATGTTTCATTGGCTCATTTGTGTTTACAGTAATAAGTTTGCACTTTAATTGTTTATCTGCAATCTTGACACATGTAGGATCCGCGCAAACACCACATGAATCACAGATTAAACCACTAATATTCAATAATAAGCTTTCACAAATGCTACAGTAATATGCCTAGAAGCAACACTCTTAACTATTATATATAATCACATACACATTCATATACATACATACATATACATGTACTTGTTATAATCTAAATTTTATATTTAGCATTCTAAATTAATGCTATCTAAAATGATTATTAAATTTCTTATTTCAACTGATTCATACTCAATCAAGTTCAGATTTGAGTCATACTCAAAAACTAATTATAAATAATTTTATTTTTATAATCGATAACATATTCACATTAATATATATTTACATTAAAAATGAAACAAATACACAGTATATAAACAGTATATAAACAGTATATACAATAATGTATATGCTTATTATCATAAATAATTAAATTAATTTAGATATATACAATTATATGATGTTAAAATTAGAATATTTTATAAAAAAAAAATATAACATTTCATTTCTTCAATTGATAGATAACAATGATACTACAATGATATTACAAATCAAATTACTAGCCATTGATCGACTAATACTTAAAATATATCCAAATTATATCCAAATTATTCATTACATAATGGCAAAAGATAAAGTTATAATTTAATTAACTATGGTACTAAAGAAATAATAATTGTAAAAATTAAAATACATTACAAAATTCAAATTCTCAAAATCTTAACTTACATTAATATGATGATGATGATGAATTTTCCATGTATAAATAAAAATGAGTTAAATGTTTATAAAAAAAATATATATATACATATACATTGATACATACATACCTTTGTTTCTCTTTTAATAGATTTCCAATTATGCTCTTTGGTAACATCTCTAATATGAATATGTGGCTCTTTTACAAGATATCGGAAGAGATGTAATATAAGTATAAAAAATATAGAAAACAATACACATAGAACAATGGTGCTACATCCGTCCTCTAACATGTTATTAAATAAATTTTGTTTCTTCCAAAGTCATCACAATACATAAAATGGTTACTGCCAACAGATTATAAGTATTCTTTTGTATTTCAATTTTTTATTCCAGAAAAGCTTCCTTCATATCATCCAAAATAATTTGACACCTTTCTTTTCGTTTCAATTTCGCATCGAAAGAAAAGAGCTACAAAAACATATAGGTAAATATATATTTCATTTAATTAATTAAAGGAATAAATTGTACTCAATAATTCAATGGCAGTAGTTACACAAACATAAAAGGAACAAAAGAAAAACATATTTTCATACATTGAGGACTATACTAATAGTAAAAACGTTATTCCGTTTGAAGAATTACACTAAATAGAATAGATTAGTGATTAAATTTATTCACCTTCTTTAACTTTTTTTTTATCAAGTCATTTGAATCTCATTCGTCATCTACTGCATTCCACTTCACTCTATATGAATTAGATATTTGTATAACAATTTGTATTACCAACACACTGCATAAAAAAAATTAAAATTAGTGTTATCTTTTTTATCACATGATTTAATTTGTGTGTAGAAAGTGAAAATTTATTTGTTAAATATTATTTATCCCGCATTTATTTTTACTATATAGACGATTTTTGTAAAATCATAAAAATAATTTAAAAAATAAAATATAATTAATTATAACTTTATTTTCGACTAAATATACTAATGAATTCAAAAATTCTATTATTTATATGAAGTTATTCAGTAAGTATATCATAAATAATAATAAATAATTTTAAATTTTAAATTGCGTACTCTTCTTATATGTAGTTCATTAGAAATAACTTTAAGCTTCATGTTTCTATTGGTACTCAAATTAATCGGTACTATATTTTCGGATTAATTCGATCAAACACTTTTATTAAAAACAATTGAAATAAGTGAAAATTGATTTTTCAAAAATAGAAATCACAATGGCACGTGTTATAAAATTCGTAAAGAATATTTATTATGATCCTTTTAAATGGTATGTAATAAAAAAATTTCTTTATTTGCTATATAACCTCCCAGTTACATTTTATAATTATCTAATCTTGTGTAATGCACATGTTATTTATTAAAATTTGTAATTATTATATGTCCTGTTAAATAAAAATAAAATTCATTATGTAAATAGTTATACACAATTTTTTATTTACAGGTCAATAGTTAAGAGTATCGGTTTATTTATACTAGGCGTAAAGATTGCTGTTGAATGTAAAGGAGTGAATCTAATGCCACCAATTTCTTAAAAATTGAAATATTGAAAACTGAAAATAGATTTAAATCTGGCATATTATGCATGTGCATATGTATTTTATCATTCCCATGTAAAAAATAATTGTAAAAGGCACAAAACATTTATATATACTTGTTTTATTTAATTTCCCCATTCAATTCTTAATTGTATATATATAAAGTAATAAACACAATATATTATGTTAATAATATTTGTATAATATGTAATAAAATCTTCAGCTATTTTTTTTGTTAAAAACTTTTATATGAAATATATTAATAAATCTATATTTTCTTTAATTAGATATGATCATGCATATTATATACAACCATTAATTTTCGACATTAAATAATTAAAAGAAAATTTCAATCTTAAAAAATTGAAAATTTAAAAAATTAATCTTTTTCAATGTGTATTGTAAGGATAATTTTACACTCAGAAAAATAATATTAAATTAATTTTTTATTATTTTGCCCTACTATTACAGTAAATAAAAAATTATTTAATTCCTCAATGCTTAAAACAACGCTTTTGTACTGATCTATATTTTGTATTGTGTGATATATCACACAAATGTATTTATTACCAATTAGTACCTGTACTAATACAATAGATATGTATAAATGAAAAATGTATTTAGTTTTTTCTATTCGAACTTCTCTAAAAAGCTAAATAGTTTCTGTATAATTTTTTCTGATAAGTGAACATTTTTTTAGTTATTGTTTATGTTATTTATATTAATATCATTAATTTATTATCATTGTGTTGTATAGAATGTTATATAGAAATATCATACCTAATTTAATCAAGTCTTTATAATTTGGATTTTATTTACTACATTATTACAATAACAAATTATCATTATATCGTGAGAAAATATTTGTATATTATTTACATGGTTTTACTCTTCCTTGAAAGAATAATTATTAATCTGAAGAGATTATTAATAAAAATTATACATAGGTTACATATTGAACAAACAAAAATGTGAACTTTTGAAGAAATAATTTTTTAGACAAAAGTTACACATATTACGTTTCACGTTATACTTGAATTTGTTTACAGTGTATGTGTGATAATATGACACGAAGACAAATATAGAAAACTAATTAAATAAAACTTCGATACACAATACGAAGTTATATTAAATCATATAACACACCATGTCAAAAATATTTGTATATTATACTGATTACTCAACTTCGGGTAGATCCAAAATTTCTCCAACAAATTCAGCAACATTTGTGTCCTTCTTGGCATGCTCTGTGATAAATTCAAGTTTTAATAGTTGATTATAATTTGGACGGGCAGTATAATCTTTCATTAAACTGAAAAAATAATTATTAATTGAGCTATATATATATATACATGTGTGTATATATAAATGAATTTAAAAATTAAACATTAAAAATAATTGATTTTACCATTTAGTAATAAATTCATCAAAACTGGTGGAAAATTTACCAGCTGGTAGCTTTGGTGCTTCATCTTTTACAACTTGCTTTAATTGTTCAAATGGTGTTCCCCAAGATTCATAGGGAAATTTTCCTGTTGCTAATTCAACAAGAGATATACCTAATGACCAAACATCAGATCTGATGTCATATTGTGAAGGGTTACCTGTTGGGTCTATCCTTTCTGGCTGAAGAAAAGGTTACGATGGAGAATTTATTGAATAGACAGGAACAGAGACTTTATAATCTATCTTAAAAAGTTACGTACAGCCATATATGGTTTACAGCCAGCATCAATAGTTTTAGCAACAGAATCCACAAGATAACCAGAAATACCAAAGTCACAGATCTTAACCTCTCCTTTTCGATTAATTAGAATATTACTAGGTTTTACGTCCCTGTGAATTACCCGCAACTGTGAATATAGATAATGTAATGCACTTACTACCTGTAAATAACAACAACAATAAGAATAAATTATGATAAGTAATAACAGTACTGTAATAACAATAAGTTATTTAATTTTCTCTTACTGCAAAAGCAATTTTTCCTAAAATATCTTCAGGAATGGCACGTCCATGCTTATATACTTTTGAATAAAATTTATCCAAACTCATATCCATAACTTCCATACATATCCAAACATCTCCTTCCCTGAATAATGCTCCATAAAATTGTACTGTATACTGACATGCTGAACTACGCATAGAAATATCTAAATCCATAAGTAAACGTTTTTGTTCTTGTGTATTAACTGTTGCAGTTATTCTCTATAAAATACATAAAGTAACTGAATGAATAACGAATATGTAAAAATTTATTTACATAATATCTTTCTAAGAACACATTATACCTTAACCGCCATAATAGTACCACTTTGTTTATGTCGTACTTTATCCACAATACCATATGCTCCACGTCCAAGAATACAAATTGTTTCTAAATCATCTGCTTCTACCACAAATGTTTTATCACCTATGGTTATTGTAGTTCTTTTATCTAGATTTCTTGGTGGAGTGCTATAATACATAAAATTTATTATTGCTTTTATAAAATTATTAACTTATTAAAAAATCAAACAGTTCTGACATAGTATTATATATTTTTCATACAGATACATAATGTTTCTTACATATATTTATAAAAAAAATGTATCATACTAATAAAAATATACTATTATAACAGAAGATAACAAACAAAAATTAAATTAATTATAACAATATAATAACAATGTAATAATATTACATACACAGGTACAGGTGTCTCTTCCGAAACCTGCAATTTCAAATTCCTTTTTCCTCGACGTACAGCCATAATTCAATAAGCAATTGATAAATAATATTAAGTCTGTAGACGCAATTGTATATAATACATATTCAAATAAATTGTAATAAATGACAGTAAAATATTCTGCAAGAAAATTAATATATATTTATTTCATACACTACAATAATATTAGGAAAATCGTTAAAGATTAAAGGTTATGCAATAAATTTACTACAGACAAATGCAAGTAAATTAATGAACAATATTAAATCTTTTTTAAAATAATTTTACTATAAGATCATTAAAAATAATTTATATAATACCTTGTTAATAACATGATAATATTATAAAAAAATAACGACAAAACTTTAAACATCCGTTGCCCATATATGAAGTTTTCAGCAAACTCAAATAGTCGCTTGAAATTGCTCACAAAAGCCAGTTCAGTTTCCAGTCAATTTAAGCTTTTTGTAACTGAATTATCACTTTCTAAACATATAAAATTAAAAAAAAAGAAAAGATCCTGATACTTTATTTAAAAATTTAATAAAATAATAATGCTCAACTAGTATAAACCATTTAATGGTAAAATTATAATGTTTTGAATTATTTAATGTAAAGCATTAAATATTCACTCTTAAAGTCACATTCATACGAATTTACATATATATTAAAATTTTTGGACATATTTGATGCAATTTTTTAAATATTATATTAGAGCTATTTTTAACAACATTTTTAATAGCAAATGATATACATATTTGTATATACAAATCTAACTTAATATTTAGAAATATTGTAAAATTACAATGAAATAAAGATATCAATAAAATTATATTCATCATAAAATTATTAATTACAAAAAAATAGTTTTCTAATTTTTAATATACAATATAATAACAATATATATGTTGAGTAACACATGAAAAAAGTTAAAAACTAAAATGTAAAAACAATCGGACAGCTTAAAAAATTTTAAAATCAACATCATGTTTTAAAATAAAATTATATTATAATTCTTTTTATATATCAATCAATGTATTATTTAGACTGCACAAAATTGTAGTATTACAATAACTATAGTTGAAAATAAGTAGCACAAAACAATTATTTTTAATTTAGCAAAATAATATTTGGAATATTTTCTCTATAAGTAAATCTAGTTTTTTTTTTTTTTATTAAAAATCAAACATTTGATTAGATTTACATTTTGAAATCTACAGTTTGATTACATTATTTTTCATTAAAACTTTATTACACATATCTATAATTGAAGAGAAAAATATTTATTATGAAACGAGAAATTCAAAATGAAAATTTCAAATTACCCATAAAACATAGCAATGAAAGTATAAAATTTAATTGTTATTTTATTAAGAATGAATAGGTCTTACTTATAAAATAGATCTTATGTATAAAATCTTAACATATAATTCGAAAGAAAATAATGCGTAATTATTTAAATACATTTGTGGTGTAAAAATTTTTCATTTTTTAATTAAATGATTATTTTAACCTACAACATCTTCTAACCTATATATCGCAATTGAAAACACAGCTAATATAATACTGTATAATAAAATGGACATAAGCAAATAGAGATTATAAATTTGTGAAATTGATATGTAACAAATATTTACATTGTTCAACATGCACGATAGTATAGTTTAATAAAAAATTACTATTAAAAACTATTCATTTTAATATTACTTATTTTAACAATGTTCACTCAAAATTATATTATAAAAAATCATTGGATAAAAAGGTTAGTATTAAGTACCTACGGCGCATGCTTTAATGGAATCAGCTGTTTTTGCTATATGTAAAAAAGATTTTTAATGTAAAGTGTTTCTTTTTTCTTCAAAATTGTACTATTTATTACAAAATATTTTGCACAAAATGATTGATACTACAGCACGATGGAGGATGTATTATGGATCTATAAACAATTCAACTATTTCTATGTCAAAACCATCCTAATTTGACCACGTCAGATTTTTGGTATATAGTAACTGTGGTAGTGACAGTAGCGATGGTTATAAAAGGGTTTATAAAGATGGTGGTAGTAGCAGTAATGATAGTAGTAGTAACAGCGGTAGTGATAATAGTATAGTGGTGATGTGATGATATGTTTGTACATTTATAAAAATACCTATTGACAATTCAATATTTTGAAAAGTAATGTGAGCATTTAAAAAGATGAAGATTTGTATAACCTGTGTATATTGGACATTACTTTTTATATCAATTGCATCTAGGTAAGCATTTTCTTTGCATTTTTTTATTAACAGTTCACAATTCATACAGAATTACCGACAGCTTTGTCATGTATTTTATTTTAGAAATATTTTTAATATAATATTAATATTTAACCGGTAAGTTTTATTTAAACACATAAAAAAAAAGAAAGAAGAAAAGATACAAGGTTACTGCTAACTGTCTCCATGCAAGTAATGTTTTAAATATACAAGTTAATAATATTCATCAGTAAGTTTGATATTTACAACTTCGTCAATATATGAATTAATGATATTTGATACGTACAAAGTATAAAAGTTTGTATTTATAATTTCAATTCAACAAATTTAAATTGCTGTGGCAATTGACTTGTAAGAAAGATAATTCATTTTAATGTTCTATAGATTTGAAAGCAAACTGTACGGAACAAATATATATATAAAATCATAGTGTATTAAATAAATATTGTAAAAATTAATAATTAAAATTAAATTCATTTTGCAGATTTTTCTTTTAATTCTATTTAAGTCTATTAAAAGTAACATTAATAATACATATACTTATAATATGTTACTGTAATAAACTTATAAAATATTATACAGAACATTAATTTAACATGTTCAGATTAAATGGTTGAATATCTAATATATAAGACAAATTTTATAACAGGGTATTTATGATTTTTCTTTATAAAATATGAGAGCAATTAAAAACAAAATAATTCATCTTTTGCAATATTTATATTGATTACTTGTATATTAGATATGTACAGAAATAAGGAAAATAAGGAAAATTAATTTGTTTTCTTTCTTTGTCTTAATATATGATATATTTTTTATTTGCAGTGCACTTCTGTTCATCATAGTTGCTTCTGAAAATGCACAAAGCAATTATCATTCATCTCTTAGAATGAATGAAACTTCTGAGACTGATGATAATGATACATTAAATATGGAAGTTAATGATTTAGACACATCCACTATAACAATTAATGAACTACATGATTTACACAAATTTGAAACTAATTATAAAGATCATTATTATCAAGTAAGGATTTAAAATAAAAAAATGTATATATAAATTAATACATTACTAAAAGTTGTTAGATAATTTTTTATCTTATAAAATTTTTATTTGCATAAAAATATCTAATTTATATTTATAAAAATTTAGGAAAAGTATATTGAGGATTCTATTGATTTTGGAACAGTCATAAATGGTAAAGCAGAAAGAGAAGAGAATCCTTACAAAGATCCAGATATTATAGCAGAAAGTCTTACTCAACAACCTAATTTATCTCAGGGGTAAGTTTTTATTATGTCAACATCACACAAGAAAATCCTATTACATTTGATTATATACAGTGAAAAATAAAGCCTATATATATTATTTAATATATGTTGAGTATTTCTGATTCTTATATGTTTAAACAAAAAATATGTCAATATGTTATGAAAAAGCTTTTTGGTCTAACATTTATTTAAACGTCATAGTAAGTTAAAAGATTAAAAAATAAGATAATAAAGTAAAAGATCAAATTCTTTAAATTCTTAAATTATTCATTATTTAGGAAAATATTCTTGTGGAACATTAACAGTGTTTTGAAAATAAAATGTAAGATATAATAATATTTAAAATACTAAATAATATAAATTAGATAAGTATTATCATATTATGCGTAAAAAGTATTAAAAATCTAATTATATACAAAGTTGTGTTTTCACAATATGGTCTTTCATTATTTTTTTTTTATTAAAATAATGAAAATTTATTAATATAAAAAATATTGTAACATAATACATAAAATATTTTAGTTTTAATAGGTTTGTCAAAATTATGATTACAACAAATAAAAAAATGTGAATAATTAATGATTTGCCAATTGAAATAAAAGATAAGATAATAGCCGATAAGACAATAATTGCAATAAGTGAATAAATTGAAAAGAAATAATAGGAAAGATAAGAAATAAATGTAAAAATAAGAATAAAAGAATCTTTTTAGCAAAAAATATATTTTGAATAGTTAATTTATGTAACATAAACTTTTATAAATATACATATATATTTTATATATTATATAATATAAAACAAATTAACAATTAAATATATTAACAAAGAGAGATAAAAATGTTAAGAATGCATCTTTTTTAGGCATAAAAAAAGATAAGTCACTAATTACTTTAAATATTTTATTATTAAATATATAAATTTAAATAGATAAAATTTTTAATTCAGTTAAAAAATTTTGAACTTTCTAAGAAATTTTTTTCTTTTATAGAATTTCTGAAAATGAGGAAGTTTTAACTTCGATAAATACAACTGTACAAGGAGAATTTAAAAGTTTAACAGAATCAAAGCTTAATTCTGAGTTTCCGAAATCCAGATTATTTTCAAAGAAATCATCTCTATTGAAAAAAAATGCAAATATAGGACAGAAAACAAAAAAGAGACAAGAAGAAATGTTATCTAATATACAAACACCATCACCAACTAATGAAATTATTGAAAAATCTAATGAAACAACTAATCTTGAGGAAGAATCTTTATTATTAACAAATTCAATTGGAAAAGAAGAAACACCTGAGGTAGTGGTAGTAGTAAGAGCTGAACAAACTTCTATTAATACTGATGAACTAGAGTTGAAACTTGAAGATAATGTTGTTAAAGTATTCCCTGATGAAATAACTAAAGTTGATGGAACATTTACAACAACCCCAGAATTAAGTGATACTGATGCTAAAGCTCGATTAGTGGGAAATAATCGAGATGACACTGCTGCAGTTGTTCTTGGTGAAGGAATTGTAACTGTAGGATCTTCAAATCCACACGAAGATATTCCATCCTTCAGTGAATGGACACAAAAAAGACTAGAAGAAGCTGAAAGGAAAAAATGTGAGTTCTATTTGTAAATTCAACAATGCTAAAAGCTAAAAAATTAATGTAAAATATATTTTTATTATAATTTAATTATAAATTCGTTTATTAAAACCTTAATTACCCTTTTTGTAGCACATCCAAATGCTTCTGTTCAGAATTCTGGAACACCAACACGAGGAATTGGTGGAATGAAAGTTCGTTCTAAAAATTATGCTTCTCCAGATTGTGGTGCAAAAATAGTAGCAGCAAATCCAGAAGCGCGAAGTGTTGGAAGCGTTTTAGTTTCCACCAGGGATGAATATATGCTCAATACATGTACGTCACGTATATGGTTCGTAGTAGAACTTTGTGAGGCGATTCAAGCTAAGAAAATCGAATTAGCCAATTTTGAGCTTTTTAGTTCGTCACCAAAGGATTTTTCAGTATATATTAGCGATCGTTTTCCTACAAGAGATTGGAGCCCAGTTGGTCAGTTTACTGCAAAACACGTAAAGGATATTCAAAGTTTTGTTCTACAACCACATCTTTTTGGAAAATTTATAAAAGTAGAACTACAAACTTATTATGGATCTGAGCATTTTTGTCCTATTTCTTTGTTTCGTGCTTATGGTACCAGTGAATTTGAGGTTCTTGAAACTGAAACAGAAAATCAAATCCCGAGGGAATCACATACAAGTATAGATGACGATGAAGATAGTGACGAAGAGGAGGTTTTAGATATTGAAAATGGTGAACCACCAAGAAATTTGTTTGGTAGTGCCAGAGATGCTGTGTTGAGCATCATGAAAAAAGCAGCTGAGGTATTAGTAAAATCTAGTGATTTAACCTATAATAATATCACAAAAATTCAGCAAAGTATAGATAGTGGTAATATTCTTGAAAACTCTTTTGTTAGTTGTACTACACCAAGATATACCATTCTTTGTGATAGCTGCTCAGATCAGAAATTTGCAAAAATCTTTCAATTAATTAGTTGTAGGGAGAGACAACTAAATGAGTTGCTTAAAATTGATCTAGTGAATAGAACTTTAAGACAAAATGGACTATGTAAAATTCATGGTGTAGGTGTTGAAACTTTTGCAAAAAAAGAAACGCAAAATGAAAATATACAAGATACGGAAAAACATGATCAATTTAAAGAAAGATGTAGTTCAAGTAAGAATTTTCAATTGACATTCATAACATCTATACTTAAACCTGAATATATTGCAGCACTTTGCAATGTATTAGCGATAAAAGAACGTAAGATGGTAATGAACACAAGTCATGAAATACCATTGAATGATTTCAAAGAAGTTATTAAAGAAGATACATCACATAAACATAAAGAAGATTATAATAGTAACACAAAATCATTTCAACATACATCAGCTACACGTACTTTGAATACAAATGTTGATACATCTTCTCGAGAATTTAAAAAAAGTACTCAGGAACTATCTAGTGAAGAAACTAACATATTCACTAGTACACCAATTGAGATTTCTTCTAGTTCTAAAAATATAGTTTTACAGATAAAGCCTACTAAAACTTTGGAAAAAGAAGAAATAAAAAATGAAACATTGACACCAATTTTAGAAATTGAGGAAACAATTCCAGCTGAAATATTAACAACTGTTCCGATAACTTTAAATATGGAACAACATTCAATTATAAAGGCCTCTGAAGAGCCATTTGTAAGTTCTAGTATTTCCATTGAAAATTCACCTGAAACAACTGTTTCCACTTCAATACCTGTTACTGATAGCAACGAATTTTCAAATGATAATATAATATCAGACATGGAACCTTTGGAGTTTACGAGTGTATCTAATAAAATGGAGAAAGTAGAACATTTGGATCAAGAAGGAAAACAAGAACCAGCAGAGATTCTAGATCAAGAAATTAAGTTACCGCCTCAAGATTCTTTAACGTTTGATAATTTATTATCTGACTTAAAGGATTTAGAAGGAGAAACAGCTCATATTCAAAATGGTCCTATTGCAAGTGCTTCAGTGATTCAATCAACGACGAATACTATGCCACAAAAAGAATCTGTTTTTCTAAGACTCTCAAATAGAATAAAGGTATATATGTAGTTAATAAGAACATAAATTTTACAACATAATACTGACAGTTTTAAAATAGAATTTTTCAAAATGAAATTTCTTTGTTAAATAACTTTATTTTCACTGTTCGTATAATAAAACGTCAGTTTATATCATTTATTAGAATATAAATTTTATTAGAATTTCATTATTTTTAGGCATTAGAAAGAAATATGTCTTTGAGTGGACAGTACTTGGAAGAATTAAGTCGTCGATATAAGAAACAGGTTGAAGAAATGCAAAGATCTCTTGAACGCACAGTCTCAGCAATGAGCGAAGAAACGCGAAAAAGGGACGAACGTGAATCAAAAAGAGCAGAAGAAATTGCTATTTTAAAAGAAACAGTCGTTAATCTTTCGAACTCAGTGAAAAATCTTTTGTATGATCGTGATAGTTGGCATGGGAAAATCTCCACAATAGGTCAACATATATTGTTAATATGTTCTGAATTTTTTGTGATATACTTAATTTTAGTGTATTATTGGAGAAATAACAATAAAGGAGTTGAAGTAAAGAAGAAACAACAGTCAGATAAAGATACAATGCGGCGTAAAAGTGCAGAAAACTTTAGTATGAAGAAAACAAAAAAACGAAGACCAAGCGAAATAGCTTCTCACATTACAGGTACATATCGTGACTTAATGATTATTGATAAATCTCACGAAACAAAGAGAGAGAAGAAGAGGAAACGTAAAAAACCAACTGCTTTAATTGATAATCAAACAAATGTAACTAATGATACAGAAATTTGTCCAATAATACAATATAAATCTCCAACAAATATTACGCACGAAATGCAAATAGCACCGAAAATTGCTTCATCTGAAGTATTACATACGACTGATTCTCAAAAACAAATATGCAAGAGACTTAAATCTGCTCCAGAAAATATGATTGACTGGCAAAATGAAGAGAGCAATATACAATTAAGGTTATCATGTGCCGAAACAGATTCTATTAAAAATTTCCAGCTAAATAATTCATGTACTGAGAATTCAAATGAATCAAATTTGTTATTAGCAGATATATTTTCAGAAAGAAATGCTTATAGCGAACAAACCATCATTGGATCCGAAGATCTTTTGAATTCTAAAAATATTAGTACATTAAAGAACATGAGATTAAGTGTAACACCTTCCTTTATGAAAACTGCTTTAAGTACAAGAAAAAAAAGAAAAGCTTATTCAAATGATGTGAATGGAGAATGGAGTAAGAATTTAAGTGATCCTAATAATAAGACTGTAAGTTCTATTCCTTTAAAATTATCTCCAGAAGAAACTTATACTGATGGTGATACAGCTACTAACGGTTTGTTAATGGATCAAAGTGATGAATCTAGAAGTAGTAGCATAACATCAATGTCAAAAAAAAAGGAGAAAAAAAGCACTGGTTTTAGGAAAATGGTGAGAAAGTTTTTTTGATTAAAATAGACATGCCAACAATGGCTGGTTGAAAAAATAGTTTAAAACTGCTGGAGCTTGTAAAACTTTCTATTTAGGCATAAAATACGCTTGGTTGGAATGCTTTGCTCGTATGAAGTCACTTAAAACATGTGCAGTCGTATAGATATTATCTGTAGGCCTAAGTTACCATACAATGTTTTTATAAATAGTCGGACAGTCGGTAAAATTTTATAACAAATTAATATATAACATATTATAGTATATAATATGTAATATCACGTGTACATATGATATGTAAACATACAATATTCCTGAAAAATATATGCAGACTTATAAAATTTTATTGACTGATCATGAACTGTCTCTAGAAACTTTATATGCAGACAATTCTATACGTCTATACATACATTATAAAATATTAAATTATTGTGGTTTGTATTGAAATGTCCTATCGGTAGATATAAATATAATTACTAAATAAAATATCTCTTACATAAAACTATTTCTAAAATTAAATTACTTAATTATAATATATTAGACTGATTTATGTATTATTTTAATTTTTGTTATTGTAACTTTATATTATTTAATATTATTGTTTTAGATTTTGGATATTTATGTAAATGAAATATGACAACAAAATATATGAAGTACAGTATATTAACGTATGTAATTAATATAGTCTATGACAGTTGAGACATTGATAATTTTTTAGTGAAATTCAAAGTACTTACATTAGTTTACTGTAACATCCATTGTTTATTGTGTAATTATAAATGGTCTAAATGTGTCATAAACCTGCCAAACTTCCACCTAGTCAAAACAGGACTAGTAGCTGTCATCTTGCCTTTAAAGAATACCAATGACACTACTGACAAATTAAAATAATTAATTCGTTCAAACGAATGTTCAAAATATATGCAATATGTAAAATAAAAAGTATTTTTTTAGAAGTTTTTAATGACAAAATTTTTATGTTGATTCCATTTTTTTTATTTATTTTCTATAAAAATATGCATTTGTAAACATTCACAGTCTAGTTATCATATTTATCATTAGGTATCTTAAAAAGCTTATTTATGTCTTGAAGTTAATTCAAAAAAATATTTCAAACGAAACTTATTTTGCTTCAAAGGGATATATGTAGCATATAAGTATTACCTAAATGGAAATAAAATTTCAAAATAATTTTTATTTTTTTCCTTCAATTTATTGACTTTTGATATATTGATCTTCCAAAATTATTTCAGATCATTTATCCTTATTTAGAGTCTTCCCTTGCTAAATGTTTAAAAAATATTCTTTATTTTACATATTCAAAAAAGCAATATATTCAATATATTAGTTTATGATATATACCCTCGATGATATATACTTTATTCAAATTAGTAAATTAGCCATTCCTATTATCTTTAAATTATAAAAATCACTTTATGGGATACCTAATATCATTATTATTATCATTGTTATCAAGGTTGTCATAATTATGATATATTGTATATAAAATTATATATATTATATTTATCATGATAAATAGCCTAACTAAAAATCTGAACTGAGTTAGTTATTTTATAAAGTATGTTAATTTTTAATGTATTATAAAATTTTTAATAGAAATTACTTTGTAGAAGAAGTATGATTATTATAAATTTTTGATTCACAAATAATTACTTTATATAATTTTATTTTAATATATCTTCGTTGTTTATAGAAGTAACAAATGTTTCTTATATGATTTATTGAATTTAATTTATTTAATATAAGAAATAATATTATTCAATATTCAAAAATTTCACCCTCGTGGGAAATATTTTTTATAATTTTAATAATAAATGACACAAAATATGCAAGAGCATTTTTTTCCAGATAAATTATCTATTAAAACTATCATTTAATTTGTAAAAACATTTTAATTTTCTTATTTACAAAGTAATTTCAATTTAAGATCTGATAAATATGTTGAAATTTTGTATTTATCATTATTTATATGTGTATCAAATTTTTTATTGCATATATTGGATGAACAATCAGAAATAATTAATGTGTATTATAAATATGTAATATAAAAAACAATATAATTAACTACTTCAGTTAATTATGAAAAAATTAAGATAAATTCAATAATGAATTTGTTTTGTGATAGTATAAAAGATTTAAGATAAGATGTTGATAAATATAAATCTATGTCCTTATTAGCCCATATTCTATTTCATTTTTTAAATATTTACAAACTTTAATTTTCACGATCAAAAAGAATGTAAATTATGTACTAAAATATACACTATAATGAATTTGCCTCAATCAAATATAGAGTAATCAATATCTTGATTATAATTTATTATTATATAATAAATTAAGTATTTTTAAAAATAATACTTTCATCACTATTTGGATCTACAATAATTTACTTAGTTGAATTAATAGTAGCACAGCTTTATTTGAGTCAAGCTGAGGAATAGAAATTTTCTTAGAAAAAATTTATTTTTATTTAAGAAACAAAAAATAATTATTGTACATTATTGTAATATTTCTTTAGTAATAAAAGTAACAATTTTTTAAACTTTATATATAATGAACCTGAACTTTAGAATTTATAATATTTATTTTTTCTTCATAAGTAGCTACACAAGTCTTTGATACTAATTGTTTTTTCATCCTTTCAGTACAATTCCATTGACAATATTCAGAAAATTCTTTAAATTTAATATGTAACTCTTTTTTGTCTCCATCGGGTCCTGCAATAAATCCACATTTCAATTTCCATTTCTTGTCTCTTATACAGCATTCCAAATACCTGTACAAAATTAATATATTTTTTTGATGAAAAATAAAAGAGAAATAAAATAATTACTACAATGTATAATTTAATTAAAAAATTTTCATATTTCCTCAAAAGAAAAAATTTTGACTTAATTTAATAAACAGTTTTATATTTAGTACTCAATAAATATCTGAATAGCGATTAATATTATGAAATAAATAATTTTACAATAGTAATTTTACTAATTACCTATAATCTGTTGCAAATAAACTATTTAATTCTTCAATTTTAATATTATATTCTTGCCTTAAAATTCCAGTAATAAATACATCATCAATCCAAAGAAAATTCTTAATCTTTTCACTTGCATAAACTAATAATTGTGCAACTTTTAAATTGGTTATATAAAACCATCCTGAGAGAAAATCAGGATAAACATCACCTGAAAAATCTTCATTGGTAACAAACCATTTATTATTTGATATTCGTATTGGTTTCATTTTTCTTAAAACATATCCAGATATAGCATTTTCATTTATAGTTTTCTTTTGTAAAAGTTTTAACATTTCAAAAACATCTAATACAATATCATTATCAGTTTTTATTAGGAAAGTAGATCTACAGTTACTTGATGCCCATCTTAAACCCATCAAATGTTTTAATGTAAGGTTTCTATAACTTTCTAAGAAATCTCCTTGCAACAAATCATTATACTGCTGTGATTCTTGAATAATATATTCCCATATGCTTTCTTCTTTAGGCATTCCTAGTAAAAAAACCCTTGTGATATTTAAACTTTTTAACATTTCATTTGGATATGCACGTCTTAATGCTGTTCTGTATAAAGGATCATTTGCTGGAGATGTAACAATCCAAACAACAAAATTAGAGTTACACTTTGGTTCAATGATAAATTTTGTAAGTGAGGAATTTTTATTTGTATTGTGTGAATATTTTAGTTCCAGTTTTGTATTTATAATATTTATTTTTATTATGGTTACTAATGAGATGAGTGTTGTACTGACACAAAATATTACAAAAATAAGTTCTTTCTTCATATTTTTATATACTTTTATGCAATCGTTAAAATAATTCAGATCATAGCTAAATTATCTCAGCTATATTTAATATTTGCTCTTAATTTGTAAATTAACATAGTTTAGATAATACTTGGTATTATTTTCTAGTTTATACAAAAATATATAATTTTTTTTTTATACACTTTATCCTCTTTATAATTGTTAAACTGAAAAAATATATATTATTTTTTATTAGAATTAAAATCTTTATTGTAGATATATCTATTAAAATTTGCTTACATTATATATAAAAGTGTAATTTTTGTGAACCTTTTCCATTCTAATTATGGCACTTGCATTAGTTTCTTACATTTAGGTACCATTTTATACATAAAAAATATTTCATAAAATGTCAGAAAGAAACATGTTTTCTAATTATAAAAAGAATACAATATTCTAATTACTGTTATTTGCATTATATTTATATTTATAAAATTTTTAAACACAAAAATTATTTCCCATATTGGAAACTACTAACAATTGTACTACTACTACATAACCAAACTTACGTGTACATACTATATAACAACCTAATTGTTATTTGCAGATGTCAACTATTCATAAAGTATGAATGGTAAAAAATGTTTTAGCAATTACTGATATTGAAATTTCAACCAAATATAATGAAGTACACACAATAAATTATAAATACTTCCAAGAATTTCATTTCTTTTTGAAGTTTAAGTTTCATGTAATTCAGTAAGATATCAAGTTTATATTGGAAATTTAAAAAATAAAATATGTGTGCTACGTACTATCTTTATAAAAAAAAACAAATTATATTGTGTAATATAATTATTGCTTTCCAATAAAATTACTATCATTTATCTTATAATGTAATTTCTAAAATAATTTATTTATGATCATTTATTTACAACAAAGCATTATTGTTTTTATACATGAAATAATTTTACAAACATGTCATCCTTTTTCATCACATGAACAGTAAAATAATATTATTTTTGTTTCTTCTTTATGTACATATATTTTCTTATTTATAAATAGTATATCACGATATACTTTAATCATCATGAAGAAAAACCTGTATAAAACATATTTTTTAACAAAAAAATTAAATAATAATAACAAGGAGACAAAGACAGAAAATTGTTTGTCTTTTGAAATATATTTGACAGACCTTTTATATTATTTGTAAATTACATTTTAAATATATTTAGTACAAAATGTGACAGTTTTATGTGTAAAAAATAGCAAGCTTTAATCCATACCATTAAATTCAGTGAATTTATGATTGTAAATATCCCCTGAAAAAATAATAATACTTCAATGTTTATCAAATATTATTATATTTTATATAACAAAGATAGAAGAAAACATTATTTTCAATGAGAAATCTCTTGTAGAAATTATATAATGCATAATATATAAAAGCCTTACGGTAGTTTCATTCTCATGAAAATCCAACAGGTGATAAATGATACAATGACACTAATAAATCCAACACATATTAAAAGAATTCTATTCAGTTTAGGTGTTGATGGACTATGCGTTTGATCTAGTACTATAAAGCCAATTCCACCTAAAGTAAAAAGAAAACTAGATGCCAGTCCTTCCATAATATATTGACCATTCACACGATATGGCATGAATGCTACCTATAAAAAATAAATACATAATTATAATAAAAGTAGTACACATTAATTAAAAAATTTCTAAGATGAAGTTATTTCCATTTACTTACAGGTCTCGTATGACCATGTTCATCTGTTGTTGATCCTACACTAGGTGGTTCCACAATTACGTCATATATTATACCTTCAAAAAATTTATCATCGAAATATAAATAGTATTTACCTTTATTTCATTCAAAAAATTTATAAGAAACTGATATTCTATACAATTCTAACCTCCAGTTACTAGAAAATATGACAAAAGTATAAACGAGAAAACTACCATAGCACTAGGTTTCACAAACCATGATGGTCTTTTTAATTTTAAATTAGGTACTTCTAGCGCTAAAAACGGTAAACGGTAAATATATTCCATATTTTTAACAAAATTGAAAGATCATACACGATACGACATTCCCACGTTGCTTCGTAAAACAACAAACTTCCACGTTTACTACAATATTTGTAGATGGCAGTCATAATTATTATTACATACAAGGGAATATGAAAAGTTATTAATTCTTGGAAATTTATAACTCATGAAATTTTTACAAATGAAAATTTTTCTTGAAAATTAAATATTTATTTATGGATAATTTCGTTAATATTAAAATATATGTTATAACATTTATAAAATATAAAAATGTAACTGTAAAAACTTGTTTTTGATTACCCCGAAACATTGAAAATACAAAACTGTATAAAAATAAATTATATTAATATTATATTTCGTTTATTTTGTGTAATGAAATATTTCATTCCATTTAATATTTTTATTTTTCATCCTTGATATTTTCTTATATATAAGGGAAAGAAAAAGTACGATTTCGTTTTATGAATAAACGAATTTACTACTAAAAAAATATTACAAATAATTTTTTTATCTAATTCTGTCAAGTTACGCGCACGCGCGCGCGCATGTGTGTGTGGCGGCATAATTAGAAATGGATGACAGACTCATGTTTTCTAACCTAATTGAATTCAAATGAAGTAATTGCAGTAAATCCCATGGATTTAATAAATATTTTATTTTATTTCCAAACTAAACAAGTTAAAATTTAATAATATTGTAATTTAAATAAAAATATAGTTAATTATAAATTTTGTAATGTGAAGTATTACTGTTTGATTAATTTTAAACAGTGGTAGATAATAAATGATAACCATGCAAGAGAATACACGTGTATCACCACGGGTTTTTACTGCAATACAAAATGTAGACATACCTGTTTTAGCTGTGTGTTCTCACAAAGAAATACGTCCAATTTTACCATGTTTAGTTCGAATGAGTCTTATATCTCCATTGGACGTAACGAAAGAATGTGTAGAACAGAGAAAACAGGTTCTGACAATTTTATCTGGTATTGAATCAGTAAATTCAATAATTGCATTGCTTTCAATTGACTTTCATGCATTGGAAACAGATGTCCGGAAAGAACAACAATTAAGGTCAGTTGTATCATAAACATCTACCTTTCATTATTTAATATTGTTGAAAATATAAAATATACAAAGTGTACTTATAAAAGTGATATAATCTCTTCATTAGGCAAAAGATGGGAAGTTTGCAAAGGGACAGTGTACTTGCTCAGTCATTGCAAAGTGGCCTTGCTTTAGAATTTGAACGCAGTGAATCTACTAGAAGAATAAGATTAGTTCTAAGTGAACTGTTGTATATAGCTTCTCAAGTACAGGAACAACAGAAAAACCAGGAATTTCAGATTAAACAATCTGATTTATTTGATAATGCAGTTTACATGGAAGAAATTAGTTATGTGATTTGTGTGGCATTATCAGAGTTGCCCACAGTATTATCAATATTGGATATTGCAGAAACATTATTACATGTTAAATATGGTCCAGAAATAATTTGTTGGATAGTCGCCAATATCCCTGATAGTTTCTCTGAAGTTTGTGCACATTTAATAGCTAATGGAGAAAGGCAAGAAGAATCAGCATTAGGCAGGATTAGAACAATGGCTTTGACAATGTTGTGTCAAATGAATCCAAGTCAAGCATTAGCAGTAAGAGCCAAATGTGTAGAACTTTGTAGAATGCCTGCTTTAGCAATTACATTAAGCTTGGAACATGAGAATATAAATAATTCATTAGCAGAAAGTGATATAGTTGCCTTTGTGTCAGGATTATTGCTTGGTAGTGATCAACAAGTAAGAACATGGATTGCAATGTTTATTAGAAATGGTCAGAAACGTAAATGGGAATCTCATACAGCATTACAATCTTTAAGAGAAGAACTACTTAAACGATTGCAAACAATAACATCTCAAAATGCAGGTCAATTACTAGAAAGTCAAGTTGTACAAGCCAGTGCATTGTTACGTCTTTATTGTGCATTAAGAGGCATTGGAGGTATTAAATTCCAAGATGATGAAGTGGCAATGATAGTACAGTTGTTAACATCTCATCCTCCTCCATCGCCAGCTGGTGTGAGATTTGTTTCTTTAGGTCTTTGTATGCTTATTGCATGTTCTTCATTAATAGGTCACCATAATCTTGAAAAACGAAGTATAGAATGGGTGCAATGGCTTGTACGTGAAGAAGCTTATTTTGAAAGTGCCAGCGGTGTAACAGCAAGTTTTGGAGAAATGTTACTTTTAATGGCAATACATTTTCATAGCAATCAACTGTCAGCTATTTGTGAACTTGTATGTGCTACATTGGGGATGAAAATACCAATTAGACCAAACAATTTAACTAGAATGAAGCAAATTTTTATGCAAGAGATATTCACTGAACAGGTTGTTACTTCTCATGCTGTAAAAGTACCAGTAACAGCCAATTTAAATGCAAATATTCCAGGATTTTTACCTGTACATTGTATTCACCAATTGCTTAAGTCAAGAGCATTTGCTAAACATCGAGTACCGATAAAAAATTGGATTTATAAACAAATTTGCAACAGTGTGCCACCATTGCATCCAGTTCTTCCTGCTTTAGTTGAAGTATATGTCAATTCAATTTTAGTAACAAATAACAAAACATCAGAACATACAAATAAACCAATTACTGAAGATGAAATTAGAAGAGTGTTTCAAAATAGCGTATTTGGTGCAAATTTTGATTTTAAGAAAAATATCAACAGTATCCCCAAAAATGAAATAGATAATATGGATATTGACATTTCAAAACCTTCTCTTACATCACAATTACTATTGTTATATTACTTATTGCTATATGAAGATGTTAGATTATCTAATATGCATACTTTTATATCGCAAGATAGAAAAGTTAAGTCATATTCAACTGAATTCTTATCAGAGTTGCCAATAAAATATCTACTTCAGTTGGTTCAAAGAGATCAAATGAATTATGCTGGATTATTTTCACCTCTTCTCAGATTACTAGCAACACATTTTCCTCATCTTTCATTAGTAGATGATTGGCTTGATAATGAAATGATTAATATTGACTCTACAGTAACAAATTATGAAGATGTGAAAATTACTGATATCATGATTATTGAAACATTTTCGCATATTCAAACATGTCCCTCAAGAACAGGAAGACTCTTAAGACAATTAATGTCAATGAAACCAACTGACATTTGGCCACATGCTGAAATTATAATTCATTATTTCAAAGCAACTATAAGTCCAAGAGTTCCTAGATACATTCAAGGTAATGATTTATTCTTTTATTTATTTTTTTAAGTAAAATATTAACATCAACATCATTAACATTTTGAAAATAATCTTGTTCACTTATCGTAATTTTTCAGAATTATACAAACAAGTATGGCTTAGATTAAATACAGTTTTACCAAGATGTTTATGGGTTTTATCAATAAATGCTTTATTGATAGAAAACTCTCTTGTAAAAAATGTTTTTTTAACACAAGAAAATATTGTATTAGATCCTTTACAAGTATTGAGATGTGATACAAGAGTTTTTAGATGTGCTCCAATTTTGTCTGTTATTTTAAGGTAAAAAGAAAATTGAGTAAGTTTTTAAATATTTAATGTTTATTTATCTATTATCAATTGCTACTTTATAATGAATATTTTTAGAATTTTACAAGCTGCATTAGCAGCTTCTCGATCTCAGTTATCTAGACATATACAGGACAAACCATTAACAGAAAAAATTGGTCAGTTATCAAGTGAAGCTGAAAGAGAAGATTTAAGAATAGCATTAGTGGCAGGTCAAGAAAGTGCTGCTGTTCAAATATTATTAGAGGCATGTTTAGAAACAACAGAAGATAGAGAAACCCCTGGACAGATGTGGTCATTAAGAGAAATACAAAGTATAATCTGTTCATATTTACATCAAGTATTCATAGCAGATCCATCATTAGCTAAATTGGTCCATTTTCAAGTATGTACAAATAAATCCATTTATTTTTATTTTTGGATTAAATTGCATACTAATTACTAATATACATATCAGAAAGTATGTTCTTCGATATCTAAAAGTAACAAGAATAAATAATTCAAGTGATGAAAATTATTGATCTATTTCGTATAACATATATTACAAACTATATAAATATTTAATTTTTAATATTATCTTTACTTGTAGGGTTATCCAAGAGAATTATTACCTATCACAGTTGCTGGTATTCCATCTATGCATATTTGTCTTGATTGGATTCCTGAATTATTATCACAACCAGAACCAGAAAAACAAATATTTGCTGTAGATTTAGCTTCACATCTTGCAATTCAATATGCTTTACCAAAAGCTTTAAGTGTTTCTCGTTTAGCTATTAACACTTTAATTACACTCTTAGGAGTATTATCTGCTAAAGATCGAGTGATTTTATTTATGCCTGTATTATCAGCATTAACGCGTATATGTTTAGCTTTTCCACCATTAGCTGAGGATACTACAGGTTTACTGTTACAACTTGGTAGAGTTAATTCTGCACAAGCAGCATTGGGAGATAAATCTGCAGACATTTTATGTCAAGAAGTGAATGAGACCTTTTGTATGTTATTACAAAAAGCAATATTGCAATCACAAGTATATTGAAATATTATTTTTAATTCCTTTGTATTAATACTGAACCCAATGTTTGATTCTATTACAGTAAAACAATTGTCCAAACTATTCTAAATATCTTACAACATATTTTAAAATTTTATAAAACTAAATTGGTACTTAAATATAAATTATTTGTATTGGATAATTGTTTTATTGAACAGCATATACGTTAAAGTTTATATTTAGTCAAATTATCCCAAAATAGAAAAGATGAAAAAATTAATTATATTATAAAATTATATATTGAGTCGAAATAAATTTAACTAGTTTATTACATTTAGTACCTTTACTGTTATATATATTTATTCTTTGCATAAATTATTACTTTAATATTATTTGTTGGCTAACGTTTTTAGTGAATATTTTCTTATTTGTTAAATTTATTCTTTTATTTTATTCTTTTTTAGTAATCTTAAATTATTTTAATTTCAGTCTCAAATATAATATAACTTTAATGTTTCGTATAACTTTAAAAATTTGAATTTCTAATTTTTAATAGTAATATGTTGCGGAATTAAATCTCGTCAATACATTTTTAAGTTTTATATAGTATATCTTAATTCAGTAATATTTTACTTCATGGAATATCGCTCTCCTTGTTAGGTGCATGTATATGTCTGTCCTTGTCCCATGCTATCGCCCTCCTTGTCTACCGCGTCAATATGTCTGTCCCTGTCACACGCTGTTGCCCTCCTTGTCTAATGACGCTAGACAAGGAAAGCAACAGTGTGCGACAAGGACATCCTTCGATCTATTGAAAAAAAAATTCAACTTTTTACATACACGTTTTTCCAGAACAAAACACACATAGAATGAAAGCGGGGAGCCTAATTTTAAGGAGACATATAAAAAAGTTCGCAAATTATTTCTCTTAATTAGGTTTTTTCGTAATTAGTGAGAAGTGTCACAAAATGGACATGGTGGCGCCATCTAGCGGTAACTCGGTGGTACTAATTATTTACAAAAATACTTATTTCTACATTTTACGGGTCAAATGGGGTATGAAAAGAAAGCTAAGGGTCTGATTAGGGTAATACAATCGCCAAAGTTCGCAAGTCATTTCGCTAAATAAGGTTTTTTCGCAGATGAACATTTCTCTGTTTTACGGGGTAAGAAACACTAGCGCCGCGTTGTGGCAGACCGCTGGAACTAAACGCTTTAGAACTATATAAGGGGAATAATTAATTTTAATTTTTCACGCTACCAATTTGCACTCCACGGGCACATATATCAAAGATAATGCTATCAGTTACGTTCGCAAATAAACCTAAATCTAATATTCACTATGGTTTGCGCGAAATTAAGCTCTCACTGCTAAGCACTACTGACACTATTATTAACGTAAACGAAAATTAAACATTCTTTACATACGTAAACTATACTTAAACAAAACATAAAATGCAACCTTAGGGTCTCTAAAATCGAAGATGCAACAATAACAGTTCACAAATGATTCCTCTTAATTAATTTGTTCTCGCAATTTGTGGTAAAACTGTCACCTATCAATGTTTAGTGCAGCAACCGTTATCTCGTCAAAATTAAAATCAGTGCTATCTACAAAGCAATCGTTCTGCCGTTAAGTACGTTTCCTGTAAACAGAAATCGCCAACTGTATATAAACACTCTTACCATAAGAACATTTGTAAAATGTTATTTTGTTTTATTATTACTATTATTATTATTATTTATTATTATTATTATATGGAGATGTTATTACCATGTTTACTTATTTATAGAAAAGTATATATAGACCCTATTTTATAGTTAGTTATTCATTCTTTCCCTAATTAACGTTCAGAGAAAATAGTTATGTATTTGTGTTATAAACTCTATTGTTATTTAAATATTATTTATTATAATTTATTAAAAGTTACTAAAGCTAAAAAGTTCTTTTTATTTATTTGTAGTATATGTTATTACTATATATTAAAATATTATCATTATAATCACTACATTAGACGCAATAGTGGCGCCATCTATTGATAACTCGGTGGTACTGACAAAGAGGATTTTCTACTTTTAGTATTACCGAGTCAACACTAGATGGCGCCACCGACGCTTCTAAACATTGACAGGTGGTACTAAAAACAGAATTTTCTACTTTTAGTACCAATGGGTCATCAATAGATGGCGCCACTGTTGATGTGAAACTGACCGGTGCAGTTTCTCCAAAAATTTCGAGAAGAAATTAATTAAGAGGAATCATTTGTGAACTGTTATTGTTGCGTCTTCGATTTTACAGAGCCTAAGCTTGTATTTTATGTTTTGTTTAAATACAGTTTATGTATGTAAAGAACGTTTAAATTTCGTTTACGTTAGTAATAGTGTCAGTAGTGAGAGCTTAATTTTGCGCAAACTATAGTGAATATTAGATTTAGATTTATGTGCAAACGTAACTGATAGCATTATCTTTGCTATATGTGCCCGTGGAGTGCAAATTGGTAGCGTGAAAAATTAAAATTAATTATTCCCCTTATATAGTTCTAAAGCGTTTAGTTCCAGCGGTCTGCCACAACGCGGCGCTAGTGTTTCTTACCCCGTAAAACAGAGAAATTTTCATCTGCGAAAAAACCTTATTTAGCGAAATGACTTGCGAACTTTGGCAATTGTATTACCCTAATCAGACCCTTAGCTTTCTTTTCATACCCCATTTGACCCGTAAAATGTAGAAATAAGTATTTTTGTAAATAATTAGTACCACCGAGTTACCGCTAGATGGCGCCACCATGTCCATTTTGTGACACTTCTCACTAATTACGAAAAAACCTAATTAAGAGAAATAATTTGCGAACTTTTTTATATGTCTCCTTAAAATTAGGCTCCCCGCTTTCATTCTATGTGTGTTTTGTTCTGGAAAAACGTGTGTGTAAAAAGTTGAATTTTTTTTTCAATAGATCGAAGGATAAATTAGTATTCCGGCACCTACCGTAAGAGTGATCCACACGGTTCATTCTTAATATGGGTTATTTAATAACCTAATGAAAGATGTAATTAAGATATTAATGTTTTATTAATTAAATAAATGTTTCTATAGAATTTAATTACTAAAAACACAAATGTCCATATATGATATACTGTATATAAAATATGAGTAATATTTTTGTAAATATAATATTATACTTGTACCAAATAAATATCTGTGCCTAATATATTATACAATCATTTTTCATATTTTTTTTATTCTTTTTTATAGGATTGATCTATTTAAAAATCTTCGTTTCTTCTAGCATCTATATATGTACGTTAACCTATGATGTGACTGTATCTAGAGAGAAGCAAGAGAAGTTATTGACTGAATGCGGGCTATATTATTATTTGTTATAAAGTAATTCATACAAAATTATAATATTTATTGAAACTATATGCATATATGAATATACACATAAATATGTATTCAATGTTCATGTTCAATATTTATAACCAAAATTAATTTGGTTGTTTTTATACCAAAAAATCGAATAAATAATTTATATTTTTATTTTGATTTGAAAGTTACAACTACAAGTAATATTACATAAAAACTATTATAATATTTATCTTTCTTAATACAACTTTTATTCTATTATATATAATTTGTCTTAATTTGTTATTTTAAAGTATATCAGAAAAGGAGATTCGTACTCTATATAATTGCAATTTCATGATAAACTAATGCGCGTATGTTTGTTGACCACACGAAATAATATTCCTAAACTTATGAATTGTGATTATTTTATTTAGTGACAGTTTGAATGTGTCAAATACGGAGCTTCTTTGAATGAAATATTAAATATTATTGAAATAAATATCATACGTAAACGTGATGGAGGGTGAAACTGTTGGTAATCTTGTTCAAAAAATGATTATTTCGCTTTGTGGAGAACAGAAACCAGGTAAAACATAATTTCGAACTTTTTTTTTACGCTTGAAAATTATTTACTAAATAATAACAATTGTAAATAAAACATTTTTCACTTATTTCCATTCTATCCTTTACTTTTATTTTATTTTCTTATTGGTTCAAACTAAACTAAGATAGAATACACATTATATGCACACGTTATATTTTCCGCGAGAACAAATATATAAATAAAATAAGCAAGAACAACTTCAGCAACTACATAAAAATATAAAAAAATTACTATATTGTAGTATATATAATATTATGTAAACAAATATTAAATAAACAACAACAATTAAAATTTTAAATGATATTTAGAATTAAGTGACATATTTTGCAATTAAAGAATGATAGATTCAATATATTGCATGCATATTTTGTATTTATTATAATATGTATATATATGTTGTATATTATGTACAAACATTTTACTAGCAAATCCATGAGAACCATTTGAAGACATTTTATATTAATGATTTTAGAAATAATTAGGAAATGGATGCGTTTCTGTCTTGGATTATTGTCATCAACTCAAGGAGTAGAAACATTACAAGAAGATGAAATTACTATAGGAAGTCAAATAAGAGAAAAATTATCAGTTTGTGATGCAGCACAGTTTGACAAATTATATAATGATTTGAGATCTGGAGTATGATATAAATTTAAATTTTGACTATAAAATATTTATATTTCATAAAATTTATGATCATAATTACCTCTTGTCATAATATTTTAAGAAATAAAAATAATTTTATAGACATATTTAATACATTTTGATTAAAAATGATAAGTCATCATCATATATTTGTATATATTGTTTAGCCATTGAAGAACAGAGCCCAAATCCTGATATTTTTGTTAAATGTGTGTCAATCAGCAGAACAGTTAAGGGATAGAGTTTTTTCAGCACCTGATTTAAAATTAGGTTTATGCTCATCTTCTGCATCTACTAGTGGTAAACAATATATTTTTTTTATTTTTTAACTAATTTGAAATTTTAATGCAATTTAGGATGTGTAATATTAATATGCTTTACTTCCTAGGACAGTCATCTGAAATTTGTGCACCACCACAAATTGTCTATAACAACTCAGACAAAAATACACGAGATTTTTTAACCAGTTCTAATAAAATATATGGAGAGGAATATATTTCAGAAGATATATTGGTTCAAGATCTTATATATTCTTTCCTAGGTATTGAAGGAAAGATATTAAAGTTAGATTCCAGTTATGGTTTTCAAATAGATCCAATGATTAGCATTGATAGGCCACGGAAACAAGCTACATTGAGATTAAGTGAACTTGGATATTTACATAATATAATTCAAAAAGGTTTAGAAAGAATGTCAGTTGCTTCAAATGGTCAAGTGGCCGATAGTTTTGTTGCAGCATTACATTCTGAGTTATCAGAATACTACAGATTTATAGCCCTTATTCAAGAAGAAGTAAACAGGTATTAACCAAAAATATAATGTGAAAATATATAACATTGTATCAGTTTATTATAAATGGTAATATGTTTAAATATGTAATAGAGTTCAATCCGAATCAGGATTATACAGAGTTACCTTGTCTCACTTGCATCTTTGGGCATATGACCCTTTAGAAACCTTAAAATGGCTAGCAAGTATAGTGAAAGCTTGTCAAGGACAAAAAGGTGGTGCATTAGCTTCTGCAGTATATGAATTTAGTAATCATGGTGATGCTAGTGTGAAAAAATTAGTTAAGAGGATTTTGCAAAGTGTCTGCGATCCTCTGTACAATATGTTGATAAGATGGATTGCAGATGGTGAATTAGATGATCCATATAGAGAATTTTTTATTGAAGCTTGTGCTGACATTACTGGAGAGAGAATGTGGCATGAGAAATATCAAGTTCGCAACAATATGCTACCATCTTTTATTACAAAAGTGCAAGCTAAAAAAATTTTAGGAACAGGAAAGAGTATTAACTTTCTGCGTGAGGTATGTAAAGATTTTACTCCATGGCAGGGAAAACATACAAAAATGTTCAAAAGTTTCAGCGAGGAATATAAAGGTAACTATATTTAATAGTTTAAATTCTGATAAATAAATAAGTGAATGAATACATAAATTTGTATATCTTGTATTCGCCACTAGAAAACTATATTCTAATATGTTCTTAGTTGATGTTCTTTTCGATATGGATCCTGATGGTCGATTACAAACGATGATGGATACAGCCTACAAAGAAACTTCAACCAGAGTAGTTGAAGTATTAACAAAAGAATATCACCTCATGGAACATTTACACGCAATCAAGGGTTATCTGTTATTAGGACAAGGAAATTTCATTCAATATCTTATGCATTTATTAGAGTAAATAATATTTCTTTAATTGTCTTTAATTATTCTGTTATTTTTAATTTTCATCTTATTCTTTATTTCTATATTTATAGACCAGAATTAGATAAACCAGCCAGTTCTGTATATCCACATAACATATCTTCTATTCTGGAAACTGGAATAAGAGCGACTGTTACAAAGATAGATGATTTAGATATTCATAGGCGACTTGATGTAAGATTATTAGCACCTTCGGAAAATGAAAGAGGATGGGACGTTTTTATTTTGGATTATAATGTAGGAGGTCCTATTGGAACAGTATGTAAAATAATTTATATTTTTTAAAGCCTGATGTCATATCTACTTATAAAATTCTACTTTCCTATTTCTTGTTGAAAAATAAGTAGTATTTTTATTCTCTATGAATGTTTACTAAACCTTGTTTAATGTTTACTATATAAATAGATTGTAAAACTTACTATATAAATAGATTGTAAAACTTGTAAAAATATTCTTTAATTATTTTTGAAGATGTTAAAATATTAAAACATATTTTTATAAAAAAATATTTTATTTGTTTAGATTTTAGAACCTTGTAGACAAATATATCAAACTGTATTTTTTGCTTTATGGAGAGCGAAGAGAATGGAATCTATATTATCTGCAATTTGGAAACGTCAAATAACTTCAGCAAAAATGTTTCGCAAAATGCCTGAAGTATTACCGATTCAAACTCATATTCATTTAATTACTAGTAGTATGGTACATTTGGTTCATCAAATGCAATATTTTTTTCTATTTGAGGTAAGATTGGAAATTAAGATTAATAGCATATAGATTAATAGTAATACGTTACCCGTTAATTTTTGTTAATAATCAGCTAATTGTTTTAATTAACTTAATGTATTAAAAACATTAAACAATATTAAGGTAATCGAGTGTTCTTGGGATGCATTTGCAAAACAATTAGCACAAGCAGCATCGTTAGATGATATAATTACAGCACACACTCATTTCATAGATACTGTAAGACGTGGTACACTTTTAGATGAAAAATCACAAGTAAGCACATGTGTTATTTTTGTTCTTTTCTTTGAAGCATTACTATTTTCTAATATTTATTTTTATGTGAAATAACTTTTCTTTATATTATTAATTATATTAAGTTTACTATTGTATTTGATACAAAACAAATATATATACATAGTATATAAATATTGCTTTTAACAGGAACTTATGGATCATTTACGTTCTGTATATGGTCCAATTTTGGATTTGCAAAATCTTGAAGAAACGTTTCTTACACGTGCAACACATGAATACAAAGCCCGATTAAAGGATAATAATTCAGTAAATGTAACTATTGTGAAAAATGGATTAGATTTAACAGAAAATAATGATGCAGAAATAGTCAAACGACAAACTGTATTTTCGAAATACTTAAATACACTTTCAATTCAACTTAGATTACTTTCAAGAACATATCAGGTAATATTATTCTTTTCTTGATTAAATTAACTTTTCAAATAATCATACAATTATATACAATCTGACTTTTATTATTTATTATAAAGAAAATTTTTCAATATCTTATATTTAAAAAAATTTTTTTACAGGATAGAGTGAAAAAATTTCTTATAATGCTTGCATCAGCAGAAGATGTGTCTTTACAATTGCTAAGTGTACGTTTAGACTTCAATGAGTATTATAAAAGTAAAGATAGTCGTCTTGTTGTGCCATTAACATATTTGCATCGTAGACAAAGTGACCAAAGCTATCTTAGTTGTAAATAATAAATAAAAAAACTTTTTTTACCGCTAATTAAAGATAGATGTTACTTAAATATGTTATTTTTTTAATAAAAATTTTCTAAATAAAGATTTATTTATGTTAATTTCTCTATACATTATTTCGTGTATATGTATCTGTAATCCTCAATATGATATATAGAATGATATAAGATATGCAATTATTTTCAAAAAACAAAATAATATACTGTACAAAAAGAATAATACACATTTTAAACAAGATTATTTTCATTTTGATGTATAACTTTATTTATGTCTTTTTTTTAAACTTTTTAAAATTTTACCTATTAAAATATACATGTTCAATTTCAAACTTCGTGCTTATTTTTACATACATTGCATATCTATGAAATATATAAATAATAGATGTTGCTTTATAACTTTATTATTATAATAACACTATTTATCGTTATAAATTATTTTTTATATTTTTTTACGTTTTTTTAACGTCTTAAAGAAGTTAAAATGTTAAGGAAAGTATATGTACTTAAAGAAGTTAAAATGTTAAGGAAAGTATATGTACACGAAGTATTATATGTTAATATTAACAATATCGTTTAATTTTTTGATTAAGCAGGTAATAAATTAGAACCTAACTATACGTTCATGTAAACTACATTTTACAATATATATTTTTATATATTACAAAATTTATATTGTTATATATTAATATATTAATTGTTTTGTGTGCTGAACTTGCATTTGAATTTTATGATACTAGATGGCGCTGTTTCTTCTTCAACATTACACTCTGCCTTCCAATTTATAGTTCCTTTTTATATAATCACGGGATAGGTGAAGGTAGGTTAAGTTAGAAATATTAGAATTATAATTATTTTAAATTGATAAATTGTGATTATTTTAATATTTATTTAAATAATTACTTTGTATACACCTTTTTTTAAAGTCCTTACGCTTACAGTAGTAATATTTTAGTACTTATATATATGAAACACGGCATGTTGTATATGATAACATGGTTGTATATGTTTTCCAAAGAAATTATGTGAATATAATTTATCATAATTTATAATTTAATATTCATTTTGCTGGTGCGAAAAATTACTTAATAATTAAGAATCATGTTTGTTTTAAATATATAGGAACTGTATTGCACAAAAGCGTGAAAAACAGATGCTATAATTCTATTACTGTTATCTCTCTGTTATTTATATTTCTTTATACTAAACCTTTGAATATTGAAGTTAATGAAAATGTAGTGGTTTTGAATAACATTGAGTGTATATAAATATCGAAGAATAGAAATACATATACACAGGTAGATATGTAATAAATATTTTTTACATATAACAATTTAATAATAAATATAAGAAGAAATTTGAATTTTATCTATTATATAAAACTAAATACATTTGTAATTATATAAAAAAATTGTTATACTATTAAAATAACTTTGATTGCGTTTTGTAATTTAAAAAAAAAATTTTGAAAATAAGTTAATGTCAAAAAATTCATTAGGTAAGTTCTTAATAGATTACATATAATACTTCTTGGAACTGAAATATTTTATTTTTTAATTGTAAGTCTTTCAAAAAAAAAAAAATTTGCAGATAAGAGAAGTAAAAAAAATCAACATCTATCATGCCGCAAAACGAATATATTGAAAGACATCGTAAACTGTATGGACGACGCTTGGATTATGAAGAAAGAAAGAGAAAAAGGGAGGCCCGAGAGCCTCATAAACGAGCAGAACGTGCTCGTACATTACGTGGTATAAAAGCAAAGATTTTCAATAAGGAACGGAGAAATGAGAAGATTCAAATGAAAAAGAAAATCAAATCTCACATGGAAAGGAAAGTGAAAGAAAAGTCATCCAATGTACCAGAAGGAGCACTACCTGTATATTTATTGGATCGTGACATTAAGAAAGATGCAAAAGTATTATCAAATATGATAAAACAGAAACGTAAAGAAAAAGTTGGAAAATGGGATGTACCAATACCAAAAGTCAAAACGCAGTCAGAATCTGAAGTTTTTAAAGTAATGAGGACTGGAAAGTCTAAACGTAAATCTTGGAAAAGGATGGTAACAAAAGTAACGTTCGTTGGCGAGAACTTTACTAGAAAACCGCCAAAATTTGAGAGATTTATAAGACCAATGGCACTTCGTTTCAAAAAGGCACATGTGACTCATCCCGAATTAAAAGCCACATTTTGTTTACCAATTATTGGAGTCAAAAAGAATCCAAGTTCAGCAATGTACACAAGCTTAGGTGTCATTACAAAAGGAACAATTATTGAAATAAATATTTCAGAATTAGGTCTTGTAACTCAATCCGGGAAAGTAGTTTGGGGAAAATATGCACAAGTTACAAATAATCCTGAAAATGATGGATGCATTAATGCTGTATTGCTTGTATAAATTACTTCTGTGAATTGTATTGTTACATATCTGTATATTGATATTTATAATAAAAAATTTTGTTACTTAATTAACCTTGGAATATTTCTTTAAATAACTTAATGAAATTTTATAAATAACCTAAGTAGATAATATCTCGATTATAAAAATTTCAAACTGCAGGAAACAAATACATTTTTTGTTGTTTTGCAGTTACAAATTTATTATGCAGATATTTGTTAAAACCCTAACAGGGAAGACTATCACGCTTGAAGTCGAGGCGTCAGACACCATCGAAAATGTTAAGGCAAAAATTCAAGATAAAGAAGGTAACATTTAAAAAGTATACTGAATATTCCTTCAATTTTCTTCAATGTTCCTTAAATCTCAAATTTGCAATTGTTTCAATTTCAGGGATTCCACCAGATCAGCAAAGATTGATCTTTGCTGGAAAACAATTGGAAGATGGTAGAACTTTGTCTGATTATAATATTCAGAAGGAATCTACATTACATTTGGTGCTTCGTTTAAGAGGCGGAGCCAAAAAGCGCAAGAAGAAGAATTATTCGACTCCCAAAAAAATCAAGCACAAGAAGAAGAAGGTTAAACTTGCTGTATTGAAATTTTATAAGGTATTTCAATAACCATTCCAAGTTTAAATTAATGGACTTGAATTATAGAAAAACTGATTAGGTTGAAGAAGTTAGAAATAATAAAAACTAAAACAAATAAAACTTGGAATTTTGTTAAATAGGTGGATGAGAATGGAAAGATTCATAGGTTGAGAAGAGAATGTCCTATGGAGCATTGTGGTGCAGGAGTCTTTATGGCCGCAATGGAAGACCGCCACTATTGTGGCAAATGCGGTTATACTCTTGTATTTAACAAACCAGACGATAAATAAATTTTACTTAATTGAAACAATTTCGTTAACCTAAAGTTTTTTTTATAACTCAATATATCTAATAAATTAAATACTTCATATAATCTTATGTTATTTATTATTTTATTATTGTTTTTTACGTTTTATACTTTTCATACTTTTATTATTTTCATAATGTTAGAGGGAAAAAAAGAATTTTATTAAAGTAATGGAAAAAAATATTTGCAATACAATAATGCTCTAAAAATTATTTATTCCTTTTTTTTTTACATTGTGCTAATATACAACTTCTATTCGTCAAACAAACATATAAATATAAATTTATATTCATATTCATATTTATATGTTTCGGCGTGTATGATATAAAGAATATATTAAAAGTGCAATTTAGCTTAATTTAATATCCTATATGAAAAAAATTTTTACATATAATGGAAAAATTGAAAATAATAAAAACGAATAAATTTAAATTGCAATTTCTATTGATCATAAATAGTTTGCATGTGTGTTGTGCATTTGGAGTTATCAACAATTGTCATCACAGAGCGCACTTGTGTACCTACATTATAAGTTAGTACATAGCAAGTACAACAATAATTGGTATAATATTCTTCTTATTAAGTACACTTAAAGTTTACTAGAATCATGACTTTTAAATGACTTATCGTATCATAATACTTACGTTACCTTTAGCGGAATATTTTTACATAATTCTTTTTTACATTTCTGAATGAGTTCGCTGTTCTGTACGCGAATTAAAGGTTTTCAAGCTCGGCTTCAACACAGAGAACATTTTTTCTGTCGCAGTTGGATGAATACTCATTTGTAATTCTGTTAACGATTCTTCTGTCTTTAAAATTAAAAAGAAAACTTTAATTAATTGTAATGCAATATTATAATTTTATATATATGAAACATTTTAAAAATATTTTACTTGTCTAAGCAATTGTGCAGCAGTATGTAATACTCTTTGCCATTTTCTCATTTCTATATTATGCAAACTTTCTTGTTGTTGTAATAATTGAATCCAATCTTCATCGGTTTTTGGTGTATTTCTGCACATTAAAACGTTTTAAATATTAACATAAATATGAATTAAATATTATAAAATATGAATACTACATACTTTAACACATGTAAATCCATAATAGTATAAGCTGCTGCTTCTTCTAAACTCCATAATTTATAATATAATAAGGCATTAATTATCATCAAACATAAGACAGCAATCAATAGCATTGAACTAATTATCATATTAGAGTCACCTCGAGTAGCAGGAACTGCACGTAAAAATTTGCATGTTATTTTCAAGATATGAATACCATATTTTTAATTTTATATTTTAATAGATTATTGTACCATTGATTTCATACCAGTATTATCGTTAATATGTGGCAAATTTAAAGAATTTTGTAGAGTGGAAGACGTGTGATCTGAGGAATGAGTTTGTAAAGAAATACCAGGACCTGTAGCACGACGTCTTCTTCTTGCTTTTCTTTTTACTCCTACACTTCCACTATTTTCTTCACATTCCATAGTTAATGCTTTTATTAAGCTCGAAAAATATTCATCTAATCCAGCCCAACAATTTTTTTCAATAACGCCTGTTATTGATTAAGATATATAATTACCATTTATAAATAAAATCAACACATATCATAAATTCTTACTTTTTACAAAACCCCATACATTCTTTTTGTACTTTATTTGAGCATAAATTACAATATTTGTTTCATTTTCAGAAATGCTCATAATGCAATAGTGAATTAATACAGAAAATGAATCTGCATATGGAATTCCAGCATTCACGCTTTCTACATCAATGCTGTATAAATGACCTGGTCTGCTACATGGCAACATAATCTAAAAATTTATTATAAGTTATCATTATATATAACTGAAATTGATCGAAGTAATCCGTAATAAATATATATTTAATTAAAATTTCAGTTTCATGAAAGTAACCTGAGTTTCTGAAATATGAGAAGTTCTTGGTCCAATAGCTTGAGATAGTGCTATTGTAAATGATAGATTTCTAACTTTTTGACCTGTTTGTTCATTTTGAGTCCATTCTGATTGTACTAAATCTAAATAAACAAAAAAATTTGATAAGATATCTATGATTTTAAATTAAGCCATAAATTAAGATTTTATGTTAATAATAAGTAAATTGCAAAAGTATTTCTACCTTTTAATTACATTATTCTTTTAGATTTTTTTATAATTAAATATGTAATTTCTATATCTCACCAGTAGTTTTACGAGCAGTTTGAAAATCTAAGAAAAATTTTGAATTTGTAAACAATAAGGTAAATAATTGATCGATGTGAATAGGAAGCGTGGCTTTGCTTATTTGACGACCTTCATGTGGTGAAGTACACACAACACTGCTTCGAACACCTAATTTTACTGAAATCATAACAATTTAACATTTATATAATACTATGGAAAATAATTTCGTTACTATTAATAAAACATAGATAGCAATATAATTTTAAAGTAAATTATTATAAAAATCATTAGACAATTATTAGATGTATAATTCTTAAATAATATTTTTATCGTGTACAAATCTATAACTATACCTTTAGATCTAGTTTCGATGAAATCTTGGAAGAATAACCAAGCAGTTTTGTTTTAAAAAACTGTCTATAATAACTATTGTAAAGTAAAGGTAGTAAAACACTAATTTCAATAGAAATTCTCCAATAATAAATAATAAATAATAAATAATAAATAATATGGAACTAATTTATTTCATTATAAACATTATTACTTACTCTAATAGAACAAAAATAGTAATTTTATACAACAAAATTATTTATTTGGACCTATATTTCGACCTATCTTAATATTATATTTCTTAGATTTATAAGGTAAATAAAATAATATAAATGTTATATAATAAAATTTACAACTAAATAATTATATAAATTTAATATATAATTTAAATATATATATACTTGTTATTAATCTAAAAAGCATAATATACATTTTAATTTTAATTTTTTTAGATTTTTGTTAAATACATATTGTTAAATTAATTATTAAAAAATTATCTGATACCTATAAAATTATATGTGGCACATTTTTTGCATTTTATGAAATTAGAATATTAAAAATAAATACATCTTTAAGAATTATAAATTCATAAAATATATATTATGTTCAAATATATTACATTCTTCTATAGTAGAGAAATTTCAAAAACGGATTTGACAAAAAGCATCACTATTAAAAACTTACATGCATGTTTCTCTGCTTCACTTTCTGTTGTATCACTCAGATCAGTTGCATCAATAATAGGATCTGGTCGAGGCAAATGATGAACTTCTGCTTTTGTTTCAGTGATTGTATCTGGCACTCCAATTACAGAATGTTCCACATTACCACTTTCTACCTTTGATTTAAAGCATAACAATGAAATTAAAATTAATGCAGGATATTGAAAAATAAAAATGTTATACACTAATTGAAAAAGCATGCTGCATTAATCTCCGATATATATAAATTACCTCGGAAAAAGATTCTACAGATAATCTTGTTGATAATTTCTCGTCATCAGCTGGTGGCAATGGCGGTACATAATCTTCATCATCTGATGTTAAACCCAATTCATCTCCATAACAAGAATGTACAAGTTGCCACATTTCAGGTGCATTCATTGGCTTAAACAATTAATTTCTTATTTAAACAATTACATATTTAAATATTTAGTTAAATTAACAATAATTTTCATGAAATTTAAATAAATATTTGCATTGTTTTCTAATATCATTACTTTGTAAATATTTTACATAATTTTCATACCTCGCCAATAAGAGCATTTTGCCATACACGAAACAACATTACATATGTTTTATCTCTTGCACCAAAAGATGTCAGGAAAAACTTATCAGTGGCAGTGCATATTAAAATTGCATTAGGAATCACAAGTGCAGTTTTTTCTTTGGTAATAGATGTAACATCCTTCCAACGTAAACATACTAGAGTTTCCCAACTAAAAATATTTGCATAAAAGCACACATAATTTTGAGATACATAGAGTCTTCCATGAACTAATATTTCACGCTGGAGTGCACATGAATAATCTAAAAATTATGTACTGTTATGCACACATATTTGCAACCTAATATGATTGATATTAATATTATTATAATAACAATAAAAATTATTACTTAATACATATCAATAATTATTTACTATATATTAAAATTAATTACTTACCAACGACTAATCTTTCATCATCCGGCACATCTTTAAATATACGCCTAAAGTCATCTGATCTAGATTTGTATGTTGGATATAAAACATGATACCAAGATTTCTTTTTATTTCGTTCACTACTTCGTGTTTCCTTCTTTCCATCGTGTGAACTTTTTATAGTTTGGGAAGAATCTGATGATTTGTTTGTTATATCCTGTTGTTGCTATATCATGTTTTTAAGATGAAATACAAATTATTTTGTAACAAAGGAAATTTTGCAATGGATGATATTTCCATAGTAATATCTTACATATACCTGATCATCTAATTTGTTCACATTATTAGATTCTTTGGCATTTGAATCATGATTTGCTTTGGAGTGATCTCGTTTATTACGTACTTTTGGACTAGGCCGTGGAGACAAATTTGGGCTTGAAACTGGGCTATTTTTTTCTCCACTTGTGCCAGTACATGTTTCTTGAACATTATCCGATATACCATTACCTATGTTCATTGTTGAATTCTGATTTTCTAATCCAGTGGAGCTTACATTAGTCATAACTTCACGGCTAGATATTAGCAAATCTTCCACTGACTTGTTCCTATTAAAATAAAATTGCAAATCATTGAAAATAACAGCACACTGAAACAGCTGTTTTAAAATAAGAATACAAAACAAATGAATAAAGAATACAAAAGTACAAAGTAACTTTAGATAAGAACATTAGCGTAAAATTTTTTGTAAAGTTACATACATGTTTGTAGTTGGATACTTTTGGACAGACTCCACTTCAAAGTACATAATAATTATACAATGTATTTGTAAATTTTGTCTGGTGGATTTACGAACTTGTCACAGTACAGAACGATAGCATTACAATACAATGATATACCAATAATATAATGCACTATTTTCACTGTTAATACATTTAGAAATATAACATACGCGTGATTTTTTACGAACTGTACAATCAAAATGATAATCCATTTCAAGTAACAACGTGAACTGTTATGAAGTATGCATGAATTGTCATTCACGCAAACTTGTATATTCCTATCAAGATTTTTATTTATTCATCAAGTTTCCACTATCTTATCAAGATCTTTATCAATGGGTATCGCTGTTTAAAACAGAAACAAAAAACACTAGAGCACGTACTTTAAAAACGACCCACCATATTGAAATACTACGTCCCTTTTTCCGGTAGTGATGTAGATTAAAATTTTCAAAAAATTACAAACGTAATGGACATGAACATAATGTAGTAATTTAGTTAACATCAAGTGGCATAAAAATAGAATAGAACGTATAAACTATATAAAGAATAGCTGAACAAATTTTATGAATCTAATTGTAATGTCTTCGTAACTGCATATTTTTCTTTTTTTTCTTTTCAAATTAATGTCTGTGTTAAATAACACAGTTAATTGGTATGCACAGTAACAAAATTTTTCGGAAAAAATCACGTGCGATATATAATTATAGATTATTGAGAAATAATCAATATTAGTATTTAAATCTTAGCGCAATGTTTCCAATGCGATGTTTACATAATAGTTTCCATGAATACCGCAGATTCGTCGAATAATTGTGCACTTTTTATTTTCATATTTCAAAAAATTGTATATTTCATGTGCGATAAGACAATGTTATTAGATGAAAGTGAAATATGATGTTATAATCATTAGGAAATAATAAATATTAGTGTTTATCGCATTACCGCGCTGTTACTCAGTGATTGAAGATTATTTCAAAAGCCATGTAGTACAAGTGTGTTGCAAGTAGTTGCTTTTATTAATCTTGAAACGCACCACCTTTCGTTATCTATTTTGATTGAATTTACGAAATTAAAGTGCAATTTAAATCTGGATCATGGAATTTACGAAGCCTAATCGACCCAGTAGATGCACGTGGAAATTAAATGCAACAAATTCGCCGCATACATGTAGAATGGAGTAAGTTTATAACGAGTATAACAAAAGAAAAAAACTAGGATCATTGTGTAATTTTATTAAAATTATTGTCTCTAATACATAATAAATAGATAATAAATAGGAAAATTATAATTAAATAATATTTTGCGATATAAGGAGGAGATAACTAATGTAATAATTTGTATTTACGATCATATTTCATATATATGAATAAATATTTCATCTAATTATCATCAGTATAAAATGTAATGTAAATGTAAATGTAAATGTAAATGTAAATGTAAATGTAAATGTAATAATCACATCGTTATATAATTAATTTATTTTGTCTTTTTTTTTACTCATGTAGGTTATATTTTTCTATGAATGTTACGTTTCTTGATAAAGAGAATACTGAATATATTGCAGGAACATATGGTTTTCATTTTCATCCATTATAATGCGTGTACATGTTAAATTTTATTTTTACATTTATTCATCATTAGTATATTATTAAACTAATATCATAATAATGATGATGATGAATGATCAGTTTCTAAATTTTAAATTATGGCAAACGACTATAATTGATAATTTTTTTTATAAATAAATAAAATTTCAATTACAAGTTTTTTCAATTTTGCAAAATCTAAATAAGCACCACCTACCTGTGTAACTTAAAATAAATTATTCAAAAAATATATGTTTGAAATATTTAATTTAAAATTTTCAAGTAACCAAAGAAGAGATTATTCAATATTTCTTTCTCTCTTTCTTACTATATTTATTTTTTAAAATTAAGAAGTATCTCTTGCCAGGTAATAAGTTTGCATTACATTTAAATTAATTAAAAATTTAAAATAAAATGTAATATTGTTATTTTTAATACTTATGTAATATGTTTATTTGCTTTTTTTATACAAAAATTCATATTTTATGGAGTTTCTTTAAAATTAAATTTACTTTTATCATTTAATTAATATATGTTTTTTATTTCAGAAATGGCAATCATACTAAGATACTTCCTGATATTTTAACTACTATTGGACAAACTCCTCTCATAAAACTAAATAATATTCCCAAATCTTATGGAATTAAATGTGAAATGTGTTAGTATTAATTTTGTTCATTTAATGGTAATAATGTAATAAATATAATTTTTATTTTTAGATGTAAAATGTGAATTTCTTAATCCTGGTGGTTCTGTAAAAGATAGAATTGCATATAGAATGATTCAAGATGCAGAAGAGGCAGGTTTGCTAAAACCTGGATCCACTATTATCGAACCTACAAGTGGTAATACTGGAATTGGTTTAGCAATGGCTGCTGCAGTTAGAGGATATAAGTGCATTATTGTTATGCCAGAAAAAATGTCTGATGAGAAAGTATCAACACTTTATGCACTTGGTGCTAAAATTGTTCGAACTCCAACAGAAGCAAGTTGGGATAGTCCGGAAGCACATATTACAGTTGCACAAAAATTACAGAAAGAAATACCAGATAGCATTATTCTTGACCAGGTAATATCTTATGCATATGTACATATTGTATTATATTGTTTTATTATTTTTTATTTATAATATATTATATTACTTAGTATACTAACCCTGGAAATTCATTGGCCCATTATGATCAAACAGCAACTGAAATTTGGGAACAGTGTGATGGAAAATTAGATTATTTGGTAGCTGGTGCAGGTACTGGTGGTACCATTTCAGGTATAGGACGAAAGCTGAAAGAATTGTCACAAGATATAAAAATTATTGCTGCAGATCCCAAAGGAAGTATTTTAGATCCAGAATCGAAAGATGAAGTTGGTTTTTATGAAGTAGAAGGAATTGGGTATAATATTTTTTTCTATTATATTTGAGATATAATATTTTTTTCTATTTTAGATGATCAATAAAATTGTTTTTAGCTATGACTTTATACCTACAGTGTTAGATTATAGTGTTATTGATAAATGGATAAAAACTGATGATTATGAATCATTGAATATTGCTAGAAAGCTTATACATCAAGAAGGTTTATTATGCGGTGCTAGTAGTGGTGCTGCACTTGCAGCTGCTCTTAAAATAGCCAAAGACGTTCCTGAAGGAAAACGTATGGTTATTATTTTACCTGATGGAATACGGAATTATTTAACTAAATTTGTATCAGACCATTGGATGGAAGCTAAAGGATTTTTGGTAAATCATAATTTATGTACTAATGCATCTTCTTGTTATAAAATTGTCTAATGAATTATTGATTGAATAATGAATTGCAGCAACCCATATGTCAAAATGAAACAAATAAATGGTGGTGGAATATGAAAATTTCAAACTTAATTTTTGATAAACAATCTTTGTTGAAAGAAAATACAGTAACATGTCAAGAAGCTATTCACATGATTAAAAATGCAGATTTACAATTATTATTTATTAGTGATAATAATATACATATAAAAGGTGTTATTAGTTTGAATAAACTTATGTCAAATATAATATCTGGCACAGTAAAATATACAGACTTTGTAGAAAAGGCTATGACTAAACAATACGTTAAAGTTAAGTATTCAGCATCTCTTGGATATTTATCACGAATTCTTGAAAAAGAACCATATGCTGTAATTGTAGACGATAAATGTAATGATGCTTTTGCTGGGGTTGTAAACCAGTTTCATATTTTAAACTTTATTACCAAAAATAACGGTACAGTATCTAATAATTATTTAACAATTTAAATCTTAGATATTAACATATAATTATTAAATCAATTTTAAAATTATCTTAATGAATTATTTGACTACAATCGTGTTTTCTATATTTTTTACTTTTATTATACTACAAATATAAATTGGATGTACTTAGTAACTTAAATTAAATACATATTGCGTTTAAAGTACAAATACTTAAAAATGTAGAAACTATTAGATAACTAATTTTACATATTTAATTTATATATTAAAATATATGATTTGTGAAATATAAATAAAACGTATATTTTAATGTATTACCTATTATAGATAAAACATAAAACTATTTTATTTGTGAAATTAATACGAAAAACTTATTTTGCTCTACAAATAATATTCTTTTCTTAATATACTTTTTTACTTATGAAAAATTCAACTATATGATACTCTTTCACAACATACATAAAGTTTTATTATACAAATTCTGCTTTTTATTTATTAATATTAAATTCTTTGAACTTGTACATGAAATTTACAACTTGGTAATGTAGAAATTTCTGCATTAACAGTGCTAATAATTCCAAGATTTGCTAAACTTCCTCTTAAAAGTCCACAAGTAAATGTCAATAAACGTGGAGTTTCTTGAAGATATTGCTTATTACTGTTAGTACCTACTTTATTCAGTAATCGAAATGAATTGTCTTGTAATACATACACACCATGATGATTTGTTCTTAAATTGTCGATTTGTTTATGATAAAGGCTGGACCAAAAATCAGTACAGATAAATTTTATCATATCCAATTCATCTTTGAATCGATTCCATTCTCGTGTCAATCGTTCAATAATTCTGTAGCCAACACTGAATCCCATCCATTCTAGTCGTGATAGCTCTTCTTCCCCTTCCTTTATACATTATACAAGTTAATTAAATTAATTTATTATAAAGAAGGTATTAAAATTATAATGTTTTCTATAATTTTAAGATTTTTATAATCTAAATAGTAAGTTTTAAAGTTTAATATTGAATTCTATAATTTTTGATGTATTAAAAAATTGATAATTATTGTTTACATCAATGATATTGTAAAAAATTACTAAGCATTTTTCTTTTTATAATGAATAACATGTAGGTTTAGAATTTAAAAACATACTAATTATATATTTACAGAACTAAAATACTCTGTATATTTTTTATTTAGTAATATATATTTTTAAATGCATTGTGAATAGTTTTACTATTATATTATCTTAAAACATATTACCTTCTCAATATTGAAAAATTTGTTACACAAAATATACAGGTATTAGTAAAATGTAAAACAAGGACTTAAACACTTTCATATCAGATTATCAGATTAAATGAAATTATCAAATCATTATTAAATTTACTGTATTTTCCATAATTACCTTATTTTTACAAGATTTACTTAGAGCATAATTAACCATCTCAGCGTGTAAATATTCAAAAAGGCATTCATCAGCTTCACCAGATGCATGTAAGTTAATTTTCGTGTCAATTATTTGTTGCCTCATTTTGATATTTTTAAAAATCAGAAAGTAGTATTATAACATAGAATATATAATCAATATACAATGTATGAATAGCATATAGATTATTTTATACTTATGAAAATAAAGACAATTTATTATTTATTTATGTGTTTACTATTTACACAGTATGACACAAATACTTAACCTCACTTGTCATACTTTTATTACAGCGCCAGTAAAACGGCGAAGTATGCAATTAAATATCGCAACGTTCAATCGCAATCGATATCACGTTTATATTAATCGATCTATTTTGATCAGTTAAAAAAAATCGGAATGTAACGTAAAAATGTTAGTTTTAGGCGGGATACATCCAGAACCTTGTCAGGTAAATACTACAATCAGTACTTTTCAGATTTGTTTTTTCATTGTCCAATTCTACTGCGATATAGAATATTATTTTGAAAAGTATGATCAGTCATTTAAATTTATTTAAACATTTGCCATAGAAAGCTTTTAAAAACTTTTGTAGATATATATTATATGCGTCATATAAAATGCTTTACAATAGCACTGAGGCAGGACTATTGTGATTATATTGAACAAATTTGAAATCAAACTAAAAAATATATATAGAAAGTACAAGCTTACAATACATAGAGTTACTAAAGTTTACAGAAATTAAAGAAGGTGCCATTGAATTTTGAGGCTTATTATCATAATAACAATAGATAAGTATTTTGTAAAATTTACAGATAATGTAATAAAAATTCTCTATTAAAAATAATTGTATTTTGTGCTAAAAGAGCAGTTTTCATTTATGTTCTATATTAACATAATGTAAGTTCTATATAAACAATTTTACTTTTCCAATTAATTGAATTCTTATTTGTTCACGTCTGAGATCCCACCCTGACTATACGTTGATTTATATCACTTTGTTCTTTTATGATTTTATTTCAGTAATTTTGTTTTATTTCATTTTATTTCATATAATTTTACTTCATTTTACTTTATTCTACTTTATCCTACTACATTCTACTTCATTCCAATATAATCGATATTTCTTGTAATCGATCTATTGAAATTGTAACTTTCAGGCGAGAGGCATGGTAAGAAGAAGGCATTCAGAAATTGTCGAGTAAAAGTCATAATTAATAGCTTTTAAATTCGTTCTTACATTATCGAATACGTCTACGATTAAGAACAGTAAGTATTATTTAAAAAGGATTACTACATACTTGCTTTTGTATTGCTGATCTATGATTTAGAACTGTAAGTATTATGTCAAAAAGTTACGATATATTATATTGTATTTAATTTAATTACCATTATTAGTGATTAAATATACGTATTTCTATATATAATAACTTAAGTCTTATCATACGAAATTTTACATACATTTGCATTTATTAGTTTAATTAATTCTATTTCATTAAATTAAATATGTGTAATTAATGTGTAAACATATACGGTATATACAGTATATGCGCTAGATACGGTATTATAATAAATATATATTTTATGCTCGCTATTCGAAATATTCTAGAATATTTTGTTTCTCCATAAATTAGCCAATCCTGTTCGTTCATTCGCCCTCCCCCCCCCCCTTCCTAATTAGCTCACTCGCGAACCGTTGCGCGAGGGGTTAGTTCATTATTTAAAATCATAGTGTTAAGACGTATCTATTTATCTGTGTCCTAATATATTGCGCAATATTGTCATTGTCGTCCTCTCAAGCTATATATCCACGCTATACTTAACTTCATTCAATTAACGTGTGTTTTAATCCAATAAGGTATTAAATATCATCATAATTTATATTACGTATTGTCTTTTTTTCTCGGATCATTTTAGTTCGCATTGTGAGCTTTCAAAACAGCATTTGATCTTGATTTGTTTTATTTTTATATAATTTATTCCTTGCTGACGTTTATTTGAAAGTTTTGATTTTCTTTTGTACAGATTACTGATTGATTGCGAAAATTTGAAATGTTCGGGGGACGCCACAAGATCCAAAAGAACGCCCGCTGATTAATGGCAAATTCCGACACGTTTTCATGGAGGTATAGTAACATTGATTTATTTTAACGAAAGAAGACGTCTTTGTTTCCTCTTTTTATTGGAAGAATGAACGTTTATTTAACATTCAGCCAACACATATTGTTAATAATGAGGGACAAGTTTAAACGTGTTCTGCGCATTGCGTTGTTTGAATACTGCGCAGCTTCGGTTAACTGACAAACACGCCATATTTGATTAGTACGAAATTTAAAACGTTAAATATTTAGAGTTATACTTTTTGCATATTGTATTACAGAATAGTTACAGATATTTAACAATAATAGAAAATATTTTATAATGTATAACAATATCTTAAATGCGTATTAAGTGAATATTCTATATCTTTTTATTTATGATAGATCAATAATAATTATTTAATTCTGTCAATAATAATTTTTTTGTTTTAGATTATTCATAAATTTTATTTTGTCCTGTTTTTTGGAAAGGATATAGCGAGGATATATGCTTCAAAATCAAGAATGTAAGAATCTTTGCATATTGTTCTGCAATTAGTTTAATTACTTGTATTTTTTAAACAATTGTTAATTGAAAAATAAAGTCTAATTCTTAATCTTTATACTATAGTTCCAAGTTTTCATAGATGTTTAATTATCTCAAATTTCTTGAACAATCATTATATTTTCTAGAAATTATATATTTTATTATATGTATTTATTACATATATTTTCCAGATATAATTAATGTTTTATATATATTAAAGGTTTATCACATCTTCCTCATCTTCCCGTTCCTTAGAAAGAACCTACTGCTACTTTAAAAACCAAGAATGTGAGTATTAATTAAGAAATCGAATTTGGAAATTTTTCATTTTTTAACTGAATATTGTCATTAATCATTATTTAAAACTTTCCAAATATTTATTTAAAGGCAAATTGCAATATTGCTTTTTTTTAGACTTCTTGCAATGTCCACTTCCGGGATTCGACAATTACTATTTAATGACTTCATGACTTGGTCTGGATAGTGCATACACAATAGCAACGTGTTGGTGACATCTTATACATCTATTCGTGAGTCGCATGCTTTTTATTTCCTCTGGTCACCCAATCATGTCGTAGGATGAAAGGTCCGAATCGACACGGGTGATTGGTTGTATTACGTAGAATTTTTGATGAGCATAGTGACCGCTGGTATTAATTATACCAATCAATAGTAATATTTTCTTGTCTATTTTACTTGTTACTTCCTAGAATAGATAGGTTTTCTTGCACACCGCGTTTTTTTGTCAGTTATAATATAATAATAATTAATACGAATATTATATTAATAAATACTACATTTTACTTTTTTCAAGATTACGAAATAAGTTATGTAAGGTGTTTAATTTGATATACAGAGTTACAAAAGAACTTTATCTTTACAAAATTTTTTAATTCAGTTTATTTATCTTCGGGCTTGTTGAATACAAGAGTATAGCCACATTTGCCACAATAGTGGCGATCTTCCATTGCAGCCATAAAGACTCCTGCACCACACTGCTCCATAGGACATTCTCTTCTCAACCTATGAATCTTTCCATTCTCATCCACCTATTTAACAAAATTCCAAGTTTTACTTGTTTTAGTTTTTATTATTTCTAACATCTTCAACCTAATCAGTTTTTCTATAATTCAAGTCCATTAATTTAAACTTGGAATGGTTATTGAAATACCTTATAAAATTTCAATACAGCAAGTTTAACCTTCTTCTTCTTGTGCTTGATTTTTTTGGGAGTCGAATAATTCTTCTTCTTGCGCTTTTTGGCTCCGCCTCTTAAACGAAGCACCAAATGTAATGTAGATTCCTTCTGAATATTATAATCAGACAAAGTTCTACCATCTTCCAATTGTTTTCCAGCAAAGATCAATCTTTGCTGATCTGGTGGAATCCCTGAAATTGAAACAATTGCAAATTTGAGATTTAAGGAACATTGAAGGAGATTGAAGGAATATTCAGTATATTTTTTAAATGTTACCTTCCTTATCTTGAATTTTTGCTTTAACATTTTCGATGGTGTCTGACGCCTCGACTTCAAGCGTGATGGTTTTCCCTGTTAGGGTTTTCACAAATATCTGCATGATGAATTTGTAACTGCAAAACAACAAAAATTTATTTGTTTTCCACAGTTTGAAATTTTTATAATGAAAATATTATTCAGATATTATCTAGAAGAAATATAAATAATAGAGATAACAGTGATAGAATTATTGCATCTGCTTTTTACGCTTTTGTGCAATACAACGTCACTGTACATTTAAAACAAATATGATACTCTTCATATAATTCGTAAGTAATTTTTCGTACCAGCAAAATGAATATTAAATTATAAATTGTGATAAATTATATTCGCATAATTTTTTTGGAAAACGTTTATAACCACGTTTATTACAACATGCCATGTGTTGAACTTTAATGCATCTCATAAATATTGAAATATTTCTACTGTAAGCGTAAGAACTTAAAAAAAAAAATACAAAGCAATTAGTTGAATAGATGTTAAAATAATTGTAATTTTTCAATAATTTTTAGTATTTTTAACTTAACTTACTTTCATCTGTCCCGTGATCATATAAAAAGGAATTGGAAAATGGAAGGCAAAGAATGTTATGTTGAAGAAGAAACAGCGTCATCTAGTGTCATAAAATTTAAGCTAAAACTTAAGTCTAGTACACAAAACAATAAATATATAACAATATAAATTCTTTAATAGTAAAGATATGTAAAATAGTTTATATACAAACGAATAGTTAAGTCCTAATTCATTTTTTCAAAAAGTTAGACTATACTGTTAATATTAACATATAATACTTTATATAGTATATATACCTTATAATAGTGAAGTTGTAAAGCAACATCTCTTATTTATATATTTCATGGATATGTAATTTATGTGAAAATAAGCGCAAAATTTGAAAATGGATATTAAATGTCTGTTTTAATAGGGAAAATTTGAAAAGATTTAAAAAAGACACAAATGAAGTTATATATCAAAATGAAAATAATCTTGTATTATTATAATATATTATTGTAATATATTAGTTTTGTTTATATTTATTGAAAATAATTGCATATTTTACATTACTTTACATTACTTTATATTATCATATCAAGGATTACACATATATATATACGAAATAATATATAAAGAAATTAACATAAATAAATCTTTATTCAGAAAATAATAATATTTAATTTTATCTTATAATATTATAATATTTTAATTCTAAATTCAGTAATTTGATGAAATTGTCTAAGCACAATTTTATTTCTCTAAAAATGTTAGGCTTTATGTGCAAGAAGACACTTCGCGACAGGTAGATTTCAGAATCAAAGCTTAAGTTTCAAATGTTTCTTTTGTTTCCAAAAATAAACTTTGGTAATGGGATCGCCTGAGGATAATTTCACTTAAAGTTGATGATTACATATTGAATATGATATAATTTCCATTGAATCTTTGTTTTTTTCGATAAATATATTCATTGCTGATTTCTTTTACTTATTTATAACATTTTAGTAATTTCTTAAATTTTTAAAACAAATTATAAAGTAGACTTATTGAAAATTGAAATAAAACGAGAAAGTTATTAGTTCGTCACAGATTAGTTATAAAATATATATATTAATCTTCTTTTTAGCTCAGGATTTTCAGATTTAATCCTTTCCATGTTCATTGCCAAGACCTCATTCACGTGCTCAGGTGCTACTTGAGTGGGAGAAAGGCAATGGGTATGATGACTATAGTTTATAAGCTTAATAATTTCTCAGCGACTGACAATGTGTTAGTGTATCGTGCACGACGTTTTTTTCGCATGTGTGTATGTGGTGAGGATGTGGAATCACGTCGTTTTTGCTACTATTATTATTCAATCATGTATGTAATAATTCTCAATTTTGTATTCAATTTTATATTACTTATTTCAAATATTACGAATATTTATACAATATGATGATGAATATTTAATTAAAATTATAATTGAAATAAAAATATATAAATATTATTATATTGAAATAGAAATACGTATGTAGATATTTTTATCACATTTTACGCAATGTTCGCTAGCCATTGTCAGTCGATTCCAGGAAAATGGTACGTTAATTAGAGTGTGAAAGTTGTGTGTTAAGCTCGGGTGTCGGAGGCGTCCCGGGACTTCCTCTCTAGTTTAGGTCTGCGCCCGAGTGGCATGTGTGAGAACCGTAGAATGAGTGTGTTGGTATGTCTGTTTTGCCATTTTTTTAAATATAGGGACCCTGATTAGGATAGGTAGCTTACTTCTGGTATGCCTGTGTTTTAATTATAAGTAGGTAGGGCCGGGCAGGTTGGCACAGTCTCTGGTCGCGTGTCCCCTTTTCGCGTGTCCAACCTGTTTCTGGAAATTTAATTTGAAAAATCGACAGTGAAATTGGTGCAAATTGAATATGGCATTTGTTTCTGGTTTTATTCTTCGATTTTTCGAATTTAGTATCGCGGTCGCGGTCGCGGATAGGTCGCGAGTAGGTCCCGAAACGAACGTTTGTGTAGGTATTGCTCGAGCACGCACATGCGAACGGACAACGATCACTATGATCGATGGTCGTCCATGTGTATTGGTATCAGCTTCCGCGGTTTATTTTTTATTTCACCTTTATAAGTTATTTTTTGATTTTGCGATTAGAAAGACTCGAGCCTAAATTTAAGTTTCAGCGGGCATCGCGCCCGAAGAAAAGAAGAGGCCCGGCAAACTGCCACGAAGAGGGCTACAACAAATGGCTTATCATCCTCTGGGTGGGAAATCCATCTAAAGCATGGAAAGTCATTCTTTTTTACTACTTTGTCACTATGCTCGCTTTTAGAATTTGTAGAATGTAGTAGTAGTATTTTTTTTTTTTTTGGCTGATGTCAGCTTACCACCATATGGGCAAATCGCGGTTTTTGATTAGTGTTTTAAAAAAACGCATTAGAGTCGTAAACTAATCAAGATTTCGCGTTGTTAATTAGAGCTGCGGGAAAAAATTTATTTCGGTTTGCATTAGAGTTGTGTTACGATAACGATCGTGTTGTCATGAATTATTGTGTAAGATACCGGATTATTCTTTTTAATATTTTTTATTATAAATTGAATTAGAAATTTGTTAAATTTTAATTAATTTTATAGCGTTTATCGTCATCGCGAATAATTGAAGTCTTTATTATAGTAATTTTCTTTTAAACAGACATAGCAGACATTATAAATTTTAAATTAAGAATTAGTGTTGAGATATTTTTTTTATCGTGGCTATTTCAATTATTTTCTTAGTGTTGCGCTGACAAACGATCGCGTTTCTTTAAGTAGTGTTGCGTTTATAAAATGCCCGAATTCCTTTCACCAAGGTTGGGGAAGTATGTTCCTGAATCACTTGCTGCAGCCATCATCACGTCTACATTGGATTTTCCTAAATAGTGTTGCGAATATTTCAACATAAGTACATAAATTAATATTTGTTGTCGTTGCAAAAATAAAATTTCCTGCTATGGTTTTGGCAGTTTTTTAAATAGCAAAATAAATTAATATTGCAAATTTACAAAGCACTCTTCATGATTTATTTTGAAAGTTTTCTATTTTATATCTGATTTCAATAAACTAGTGTTGCGAAACAAAAAAGATATTCCACTCTCGGGTTTATTGTTCGGGTTTATATTGAGTGGACAATGATTACTCTTTAATAGCCCTTTTGGCTAATTATTTCTTTCTTTCTTTTAGCACCTTCCCCATTTGAGATTGTTCTAGTGGCATGGCATTTTTGTGCTAAATTTTTTAAACTAATAATCCAATAAATAAGTTTGTTACAGATTTATCAATTTCCAAACGAATGGATGAAAGATGGGATAACATGGACTGTGGAATTTAAAGGGAATGACGCTTGAAATCCCCTCAATGGTAATTAAATATACCTTGAATTAGAATACACTTGATTCTGTCCTATTTAACAATAACAAGTATTGCTGAGTATCTCATTGATTCGATGTAAATCTACTTTTATCTGTTGAAAATTCTGTTGCCGAAACTTTGGTTTCTCTCTCAAAAAATTTGGTAGAGATACAGACGATGTCTGTTTAACTGATGATCGGTATGACAGGGATTTATGCGACCATAGGCACAGACACAGACGAGGTACATTCATATACAAATCGAATCGAAATTACAAAAATTTACGTCGCTAAATAAAATTCTAAAAATTAAGTGTAAACAAGTGTATAATTCTATTTTAAATATTCTAATAATTCTAATAATCTATTAAATTATTTAGTATTTGAATTAAATCTCATCTTAGAATTTTCTTTCTTATATCAATTATAAAAGAAAAGTTACATGTTAAATAAATATTATATCAAACATATTTCTCAAACATCAACAAAATTTAACGTTCAAGAAAAAAAAGATAAGAAAAAGGAGTTTTTATTTATTATATTGAGAAGAAGTACCATTTGCCATACGTAAAGTTACAGTGTATTGTCATTTATATCACGTTGTCTATGTGGAAATCGTTTCCATGGAAATCGAAGGGAGGAAATTAGCATCTGCCGCGGACTTTTCACGGAAGACTACTTTTGCTATACTCTTGAAAAGTAAAGATTCGTGGAATCGACTTGCTTCTGCAAGACTTATTGCCCGCGAAGAAAATAAACAGTTCGTTGAGAAGAAACGATTACGTGGACTTTACGGTGGAAATTATTTATTTGACAAAACGAACGAGGACGGCTGACGCTTAATAAATACCGATGAGTGTACCGACCGGTTCTTTGGCAAAGGGACACACGAGTTCTGAACTCTGATTCACACTGTGTGGAAGCCGGGGCGTTTCGCTTCCTCCTCTAAATTAAGGGAAGTACGTTCCAAAAACTAAGCGAGACACGAGAAACCTGGCAGTTCGCCAGAGATCTTGCCACACCGGCAAAATAATGATATGCATTAAGCTCAACGTGAATCTTACTTTTGCTGTAGTTATATACTACACGATATAATACGCACGATTCAAGGAATTTGAGAACTTACAGTTCAAGAAGAACATAGATCTCATATTCGATAGTATATAGAATAAAAATTTATCGTTACAACGTAGAACGTCTCGAAAAAGTGTTTCAGCTTCAATTGATTTGGAGTTGGTTAAATTACTGAAAAGTGAAGCAGATTTCTTATTGCCACAGCTCCTTTAATTATTACTGAAAATTTTATATGGAAGATGTATCACGATTCGTCTCATCGCTAAACGTTTCGATCGAGATACTGTTGCAATAAAATTTATAACACGAGGCAGAATAATTAAGAATGCACATCCATTAATCACTATTGTGCGCTTCAAATAAATATGTTTTGGTTAGCTTCGTTTCTGTTATATAATAATCTCGGTATAGTTTTTATACATTCCTGGTATCCTAATATCCAAATAATAAGGTTACAGTTCTTTTCTTTCTATAGTGAATTGGAAGAAATGAAAAAGCACGATCAGTGTCAAACGATGATTCATTTTTTCAAATCAAAGGAATTTAGTATGTATACTGAAACCGTATTATGTATGTACTTGTAGTACATTAGTCGGTATTTTCAACAATTAAATTTCGCTTCTAATCGAATCAAATTAAATTGAAATTGAGTTCAATTTTAAATTAAATTAAATTTCGAATTTCTAATCAAATATCAATGAAATTTATATTCATGTGTTCCCCGATAATGATAATGAACTCGAAGAAAAAGAGCAAGAATACTTTTGATACTGTGTTTTTTGCAATCGGTTTATTGCGACATATGTATAATCCAACATTGTTTACAGGAAATAGAACGCCGTTGCACACTTGCGTTAGATAAGAGCGACAAAACTTAATAACCCTGTCGCGAATTGCAGAAAGCAAGCGAGATGCATGAGTTATTGAACTATATGGTATATTATGTACATTAAAAAATTATTCTTGAAAGCCGATTATTTCTGTCACAATATCGGTCGACGATTTTGAATTATAATAACTCGTGCCTCAATAGCTATCGGTTCGTGATGTCATATCTGCTGAGAGCACTTGCGCGTATAGCAACGCGCATGCGTACGCTTCTGCGAAACGCACACCTTGTATAAATAGAGGTGGCGAAAGTTCACGCGGACAGTTCACTGCGAGTAACAGTGTCGCGAGCTTGCTAGAACGGTGTATCTTCTCCTCGTGTAGAGAAAGGTTACATAGACGAGAGTCGTTGACTCCGTGCGCTCCAAATTATTCGCATACATACATACATACATACATACATACATACATACATACTATTATACCGTTCGTCTCGAATTTTTCCCGATCAACGACCGATCAGTCCGTCGTCTGACTGGATCGGAGTAAATAGAACACGAAAAAAAAAAAAGAACCAAAGATTACAAACAAGAGGAATCAAAAAGGCGACATGCCAGCCGACGTAGCGATGCATACTAACTTCCTGCAATTCAACCAGTCGAGCTTGAAGGACTCGAACGTGGATTCTTGCTGGAACACCGAGAACATGAGCGGTTACATGGCCTTGGTCGGCCCAAATGGTCATCGTCAAGGCGTGCAAGTGAAGGTCTACCGGACGAGTGTCGAGCATTTTGCCGTAATTTACCCCCAGAAAAAGGTGTGCAGACCATTGGGCGTGTTGAACTTGAGAAACACGATGATCGAACGGTACGGGGAGGAAGGATTTCTGGTTAGGCAGAAAGGTTTCGACTCGCCGATCGCGTTAACCTTCCTCATGGAGAACAAGAAGGAGCTGGATTACTGGGTGATGGCCTTCACCGCGAGAACAAGTCCTCTGGTGCATCAGAGCAGCCTGCCGATCGTCGAGGAGGAGGAGATCTAAGAATTATGTTATTCGAGTAAACAGCCAGCGCGTCGTGTCACATGCACCCCAGTGAATGTCATTCACGCGACGAACGGCCGAAAGCCGCGATAACCGCGATCGATCCTTCTTCACACACATTGGTAAGGAAAGCTCGACAGAAAAGAAAAGTATTAATTTATCCGACTTCTGTACCTTCTCGACTCGACACGTTTTCAACTCTCAACACGCGACGCGTTACAACTTCGAGAGCTGATTCTCATCCGTTTGCATCGAGGGAGAGTTCCTGCTTCAGATTCCAGAGGAACTTCGATGTGTCTCGTCATTGACAGAAGGGAGAGACAACACTGGCCCATGGACCGACTTAATCCAGATTGGCATCGAGAGAAAAGACACGATTGGTCGTAAATTGGAAAACGTCCGACAATCGGGCTTATTTGGACCCTGTGGAACGTTGACCAACCACGTCGAGTTATCGTCGGCAAAATGTCATCGACACCCGTGTATCGTGTTAAGGGTCCAGGGAATTATGGCGCGAGGCCATGTTGCCACTAGGGGCTCTAACCAGCCAGCAGCATCATCGATCCTAGCCAGCTGTGACCAATCGCAGCGTTCCTTCTAGCCGGTGCAACGAGAAGGTTCGAAGGGAGAGAAGAAGACACGAGGAAGGATCAAACTCTGCTAGAAGAGAAAACGAGAAAGGAGAATACGGGAAGGGAAGGAGAGCAGAGAGGAGCAGCGAAGAATAAAAGAAAAAAAAGAGAAAGAAAAAAGAGGAGGAGAAGGGAGATGAGCGTTTTCTTTTCATCAGACTACCTACGCGATTCGACTGTGCATACTAGTGTGATTCCTCTTCTCTTTCTCTGTGAAAATAACCGTTAACTTTGACCTGGCAACCGCGAGCTACCGTGGTTATGCTCTACCGATCACCGGTTAGAAAGAGCTTCCAGGTGATTCGGTTGAGCGAGAGAGGATCGGCCCTCTGCTATATCAGCCGTTCAGAAGCTACATTGATCAACTCCACAAATTAAAAAAAAAGAAAAAAAAACAATAAATAAAAATAGAGGAAAACGACGATTACGAACGCTAGTTTTCATCAATTTAGTATCTGTCGTTATTTATATAATCTTTTCTTTTGTGCGATAGATTCTATGGAAATCATTTGTTTTTTGAGAGCAGAACGTTAGCCAATTTTTCATTTTTTTCTCCAATTTACTCTAAATTCTACAATTTTATGAAATTATGAAGTAATTGGAGCTTCACTATGACAAATTATCGTCAGGTTCTTAATGGATTAATTGCACATCCGCGCAATGAAATTTGGGGAGAGGTGGAGTGGAGTCTTCTGAAAGGTTCGTAGGTAGCCTTTGTTGAGGCACTGAACGACTTTTCAGTATCGAATCAAACCTGATCTCGACTTGGTTCCTTGTAGATACATCGAACCAACTCTTTCGTTTTCTTTTTTTACGTTTTCGTAAAAGGGTCCGTTCGAAACTATTCGACGGAATGATTGGCTAAGCTGTCACGTTAACTTTGTTGATCATCGACGCGATTAAAATTTGAAGTACCGTTAGCATAGATTGAATTATCTAAAATAGCCACGTTTCGAAATGGATCATATGATTGCCAATGATCAAGCTGCCAATTAACGATACATATCGGTCAACGCGATACTTCACTTTACCGAGAATTTACAGATAAAAACGAACGGAGGTCGATTCGTTTCTCGTTTTCGAATAGAAATTCATAAATTGAATTGTGTAATCGGAGTACAATATTTGATAAAAAAGAAAGTCAGCTAATTTCAGAGGCAGACAGATTTTTCATTTATAATCCAATGGTCCTTTACGCGATCTCATGTATCGTGCGACGAATAAATACGAATAAATATGTAGGTTATACGAGTAATATGATTAATAAATGGCCATTGGTTTATGTCAAGTTATTCATTCTGCACGAAATTCGTGTTCATCGGCAACCTGTAACAAATCCACTAACAAATTATCGTGCGTTGTCGAACTGAATATCGTTGAAACGATTGTAAACTTCTCTTAAAGCATCTACAACTATTATCTACGTTTCAATTTGTTGAAACACTTTCTCGGAAATTTTCGACTGGACTCAATCGCGTGGCCTTCGATGCAAGCCAACGGATTTAAATCGTTCACTTTCACAGTTCACAGATAGGATCAAATTCGATAAAGCGTGATCTTTTCCTCGTAGTGCGAAAATCATACGTCGATGAGAGGCACGAAGGACGATTTGCTCCGAAATGTTTGTCATATTTTCCGTTCGGACGTGTTACTTGAGAAAACTGGTCGAGATCTCGAAGCGTTTGTAAAATAGATATTGTCTCGAGTCGTTGATGTATCATTTCGTGGTAAATTTTAAGATTGTCTGTGATATTACGTAGACGATGGCGTCATAGTTAACAATAGACTTCACGGTAGCATGTACGGCAGTTTATGTTGTAGCGACCGATGCACGGTGAATATATAAAAAAAAAAAAAAAAAAAAAAATCGAATGGAATTGTTAACAGGATCATCGAAAGGCTTTTAGTCATCGTCTAATTCGTACGTTTGTTTCCGACTTCCTTCGTTAAGTATCTATCGCTTCGTTTCACGAGTCGAGAAACGAAACGAATTTGCTGTTGTCGGTTCAACCGATCGCAGCGTTTTCTTTCTTTTCCTTTCTTAATTTCCTTTCTTTTTGTACATACTTTGTAGGCGAATATCGAACGTATGATTGTGAATTTTAAAGATTTTGTCATTTGTGTGAATGGATTTGTTATATATGATATAATATATAGTATATATGTATAAGTTAAAGTATATATTGCAATTAAGTTTCTTATCACTTCCCAATTGAATTCATTGAAAATTATCACGATCCTGTATAAGCATATACAACCCATCGTTGGGAGAGTTTTTTGATAAAATTCGCACGAATCAGCAGCAACAATCTATCTCCAAGTTCTTCCGTTTGAAATAATATATATTATATAAGCCAATTATTGTAGTTTCACGTTTCGCGTTAATCAAACATATATACATACATATATGCATATATATGTACGTGCAACAAATACATCTTTGTATATATTAAGAATTATATGTATAATATAACTTATATTATACCTGACACGCATATTATATACAGCATGAAAAGAACGTTTGACTTGAAAGAGCATATTATACAATAAAGATCGCTTTTTCTCAGTAAACATTGTCGCAAATTCTCTTCAACATACATATATCTGTATATCTGTATCCTTTTCTCTCTTCAACAAAGAATTTTATAATAAAAGATATTTCACTATATGATAATTTATTCTTTTGCTCGAGAAATGCCATACCGTCGAAGCCAAAATTATATCTCTTCCGTTTCCAAAAACGTTTCGATAAAAGAGTCAACAATATTTTGAATTTCATTTATTCGACAATTTCGAAATAATTTTGAAATAACATCAACGTTTTTTCCATCTCGATTTGGATATTTCTTTCGACCACAATTGGCAGTGACGACTCGATAGAAAATCTGAAAAATCGGAACTGCGAGAACGATAAATTCGAAGCTGACGATGCGTATGCTCTTTTGACATTGTCAGATCGAAGAACCTCAACTCGTTATACATTCTCCCCCTTTCTAATTTACGATTGGTTATTAATAGGCTGTAGATAATTACATATGTATGTATTCCTGATAAATGTGAGCATGCAAGGACAATTTAATTATGAATTCAAATTAATGTCAGTAGTCTAGTAAATACTGCTCCGTTAATGAGAACTTTCTTAATCGTTTGATTATCTGAAAAAAAAACAATTTGATCGGCTATTAAATTAGTATTAGAAATATTACAAGAATCATCTTAATTTTGATAAAAGATGATGAAAACATCGCAGTGTCGTTAATGGTGACGGTATCGTATATCGAGCATTGTAATTTATTTTTGAGGATTATACTGCTAGTATAAGTAGATATTAAAACACCTGTCAAATTTATTACATTATGTATTGTTTAATATATCACATAGTGTAACGTAATACGATTCGAATGAGATTTACAATAAGATAATTAGAAAGTAAAAGTAATAGAAAAAGTACTTTATTTGTATTTATGTTGAAAATTAACCATTATGGTGTACTAATACCTACTTATCGGTGCATGTATAATTGACGAGAGCCAAATAATCTTACCTATATCCTGTACGAAAGATGAAAATAAAAATAAGAGTGCAATAATTTTCATTTCATGTCGTTGTTGTTTTTGAACGGAACCGCGGATGTCTTTCATATGTAAATCATCGAGAAATAGAAAACGGATTTAACGATGTACATACATTACATAATGTAAATTATGTATATGAAATAGGGTCCTCCTTCTCGTTACGAAATATTGGAAATATAAAACAGCCTCAGAAATGTTCAGATCAAATTGATTTCATAATAACAAAATTCTATGAACATACGATACCCCCGAAATTATCACACGGCTTCATTTTAATAAAAATAATACGACTGACCATGGAAATCGTAACCGTGAGAGAAACGATCTTTAATAACTAGAATTTTTATGCTTTTGTAGAAAACTAAAAAATGCAAAAATACATAAAACGCACATGATACACGACAATATATGAAATGTCGAAAATACTTGTATTCAATATTTAATAAGGAACGAGAACTTAGAAATTCACAGTATAGTAACAACTCTTGTTCTTATTATCTTTTTGCAACTTTGTACAGTATAAAACGTAATGACACTCGATCGTCACGTTTGTAGTCTGTGGGACAGTCGTGAACTGTATGGAACATTTATTTCAAGCGTGCTATCTTATTTTCCGATCGAGTCGAACGTTTTATTGGTCGACTCACTCGAAGCTATCGCGAAATGATCGATCTTCAACGCAAAAATAATTTATGTAATGGTGTATAGGAAAGACGGTTGTAAATCTGAAATCATATACTACTTTCACTCGACATAGCGTGACAAGGTTCCAGAACATTCGTTAAATTACGTAGAACTTGTACATGGTTTCGATAATGAGCGATTAATTCAATTAATTATCAGTTTTCGTCAGTTCGTATTCTTTGTTTCTATACCCGGTTCGTAATTGATTTTTACATCATTGATTTTGTTTCTTAATCCTTCGTGGATAAAACTGAGTCATCTCCGCGTGTAATAATCTTCCTCGAGAATTTTCTATTCAGAGTGAGAGAGAATTTCTTCCTATGAAAAATTTCTTAATCGGACAAAAATTTCCTATTGAATGATACTTTCTGTACCAATGTCATTACCAATACTTGACGACATTTGATCAAAAACTAACAAATTTCTAGAAATTCGAAATATTGAGAAACACTTTTGTGAGCAAAACGATAATGTTTTTTGATATCAAAAAATCACTATCGTAGGTATTGACAAGAACTAGCGAATGTCAGAACGTACTAAAAAAGTGTGTGGCGAGATAAGAATTCTCGTGTACGTATTAATGCAATCACTATCGTTGTATGTGATGAACGTCAACTACGTGTGAAGATAACAATCGTATAAAAATCACTAATGCATTCACGTAAGCCAATGATAGGTCACAGCGGTTAATGGAAGTAAAACTCATATTAGGTACAAAAATAATGGCTAAAAGCAATATTTATCGTCTTCTCTTACAGAATTAATAAATGACGAATTTTAATTATTTGTTTAAAATTTTACGTGATTAATCCATTTATTAATGATCATTAATCATTTATCAAATACCATTTTAGATTATTCTTGTTTAAGCAAATGACGTTAGTTTTCTTATCAATATTGTTCGACGTGCGTTTTTTTGCTTAATCTTTCTTGTTTGGTCTACATAATCGAAGGATGAGAAACATCCAGAACATTTGCTTAAATTGCGCGAAGAATTCGCTGCGTGCACACTTCAATAAAATCGAAAACAAACTAAAAGCGAGTTTCTCAATAGAGATCGTTAAAAGAAAAATATTCTTTCCTGATGAATAAGGCATGAAATGTAAAAATGTGTCTAACCTTGTACTATGTATTTTTTCTTGCTAATCAAGCGTTACGCGACCATAACTCCGAACACTTTGTTGTATCGATGTTGAATAAATAATCTACACTCTCTTGAGAGAAATCCTTATTTAAGGTTGTGCACTTTCTTATATTTCTTTGCTTTAATAAAGACGACTTTTTGAAGAATATTTACTTGCGATATCTTGCAATTATTAGTATATTATTACAAAGTATGAATACTTATATACGAAGTTACTCGAATGCTCGATACGAAAACTTTTGTCTTATCATGTTTGAGATGCGTCTTGTTTATTTCATTTTGATAACATGACCCGAGACCGAACAATAGCCGTGATTGCGGTCTAGTAGACTGGTCGAGTACAACGATCGTGTTTGCTCGGCAATCGAAAGCTTCAATATGTACAATACGGAAACACAGGATCGAATAAACTTGGCCCATTCAGCGTTACGCTATCGAAACCAACGTCAATTGAGAAAACATTGGAATATTCAATTACAAAAATTTGCAGTAAACTTAATGAAATTGTAGTAAATAAATAAATAGCACCTACGATGAATTGCCAACTTTTTAATGTTTTCGTACATGATTTGATCTTTATTGATTCTAAATTTGTTACACCATTGAAGTTGTCTTATTATCGCGGTAGTTAATTTAATTTTTGTTAATATTAGAACGTGACTGATCCTCTCTTGGATTCTCCACGATTCTGTTATTTATCAGTTCAGCTTGGTCAAACTGTATCGGCACTTGACCCTAGTCATCCATGTTGTCAGATTAGAATACGCTTCTTTGCAATATTAGGTATCTTTTACGTAAATTTCCCGGGATAAAATCGTTGACGTAAGTTGTACGTGCGTACGTACACGTACGTGTACACAAAAAAGCGTGTAGAAAGCTTCTCTGAAAACTTTTTTGAAGAATAAAACATGGATGTGGTGAACGCCTTCGAACACCTTTGTAAAATATTTGACGTAACATTTTAGTCTATTATCGGTGCCTTTGTGCGATGCGAAAGTCTCTGATCCATTCTTCTGTATAGTTATAGTTAAAAGATTAAAAGAAAGATTAGAATGGCCAGCCACGGTGTTTGTTCAATGTCGTTCGATATCCTATATGAGATAATAATTACGATGCATGTATAACACGATTGGATAAAGGCTACTAAAGTTTAAAGGTGAGGACTTACATCCAATAATCCTAGCCTTTATTAATAAAAATGCAATGAAGCTTGACGGTGCATAAAACGTGATCACGTTGTCCACGTGCGCATGAAAATATTTTGAAAATATTATTTAACAACTGTTCGTCGCATTTTGCTTTGTTCGGTTATTAACATCTTCTATATAGTTAACTGGTAGGATAATTTAGGATAATTTGCAAAAATTCCACTGGAAGGGGAAATTTGATGAAAATGCTTCTTTTCTGCGTCAGATTTTCGGTTTGTTTCTTCCACGTCGCTGAAGATACGTGTGTAGGTTTTTAGAAAAACACGCTGTTGAACTTCTCGAACGTTAAGTATGAAAACAGGTCAACAAGATATTTTGCTTGAGTCATCTGAATAATTTAATAAATTTTAAAACGCAGTAACGGCACAGGGAATGTTTGTGCACTTAAGGTTCCGAAAATCTATAGAATATGCATGCAATAGTATTTAGAGATGTGTAAAATATTCAAAGTGAAACTTAAACATATTATAATATTTAATAAACGAGATAGACATTTTTTTTTATTATATTCATGGGAATATAATATTGCATAAACATCCGCAGTCTAATTAATAAAAAGCATATATATAAATTTAACAATTTTTCTTTTAATTATACCTGTTAGTTCTTTACTATATTAATTTGACACCAAGAGACAGACTAAATTGGGAGATTGAAGGACAGATGAGGATTAATTCTCTTCAACATCCAATTAGGAGCAACAACTTGAAGGCAATTATAGCTTTCACGTACATAAAAGTATATAGTAAAATTAATTCTAGAACGTGATTTACTTCACGCTATTTCCCTCCAATGATCTCTTAGTTGTGAGGATGAGTCAGTTCTTTCGATAATACTCACTTTGCAACGAAGCTCCAACACAGTATTTAAATTTGCCGACCATGACTGTTATATATGTTATTCTCAGTCGTATCCAAGACTTTCATTTGCTCGATAATGTCATAAAGAATAACATTCCTTGCAACGTGGATTCTTAATTCTAACTTTAGATACGTTGATCTCCTATATATGTCGATTATAGGGTTGAAGTAGATTACATCTACCTGTTATACCCATTATATCGATTTTCTATTTCCGGGTAGCAAGCTTCTGTTAGTGAATAAATAATCCTTCTATCTTCTGTATTTTCCAAGATTCGAAGAAAACAATTGTTATCGATACAGATATTTATCCTCATTTTTAGTCTTGCTCGAAAATAAAAATTCAATTTGTTAGATATATTCAATCATTAGATATTTATCGCGTAATTAATTGTTTCAATATTAAATTTTTCTAGAAAAGTTAAAAACTGAATTAAAAATTGAAAATAGTCAAGTTGAAAAATAATTTCCACTTAAGAAAATTAATTATAGAGATAAAAGAGTGTTGATTCAAAAATAATAAACTAACTTGTGTACATTAATTGTTTGTACATTAATTTAAACTTGAAGAAACAAGAATTGAATGCAAAAAGAACATAAAACCAAGTGTGTAACTTTATTTTCTCTTTACATGTGACTTTCTGCTTTATTCGTAAAAAAACATTTTTGCATTACGCGAGGAATGAAATTTCGTCAAATAATAAAAATCGAAACATTACGTATGTTTGCAGAAATTGCATTTTTTATAACCAGATTACGTCAAGCAGTGATTAACTCACATCAGAAATTTGTCAACTTTTTAACAAGACTTGCATTCTACGACATCTAAATGTTCCTTATTCTCAGACAGTGTTAACATTCCAAAATGAATTAATTAATCAATCATACTAACTTAGGTTAAAGATTTTATTGAAAAATTCAGTCTTTTAATTGCCATAATTTCACGAAAAAAAATTACACAGTGATCTATTTGAAATTTCAAGATATTTTAATTTAAAAAAACAATCGCAGAAATTCCTTCGTGCTTATTTGTACATTAATATCAAAACCCTTTCTACTTACCTTCTAAGAAGAAGTTAAAAAGGTCGTGAGAAAAGTTTCATGACTCTGTACTAACTGGCATGTTATTTTCTACTTCCTTCGAATAAATTCATAGCGAAACTTGCAAGAGTATTTTAGATAGAATTCCAGTGATCAAGAGAATAAATAATCGAGGTTAAGCATCATCTTAATTTGGAATTTTGAAAATTACATCTTATCTTGATATTAAAGATCTGCTGTCTCACCTCGAGTATCCCTTAAACTTTTCATTTCAATAAATTTCGAGATAAATTAATTAAAAATTAACGAATGAAATTGAAATAAAAAAGCAAGCATTTTTTAATAAACTTAAATTTACTTTTTAAGTCTGTGCCTTTCTCTGGTAAATACACAATTGCTTTCGAAATCTTTCTACGAAATTAAAGTATCTATATTTTTCTTATTCTTAGAACTGAGACTGCGTGTTGCTGTATACGAGAAATACGATGTTTGTCAGAAGAAAAGAGTTCTCGCGAATATGTGACGAGCGGTAGAAACGAGTGTTGCTGGCACCCCTTGACGACTTGTCCTTGTCGACCTCGAGAGTGCTAGAGAGCATGGACCCTTCAGGTCGTCATGGCGACCAACTAGAGACCCCAAGAAAGCGGTCAAAGAACATCTCGTTCGTCTCCCCTTGTCTTCGTCCATTAATTTTTGTAAATCTTTCTACTATTCTTTTTGAAGGCTTGCGATTGTTTCTGCTATCTGTCCAACGCTGTTCTTGCTAACTTGCTCCCTGCTAAGACGATTTATCGTCTTTTTACCCGCTTTTTGTACATATATGTAGGTTTTAACATTCCATCCACTGTACATTTATAGTCATTACCTATAATAATAAGGATCGTGGACACTTGATTCTGTTATGTAACTCCCGTATCTTTGAAACGAGAGATTTTCTCTTCTCTTGACAGAGTTTTGTGTCACAGAGATTTCTATTTGAACTTTCTTTAATAATCTGACTTTATATTTAAGCCAGTTCAAAAGCTTAATTAATTTGCTAAATTGCAAATGTCATAAGATTTATTAAATCTATTTAATATCATTTGTTATGCACAATCAGAATATGCAGTTGAATGCAGAATATGCATTAAGAAATTCGTTTCGTTTTATTTGCAATTCCAACTAATAATTATATCAATAATTTTGGAAGGTTTCACAATTAGGTCAAAGTGAAATATGGAACGATAGAAAATTAAAGAATAAAAAAAGATAAATATTGTCTGTGTCAAAATTATCTTTCAATCTTACTGAGATTTTGTTGAGTTTTAGGATTCTGTTTGCCTATCGCAAATGCAAATATTGATTTTTTCTTGTGTCATCTTTGCGTTGAGTCACCGAGGCAAGACATTTTATAAATAACTTCAAACATTTTGCTTCCGATTCTTTACTATCTTCATTCTGAAATTTCTCAGCTGTTCAATGTATATATATATATATATAAAATTTTCACGCAGTGAACGTTCGTTCTTCTCTCGATTATGTAACACGTGAACGAATTTAGAAATTTTCGCGACGCGCGAATAAAAAATTATTTCAAAAAAAAAAAAAAAAAAGGAGAGGAGCAATTCGGCGTTAAAATGATGAGAACATCTCACGTTCTGAAATTAGTAATTTTTACTGTCGTGGGAGATACGAACTTCTTGCATAATGACCTTACTCATTGCGAATATAAGGTTTCCGCACGTGTAAATTCTTATATATACGAGAATAATGGAACCGGAAGGAGAGGCGAGTTTCTCCCTCTTCCTCCTCACGGTGAATCGTTGATCTTTTATATCATAATACGTAAAAACACACGATGTATTTATTTTAATCGTTTGAAATTATCCTAAAGCAAAGAATTTTTTAATAACAATAATCAGACTGGATTTCTACGTGTTTATGCGAAATCAAAAAATCCACAGAATATACTGCATACAGAAATACATAAAATATTCAAAATACATTAATCCTTATAATATTCAATGAATGAAACAAATCTGAAGACATATTAAATACGTGTAACATATGTGTTACGATATACAATAAATTATAGGGTAATTAGATCAGGTTAATTAGATTCGCAAAAATAAAAATTTCTATAAATATTCGCAATCTCTATCAATTGTTTATGCACGTATAATAAAATGAAAGTAAGAACAATATATAGTAAAATCGAAAATAATACAAGTAGAAGGTAAATAATTTCAATGGAAGATGCGCATCAGTAAAAGTATAAATTTAATTAGTTTGAAATGTAGGCAAAATGTAAGCAAGCATGAATATAAGAAAAGTGTGAATAATAAAGTAAGATTAATCCAATACTGAGATCCCTTTCGAAACTTGTCTTTCAAAATCCGGCTGCTTTTCTGCCATACAGTGTGGCATGATTCAAGATTATGTAATCCAGTTTGTAGAGTAGTTTCACTGCGGTGTATACCGGATTCTGTTATATCGTGCTGTACAATATAATATCACCTCTTTCACGTAACTGTTCGCGTATAATTGATTTTAATTTACATATGTACGATTGTACATAGATACGCTCACAGGGGGTCTGAGTGATTTATATCAGGTCAATTGAGATGACGATTTTAATTCCTTTCGATATGACTGCATGGTAACAAATAATAAAGTCCAGTTGCTGCATCGATGAGACCACAAGCTTCCTGGTATATTTCCATTGAGAATTCTCGGTTACGTTAGAACGATAACGATGCATGTTTATTTGGATAATTGAAAAACGTATCTGTCCACAATCTAATACGATGAAAACTTATTAAAGCAGCTGGATATTTCTTGTTTTAATAATGATAGAACTGCACGTTCCTCATCTCCAGATTGTAAATTTTTATACAAATTTATACCTTTGAAAATAATTAAGAATAATAAGAAGATAAAAAAGAAATCTCGATGAAAAATTGTTTTGCTAGTCAAATATTATAAAAAAGGATTGCACTATGCAATTTTCCACTTTTGATTTTCCTTACAAATGCAACCTATTCATTTCGTTCCATTATTCTATTCTATTACGTTATATTTATTGTTGGCATTAATTGCGGTATGGTTAAATAATAATCAATGGATCATTAAAGCAAGGAACTTGCTGGAAGATTCTTCATTACTTACGATCTGATGAGCACATACTGGCTCCAATGATTTTATCGATTTTTCATTTTTCTAAAAGTGTTGCAGGTCATTCGAGATGTGTAATACCTATCTGGGTATACTTAATTAACGATGACGATACTCGATTCATGCATCGATACCTGGTCCTTTGACTTGACGTCATTACTTACCTCCTATTACCTAATCCATTCATGGTGTAATTTTAAAGTTCAATACACGCTCGGATAATAACGTAAAAATAAATAAAGAAACATCGTCAGGATGTACAAGGGGATATTAAGCTTGACGTACAACGTGACTTTAGTGAACGTGACTAACGCTGCTAAATTGAAGATACTTCTTCGAAAATCAATGAATTCAAAATTGCCGGAAGTAGTTTTATTTTTCTTGGTTGCGGGTCTGTGTTTTGTACTTCGTGTCACGAAATGCGATTTTTATCCATATGAATGTTGATTGTATGATATTAGAATTCACGTGAGGCTACAGAATCGCGAATTTCTTTGAAGAAAATATAATATAGTATGCACACTTCTCGACGCTAACTGCAAAAATTTTTAAATATGAACGTTCTTGTATTTATGAAGAATTTATAGATACACAAAAATACACGAAATTCGTATAATGTGCAAAACCGTGTAAAATATTCAAAATAGTTGCGTCCTTTGTGAAAAGTAGGAGATTTTCTAATAAAACACTTTTTTAAAGAAGAAAGCACGTAAGATATATACAAAATTCTTAATTTTTTTTCTGTTTTAATTGATTGTACGAAACGAAAAAAATATCAAAAGAGAAAGGAAAGTCCTAGAGTCAAAAGGAGATTAAAAAGTCATTTCCTTTCTTTTCTTAAGAGAATATAACGCTTCGATTAAATAGAAGATGTATTTTTCAATTCTTTTCAAAAGCTTCCATAAAATCGAAATGATTATGTAAAAGTAACAAATGTAACGAATAACAAATACGCTAAAAAGTATTTGAATCGTCTGGAACCTTTGAATCGTCTTGAAACACACGAGACATAATAGCCTTCATTAGAAATTTAGATTAGACAGAACATTTTTTGCAAATTATACTGTGTAATATACCTTCTTGATTCGTCTTTTATTTTTCTCTTTCAGACTTTCGTACGTTTAATGAAAGAAAAGATGCATTATATAATAATTTTATTTGCCCATTATTTGATATTCAAATCAAATGTAATTTAAATTGTTGTTGAAAAATTTCAGTTTTTCATCTGATAATGTAGTTTTCGTATTTCTTCGTGAAGTTATAGTTTCGAATTACTTGTTAATGTGCCGTGAAACGTGATATTAAGATACACGTGCTTCGACATTATTGCACATGCATGGTAGACGTTTAGAATCGCATCCGACGAACTCGTGCCTCTTTCTGTATGTGATTCGTGTATATATTGTATGATAGACACGCGCGTATCAAATAAATGTACATAGTTTATACCGGAATAACATTTAACAAAGACTTAAAACAGACTTTATGTAATTTGTAAAGCTGTGGATTTACGTAACTCGTATATGTCTGTAAAATCGAATTTTTCGTTTTCTCTTGTGTAAAAGAAAACAAATGAAAGTACATTTCTTTTCGTTCGTCAGTTGTAAAACTGAATTTAATTTAGTTTACCGGCAAAACTTTATACGAGCGACTTCCTTTTAATTTTCCAGACGGTGTAAACCGGTTATGTTTGGTTCTAGTTGCACTGTTTAACCATGTGATTGGTATTATGTGGGCTGTAATGGATAATTTATTCCTGTGCGTATGGACGCTTGAAAAATAATAGACGGCATTAAAACTTGAATGACACAACATTCTCCAATGTAATTAATCTTTTTAATATTAAATTAATATAAATATATAGATTTAATTATAATAGGCTGATTAATAACCAGTGACATTATAGCGTCGTGCGATTTTCAGCAATCAATCGAGAAGTTCTTTCGTTTTAGAAAATTATTTAAATTCTAAATTAAATTTTAATCGCAAAATCATTTATAAAATTAATCGACTGAAATGAAACGATCGCACTTGAGATGTTATGTTTAAAGGTGTAAAGTAGTCTTCTAACTGATTGTGAGCAAGAAATATAATCTCCAGCGTTGTCCATTCACATTGTTCTTTCACAATTGCAAACTGACACGGTCTTAATGTCATCCTATCAATGTCGTTACTTTCTCTTGGGTTGCACGCTGTTTCAACACTCCGAAACGTGTAAGAATATTATCAAATTGGTTTTTCCTTTCCTTCTTTTTTTTCGTCCTTTTCGGTTTAATCATAGTGTTTTTTTTTTTTTTTTTTTTTTTTTTGAGAATGACATCATCATCGTTCGACTAACTACCATCATAATTTCTCAGCCTTCTTTCACGTCAATGTTCTTGAAAGTTTTTTTTCTCTTTCATCATTTCCAATAAACCATTACGAATTAGTCATTTCGATCGCTCTGCTAGTTCTAACGTTACAAAGACAATATAATTGTAAATTTCATCTGAAATCTAAAATTTCGATGCTGAACAAAATTTACATGTTAGATGTTAAAAATGTATTGAAGGTATTAAAGATGTATAAAATTCAAAATGAAAGCTGAATGTTGCTTAATTTCAATATTATTATAATAAAATATATTTTACTATGTATTCCTCTTATAAAAATTAATTGTTTATTCGAAATTCACTTTTTTTAATTATTTTTAAATAAAATTTATAAATGAAATACTACGGGTAATATGCTATAAAGCAAACGAAAGCTTCGAAGACGGAATGGTGAAACGGATAGAGGCTCAATTTCGTAAGCCAAGTTTCGCAGGTTCGAGACTTCTAGCCCGATGTTTGCTTTTCTTGTCTTGTTTTTCTCTCTGTTGCTCAATAGTGTTTTTAAACAGTCCTTATGTGTTATCCAGTACAAGTTTTAATCTTTACGTGGTTGTCAAAGGGGACTAACAATATCCTTCAAACCAAAAGAAAAACAAAGCCAATGTTCGTTACTCATGTTATCGGTACGAACATAGGAATAATTTGGTTACAGAATTTTTTTTTTTTTTAACTTTTACGCTCTCGGTAATTTTTATTAACTATAATTCCAAATATTTTTAGTTTCATTTATTACACATTCTTTTAATAACAATTTAATCATTAAGCGTCAATTATTATATGCATAATTATAATTAAAAGTCAACGACGTAACAAATATTGAAAATTTATATTTGGACGGTACTGATATATATTTTCGTTAAGAAATGTATCAACTTTCTTATGACGTCGATATTATAGTTTCTTAATTCCGAGATTTTTTTCCTGAAAATAATAAGGAAAAACTTTTTCTTTATCTTTCAGAGACACTTCAATCAATCATAAACAAGCGTTACGCCCATAAATTTTGCAGTCATCCGTCTTTCGGTTGTTGCAAATTACTACTTATCTATTTTACTGCAGCAGATATTTATTTGTAATCGTGTTTTCAGCGATAAATGATTGGAAGTGCATAAATACTGAACACTTACGTCAAACTTGCACTGATAACACCGATAAATAATAATTTTAGCTCTCTCTGAGAAAATAAGATGTTTTATTATACTTTGTGCATATGATATGATGACGTTACTTTGCTCTTCAAAATAATGTTATTCTCTCACAAATGAAAGTTTTTCAATGATATGAAATATCACTGTACTTCCTAAAAGATACTAATTATCAATATTTATTATATGGTTAATTTTTAATTGTAATTATAGGTATAATAGTTAGGTAATAAGTAGTATTGTTAATGTAAAAAGAATTAACGATAAAAATGCAAGATTAATAAAGTAGGTCAAGGTGTCATTTGACATTACATAAAAAGTATATTTGCCAAAGCTAAATACCTTATTATTCTTCTTATTAATTATATTTTCACTTGATATCATTTTCTAAACAAATAGAGTACTCGTCAGATACTCGGCTAACATTCTGAAAATTCTTTTCCTTTTACGTTCATAATATGAATTTTTTTTTTTTTTTTTTTTTTGAGATTTCGTTTATTCTGTTAATTAACGATTATAGCGCATGCAGCTTGATACACATATCTCGTACACGAAAATTATGAAGGAGAAATTCATTCGAAAGTATAACATAACTGAATAAGTATACTTAAGTTCACGAGTAATTGTACAGATTGACTAACGATTGACTAACATGCAGTACAGTATAGCTAAATTTGAAAATAATGTAGCTATAAAATTATTCTTCTAATAAGTCGATAACGAGAAAATAATTTTCATCGATAAATGTTCATAAATAAATACTCCTCTAATCATAATTTGTAATTGCTTATATAAACATGCTCACTCAGAGAGATTGTTGTATCACTTTTAATTTAACATTTAACAGATATATTTTTTTCATTTCTGCACATCTTATTCGTTGGTGGCTCTTATTTTTTAAATATAATATTAGATAATTGTATATTAGATAATTGTATATTTTTGATCGGATATCTTTAATGTTTTTTAAAAGTTTCAACACCTTGTTTTGCTATAATCGTTCATTTTACATTTTTTTTTCTACAGTAACAATCAGTATCTTCGTAGATATAATAATTTAAAAATCATCCTTATAGCCTGAAGTTTTATAAACATATTTTAAAAATATAAAATTGTAGCAGATTTTACGAAACGTTGATGATCACTTTAATTCTTTTTGATTCAACCAACTATTTTTGTAAACCAAGATATAGAATATTTGTATTGAAAAAAAAATACATAATTAGAATAATTACGATATAGGAAGAAAATCACGTAACAGAATAAACTACAATATTTGCATCAGCAAGAAGTCAATTTTTTAGACAGTAGGTCTAGACTTCCAGGTATTTAAATAGGTACGACTATAATTTTATGCCTGAAGTGCTTGTTTTATGTTTTTTTTTGTTCAGGTTGTAGCACTTATTCGTTACGTATCGTGTTTTTTTTTTTTTTTTATTGTTTCAACTTGTTTTCCACTGGACATGGTACTATCACGTTAACTTCCTCCTTAAATATACATCCACGTAGAAGATAAAAATATCATTATAAAGTGAAGACGATCCCGATACTGTTTCCAACAGTAACTTTATGCCAAAAATTAATGTAGAAGTTACTTCTTATTAAAAGAATTAAATTTGAGAAATTATTTTTCAAATACTTTGGACGTCCGTATTTTTAAATGATTCATACAAAAATATATCAATGTCTTTTATTATTATTTCTTTCTACATTTAGCACGTCTTTGTTTCGTTTTTGTGTCGTTTTATCGTTTTTTAATTTGATTCTATACCTTTTCTCAGAAGAAGTACACAATAATGTCTGCACATACGCGTTATCGCTATCCGATAAGAGTATACAAGAAAATAAAATTCAAGCCTGAAATAGATCATTACGATATTCATTCTTCTTATTCGTTTTGAAGTGTGTTGCAACAAAACGAATACAAAATCTTATTTTAAAGAATTAATTTACATATAATAAAATATTGTTTCGCTAATAATTTTCAACAAACTCTATCAAAATTTGCGAAACCTGGCTTTTATTTTGCGTGAAGAAATGATCAGCAACTATGAATGTAAGAAGTAAGGTAGAATGAATATAAATAAACATATATGTTTATACTTGTAATGTATATTTTTCAACGGTCAGTAGTTGCCAAAAATCACATAACGCCAAAACACAAACGTCATCGATTACGAAAACTGACAATCACAAGACGCTACAGTAACGTCATCGGTCACGTTAATGTAACTTATTTTGTTTATCAATGAATAATTTATATCGAAAGTGTAGAAAGAATAGAATTAGAGAATCGCAATGAGAAATAAGAATTCACATTGAAAATGAAATTTTATTAACATCGAATATAACAATGAGACCAGTAAAGTAATAACGAATAACATCGTTTAAAAATGTGACTCTGCAAAATTGATTAGCGGTAAATTTGTCACGTGTCGACATCGAGATGGCAAAAGAATTAATTCCGGATATGACTCACGTGAATTCGTTACCATTTGCATTCGTGCTTGTGTCTGCACAACCTGCCGAATAAAAATCAAGTCTCGTGTTATAAAGACTGCATAGACACGTTACAAATAGATCTTTGTGCATTCACAAGACATAAACAATGCAAATAAACAAATAGCAATCATAGATGAAGAAAAGTCTCTGTGTAAAATACCTACTTTCTTTTTCTTTTTCGTTACTTTCGCACAAAATTATAAATTGTCATAAATATTTGCAGTCATATTAAAGGAACGATCAAACTTCCTCGATTGCTCTCCCCGTCATTCTTTTTTTTTCTGCAAACAACCGTATAAATGGGGCACAACGTGGTCAAATTGAATGACACACTCTGTATACGTAGATAATTAAAATCGTAATACGCTGACTGTTTTCCACCGATAGATTTGCTGAAAAAAACAGCGATCAAGTGTTTTTGCATAATGTCTTGATTATTTTGAAAATCCCAAAGCAGGCGTTCCATTTCCGATTTTATCTCCTTCATATCTTTATCCCATTATGTTCTTTCGTGGGAAATTGAAATCATTGCAAATCTTTGAAAATTCAGGCATCTCTAATACATTTTTTATCGTTACCGATTCAGTCACGCTCTTCACTGTATCAGTATCATTGAGTTAGTCAAAAGTGTCTGCTTGACGATATTAATACACTATGCATCGTAATGATTTATAATTAATATAAAACATGCACGTAGCCGTCCGTCCAAAATCAGTACTTAATTAAGTAGTCGAGCATAAATTATTGATCAAAAGGAAACTATGTCTCCAACAGTGTGCTGGTATCATCGAAAGTGTAAGAGAAGACGCTCATTAATAATGAATGAATATTGATCAATGTTCGAAATAGACAGATTTATATGTATTCTCCGACGCACGATGAGCTGTTGGCAGCAAATGAAAAGGATTTTTTTACACTTTCCGAGGATTTCCAATTAAAATTTTATAATCAGGTAAACAAAGGGAGATTTCAGCTTCAGAACGATATAAAAATTAATTGTAAATATTTATGGAATATGTTTTATATAGAGCGAAATATTCATAGCGGACTACATGCTTGGAAGCTATGTGATCGGGAGAAATTTTTTAAACTTTCTTACCCAGCCAGTGGGAAAATTAATTGATTTTTATACTGTTTTGAAACTAGGATCTTCCTCTCTGTAATGGTTACAAAATTTTAATTAGATAATCGCCACAAAATATAAAACAATTCTTTCCAATTGCATGGCCAGCTGCATTGGCCGAAGTAAAATTTTAATATAAAAAGAAAGAAAAAATGGATATATAATAATATAATTTTGTTAATGAAAACGAAACATGACGCTAAATCGTACTTACGTAACAACAGATATGACGTTAATTAGTCAATCATGTGTACATATATCGTTTGTAATTGATCTCTTGTGAGTCACTCTTAAAATATAGCATAAGTGTACACAATGTTTAAAAAACTTGGGATTTCCAAATATTTATTATAATAGAGCTTGATTTCTCTGAGTACCAGTCAGAAGGCAAATAGTTTATATGATTGACGTTTTCCAATTTTCCACATTACCTATTATTATTTTTCAATCAGCAAATATTATCTCAATCAGATATTCACTAAAATTAATTTCTGATAAATTTTATACTGTATTACAAATATTACACAAGAGTCCCTATCAAATTATATATAGTGTAATGCCAAAAATATATATCATAAGTTGTAATTAGTGATAACACTTGACCCATAGAAAACAATAATAGAAGTTAAAACAATTAACAAATATATTAAGGAGTCAAGCAATTAAATTTCTATCATGAACATTCGCCGAGAAATGGAACACTATAGAAATAATAATTTTTATTGTTCTTTTACTTTCTAGAGTATCCCTTCTTCGTGAAACTTGTATCATTATCTTAACATAGTGAACACAACAATTGTTCACACACACTTCTTAGCATTGAGGTTTTCTATTTTATCATACTGATAAACAATTCCATTCGTTAATCGAACATCTATATCATTTGTTTTTTTAATTTATAAAATTGAAGACAATTTAAGATTTTTAAGATCTTAAATTATATTCAAACGTATAAATCAAAATAATATATACGCGAGCAATATTTTTAATATACTTTTGATTAATTCTACAAATTTTACAAAACAAAAATTATCGTAACACACATAAAAGATACGTAAAAAAAATCAATGGTAATAATTAAAGTATAATGTGTAAGAATGATAAAAAATTGAAACAACAAACTATAGTTGTTCTTTTATCATCCCTGGTGGGGATCGAACCCACGACCTTTGGATTAGAAGTCCAACGCGCTATCCTCTGCGCCACAGGGACTTGGTGGTGTAATTTTTCTTATAACTTCATATTACCGTGGAATATAATAAATAGAGGTCGCTGATGCATGCAATAGTTTATGTTGACCAGTGACGTATAAAAAAAGAACCGAAACGATTATAATTCCGAGCGCAAAAGTTTGTAACGCAACAAATCGATCGATGCAACGAACAAATTTTATAAATTATCGATCATCTGACAAGGTGCGATTGTGCTTTTTTAATCTCGGTTAAAAATTTATAATTTAATATAACATCTCTTTCACATTGTATGCAACTTGATAATTAATTGAACTCACAAAAATTAAACAGTGTATTAAATGACAAGTCCTTATTTAAAATGTTACTGCAGTCAAAGTGGACCAATATTGGTACTTTTAAATTGAATTACTTTAAAAAAGTAACAAATACAAATCGATGATCCGCACGCGTAATAAATAACGTGCAAGAATAAGAACGTAATTTGAAAATTTAGAAATTCTCATTGCGTGTATACGTACATGTAATAATAATAATCGTACAGCCCTGTGTTGCAACCAATGTAGTCAACACACTAGCTCAGGCCACGCTCTACAGTCATGTACACGGACGATGTCTACTCTGTTTGCGATTGACGCGTTTTGTCTGGTTCTTTGGCATTACGAGCAAACGAATATGGATTGATCAGTGGATTGGTTTGTGTGTCGCCCGATGCCAGACTATGTTTGCGCGTGTATGAATAAACTGTGAGAAATACCGAGAAAATGAGATAAGCAAGATGCCTGAAAGGTGAGAGAAAAGAGAGAAACAGCCAGAGCGTCAGTCCGTGCACCCGATGTCCCGTGTGTGCATTTGGATTTTCACTGTGTGATGCGACGGCGGAAAGAAAGAGAGAAAAAAGAAGGAAAGAGATAGAGCAGAACGTCGAGCGAGCAAGGGTGGAAGGGGCATAAAAAGATGGCCGTCCCGAAACATATGACAAAGAACGGCGGGCAACCGCCGCTGCTGAAAAGAATCGTCTTGGAATGTGTTCCACGGTATCGTTGATCCTCGTCCTCGCGTAGAGGTGCGGTGTAATTTCGAGCAAAAGGGATCGTGGCTACAAAAGTCAGTGATCCTGTTAGCAAAGGAGCCATGACTACGTGTAAAGAATGGGCTCGATCGCATCGGTGTTGCAGTGGCATTGCTCGGAGTGCGCTCTGATAAATCCAACGGAGAGCACGCGATGCGCCAGGTGCGGCCTTACACGGCTTAGGAGTGATGAGAAAGCAAACCTCAGGCTCAGCCTGAGCTTGGAGCGCGAACTTCCAGAAGAAAAACAGCAGGAGGAGAAGCAAAGAGACGGCGAGGAAGGTGGCTCTTCCTCGGTCTCGGTTCCGCCGACACCTCCGCTGAAACTTCGTTTGGAGAGGCCAGCGACGGGCGATACGCGTCCGACTACTTATCAATACGTCAAAACCGATCTCATACATCGGTGAGAAAATTGTTAACTCATATATCATCATCATATCTCTCTCTCTCTCTCTCTCTCTCTCTCTCTCTCTCTCTCTCTCTCTCTCTCTCTCTGTCCGTCCGCAACCCCTACCCAATGCCCCTCCTCTCCTCTCTCTACCCTTCCCTTCCCTCCCTCGTTCTTCGATTTCTCGCGTGTTTGTATACAGTCTACCGAACCCTTCACAAATTTTGTCGACTTCTTCTTCAAATCTAATACCTTATGTTTGCATCAGTGCCAATCATTTTGGTGCAATATGTTGTTTTTCGAACAAAGGTATTCTCATAATATGAGCATTCCTTCTACCTCTCACTGAACAAGTTTAATTTTGTGCCAAGGATTTCACACAATGCGCAAAACAATGGTTTGTAAGGGGAATATAATACAAATTTATTTGTTGCATGTTCACATAAACGTAGATATGAAAAGTTACTATTGCATCTACGAGTATAGGGTTTCATTTATTATTGATATATTATATTATTGATATGATATACTTAGAGAGCAATATCAAAGTTAGAATATATATATACATTTTTTTTTATAGTCGTTATTCTTTTCTTTATATTTAGATAAATTTTTTTCCGTACTTGGGAAATGATTACATACATAGTTTCGTTATAAAAAGGAAGAAAGAAAAATTTATATATTTTTTAATTCTTTCCTCTTCCTTAATTTTATTATGTTTTCATATACACATTGGTTGTTGTTTGTTTAATAATTGTTATATTATTTCTTATATTAATTTTTAGCTCAGAGGGAAATTTAATTCTACCCAATAATCATATAAAGAAATCTCATCATGATTCATGGAATGGAAAGTCTTCTAAAAAAGAGCCAGTTAAAAGATCTTCTTCTCTACCTTCTTTAATAACACAATGGACTTGCGTTCGTTGTTTGTTAGACAACAGTTGCAGTTCTGGCATAATTTGCGTAGCTTGCGATGCAAATTCTTCTATTGCTGAAACTGACAAACGGCAGATTGGAGCACGTAAAAGCAAAAAATTAAATCTACGCAAAACAAATCGTCTCAAAGCTGCATCTGAACTTTTGGCCAATATTTTGGATGGTGTCAATGCAACAAATTCTTCTACAAGTGATACAAAAATTATTAATAAAGGTATGTATTTTCTAATCAAAAGTATTTTTAAAGAAATTAATATATTATAAGTATTATATATTACTTTGTTTCTATTCTATAGACATGGCACAACTAACAAGTATAAGTCGTAGTGAAAGGAGACAAGATAGAGAAGACTGGACCTTGCCACCGATAGAAACTATGGAGTCTACTACACTTTCTTACACAAATACCACTGATACCTCTCAACGTTCACCAAAAAGACATAGTCCTTCAATTTATGAACGAGTCAAATCTAAAGTTAGTCGCTCTTTATCTAATGGATCTGTTGTACATAAATTATCTGAACATGCAATTCAAAGACCAACAAGTTTAGTAGTCTCAGAATCTCAGCAAGATGATGCTCTCTGGAGTTGTGATAATTGTACTCTTGATAATGCTCCTGGCCTAGAACAGTGTGAGGCATGTGAAGCTCCTAGAAGTCCTGCTCCTTGCAGTGGAGTAGTTATCAGTGTACCTGCCTGGGAACCACGTGCTCTATCTTCTGCAGGTCCACTGTCCTATAGACGATCTTTTTCTGACGTTGAATCTGTTACAAATGTATCTCAGAAAAAGATCGTCAATCGTAGGAGTCTCAATGAAGATGAACCACCTGCAGTGCCACCGCATTCTGTTGGTTTTAGCACAAGACCAAAATATTCTTACATTGGAATTACCGACCCTGATATACCACCGCCATTGCCAAAAAAACAAAATAATAAATTGGGCCTTGTACCCACGAAAGCACATAGTGAAGCAACTAGTCCTGTCGGGGATATACCAAATGTAAGTTCGTTAAAACGTATGTGGACTTGTCGAAAATGTTCTTACGCGTATAATCCTTTGTGGTCAACTGGTTGCGATATATGTGGATCTTCTCGATCACCGCCTTCATTAATGCAACCTAGTCTAATAACTGTTACGAAAGATGAAACAAGTTGTTCAATGCATACACAATCTCCGATTGTAGTATCCAGGGATAGTGTGAGATACATTCCGCAAAAAACTGCTACATTGGCTACAGCAGAATCTGATTTAGATGATCAAGTCGATCCACCTTCTCCAGTGTGGACTTGTAAAAAATGTACATTATTAAATGCTGCTTCAAGAACAACGTGCGAAGCGTGCGGTGGTTCAAAGCTTAAAAGTATCATGCATTTAGAAGATGCTACGCTACGAAAAGGAGAAAGTTGGGTGTGTCCATCGTGTACATTAAGGAATCCGCTATCAGCACAAACTTGTAACGCTTGTAAGACATTAGCAGATTTTCTAGATGTACCAAAAGATAGCAGATTTTTTGGATCAAGAAGTCCGAGTCCAAGACTCTGTTCGACCCCTATAAATTCAAAAGTTGTTACCCCAAGACATAGGAATTCTGTGAGAAGGAACGGTTCTTCAATTGGAGACAAAAGACATTCAAGAATTAGAGATTCTACTCATGGTCAAGTACGGTTTTTTTTTTACAATTGTTTTGTATATCTTTATGAACACTCAAACTACAATGCTTGTGTAGCGACGCGACATACGAATGCCGGGCCATTTTGATTCATCATAAATGTTTCTTATTCGCATACATTTCCAAACTTTAAGAATGAAATTTGTTATTATTATTTTTATTATATTTTGACGTAATATAATATACAATAACTTTTTATATAATTTTATTTATATACAATATTTGGTAAATAATGAAATTCGGAGTACGTGTTACTATTAGATGATCAAAACAACTCAGCATTCCTTAAGCAAAGGTCAATAAACTGTTCAAACATATGTTATTGATATATTTTCCTCTCTGTTTTTTATCTTCTATAAATTTATTATACATGAAACATTATAATGTTTCCAGTGGCAGTGTAAACTGTGCACGTATGAAAATAAGAGTACAAATGGAATTTGTGAAATGTGCCAAATCTCAAAAAATTTATCTCAACTACCAGGTGAAAGGCCTAGAATTATTGAATCTGGCATAAATACACTTACGATACAACGGCAAGAAAGTGTAGTTATGGAGAATTTAAGACAAATTGAGGAAAGAGAAGCTTTGGAGAAGTGGGAGCGAATTGTTCGCTATTGTAAAGAGGTATATCGATTAATTGATAATTATGCAGTATGAACGAGGACAATTTTTTTCAATCAAAAAGAAATACAATACATTAATTTGTTTTTATATATATAAATTTAAAATATAGTTTTGCTATAACTTTTGTTATAATTAAAAAAATCTTTGTGTTTTACTAACATATTAATCTGAATTTTAAAAAAACAAAACTTCTTAAAGGATAGAATATTTCTAGTAGTAACTAATTTACTTATTTTATAGACAAATGAACCTTTTGTCGATGACTCATTTCCACCAGCTCCAAAATCTCTATATTATAATCCAGCTGAAACAAAAGATAATCATGTTGTTCAGTGGAGAAGGCCTCATCAAATTAATGTTGATTCTACAGTTGATTCCAAACTACCTTGGGCTGTTTTTAGAAAACCCTTACCTTCTGATATCTCGCAAGGTGTGTTAGGAAACTGTTGGTTACTTTCAGCTTTAGCTGTTTTAGCCGAAAGTGATGAGCTTGTAAAGAGAGTCTTAGTAATGAGAGAAACCTGCCCAGAAGGAGCTTATCAAGTAAGATTATGTAAAGATGGAAAATGGACCACTGTACTTGTTGATGACTTGTTACCCTGTGATAAAAGAGGCCATCTTGTATATTCTCAGGTTTATATCTTAACTTATATGTTAACTTATAAATAAAAAATTAATATTTATTAAATGTAAAAGAAAAACTTTCACCTTTTTTTTGTTAGTAATTTTGATGAAATATATTCTAGGCAAAAAGAAAACAACTTTGGGTGCCATTAATTGAAAAAGCAGTGGCTAAAATTCATGGTTGCTACGAAGCTTTAGTATCTGGACGTGCAATAGAAGGTCTAGCAACACTTACAGGTGCCCCTTGTGAGAGTGTGCCTTTACAACCATCTGCTTTGCCAAGTGAAGATGAACTTGATAAGGATTTAATATGGGCACAACTTTTATCTTCAAGGCAAGCTATGTTTTTAATGGGTGCTAGTTGTGGAGGTGGTAATATGAAAGTTGATGAAGAAGAATATCAACGTAAAGGTTTAAGGCCAAGGTAGAAAATATTCAACAAATATTAAGAATTTAAAATATATTTATTTAGTTTTGTATAAAAAGAATTTAATGTATTTTTTTAGGCATGCTTATTCTGTTCTTGATGTACGGGATGTACAGGTAAAAATATATATTTATACATAGGCAATTAAAAACTTACAAGTATTTTGAATAATATACTTGATAGGGAATACGATTATTGAGATTACGTAATCCATGGGGTCACTATAGTTGGAAAGGTGATTGGTCTGATGATAGTCCTATTTGGACACCGCAATTGCGAGAAATGCTTATGCCACATGGTGCTTCTGATGGTGTTTTCTGGATTTCTTTTGATGATGTACTAAAATATTTTGATTGTATCGATATTTGTAAAACTAGAGTTGGGTGGAGTGAAGTTAGATTGCGTGGGACACTTCCACCCTTATCATCTCTTAGACATTTATCATGCGTACTTTTAACGGTACTAGAACCTACTGAAACAGAATTTACTTTATTTCAAGAAGGGCAGAGGTAAATTTTATTGTCTCATTTTATTATTTAATATATTCGTGTAATTGTATCAGATATAAGGATATGACGTATAATATTTACATATGTATTTAGGAATTCTGAAAAATCACAACGTTCTCAGTTGGACTTGTGTGTAGTTGTTTTTCGTACACGTTCACCAGCAGCGCCTGAAGTGGGAAGATTAGTAGAACATAGTAAACGACAAGTACGTGGATTCGTTGGATGTCATAAAATGTTAGAAAGGGATTTGTATATTGTTGTATGTTTGGCCTTTAATCATTGGCACACAGGAATGGAAGATACTTCCAGTTATCCTGAATACGTTCTTGCCATTCATAGTTCTAAGAGACTATTAGTTGAACAAATTTCCCCACCAGCATTTGTTTTAGCTGATGCTATAATAAGTTTAACTCTAGCAAAAGGACAGCGACATGAAGTAAGAATATTTCTGTAACTTGCAACCTTAATTTGATGATTATTTATATAAACTTGTAGTATCTTGTAAGTATCTTGTAAAATATTTGTATGCAGGGAAGAGAGGGAATGACTGCTTATTACTTAACTAAAGGTTGGGCTGGTCTTGTAGTAATGGTAGAGAATCGTCATGTAAATAAGTGGATTCATGTAAAATGTGACTGCCATGAAAGCTATAACGTTGTATCCACAAGAGGACAACTCAGAACTGCCGATAGTGTTCCCCCGCTTCACAGGTAATACAAATTTTTTATTTATATCTTTTCGAAATCAATATTATGATAACAAGTTTAACAAATTTTCTTATTGTAGACAAGTCATCATAGTTTTAACACAATTGGAAGGTAGTGGAGGTTTTTCGATAGCACATCGACTTACGCACAGACTAGCTAACAGTGGAAACTTGCATGATTGGGGTCCGCCAGATACTCAACATTGTCCTCAAATTGATACTCAAGTCGAAGGTTTACATAGTCCTCGTTTAATCACGTGAACAAATGAGTGATTAATAATAAATAGGACAATGATTAAATGTATCTCGTTTGTCAAGTAAGAGATTTATTGTATACTCGTGATATCCAAAAATTTACCAAAGCAAGCTAGAAAGATTTTGGTACAGAAGAAGAAATAGTACTGAAACCATAACATATTTTGTGCTTTCTAGCTATTCGTGTTGTACGAAAATTTTTGGCATTACGACAAGCTCACTATTGGATATAATACAATAATTAATTAATATACAATGATTCTGAGATCAGTGGTTAGAAATATTTTTTTTTAATTAGGTAGAAATCATTCGTTATATCAATGAAAATGAAATACTTTAAACTTGCGTGCAAATTAAGCATTTCTACGGGAACCATTGATCTATAAAGAAGACTTAAGGGAAATTAAATATTTATGGAAGAACAAATTAAACACATTGCTTGTTATATAAAAAAAAATTATTTTCTCAACGTAACATATAAGCACCATAAAAAGTAACAAAGCGTAAAGATTATACAGTAATAATATATAAAGTGAAATAAGTAACAGCCATTGATAATGAAAAACATATACACTCTTTTTGGAATTGCTTAGAGTATGGTATAACTATGGGTCGAAATTTTTTCAATTTTTGCATCTCACAAGTCGATCCTATTTTCAAATACATAGGCCATATTCAGAACTCACGTTTAGAAATATATGTATCGTATATTGTGCATGAAAGCTGATGTTATTGGTCATTTAAGTGGGAGTTTTTGAATATTGGTCACATTGTAAAACTTTTATCTTATCTGTATTTTTGTTGTTTCCATCTTGTAACTGGATGGAATGCTTGTGCTAAAAATGGACGTAGCGCGTAGCTACAGAACCAAAAATCTCTCTGAAAGTTTTACAGTATAGTGACGCGTTCACTGCCATTCTGTGCAATGTACATTTAACTTTATTGTTGTTGAACAGTTTTGTAGTGAATTATTAACAAAATTATTATCACTGATTGTTGTATGTACTTTATGTTCATTTAACTTATAATACATATCTTAAGCTTTATACATACACAAGCGTGGCAGTTAACGAGTTAGTCAGTTTTATAAGTCTTGTACATTTTGTAATCATGACATCAGAACAGCCACTTATGAGGCGCAATCATTTATAAATTTTTTTTTTTTATATGAATAGATTTTTGTTTTATTTTTATACATATACATATGAGTTTTATCTATAAACAGAACAACCTGGAATAAAATATATGAATAGTTTTTTCCTAATTTGAAAAAATATATTTATCAAATTATAATCTTACATAAAAAATAATTCAATGAAACATTCCCTTTTTTTAAACAGAGAAATTTCTGAATTGATGAATATATGTTAGAAGTGTAATTCTTCTAGTAGCATGAAATTTAAAAAATTGTTTGTTGAAATTTTTGCATTAGCATCTTAATTTATTGTTGAAATTTTATATAAAAGAAATGAAATTAAAAATTTTGATTCTTATTAATGTTGTTTCAAATAGTAATTTTTAATATATCTGTTATATGTATTTGCGATGTATGTCGGCACTTTCAAATTCTTTTTTATATGTATTACGCAGGGCGTTAATAAAAATCGAGAACATTTTTTTAAGTATTGATTGTATGTATGGAAACTATGAAAAAGTTTGTATAATCTTGTATCTAGAGTTGTCAAGCACCTGAGATATTCGGATATTCGAAATCTGAATTAAACGAATTCGAATATTCGACTAATTAAGTCGAGTAGCTCGAAAAAATTCACATCCATTGTTTTAATTTGGATTGTTTCAATATCGTAGTTGTTTAAACTTATTTAAAGAAATTTAATTTTTCTCTTAATATACTATTTAAATCAGTTAAAGAATGTGGAATTTTTTTGAATTACTCGAATAAATAAATTGATTTGAATATGTATTTTTTAAGTATTAAGACAGCTTTATTTGTATTTATGAGTTATATTTTTAAAGCATTCTGAAGAAATTAATTTTTTGCGCAACGGTATCCACCTTTAAAGGATATTTAATTAAAAATAGCAGTGAATAAATAAATAACTTGTTTATATATATATATATATATATATATATATATATATATATATATATACATACATATATATAAACGAATTATTAGATCAAAGATTAATGTATATAATTTTAATCAATGTATTAATTTAAAAATGTATCTAATATTTATTAATATTTTTTATAAAGTATAATTAAAACAATAAGCAGTTGCAGATACAAGTTTATATGAATTTTCTTTCATACTTATTTGTATGAAGGTTAAAAAATATTCTTGATCTTTACTGAGATACTGTGTATTATATAAAATAGCAAACATCCAGTTTTATATGGAAAGCTCAGTGCTTTGGCTTTAACGTTAAACTGCCATGTTCCATATTTTCAAATAATGATGAAATTGGCACTGAAATGTTCTTTTGATGGCAGTTGGATCTGATTGACAATTTGTCTAATATTTTCTATACACATTGAATGTGGTGATGTGACAATATCTCATGCTGTGATCAGCTAATGACATTTTTTGTCATTAAAATGTCAGTTAAGAAATGTCTCGATAAATGAAAAGGCAGCACATAAATATTATTTCAACGATAGTACAAAATATTTATTATAGATGCATTTGCTTAATTCAAATGCAGGAAAAGAAACAAGTTATGCACATAAGCATTATGAGACTTATTGGCAATAGCTTTTTTAATTAAATCAATTATATATATATTTTTAAATGGAACATTCCTTACATTTAATTACATTTTCCAATTCTGGTTCTAATACTATTGTTAGTTGAGTTTCACTTGAAGCAGTAAAAAAGGATTAGTTATACCCAACGGCTTCAATCAAATAGATCTAACTGTTAAGTGTGGCCTAATAATTTTAAGAACTTTTTTCGATTTATTTAAACTATATTACATTTATATTACATTTAAACTATATTATTAAAACCCCTTGCATTTTGTGATAATATCACGGCAATCAGTTATCAAAGTGAAACTTTTAAAGTAAAAAACCCGTTTTTATATTAATATAAATCACTTTTTTTAAGTTTGGGCAGTGATTAAAATTTGCAAGTTTTAGACACTGTGAGAAAAATTATTCTTGTAACTATTTGCAATAGTTTTTGTTCAAATGGCCTTAATTTACGGATAAAAGCATTTAAAAAAAAAAGGAAAATTTCTTGTATTTGTGCATTTTCTGAAAAAAACGTAAAACGGATAGCAAATAACTTTTATCTTTACTGTTATAATAATTTTAATTTGAATCAACAGATTCGACTGCTGTACTCGCTAAATGATAATTTAAAACATCAACAATTAAATTACAGCATTGTTCAGAACATTAGGATAAGTTTCATCAGGATGTGAATAAAAATTCAAAGACGATAATGCTAAAGGAAATCATACAATTAAATATAACATCTGATTCCTTTCCTTTTTTCTCTTTCATTTTCTTTTATTTTTTAGGCATAACTTGCATCTGCATAACATTAAATTAAAAGAATTTAAAATAATCCTTAGTGCCATACCAAAGCATAACAAAAAAAAAAAATCTGTAAACAAATATTTAATCAATAATGATTTTATAGAAGCCCATTCCGTTGTTACAATGATATTATAGTACTTTTCTCAAAGAAGAAAATATTCTATTTTAAATATTGTGTGCGTGCGTCGAATGGGTGTGTGTGTTTGAGCGAATGTATGTGTATAATTACTGAAAGAAATTATACTATAAATAATATTTCCATTTTAGAATATGACTCCTGTGGCTTCGACGGTACTATCAGAATAATGGATATGACGTAAAAATATTTAATATTTGGATTTTGATTGTTGAAACTTTAAAAAAGTTTTGCACGAAGTGACATTATTCTGAAAGCAGCGTTCGTAGTTGAGTATGCACAACGCTACAGCGAACGAACAAGTGTGTTTGGTATTTTAAAAAACTGTCTTTGTGGATTTGAGCGTTTTAAGAAACAATTCAATTTGTATATAAAATGAATTATTTATTATATTAAGGGATGGGTGAAGCTGATTAAGTTATACACCGCTTATGGTACACGTAAGTTGTTTTGCATATGCTTACACATTTTTGTTGAAACAGCGCTTAAACCGATTAAAAAATAAGAAATAGAAAATTATATATAGCAAAATTAGTAATATATCGGGGTCAAAGAAGAGCCGGTAATGTGTGAAACATAAATATTTCTTTTCTTTCCTTTTTTTTTTTTTTTTGCATCATGCTTCCAGAAAGGTAATTTATTATATATGCAAAATTGTAGGTGGGTTACGCTATCTTTAAAATCACTGAGTATAATATTTAAAATCAATGAATAATTTTGCCGATCTTTCGAAAATATTATTAAATATTGTTAAATATTATTTATCGTTTGTTTCAGCACGGCGTTAGTAATATTTATATAAATTGAGCAAAAGATGTAGGATAATCGCACGCCATCGCAAAGTATCTAGGAATATATTCTTAATATGCAAAGAAAATTAAAAAAAAAAAGAAGAACTACGGTATCTCATTGTATTTGTAATTACAGAGTATAATATTGCGGTGTCATTTTACAATTGTTAAGTAACTCGTACTCTGTACGATACTGCGTACCGGGTGTATTCTAAACTGTATACAAGCGTTATAAATGTGATTTTCTTTTTTCTTCATTTTAAATGAGACTGAAATATTTACACGTTCAAAAGGAATATTAATGCAAACAATATCTAAAAATTACTAAATTATTAAACGAAGAAAGAAAGATCAAGTAATAATTCCTGATGTTAAAAAAACCAAAGTTTATTGATAGAAAGAAACTGTTTTTAGACGCGTTTTTTTAGTCTACGCGACTGTGATCATTTTAGAAACGCCCATGTACGAACCCGAACCAGCAATCAACTTTGTGATAGTCAGTGTACCGATTTGGCAAACTTTGTTGAATTGATCCCATTTCCTATAGATGGAATGTATAATTATTAGAACTTTGTCGCGTACATACAAAGAAAATATTTACTACTTTATGAAACGATAAAGACATTGTATTGTCCCTTGATTTATATAATATAGTAGTATAGGTACATTTAATAATAAACCGAAATAATATCTAGAAATTATTCGTTATTTAGTCTGAAGCTAAATCAATGACGGTTAAAATGATTTTCCAGTGATTTTTGTATTTTAAAAAATTTTTTAATATTATACACATATACGCTTTTTTATTTTTCCCTGACTTTAAATTTTTATTTTAAGTGCAACATCTTAAATATAAAAATTTGAAGTAAACAATATTTTAAATGTACATACATATTTCTACAAAAATATACATAAAGTAATATATATAAATATTTATATGATTATTGTGAAAGTAGATTCAAATTTAAAGCATGCATCTTTACGTTGCAGATGGCGCTCTTCGGACAACTATGTACTTCGTACAGTTGAAACAATTTAACATGCGCATGAAGAGTTGATATTTTAAATATAAGATACTGCGTGTTGTTTCATGACATTTATTTGTATTATTATTTATTGCATATTATAATTATGTCAACATTTACTTTTGGAACACCTGCAACTTCGAGCAATACAAGTTTTGGATTTGGACAAAAGTAAATGCATAGTTTTTCGTTTTCTATCCATAATTTAAATTCATTAACCTTAAATTGTGAAATTGCAATATAGGTTTCCAAAATTTATATACAGAAATATTGATAATTCATTGCGTTCTAAACTTGCAATATGTTTTAACTTAAATAGTATTCCTTTTGGTTAAAGTACTTCAACACCAACATTAACTTTTGGGGCTACATCAACACCAGCAACAACAACTGGGCTTAGTTTTGGATTTAATACTACACCTGCAACTACTACACAAACACAATCAGGTGGCTTACTTTTGGGATCAAATACGACTAGTACAACAACTGCGAGCAGTTTATTTCCAGCTCCAACTACATCTGCACCATTATTTGGTGGCCTTTCTTTTGGTACGCCAGCAACAAGTTCTACATTAACATTTGGTGCTCCACCCGCTACAACTACAACTGGAAATGTTAGCTTTGGAACGCCTACTACCACAAGTATGTGATAGTTAGAAATTATTTAATGTTATTAATAATATTGTCTCTAATATTTTTTGTTTGTAGCATCACTTTTTGGTAGTGGCAATTTATTAGGATCAAAATTAGGTACTATTGGTACTACAACTACCACAAGCATTACAAATAGGGGACTAGGAGGATTAGATGTATTATCAAGTAATAAAGGGCTTTCACAAGGAAATACTAATTCAACTGCTAAAGAGAATGTTTGGCCACCAGAATTATTACAGACAATAGAAAAATTCAAGTAATTATTATATAGCAAAGCTATTGTATTAAAATTATATAGAATTAATTAACTTAATATATGTTATTAGGGAATTTGTGAAAGAACAAAAGGTATTATCTTCAGATATAGCAAGAGGCTCTGCAAGACCATTAAATAGATGTGCAGAAGATACAGCATCATTGATGGAACTTCTAACAACATTAGGTGGATCAGTTCAACGTGATCGTTCTGCTGCTGATAAGTTAAAACAGGATACAGCAAAAGCATTACAAAATGCTGAAATAGCTCAAAGAACACACGATACTCCACCAGGCTTACAATATGAAAATAATGCACCATTATTATTTTTTATGGAATTGGCTGATAACTTTGAACATGACTTAATGTTATTTAAATCTCAAATTGAAACAACAGAAAAACATATACAGACAATGATGACTCCAAAAACTTTAACGCCACAAGGTAAATTGGTGCTGATATTAGTGTTTGCTAAAATGTTGCAATAACATACAATCTGTTTTTAGAATTGACAATGGCTATGAGTAAACTTCACGAATCTCTTGTTGCTGTTGCTGGTAAATTACAAGGTTTACATTCAAAAGTTCAACAACAAAAGGAACAATATTTGAACTTTAGAAAGTACGTTTTAAAAGATAATACAAACGTTTTTGAAGATATTAAATCGGATGGAAAAACATCTCGAAATAGTATTGGAAAAATTACGAGTGGTCCTACACCATTTGGTCCAGGTAATTTTTAGAATTCATTATAATATTTATTTTATTTCATGTATTTTATATACTTTACTTTTATAGGAAATAAAAGTTTTCTTTCGTCAACAGCATTAAATTCTAATAGACCAGGAAGTTATGAAACGCGAAATCCATTAGGTAAATGAAATTAATATATAAATTTGTAATGTTAATATATTTTTTTCTTTTTTTTTTGTTAAAAACAAGATCCCTAAAACAACGTACTTTCGTTGTTTCAACTGTCCCATAAATATCTCCTACCTTCAGGTCTTGCGTGGATTTAGTATGAGGTAGATTTACTAACATATAACCCCTTTATTAAGTATTGTAGAATTTCACATATATCAATAGTAAGAGTGTTGCAACTACTTATTCTGTAAATATGATCGGTTTAAAATTTTTATTTCTGTGATTTGATTTTGATTTTACCTTTCCAGGAAAAGAGTAAGGAATCTGTTTTAGTGTATGAGGTACTAAATTTTTCTACAGTTTCTACAGTTTCTGTTTGTGTTACGAAAAAGATGCATAGCTTTTGTGTTTAGCATTTACTAATTATACATTTACTTTTGATAATAATAAAAAAAAAATGATATTCTGTTTCTTTCTTTTCTTTAATTTGCATTCCAAAATAGCAAATAATAGAGGGAAGTTGGAATTGGTGCTTGATAAGAGATGGCTGTATATTTTACATATGCTTTAATAATTGCTTCTGCTTTTTGGTGGTTTAGTAAGAATGTCCGTGTTAGTTAAATATATATGTATATATGTTGTGTATTTCACAGAATATACAACATCTGGAGATATTGAATATTAGTTTTATTAAAAAAAGGACATTGTTTTAACTTTATAATAATGTTAGTCTTGCTACTTTGTTATTTTCCAGTGACATGTTAATCTATTGAAATACAGCTTTAGCTACTATATTCGCAAATTAAATTGACTCTTACAAATAGATGCAAAATAATTCAGTATATATGTTGTTACAGTTTGGGGAAATACAATACCAACATCATCTGCCACTAACATTACTCTAAGTTCGTCATTGAAACCACCAACAGCAAGTTTGACTTTTAATACTCCGTCAAATTTTACTACACCTTTACCAACGAGTGAATCAAACTCGAGTTTTCAACTTCAGAAACCTCCTATTGGTAATAAAAGAGGAAAACATTAAATCGAGTTTATATTTATTCTCGTATGGTTAAAAATGTTTTAAATATTCTACTTTATTTTTTACTATATAATACAATGCTAGTATTCAGCATTATTTTAAAAAATATTTACTTAAAACATTTTTTAGTTACAAACATTAACATAAAATTAAATAGAATAATACTTATAAAACAATAAGTTCCTTAATTTTTTAACAAACGTGTTATTAAAAATATTTTTTTATTTTTCTACTCGTATTGATGAGGACAACATAAGATAGGGAATTTAAGAATTATTTATAATCTGTATGTTGAAGCTTCAATTTTTTATTAGGACTATTTATATTATAAATTTATGCAGTTTATGTAGTATAAAAATTGTCATTTATATATTCTTCTCTCTTCCAATCTTCTTTACTTACAATATTTAAAAAATTTTTTTTTGAAGATAATTTCTAATATTTCTTTTTTGAAATTAATTATTTGGAAGGTTATTTATATTTTTTACAATACATATAGAACATACATTCAGAAAACATTTCTGTCCATCGTTATATAGCACCAACTTGTATAATGGGAATCAATAGTTTGAAGGCGTCTTGAATATAAGAACTTGCATTTGAAGCCTATTAAAAAAAATTTTAATTAACTTTTTACTAACTATAGATGGAACGCATAATAATACTGTCTTACCTCCATGAAAATCGTTGTTATATTAGCGTTAATACTATCAGATCTGTCCGAAGTTTCAGCGAGTTTACTCAAAGCACTACAATAAATATTAGCTAATATTCCAATCTGATTAGTTAGAATATTCGTTAACTGAACTAATGAATCAGTTTCATTTACAGTGCTCCTATGTTCTTTGATCAAAAATAATTCTGCAGTTTTATGAAATCTTTCTATGGAAAATGCTGTAAATTGTGCCAAAATAGAAATGGCATGTTCGAAAATTTCTTGATCATTAGGAGTCATGGCTGAAGTATTATAGTTCTTAGAGTCTTGATATATCTGAAATCAATATTTATTTAATAAACTCATGTATGTATTAGTAGAATAGAAATTACCTCGTGCAATTTCTCATAAGTAATATTAATTCCAAGATCGCTGCAAGCTTCTTGTAATTTATATTTCAAATCTTTCTCATCTGTTTCATCATTATTTTCATCATCATCGCTTAATTCACATAGTTCTTCAACTTCTTCCAACATTTTTTGGACAGAATTTAACTCATTTGAATCTAAACCACTCAAATACTGTTGTATTTTAATATTACTTTGTTTTGATAGCATTTCTAATGCTTCTATGTGAACAAGTCCTTGATAATCATCAAGAAGACTTTCAAAATGTATTTTTCTCATTTTTTGCCTTTCTTCAATTGTTTTTTCAGTATTGTCTGCTTTTTCTTTAGCCTCTCGAAGAATCTGAGATAAATTTGGCTTGTTTGTTTCATTTATGAAAAAAGCCCTTTTTTTCTTTAATCCTGGATCACCTTCTTGTAAAACCTCCATTGTTTTTTTACCAATGGCTTCCAATGTGTCTAATCCACCATTCATAACTTTGCTTCCAGTTGATTCAACCAGTTTTGTTATTGACGATACACTTGATATAAAATTTCCAAACCTAAAAGAAGATTGTTCCTTGGTCTGTTCCTCCTTATTATCTAAAAATTGAATTAATTAAAATATAAATTAATATAATAGTCGCACAAATTAGCTATAATGAAATATATCATTAAGTATATTTATTCTATGTCATTTATAAATATATAATAAAAAGCTTATAAAACTATGAAGTACCATTGTCTGTTTGATTTTCTTCTTCCTCATTTGTAGTAGATTTAGGTTCATCGGATATAGCCATAGATTCTTCCAAAAGTGTAAATCCTTGTGATACGTGACTAGTTAGTGTAGAAACTCCAGCACTGGCTGTATTAATTAAAGAACTTACATCCCAATTACCCCAACCCCAAACCGATGAGCTACTTGTTTCTTCATCAACTAATGATAATCTTTTTAATACTGGTTGTAATTTTTCTTCAGTCAGTTCATCTGGCAATTCAATCGAATCTCCAAGTCCTTCCCAACCTTCAGGTTTAAATACTTCTTTAAATGTTTTCTCAGACTTCAATTCTTCTGGCATATCTGATTCAGTTATCTCATCTTTCATAAAAGATTTATCATATACATCTTCCTCTGTTACTGCTATATCCCTTTTGTTTCTGTTATCTATATCAGTGATAAAATTACTACTCGTCCCTAACTTCTTTGCTCCTAATTTTTTCTCTTTGCGTCGGGTTTGTTCTTTTTCAGTCAATTTAACTGTTACCTCAGAACTTAAGTCTATATTAATATCCTTCCCTTCCGAAGGTTTCTCTACTTCAGTTTTATCTAACTTATTATTATTTTCCACTTTTAGATCCATATCACTATTATTAGCCTGTGCACATCCCACTTTTTGTGAATCGATACATGTGATATTTTCATTCTTTTTTCCACAGGCTTCATCAACATTGATAACTGGTTGCTCGTGTTTCTTGTAATTATATGTATCTTTAATACTGATATCTTTATCAACTCTTTTTTTATTAGTTGACGTATCTGCTGTTGGACAATATTTTTCCCTTGTTCTATTCAAATTTACATTTGTACACGGTTGCCGAGGTACATATTCCATGTCATCGTCAGATTCTGAATCTATTGTGTTTGGTGAATTCCACTGTTGCATTTGAGTAGGCTTTTTTATTGTTATATCGTGGTTCATTTCTTCATCAGCGCTTTCAAAGTCATCGCTCTCAGACGTTGCCATATTAACTTTAAAACACTAAATCTACCAGAAGCAATTTACGAAATCTTCGAATCCCGGTGTAATTACGTTACAATTGTTACGTTTAGTTTCTGTCGTTTACAATATTTGGATTAAAGATGTTACCACGTTTGGAAAACTCCCGTCCATACGTTCGCATTTCTACACCACGACATACAAACGTATATGCATACATGATTATACACACGTCACGTGTCTCACTAAGGAAATAACAATTCACAGAGTTTAAATTATAAAATTTACAATAAATTAATACATATAGAGTAATATATATAGAGTAAAAAGTCGAAAGCGCATGCTTGAAATATTCCAACCTATAGGGTCTTAACATATAATTTCCTTTACGAAAGCGAAAGCTAAAACTTTATACAGAACTTACAAAAATCAAAAAATACATTTTAAAGCAAAATTAAATGTTTGTTTCTAGGAACGAAAAAAATTATAGACATTGCAAGACATATTTCCATATCATTGAAAGACATTTATTGTCCAAAAAATACAAAAAATAAAAAAAACAAATTTTAATATATAGAATCATAAAAATGTGACAAAAAATATTCGAGTACAGTTAATTGCGTGTAAAATTACAATATTTTAAACAATAATGAAGAACATAAATAGAATAATGATCCGCTCGACTGAATGTCGACATTTGGTACATTTGGGAGCTACACATCGAGTGAGATAACAGCATACAGAAAAAAAAGAGGAAAGAAAGAGGAAGCAATACACGCGAATGCTACAGTGGCTTATGAGTACGAGACATTCTCGAAGGGGTACCAACGGATTACCATCGGTTTATTCATTCGTCCCGGATGTTCAACGGTCTCGAGTGCACCTGCGTTTCCATGAGTGTTGTACGGTGGTGCCGCCGTCGTAATATAACGGAAAATATGTGAAACTGCGGAAAGGGCAACGCGTTCGTCTGTTCCCGTCGTCGTTCGTCTACAGCGGTCAGAGACACGAGAGCTTTCGTACCTAATAGTGGGGGCGATTCGACAGAAAGATAAAGAAGGAAGGAGAATACCGGGGCTGGAAGAGGGGATTACGTTCTGTTCTCATCGGTGTACGCGTTGAGGCGAAGAGGAAGAGAGAGTGAGTGAGAAGCATTGCCAAGCGCACACGGTATGAACGTCCAGTGGCATGTTTCAAACACTCGACATGCTTGTAGTTGGCGCGAGGTTGTAGTATCGTCGAAACGAAAGAGTAGTTTACGCGTATTCTTGGCACTTGGAACAACGGACTCAATAGAGTGTAGAATCATTGCCGAAGCCATGTTCAATTCGATCCATCAACGGAGGAAAAGTGTCTTACGGTAACTCATGAACAGTGTTTCCGCGTAAGTAGAGAGAGAGAAAAAAAAACGAAAGAACAAGAAAAAGAAGAAACGGAATGAAATAACGTGCGCGGGGAGGGGGAGAAAAAACGCAAGGCGAATTCTGACATTCCTCGAAGGCGAACGTCGCTTGTTGATTCGCGCTCTTTCGCTGACGACGAGCAGCAAGGTTTAATGCGAGAAGGAAAAGGGAGCACACGGTGAAATGTACTCGATAGTACCGGCATTAGCGTGCACTTCTTAAAGCGGGTCGCCAGACGCAGATGCTATCCCGTCTCTGCTTCGAGAAACTTGTCGTCGTTTCTGTTGCTTCAAAAGGAGAACGACGTGATTGCTACGCGCCTGAACAATTTGCCCGTCTTCTTCGAAAATTTCATCAATGAAAGAGGGTGCATCTGAACGACGTTAGCTGGAGAAGTGTTCGCCGTTTCGATTACCGGCACGGTGTTGTAAGTATTTTTCCGAGCGATCCTGCTTCCCGATGGCGTAAAACGGATGATTTACGTCCGTTTTAAAATCGGTAGAAATTAAAGGATATCTGCACGAAATGCTGTAAACTCCTACGAACAAAAAGGGATAAGAGTGTAAAATAAAAGTGAACGACGGAGTGAGACGGCACAGGAAGGGTGAAAGTGTTTTTCAGTTTCTTTTTCTCTACTAAATTCGGTCGTCGACTGGTGGTGTGAAGGCTGTGTGCTATTTTACATATATTTCTTTTTCCATCTCGATATTGCAAAGTGACCAGTGCAAAAAAAAAAAAAAAAGAAGAAGAAGATACAAGATACGATAATGTAACGGGCATTCATACGGACGGTCTTGTACAAATGTAGGACCCACGGTACCGTCTCAAGGCAAGAATACCAACAGTGGACTTTTCTTCGACGGCCAGCTATGTTAACGGTGGAATTCCGCTCGAGAGGAATCTGAAGGCGGGGACTCTGACGTCACTCCGCTCATGATAATGAGGTATTCATGATGGCGGAGTAGCGCGCGAGGGAGAGAGAGAGAGAGAGAGAGAGAGATAGAGTATGAGAGAGATAGGCCCATAGACAGAGAGAGCAAGAACATGTGTATATATTATATATACCACACGAATCTACATATATGCACGTGATGTTTCTTTCTTTCTCTCTCTCACTCTCTTCCCCTTCCCTCTCTATTTTCTTTTTTCTCCTTCTCTTCTTCTTTCTCTTTTCTTTCGACAGAGTTGTGTGTACGTGTTCGCTCGTTACGCCTGTATGCGTGTATGTTCATGCGTGTGTGCGTGCGTGTGTGCGTTCAGTGGCATGCAACACATCCTTTCTATCTCCATTCCACTGTGTATCGGTGTGTATTACTATTGCGTGCCTTCTCTTTACCAACTCGTCTCTCCTTGTCTCTCTTACATCGACTGTCTTTCTTTCTCTTTCATCAATACAGCGTGTATGTGGCACGGGGAGTGTGTGCACGCGCGCACAGATATGTGCCTGTCGACTGGTCGGTGATAGAGAGTTTTGGATGGATTTAGAGCGCAGTGAAATATGCCAAGGAGACGGAATGGGGAGATACCGCTTCCGGAAGGGTGGGACGTCGCGCAAGACTTTGATGGAAAAGTGTATTTCATCGATCACAACACAAGAAAAACAACGTGGATCGATCCTAGAGACAGGTACGCCATTTTCTATGTATATGTTTGTATGCACGCGTACACGTGCTAAAACAAAGAGTATATATGAAATTGCGTGCGATCTCTATGCGCGAACCTTATTAAACCCACTTAAAGATCGCATTCGAGTTCTTTTTTTTTTTCTTTCTTTCCTTTTTCTCTGCATTTACAGACACGGATGAACGAACGTTTCGTGATACTTTGATAATTAACACGTGTGCGGCATGCACATTCGTCGTAAGCACATACGCACGAGCAAGAATACAAAATATTTCTGACGTTACATTCCCCTTCGTGTGAGCGCCCCTTAAACTTCTCGAGCGTGTGTATCTATGTGTACGCGTATATTCATACACCGAGGACTCGCCGCGCCCGCATTCCAGTCGCCAGGGCCGCCGCGCTGTCGATGAAAAACTCGAGAAATCTGGTGACCACGGTCGCACACGAAAATAAAACTACTATTCACGTTTGAGCTTTCTGATAGAAAAATAATAATTTCATTGCGTTTTAACCAGCTGCTACTATTGCGAGCGAAGACGTGGAATTTTTTATCTTAAATCTGATAAACATGAAAATTCTTTATTTTCTCTTATTTTGTTGTTAAATAGTATGAGTTTAACATGTACTAAGATTTAACATGGTTACTGTAATTTTAATACGTTTCATTGCATACATACATAGAAACACGTACAATTCATAATTTATAAATTGAGCGTAGAAGAATTTACAAATACACGTATTTTATATCCTATATCTATTTTATAACAGGTTAATAATAGATACGAATGATCTGTCAATATATCATTCCGTGTGAATAGTAATATTAATTTACATGTTAGATTAATTTTCGACTATTAGGTAGTTAGTTAACGTTTTAAATATTGAAGTACCCGCATTTTTAACGCTTGAAACAAAATATTTTTTTGGATTCGTGACTAGGGTAAATGAAGCAAGTGCATATTAATCTCGCGATGGATCCAGTGAATGGCGTTCGTTATCGAGCAAAAGACTAAAATCTTGTTATAAAACTAGCTTACATGGACACCGTGTTCCACGTGTTCACGTTGCCTAGATTAATGTGTATATGCGTAACCGTGGAACGTAGTGTAAGTGAACCATCTTATAGGGCTGGCCGGTATAAAACGTACATACAAGTGACTGATACCTAAAAATAGACCTTGATACAAGGATATTACTCTTCCAATTTTGATCTTTCGATGTCGCCATTGAGACATCGATCTCGTTACATGTAATAGTTCTTCTTTCATTCAGTTCAAAAAAAAAAACATAAATTCTTAATATATTACTTGTATCTCAAGTTTGTCTCATTTTCGCCTTTCACTACAGTTTCATGTAACATGTAAAGGATTCTGCTGATGTTCAAATAATTTTGTAAGTTATTGCATATAGTTGTTACTCTTAACAACTAGATATAATGGGAATTAATAACACGTTATTTGAAAATATAATTACAAGGACTTTCTATATTCACAACTATGTACATATAAAACGATAAAGATTGAAAATTGTATATCTCAATACGTAATACTGTATATCGGTGGCGTATAATTGATATTTGTTTCGCTTAAGTTATCGTCCAGCAATTTGGGCGCAGATTACGCTCCTCGACCTGCGTTTGCTGCTGTTTTTGTTTGCACATTTGGCACGCGAACAACAGAGCCTGGTGTACGGTTATTCCGTGTGCCGAGGCGACTTTCGCGTTCCTCGAAATCTCGAAATTTCGTTCTCCGAACCCAGTAAACTCTTCTCCGCCGTTTCTCACCTCTCGGTGTCTGTTTCTTTTTTGGAAACTCGAATCGAACTGGCCGGTTTTCCCACTGTGCGTTCCTCGCAGCAACGCGTGGCATCTGCTCGACATCTGTGTTTAGGAAAATTCTTTCTCTCTCACGAGTGCGTATGCGTGCCAACGTGTCTCATTTCTCTCTCTTTTTTTTTTTTTTGCTCTCTCGCATTCTTTTAACTCGAGCTTGATTCTTGTAACATCGTTTCGTAAATTTATACGATTGATGCGCAACTGTTAATAGATTCGTGGTTGGTATTTCCCGAATTTAATTCTTAAATTTTTATCGGATACACGATTTTTATTACATACTTGGTTACTCAGTTTGTTTAAAGCGTGTTGAAACGTAAGTTATTTCCACGTGCGAAGGCTGCAGGAATGTCCGTGAAAAGGAAAGAGAGAACAGTCGTTTCTCGATTATGCAATGTTGTGACTTAAGAAAATATCAATACGCTGTCAACTTTCAAAGATAATCGTTTGTAGTGCTTCTAGGTATGCTGTGTGCTTTTTAATTGATTGAAAAGCATGTGGTAATTTATTAATTTAATCTTTATGTTCAACAATTAATTGACTCGTTGCAGAGTTTGTAAATTATCGTCAAATACGAGGTTAAGATATTATATCGAAGGTTGTTTTATTTTTTGTAAATTTGTAATAATTTTTTTTTTATTTGATGACTCGATTTATTTTAAATCGATTATTTCATAAACATGTTGACATAATTTATTTAATAAGAATTATTCATTTGCTTGAAATTAATATTTCCATCTGGTATTTTTTTATTTATAAATCAATCGATGTTGCAACTCTAATTATAATATCATATATAATTAGCTAACTTATTATTTCAACAAAAATATAATTGACTTTCAATTGTGAAGTTGTCAGTGAATCATATAAGATGATTAACAACAGAAGTTCCGCAATTTTTTAATTCGATAACTTTGATCATTTATAGCAATAATAATAATAATTTAAAAGTAAATATAAGAAAATAAATATGCATATGCATATCGTGTCAATGTTCACGTGGCGCTGGTGTCGCATCGTATGTCGCCATATTGTTTAATGGTTGTAAAAACACGTTTTAGACGAATTTTGTAATTAATCTCTTTTCTGTCGTTTCTTTTTTAAAGAAAAAGATTTAAGAAAGCTGTATCGTGAAAATCGGCTACGTTATATCTACGTTTGCGACAATCTTGAAATCAGGATTGAGATCGATCGAAATATTCGTCTGACGAAATTTACAAATTTTTTGGCGGGAAGGAACAACTTTAAAGGAATATACAGACAGCGTGATATTGCGTATACACGTGCGTGACCAAAGCCATGGCACGAATTACGAGGCAGGAGTGTTCCCAAACTTGGAAATTCGAGACATTCCTAGGCCGTGACACATCCACGTACAGAGAACGAAGGCAAACGGAGATTCCTGTAAGCTGAGTACCATTATTTTCTTCTTGGAATTTTTACGCTCGAACACGTTTCAAAACGACTCGGCAACTCGGCCGTCTCTCTCTCCATCAATGCAAACAGTCATTATGTCGTTAGAAATATTTTCAGCTATCACTCGCAATCACAATTTATACGCTTAACCGGCGTGTACGTGACTGATCGCGGAATATCTTCGTTGCCCGTTGCAATTAAATACCTTGAATTCGTTTCTGCATATTTCCATCAACTGTATGATTAATTGCGTTGAAATTCCCCATTGCAATAAGTTTTCAACGTCGTTTGAATCTGCTGAGAAAAATTCGTTGGATTGTTGTAGAAAATTTTGGAGGTTAGGTTAGGTTAGGAAAGTCTATACAGAATATTTATCGCGATGATTGTCAAAATTTTTCAAATATTTTCGATAACCTAAGAAAATGTTCGAAGTAAAAATTAATCAGGTACTTTTGTTAATCATTTATGGTATGGCACACGTGTATAATTGAAAATACGTATCAATTGAGCCATTTCTCAATCAGAGATTCGTGAGCTATTGAATTAAAAGTTATTCGTAGTAGATAGTTTAAGTTTAATTAAATTGGTTTCAGTTCTCGCGGGTGTAAATGTGGCACGGTATAAAAAGAAATGTGGGTCAAATCCGAATAAAACTATCTCGTTGTCCAATGGTTGACGCAACATCAACCCTTCATGGATTAAACGCAAAAATAAAGCTGGCACAATTATTTATGAATCAGTCCAATAGCTTCGTACATCGAACAAGTAAAAATACGAAAATGCGAGCGATATCGACGACGTGCATGCGTTCCGTAATGCATAGCTAGTGCCCTTGGGTCAAAGCTTGGTAGTCGAAGAGGGACACCTACGCGATTTGTATGCCCACGCATAGAGATGCTTGTTTGCTCGCGGTTGACGTTACATTCAGGGCCGTGTGTCTCACCTAGCCGCGAAATAAATAGTCACACCTGCTTTCCAGCGTTGCAACCCTTAAATCTAACCAAGTTCAACGGCCAAGTTCCATTTCCTTCACTTTAACACACATTGCTACCTTTTTCTCTTTTAGTTTGTATTTTACAAGATAGTAAGAGGGATTTCTTTGGTAGAAGGTCACTAATATTCTTTCAATCAATCAGGAGTAGTGTATAGTCAGTAACAAGTGGGGACGTTTAGGAGTCTTCTATTATATTACATTATCTACTTTTTATTAATGATGATCAAAATGTATAAAGATTTATTGATATTAAGTCTAGAGAATAGAGGGAGATATGTATTGCAACACTTATTAATAATGCTGCTACCTAATGAGTTAATATTTTTCTAACTACAAACTTCGTTATTAGGAATGTAACCTGATAAGTCCTTTCATAGTATCTAATAAGCTATGACCACTTAATTTCGAATATTTTGATAAAGAGATAGATAGAAAGATAGGTGAAATTGGAAAATGTTGTGCGTGAAGTTGTTGCTGCGGTCATAGGAATGTTTGAAAAGAGCTATGTCTTAATCTTACGTAATCAGTCCGATTGAAATTCATCGCGCGAAATAGTTGGCCAAACGCACAAATCATTCGACTCTGCCGATACTATACGAAACTTTCTAGTACCATTAGATCTCTAATAATCTGCTGATAGCGAGCGTATCGAGTGTCAGACAGAAGGCATAGGAATGCTAGAATTTGCAAGTTAGGTGTGGCTACGCGCATTAAGGAATTGGACACTGAAGAATCGAATCAAGGGATAACAATAACAAAATTTCTACTTTTAACAGTTATTAGCAATAAAGTGGCCAGTTTTCTCTTAGCTGTAAATAAGATTCTAATTTTTTTGTATTTAATTCTCTAACTCTATGTGTCCAGAAGCTTTTAGATTAGGCTTTCTCTTTTATATCGAATATTTGTACTTTTACTAACATGTATTTATTGTATGCCCAAATATGAAATAATACAAAATTTAGTATATTTAGACACGTGCAATTTGTGCATTAATGTTATTAATAAATATATTTTTACCAATATAATTGAAAAAAGATCAAGATAGAATATTATAATAACTAGTAAATGTTCTTTCAAGTTTTCCATAAATGCATACGAAGTTATGGTTTTGTGAATTACTTATCCCCCAACAAGTTCATATAAACGGAATTTTACTGTGCACACAGAACGATAGAAACTATTCTTGAAATGTATTTTATAGCTACGATTATAATGGCAACACTGTTGCAGTAAGAGAAATTCCAGTGAGAGAAACGATTAAGATTTCGAATCGTCCATTGGTGGTTAACACTATACGATTTTATATGAGTGTTAAAATCGAGTTTATGGCGTTCATTCGTGAAAAGAACGAGCAGGGATGTTGTGCGTGGGTGTGCTTCCCCGCTCATCCATCGAGAGACGCAACGAGATTACTTTATAGCTATAATCCGTCATGTTTCGAGCCCATTGTTTCTCAATGCACGACGCAGGTATGCGCCGGTAGATTATAGAATCCCATTCACGTGAACGTCGATGTATTTTTAAACGTTACATTATCTCTTGTCTGTCGCATTACTGTTCCAACCGAGGGAAAAGGAAAACGTTCTTTTCTCGTTGCCGCTTCCGCTTTTCCGGGTGAAGATATGAATATTGAAACACAGGATACAGTTGCTGACGAAAGTACACACGAGATACTTAAATACTTTAAACTAAATTTCAGTTTTTTGATCAACATCGTAAAACGCAGTTCAGCTGTCGCTCTTGTGGAAACGGAGCGCTTTTTATTTTCTTTTCATACGATCTTCAAGAATCGAATAATCGAATTAAACAATTTGTAACAATACGATGTTTTCATCGTTCTATCCCGTGAGTTTGTGATATACCGAGCGTAATTGAAGCAAACGCGACAGTAATAGGTTGCTTCATGCTTCCTGCCGTTGTTATGCCTCCTGTTGCTAGTTTCCCTTGGTAAACATCACTTCTTAGCTTCCTTCGTAGAAGAAGACTAGTAGCAGAGGTAAAGTCGGGTGAATGTATCATAAAAGCAGCCTTTTAAAGTCCTAACAAGCATGATAGTCTGGCGTTAGTGATGTATTGTTTCGATATAACAATACCATATTGTCACAGATAATGAATTCATTTTTTGTTTTCTCTGTACAGACAGAAAGAATATGAAAACCTTATTACACATTGTGCTTGAAAAAGATTCCAAATGATTTTTTTGTAATCTGGAGAACGCGTGTTATGGAAAATTTGAAGGGTGGATTATATGAAATATCCAATATATGTATAATATATAATATATACGATTCTATATCTAGATTTGAATTTAATAACATTTTTAATAACATAAATTAAAGGATGCATTGTTAATTGTCTTTCAGTGTAACATTATAATAATATAAATATAACATTTGAAAATCGCGTATAGAAAACGCGAAACATACTTCGCCGAGTTAAAAATCTCTGGTGAATGACAAAAAATTAAGAAAACGCTGACTGATTCTATGAAATTTCGCCTAGAAATGTTCGAATCCACTTGTGAAATGTTCGATCCCATGGTGTACATGCTGGTGTTAACAATAGTGTAGGACGATTCTATCGATGCGGAGCGTGCGTTTATGCAATTTTTATCGTTCGATTCGTCCCATAGTTTCGCTTCCTCCACCTCCTCCGGTTGCCGTTCCGCCGCCTCCAATGTCATCCTCCCTCTCCCCCTGCTTCTTCAACCGCCCCCTTCTCTCTTGTCCACGTTATTCCTCCGTCATGATGTACGTTCTTGACCCTCCTTCTCCTTCCTCCTTCGTATTATAGGACAGCGCCGCGGTAAGGCCAAGGGCACATTAAAAACGTGAATCACACAGCGGTAAAGGAATTGAGAAATTGTCGCTAAAATTCCGTAACATCGACCAAACATTTTCAAAGATTTAACCGTGTTCCGATTGTAGAATGTCTGTTATATCGTGTTCGTCGTTTATAATTCTTTTAAGTAGCACGTGCTGTAACTTACTTCCACTGACAAAGTCGTTGGAAAGTTCTTTGCATTATCTATTATTAACACTTTCGTTGTACGTTACGTCAATTGTTTCAATAATGTTACTGACGTACTTTATGACGTATTATAGTTTAGTATCTATTATATAATATGCAATATTATTATTACATTCGATACTTCTGTATTGACGAAACAAGTTGTAGATTATAGATATTAATAAATAGCTTTCCACGACAGTAAGGTCAAAGAAAACTTCTCTTCATCTTTTTTTTTTTATATAGGATTGCGTATTGATCGTTTCTTTTTTCTTCCATTGTACCATTGATTCGTTGGCATTCACATTCTTCTACGCTAATTGACAATTCCATTTCACTTTCGTCAAGATAAACTAAAGTTGGTCGCTGGCCTCCAGAGGTTAGCTTGTCTTATATGTAAGATGTAGTCTCGCGTGTACGTTATTAAAAAATGGATTGAATTGGGTCGAATTAGCTTTTTGACACAATTCTATTGTTTCTTACAATAGAAAATAAATAATTAAAAAGGGGATGTGATTTTACTCTACAATTATTTCCCTTAAAGGGAAAGATAATTTGTTGAGCGAACGTTTAAAACATCTACAATTCAGTAAACACTCTGGAATTTAGGATCGAAGAGTCGATTGCACGATTGCCCGATTGTTGAGCAAACCTTTTGAATCAAGGTTGCTTCTTGGTGAATTCCTCTTGGTGAGGAATCTTCGAAATCTTTTTTACGATTATGTCATAGTCTTGTCGTCAGTGTTCCTTCATCTCGTTGCCATTAAAATACGAAGTCGAATAGTTGAATTTAAAGATTGGGTTACAAGGGATAAAGGATCGTCGAAATTGCTGTAAAAATGAGTCAGGAATTTTTTGGAATAACTCGTGTATATATAGTGAGTCACAGAAATATTCGTACCTCCGTCAACATTAAATGATTCACATTTTTTACAGTGTAACTTCTGAAATTTTTATTAATGATAATGCATAATTGAATCTTAGTTGTTAGACTGCGAATGCTTATGCAGATATTTTTACGAATATGGTTAAAGAACCTTAATCTAGATAATGTTTAGTTTAATAGTTTAATAATTATAACGTTATAATTAATATGCAGTACCTGTGTTATTGCATTATATATGAAATGCGTGGAAGTATTTAGCAAATAAAATAAATTTCTCTTTATATTTACAAAAATATGAATTTGCATCAGTATTTAGAGTCTAGTGAATATTTTCATATTCTACGCATTGTCGGCGATGCATTTTTGGCAAAGTTGATACAAGTATAAAATAGATTCGCTGCCATCAGCTGGCATAACATTGTTAAAAGTTATCAGTTTAAAATATATTATTCTCATTTTCAAAGATTTTTGTAAATTGTCAAAGGCAAATTAAATTTAAAAGGAGAAGCGAAATTTTACAAGTAAACTGATTGAAGTTGCTAGGAAAAGAGAATTTTTTTCGCGTCATCAGTTTTAGCGTTATATTTCGTTGGCACTTTAAATAACGATTCTGCTACATTTTGGCAACTGTTTCTAGGTATATCACTAAGTACAATAAAGTTTAAAGGCTTTGACAAATTTGTGACGTCAATTAAGTGCTACTGACGCAAACTGCATTGCAGAAATTATTTTTGTGCTACAATGTATCAAATCATTTAATATTTAATATTTATATTTAACATTTCAACATTAATTAGATATTTTCTAACTCTTTTTTTTCCTTTTTTCTTTTTAATTACAGGTTCACGAAACCTCAAACATTTGCGGACTGCATTGGAAACGAGCTCCCACTTGGATGGGAGGAAGCTTATGACAAACATGTGGGCGCATATTACATTAATCACGTTAATCGTAAGTATTCAGTATTTACGTGTATATTTATCTAAAGAAATCGCATATTTCTCTTATCAGAAATATTCTTAAAATTTGTAATTTTATTCTCTAAATTATCTAGAAAATAATACGAAGATAATGCTAGAAGATAATAAGATTAATAACCTTTTGTTTTACAAACAGCGAAGTATCACGTCGAAATTCATTTCAAAGTTCAGCTTTTTGAAACTCTCAAATATTTGCTAAGTTTTAGATCATTTTCTCTATAACAAATTTCTTTCTGTTTGTCTCGCTATTAATTCGAATAGAATTATTTCTACTGTATTTATTGTGATCTAAGTTTCAAGAACCAAAAACTTACTTATCACAGCGATAAAAACCACTTATCAGGAAAACTTATCACAAGGTTATTATTGCAAGTACGTTAGTCTCTTTAAATTATAAAAACTTACCTTGAAATTCTTTGTAAGGAACAGAATTCGATAATGCTGATTGGAGAAAATTGCAAATGAAATGTTTCGTTAATGCAACGTTGCCCCTTAATGGATTAATGGGAAGACTGTTTGAGATATATTGCTGAAAGCATGATCGACATTTACATGCAAACGGGTGAAAGATGCATGGAAATAAAGACTTGCAGTGTTAAGTTATGTCTCATTTTCTTTTTTCGATCGTTTCAGAAACGACGCAACTGGAGGATCCAAGGCAAGAATGGCGAGCCATTCAGGAGGCCATGCTTCGAGAATACCTCCAGACCGCACAGGACGTACTCGAGGTGAGTCTTGAATGTCCTTTTAACTATTTTCGTCGCGTTCAAGCACGCGAATCGACCGTATGAAAAGGGGCTTTTAACGAGAAACGTCGATTCGTCTTTTATAGTGCGACTTTTACGCGTCAACCGTCCCATTAATTACGCTTTAATACGTGATACTTTAGCGAGCTGTACCATATATTTGAGAGAAATTGCTACCTGTGCGAGAAATCGTATTATCGAACGAAACGTTCAGGAAATTATTATTCTAATTTCATCCAGAATTCTTAGGAGAAAGAATAGTTCTATTTTTATTCATCTAAAAGAGGATCATAATCAATTTTAAACTAGTATTCTTATACGAGGAATAATTTTTACTAATCTGGAGGAGGATATGATTAATTTTTTGATAAGATTTGATTATCCGTGCGGACGAGAAAACTGTCTCGAACGAACTCCACGACGACAAATAAAACCAAAGAAATCGAGTAGCAACGTTGCTACACGAAAGTTTGTTTCCAAAAGTCCGTATCCATTGAAAAATCTGGAACACCAAAACTATTTCGTCCGGTCTAATTTTATTCGAGTTTGTTTGAATCTCACGAAGATATTCTCGTTCGTCGCTAAATATTAATTCTGAGGGCGAAAACTTTTTCACGATACACTGTTCACAAATTAGCCTCGAATTTTTTTTTTTTTTTTTTTTTATCAAGGTGAAAAATTACATTGACAGTGGCATTGAACAGTATCATAGAGCATCGGCAAAGACGTGCGTTTCTTCTTCTCCCCATCTTTGTCTACCGCGCGAACGCGACAAATGAAAATTGAATATTGCGTATAGAAAACCAGGAATATATGTGTTTCGTTTAATTATACTTCCAATGTATTTGGAAATACCATTGAGATATTCAATGTAAAAGGTTCGAGTGTAAAAGATTACGAGGTATTCGATCTCATCTCCAACGGTGGTGATTACAAGCAGCGAGGGACCGATGAACTTTTCAACGAGGGACGGTGGGAGCTGTAGACAGGAAGTTATTTCGTGAGAAATCATGTTACTTCCGGTCACTAGTCGGTTCCCCCTTGCCAGCTTGTATTCATATTTGTCGCCGGATCGGACGATTAACACCGGATTAACTAGTTTTCCCCTCTTGAGTCGTCTCGGATCGGGGATAACGCGCTTGTCCCTCTTACGCGCTTCGCAGTTACATCATTCGAAAAGCGAGTCTTTTACGTTGAGTTTACGCGTCGTGGACTTTCATTGTGTCACCGTAACCGAAGTGAGTACTTGGCTAATGCATCTAACCAACATTGAAATCGAACGAAAGTTTCATTTCAGTTTTTCCCCCCCTTTTTTTTTTCTTCTTTTTCTTTTTGTGTGGGTATGCTTTCGTAATGTCCGCCTTCGTCTCGCTCGTTAGGTGTTTGATAAAATATTGGTCAACAAAATTTAGAATCGGTAGGAGATTTTCGTCGAAAGGAGGAATTAGTTGGCACGTCCAACTGCACGCATATACAATTTACCTTCGATTCGTCGCAGGAAATTTTCTCGTGAAACGATTTCGGCAATGCCGTTACGTCGACGTGGACTTCGCGTATTCGCGGAACGTGAATTTCCAAAACTATAAATGCCAACTGTGCGAAAATTCTCGCTGCCGATGCGAATATTTCTCATTAGTCTGACGGCTCCGTCATTCTTTCAATTTTAATTCGTATTTTCTGTAATCTTCGCACGATTATTTTTAAAAAGTTTCTTACTTGGGAGAGGAACTGGCCTTTACCCCTAAAAGACAGTATTTTGTATTCGCGCAGAAACAATTTCCTACTTAGACTCTATCTTTTTAATTATATTGTCAGAAAAATATGAATTAATGAAAACTGTGAAAATTTTTTTCACCGTAAAATCGTAAGTTTCATTTCGTATTAATATTTCGTATCAATCTGGGGAGGTTTTTTTCTTTGACGACATTTGTCGAATTTCATGTAAGATATCGCCGCAAGGGAAGTAAGACGACTTTTCACGTGGAACGCGACAGGAAGTGGGAGAATGTCGATGTACGGTATATTTATTTCGGTCGAAATACTACTCGTGTGATGTCATCGTCGATTTTCGAGATTGGCTCGCGGCTCGATTCTAGTTTCGAGATTTGTCTGGAGACTTTTTGTCGACAGCCTTAGAATTCGCGGGGCGAGAGGAATTTTCGCAGACTAAACAACCGTTTGCCTTATATTTTTCTCTTTCTATTCTCTTTTTTTATTTTTTTATTTTTTTTTTTTTTTTTTTTTTTACGAAGAGTACGGTGCTTCTTTATTTCTCCTTCTTTTAACTTCACGAACGGCGACAAGGTAATTTTTCATTCCGATTATTATATATCGGAATAATTTAGAAAGCCAAACTATTCAGTGAAAAGAAAATATAATTTTTTTTCTTCCAGATTGTATCCTACCTTCCTCGTTATCGGGTTTTATTAAGTGTGTCTTAATGTCTTCCTAACGAACTGTTTTCGGTGTCTCAATAGCAATGAGAAACCAAGGAACACCGATGACGGCAATGGCACTCTGGTCATGACGTAACCCCGAGGAATTTTGAAAGTTTCATAGAGAGGAATTCACGAAGACGAAGATTAACCTTGGTTGCGAAGAGTTTATTTTTTCGTTGGAAGGTTACACGAAAGTTATACGATCGGTTTCTTAATTTATGAAACGATAGAAATATTCAATTCTTCGCTATACTCCTCCATTCTGCTCGTCGGTGAACTACATCAGTAAATTTCTGAAGATCTTTGGATTCCTTCAGACGAAAAGAAAAGAAGCGCTAGCTTTTAATGCTGGCAATCTACTCGGCTAATTAATAATTAAACACCGTGAAGAATAACACTGACCCAATTAGATCAATGAATTATTAAAATGAATAAGCGAATAGAATTATTACGGTCTATCCCAGTTATTTCTGTTTGTTCTGGTTCTGACTTTTTGATGTATAACGTCTTCCTTGGCTCTGATTCGTTTTTCACTTAACGCTGAAACTACCAGAGTGGTGAAAATCATTAATTTGTAATGTTTCATTGAAATTTTACAGATGTAATTTCCTATCCGTATATTTAGAGATTTTTAATAGTTTTTCGCAAGTGTCTAAACGTGAACTTGTGTTCTTTATTGTCTCGTAAACCTCGAACATCGTCCGATATACAAATTTCTTATTAAATTATATACATTCAAATGCTCAAATATTTCCGTGAGCCATTGTACGTTGTAAAAAAAGGAAAAGATCAGACTAAATCAAAGATCGTTCGAATTTTGCCTAGAATTTGTAAACTAGTGGAACTCTGGTTATCTTTTTCTCGCTCATTGTCAGTGAGAATCTCGTCGTCTCTGTCAGTCCTCCGTCCTTCTCCAGTATTTCCTTTTTTCTCTTAATTTTTCTCGCTCGCTCTCGCTTGGCAGCGGACTCTGGCTCCTTTCCTCCTGTCTCTACGATGCCTCACGACTCTCTACGAGGCAGCGAGATGCGAGTGGAATTTTAATTGCCATTTATTTTTGCCCGGTCGTTTCTCTCGTACCGCTGGTCGCATCGTCTCGCGCAGACAGATACAAAACCGATTATGACACCGCCGTAGGAAGCATCCTCTCGATGCTTTAAATTATACAGGATGCTGGGACAACAGATGGTAGAAAATCTGAACAGGCGCTTCCAACAACGCCGAGATAAGACAAAAATGTAGAACGAAGGAGCTGCGTTTCAGACTTTGTTTGTTGTAATAGTTATTAATATTTAATGCAGAGAGGGGGGGGGCAAGAAGGATCGAAATGTCCTTGAAGTTCGGGATTCAAACTTCTCTACACGAACGAATGTAGGGCAGCCTAAGTGATGGGGGGGGGGGGGGGCACAGTGATCCTCAAACTTAACTACACGCACTGTTGAGAAAGCCATGATGTTTGAAAGTAAAATTTCTTTTCTTATTTGAACTTTTATTTTTTCAATGTCTGATTGTTATTGTATTATTAGGATGGCTGTTAACGTTATATTACTAGAGCAGTAATTAATGTTACTGCTCTAGTAATTAACTTGTGAAATAATCCTCGCGTGTCACAAAAGGGAAATTAACAGATATCTTCTTATCTCGTCCGATATTAATTTTATCTCTCGTCTCAGTTGATAATACCATTTGACAGTTTGCAACTGATAAAAAACAATTAAACGTAACTCAAACGACTTTGATATTTGCTGTGATGCGTGTCTGTTGCACTTTCGTAAGAGTGATATAGCAGAGTGGTGGCCCCCTATACTGGCTGGGTCGTTTGCGTACGAATTTCGTTGGTGACTCGATGGAATCGAGCTCTCGTCACTGACCAGTCCCAATCATTTCTTGTCGACGATGCAAACGAAACAAGAAATATATCGTAACCCTTGGCAAATAGGAGCAACCGGCTTAGTCTGGCCGTTAATTTAAAACGTACCGACAGGTGTAATGTCTAGTCCAGAGCGATGTTGGCTCTACCCAGCAATGCGAATGTGTCTGCCGAGGAAAGTGTATCGGATACCGAAATACGTATAACACGTATATACATCTTTGTACCTTCACGCTCGAAATAGTGCTTACCGCGCGCGTGTATATGTACACAGGCGCGTGTTTCGCCGAGGACATCCTTTTATACGTACATATACGCGTCATAACGGTTTCAGAGGCTGAGATCGCAGTCATTGACATCGTCATCGATATAGCCATACAGTGGAACCAAATTCTGCATGTAGCTTCTTTCGGATTAGTCTCGAAATCTCATCTCGCGCGTGAACGTGCGGTAAAAGAAATGCCGCCCCTCTATACAGGGATATTGCTCCGATATTCAGATCGTCGAGTATCTATGAGAAAGGGAAAGGTTGCACATCGGAAATTTAAGAGTTTGTTATACACGTCATTTTCAAAAGATGATTTGATCATCCAGTTGGTTTACATAAGATTGAAAAACGGAGTCATTCCTCATTGCAGCATTGCCCCTCGTCCATTAAATCTTGCAACCTAAGTATAAATTTTATACTTTATTTCGTACGTTTCACGTGCACTTTTATGCATCGTGTGCATTCTTGCATGCTCAAATTTCCCACGAGTACGTGGAACATCCGGCCTACACAATAGAACCACATTACGTAACCGATCTCTCGTCGATATTCGGCCTGTGGTATTTGAACGCGTGTCACCGAGTTTCTTTTCTCCGCTCGAGGACCAAGCTATTTTTTTTTTTTTTTTTTTTTTTTCGTAAATTACGCTGGCTCATATTTACATGTACGCGTTACCCGAGACTCTATTCAGGGAGGAGGTGCACTTACTCGTTTGCTATCCCCGCAAAATCGATTATAACGATCGCGTCGCGAGATTACACGGTTACGATGTTCGTGTGCCATTCGATGTAGCGTGGGCCGGCTTTAGGACGACGGTATCTTGGCAAGTGGGCAAGCAGACATGCGAGCGAAGCAAAGCAGGCAAGCTAGCCATGAGAGATTGGAATGTCTCCCGTCCGTTCGAACCCTTCCCCACCTTTCCGCCACTCTCCGCCCCCACCCTACTGCCTCCTCGTAGCTCTGCGCCTGTACTGGCCCCTGCCAGTGACTTCCTCTTCTCTCTTCTACTCTTCGCTCCATCTCTCTCTCGCCAACGCTGTTTTCTTATTTTATCGTCTCTCTCTGTTGGGTCCCCGGCGTGCAAGGTAGCGGCAAGTAACGAGAAAGAGAGAGAGAGAGAGAGGGGGGGGGAACAAGTCGATGCGTGGCATTATAGCGGAAAAGAAAGAAACAGTCGAAAGAAAGAAAGACGAAAGGTTCTGGCTAGCGATGGGGTTAATTTACAATAAGTGGTCATCTTACGTAGCTTTCGAGCTTTTCGGCGCTTTGCAGCTTGCGTCGCTCCACAAGTTGAACGATTTTTCTTTATGGTTTCTTCAGCGGTTTGTTTCTTTTTTCTGATTTTGTGTAAAGCGTCGAATGTAGAGATGAGAAACGTTTCTTCGATCGACACGTGTCTGTCGATAAGCGTGGCGATACCGTGTTTATAATTGGAGTTGAACCTGCCAGTAATACATCGACAGGACGACGGAATGAAAAGAAAAATAAACGGCGCGGATGAATGGTGGCAGGATGGCGCGCGGAAAGAGTACGCGAGGATATTGATCCCATCGCTAAGGCGCGTACTCTTCTCCCAAGTTTGAATGCATCTTGAAGAAAAGATGCCAGCTCCCCCCAAGTCTCGAGCTTGTCCTCTCTCGGGCCTCGGCCCTGGATATTCCGTCCCCGGCTGCTTCTTTCGTTCCGTCTCTCTCCGGACTCTGTGTCCCTCTGTCTTTCTCTTTTTTTCTCTCTCTATTCCCGCGCGAATGCGACCCTTTTGGCGTAGTGGCTACCGGTGTTACGCTCGTAGGGCCCCCAGGCGGTCCACGAACGGATTCACGAAGAGCTACGAGGACTGCCGAGGGTGTACGATCGTGTGCACGAGCGGATGTGCTACTGTCCTTCGATACTCTGGATGATGCCCCGCGGTGCTGCGAATCGGCTGTACCGTTCGCTCTTTTGCACGAGCGCGCGAAAGAAATAGGATGGCCAAAGAACGCAGAATATTATCGTTACATAGCGATCGATGGTGGGCTCGCCGTTCGCATTTTTAGCCTTTTTCTTTATCACGCTCGTGTATGGTTGTCGCGTGCGTTTTCTTTCAAAACGCCCATCAAGCTCAAGTCGCCCAAATCAAATAGGTACGCTCGCACACTCGCTAGACGAATTGCACAAAGTGCAATTTCGTTGTCTCGTTTACCGAGACGTTTGCACGAGTAGTTAAACAGATGTACATTACGAATATACTCTCTTCTCTCTTCTTTCGTCGCTTGATCGCGGTTTCGTTAAAGGAGAACGAACAGAAGAAGATTTTGCGTGAAATTCTCACATGAGTCGACGCGGACACGGGTGGGAAGGGTTCAGCTCCGGGCAAAGAAAAAAAAAAAAAAAAAGAAAAAATTCCGTAGAATGTAGAAGAAAATAGAGAGCGCGGTAAGGAGCGCGACCGGCCTTACGGCGTTGTTGCTCGCGATTTGCCGACGCAGCTTTTCACATTCCTTAGGCTCTCTTCCAGGGGCAAACAATGTTAACGACCACGCGAAGAGATCGAGATTCCATCTCTACCGAGCGATACATAAATAGGCCGACGCTTTTACCCGGCGACCAGATATATACGTATCCGCGTTATTATTCCTTTTTGTAACTGACTATTTTTAGACACCCGCCGGAATTTCACGCTCCTCTTTTTCTTTCTTTTTAACGTTTCTTCCTTTACTTCGTCCCTCCTTCTTTTTCTTTTTTTTTTTTAATCTCCTCCATCCACCTCCTTTGAACGTCACTGTCGTCAATTGTAATGTAAAAGACGTACAAAAGATACATCAAGACTACCCTCCTTTTTTTTTTAAAGATTACATTTCCCATGTATCATACAATATTGTCTCATATTTTTGATAAATACTATTGGAATGTTATTCAGACGTTAGATACAAGACCATTACATATACCAGCAGTATATAGTTATGCATAACACAAGTTTAGAGAAACACGTACAAACTGTCGACAAGAGTTCGATGTCCGGACGAGGAAATCGTATTGACTAGTAGAATGTCGTGATCGCAATTTATCGATCGAATAATATGAATAGGTTTGATTTCAAAGATTATGTAACTGAATGGCGAAGTAAAGTCTTATTTTCTAAAACAGTGAATTCACGACGATTTAATTCGATGAATTCAATGTCGTTGCTTGAATTAATTTTCATAGCTATCGTTCAATTTCATCGTAAAATTTACAATATCATTTTAGCAGAATTCATTTTATCCAGAGACGTTCGATGTTACCAGAAATTAGCGATTAATGTTGAGATATTGGTGAAATGTTTTATAAAAGTATGAGTAATTGCGACTCGTGATTTCACAAGTATTTTATTGGAAATACTGAAAAATAAATTTTTATTTTATTAAAATGGAGCAAAGGAGGAAACGTATGTGAAAAGAAAAGATACGAAAATTATGGTATTCACGAGTACGATTAAAACAAGGAAATGTTGAACATTTGAAGAAATATTTTTCCTTGGGTAATCAATCAATCATGTTATCGCATATGTCGCGAGTTTCTCTTACTTCTCAGCGACTCTACTATCTATGATACAAGTATGGATTTTTGTCACATTCGATATTCAAAGAAATAGGATGAAGAATAACAATAAGAAGCTATTTTCTTCTTAATCGTCAGATATCTAATCATATTATTTTTAAGAAAAATCAAATATTAAAGATCTGGAGTGTTGGAAATTTTCCAACTTTTCCAATGTAAAAAAAAAAAAAAAGAAGAATTTAATATTATATATATATTAAATAATAATATATTAAGAAGATATTGTCTTAACAGTTATAATTGTCATTAAGAATCCAAGTGAATGAATCCAATTCTAGCTAAAAAAATTGATTCTGATCCGTACAACTAGTTCGCCAGAAATTTTATAGAATTTCCATTGCATTCAATTCGCATTTTCTTCCGATATATAATAATGATGATGCGTACGTGCCTTGGACCATATGAACCGGCTTGAATCACGAAACGATTGTTCCTTATCAGCGTAGGAATGCACGAAGGTTGATTATCAGAGAGTTATCATCGCTTGATAACCAACAACTACATATGACGTACCCCAGATTCAGATCTGACTACTGTTCATCGTCGAATTCCGAGAAAAAATTGTCGCAATTCCGCAACATTATCGCGTATATCTCTCATTGAAAAATATTTCCAAGTTATATATTTAGTAACATTTCCTTGTCTGTATAAAAGTAAACATGTTTCGCTAAATAGGTACGCTTCTAATATCATTGTTACGTTTCGATCGGTCGTTAATATAATTTTTTCTTCGAGTATTATCGAAATTGTTGGTCGAATGTGTCGACGTTATCTCTCTGCGATCAATCTTTCGTTTTTTTTTTTTTCACTTAAGTATACGGGTTTTTTGCAAGGACTTTCCACGATCTTCAAGATCGTTCCTTATCGCGTCTAATGAATCACTGAAAGCGCGAGTTATAAATATTCAGGCGAACTGTCGCGACGAGAACTGCGCCTTCTCTTGAACGACATAATGGTAGAAAATCGACAACAATACGGATCGTTGTAACGATCGCGTACCTCAGGATGCTGAGCCCCTCCTGTGCCCGTTTTTATCTGGTCATGTTTAATTGGCTGATACGTCGATTTCCCTGAAATCTCAATATAAAGCTCGACATTCATCCAAAGGGAATGCACGAGCATCAGATGCCGATTTCTCCGAAAGGGAGAGCTGCCCGTAATGCGATATGCATACCGAATACGTTCGTCAGGATTTTTAACCTCTTCTCTATGGTGTGCTCTTCCTGGAAGGGCGACACAAAAATGTGGATGTACCGTAGGCCGTTTTCAAATGTGCACAATGCATTCTTTCCACCCCTCCTCCCCTTTTTCCTTCCCCTCTCGACTTTCCTTCTTATTTTCTTTTCCGATATTCGGGTAAGATCCCAGATTTTTCCTGTTTGTAATTAGCGAAAGCACGTTCGTTTTTCATTGGGACATTAACACACGCAATTTCATATCTTTACGAAGGCAAATGTGATATTTTACCTTCTTGCGTATCTTTGCATTCTTAATTTTCCCACAAGTACGTAAAAATCATCCACAGTCCAGTGATCGTAATTAATCACGATCAACAATTGTCCTTCAATTACGTCACATTATTGTCAATTTATCAGAAAGATATGCGTGTCATTAAACTATATCAGGCTAGAATATACTGGATAACAAGGTATATTAATATCAAAGATACTGTCACATCAAAGTAATTGGCAATGACACGTAAATATGATTTTTTTTTACAGAGGCATTAAGATTATAGAATATTATCAATCGTAAATTCCTTTGAAATTTTTCTTACGTAAAGATAAGTGTAGAGTCATTCTGCGATCGTATGTTTCGCAGAGAACTGCAGATTTTATAAGAACGATGAAACAGAGCGTTTTCATTACCTGTATAAAAACTGGCATAAAAATGGTGACGCGAGTCTAATTGATACACGCTATCGTTTTACCGAACGACATTTAGCAGTACATGATCAATAGTTTCGAGTTTCACATTGCATAACACGATTGATAACATAATTCTCTGCAATGAGTGTCAGAAGATTTCAATAACGTGTTTGAATCGGTCGAAGAGTTTATTATTTGTAATTTCGCGTCTGTATTAAATATATTTAATTTGCCAAAAATGATATATTAGATATATCAAATATATTAAATTTACCAAAATTTCCAAAATTCGAAATTATCGGTTTGCATTGGGGGTAGTTTGGATTGCCTGAGTTTCGTGCGACCTTTCCGGTGCGACAATGCTAAAAAGGAAAGAACATCCTTTTGTACGTATATACGTGTGCGCGCGCGCGCGCGCGCGCGTGTGTGTGTGTGTGTGTGTATGGGTGTTTCACGCGAGGAGATAGGATTGCTGGAAAGTTAAGAGCTTTTGCTCGGTCCGTGCAGACACCTTCGTTCGCTGAACGGGGCATCGAGTTATCGGTATGTACACCACGATAATGGCATCGCATTCCATTCATATCAGCATCGCTCGTTCGCCACCGCAGCCTACCCGCTCTCTTGCATCCTACCTTCCCTCCACTCTGGCGTTCGGATGCTCGTATGCGCAGGCTCGTTCCGTCGCGTTGCGCGTATTGTCGCGCCGCGAACTGACGGTGATCCGAACACGCGCCTAATGTGAACGTACCTTTACGCGGCCGATGGTCATGCTGGCTTCACCTGGTGCGCATTCCTTCTGCGACTGTTGGAAAACGGCTCCCCGAGGAAATTCAAGAGAGAGAGAGAGAGAGAGAGAGGGGCTCGATGATAAAGGGTGAAAATACAGGAGGAGAACAATCTTTCGAAATTTATTTATCCCCGTGGAAAATTTCATGCAAAGTTTGCTCAATGTAAAATTGAGAACGAGACTTGAGAGCTTATTACAAAGTAAAGGATTGTGACGTTCTTTTTAGTTTCATAGTTTTTTCAAGGATGAGATGATAATTATTAAGACGTCGCTCTGGTTGTTTTACTAGATACTTCGTTGTATAATATATATTTTCACGTTTTGATTTGACGATAATTTGAGTTTTAGTTTTTTTTTTTTTTTCTAGAAAAATTGTTTTGACGGAATCTTTATACATACCTGTTGACAGTCGACAATAATTATCTATTGTCTTTCCGTTCGAACACGTACGCTTTTGAATATGCGAACATCTAAATATACGCTCACTGTGTTCGGTGTATCGTGACGATAAATAGCAAACACAAAATATGCCCAAACTTTCTCCATGGGGAATTCTTGTATCTCACTGATAAGGTAACGGTGCCAGGTGCCGTTGTACAAACGTGTCCGCCTCCCTGTATGCTTCTGTACAATTCATACATGCACGCATGTTAAATTACTGTTTGTACATTTATTGAAGTTTAATAACCACTACAACCGATATGAATAATCTAATGTATACAAATTCAACGATAACACGTTGCTATTTATAAAAGATACGATAATCTCGCAAATGTTCATCTTGAAACGATCTTGAGGAAATAATCTTAAAAATGTTCATCTTAAAAGGAACGATCTTGAGAAAATTCCACGCGTTAAATTTAAATTTTTCTCTGCGCTTTGAAATTTAAATGATTCTATTTGTATAACTTGTATCTTCAGCGAATACATTAAACACGTTACGCCGGAGAACATTAAATATAGATTTCTGTGACATTTTTAATTTTCATTTCGTTGGGAAAATTTTCGAACGAAGTGCAGAACGAAATAAAATGTTAATTAGATGGAGTAACGTGGATTTATTGAGTATCTTTAATTTGCTATGATAGAGATAAAAGTACACGTAAATGTGTAGAATTATCATAGAGTATATTTGTAATTGGTAAATTATACGAGTGATATTATTAGGACATTCTAGCGGAATTTTAGTATACGGTATCAATCATTTCTTTATCACGGCACCTAAAGAAATACATACATGTTTTACATCACGTGGCAATTCGCACGATTCGATTCTGTATAAATTTCCTCGACGAGCCACTTCGTTTAATCGCGGAAAATCTTAGCGATTAGAATGTTATTGATTGTCTATTCGAGTGTCTAATCGTTCGATGAATTAAAATTGATGTCGATTCGAAATTTTACGTTTCGAGATAAAGAAAGGAATTGCCAACTTGTTTCGTGCTTTCTTTTCTGGCATTATTCATTCAAAGTACTAATGAAATTCAATTGAGTAATTGAAGATTTAATTAAGTACCCTCATATTTATGGCTTATAACAACGCAATACGACAGTATGAAGAATAGCGTTGGTTTCAAAATCAATTTTCCAACCTTTAAAAGGAAGAACGGAGACGAAATTGTCGCGTTATAATTTAACATTATAATTTATAAATTACCTGTACACATGGGTGTGCGTTGCATCTATTCAGACTCTTCTTATACATATTTATGAACTCGTTGAATCAATGGCTCAACTGTTTCTGTTTATCCCGCGAATACATTGTTAACAGTTTTCATTATGCTAATAATAATTCATTCAAGAATTGTCAAAGGAGAAAAAAATAGAAACGATGATTCAAAGAACGAAATTGTGATATATAAATATGCATGAACATGTATGAATGGTATATTATACTGTATAAATGGAACATAATTCTGAAATAAATTCTATGAAAACATTATAAGGCTTGAGAAAAAATGGAATAAGAAAGGAAATCTCTCAAAAAGTTTGCGATCAGGATTTAGCATTTCTTCATTTTTTCACGATCGTATAATTTCATGAGATTTTTCGTTGATTTCTAGTGACTCGGTGTTTAACGTTTATTTCAAATGATAATATAATTAATTTAATGATGTATAAAAAAATACGATTTTGAGCACGTGTGAAGTTACAGATCGTGGCGACTTCTATTGGTGAGATTGTGTACCGCGTGTATAGCTGCTGTGGTTCTCTATGAGCTGGTATACAAGTTAATTCTCTGTCTTGTGTCCTTTTAATCAAAAAGAAAAGATATTGAATTTGAAAGTATTTCTTTCGTTTGGTATTTCAAATACCAGCCTTAATGTTAGTAACAGTTTCTGCATAAAATTCCATAAACAAGGTCACAAACGTGAGTATATAAAGTAGCTATAAATTTGTTATGAAATCATTGCTTGTGAAAATTGTTTTATATGTTCTTAATGTGAAAGCAATTCTTAGCTTTTAAAGTTCATGGTTAATCTAAATATATATATATATATATATATGTACTGTTATCACTTCATTTGTGAGATTGATAAGAGGAGGATGAAACAGTCAAGAGGAATGAAAGATGACGCATTGAAAGTAAGAAAAGGGGAAATTGACGGAAGGAGAGGAATACCCGAAAGGGTGCAGCAGGTCACGTGTGTATAGTCGGCCTCTTGCATTAGCCGTGAATCTTCCTTTTTCTTTTCTTCAGTCCCTTCTTCTCTTTTTCTCTTGGAAGCCACGTGCTCCCCAAGAAATTCCTCTTTTGTATCCTTCGGCCTTTGTTCGGCAACAGCTGTCCGGCCGAAGAAATGCTTTTCTCCATCGTCAGTCTGCTTATTGCTTCTTTCTGCTTATTCTTTTCTCTTTCTGCTCGCCACAACGTCTAAGTTTGAATTAAATTATCGATTCCTGGTCTTCCTTTATCGATTCGCGCATGGCAGATTAAGAATCACGATTAAGAAGACGAACATTCTGTCAATATTTTCTTCACAATTATTTGCGAATTTTCAGCAACTAAAGCTTTATTTTAACGCGTCTTTGATGTAGATATTGGCGCAAATTTTTTATCTTTATAATAAATGACTAATACAGCAATAATAAAAATTAAATCGAACGATGTCACCATTTAGAAAAGATTTACTAAATTTTATGGAAACGTGGTTCTTTCAGAAAGAGGGAGGGGAGAGAAAGAGGGAGAGGTAGAGGGAGAGAGAGAGAAAAGTTGTCATAAATTCCATTTCCTTCCATGGAATGCCGCGTCTCCCCCTCCACGTCGTTCCGTTCCGACTGCAATCTTTAAAAGTACATCGAGACATGATTCTCTCTATACCCCCATAATTTCCCCATAAATCATCTCGAAAATTCCCGAAGGAAACGGTTCTTTGCATCCCGTGTGCCCTTAAACATTCGCCGGAAGACGTTGCCTTCGAAATGTTGCCGCGGTTGCGTATTCAGAAGAAAATGCCACGAATGCGCCCAATTACAAAACACCGCGGGCATTCCTCAACAGATCTGTACGCATAGTGGCCCGACACTGCGGCACCGCGCGGCCGCGGCTCTATCTATCCACATCCCTCTTTCTTCGTTTCTCCGATGGGTACGACCGGCGGAGAGTAGTTGGCGCACTATAAAAGGGGGCCCTTCGCTCGGAGCGGGGCCCCGCGGATCGGCGTGCAGCGTTCAGATAAATATGCGGGAGGGGCCGGAATTCCTCACTCGGCTGCATTCCAATCGCTCTTCCTCCTCCGCCATCTCACCACTACCACACACACATACACACACACAAGCATATCCCCCGTCATCGTTATTTGCAGCCTCCGCCGCACACTACCTCGGTCCCAGCCAACGCAGCAACAGAACAAACCTGGCGATCTCGCGGCATATAATGCCAACAAATATCGATACAATAACACATGACAATAACAATAACCACGCGTGCCCGTAGCAGCTTCTGAATTCTCTGACCGATGAGTGAGATTAGGTTGGACGAAGTACTTTTTGTTCGCGTGACTTTTGGAATTCGTTCTCAGTAACGTTATCGGTAACAGGGATATTTATATTTCGAAATGTACAATCGTGGTACAATTCATGTATTTTCGATGCTTCTTTCGATTCCATCGTCTGAAAGATGGACTTTTCTTTGGTTGTTACAGTTTCGATCGCGCTCGTAACATGAATGTAGAAGTATCGCGAAACCTACGTGCAAATCGTTTCAGAGGAATTGTTATTGTAGATGGTGGATCTACCATCAAAATGCATGTACCAGGACCTCTAATACGGAGGCTGACCCTTTTGGCCGAAGACCCCACTCCTTTTGCCGCGCTGGCATTCCTTACCAATATTTCTCGAAGAGGAATTCCTTAATGATACACGAGTGCTGCGTGCTTCGTGCTTGCTGCTTCGTTCTTCGTTCCTCGTTCCCTTCTGTTGGTACACGTGCGTGATTTGCGGCCTAGAGCCAGGTCTCGATGGAGAAAGTGTTTATTCGGTTTCCTGTCATACTCGTCACGGGACTTGTCTCTTTCGTCGCTGGTATTTATCAGATACAAACACGAGACAAATTACGTACTCTCGAGCTACTTTCAGCTCGTATACATAACATTGTGCAACATTTAGACTGTCTGCTGCCTCGTCTTGCAAGGATGGTTGAACATGTTTTGGAGAAACGTTTTTAAATGACGTTGTTCGTGCTATGACGCGTCGGTATTTAATTGTAATGACATGTTAGAGATTATTGTTTGAGATTCCATATTTCACATTTCATTCGTATATAAATTCATAGCCCTTTCTTTAATAACTAGACTATGAATATTGTTGGATCGCAAGGCTGGATATCTTGTCGTAATAGAAAGTATCATTACCGAAAAGACAGAAACTTAAGATCGAGTGTCTGTAAATCCGAAAAGTATTTAAAAAAATCGACCAAGCATCCAGTAGGAGGATAGTAGGTACGACTTTTGCTCGTGGAACGTTCACAGAAAGCAATATATCGTTTGGCTTTCGTAATAGCCGAATAATAACGTAACATATGTCAGTCGAGAGACATTCCAATCGGTTGGTGAAACGTTTCTAACCGGAATTCGTTCGGAACGAAAGAGAAGATTCCCGTGTCGCGTCGCGAGGCATGTTCAGCGGTGCGTGGCGTAAAAAGTCAGCTAAAGCGGAAGAGATTTCGGGATGTGCCGGGAGGGCGCGAGAGGAGGAAGCGAGAGATCTTTCGAGGGAGAAAAAGGAATGATAGATACGTAAGGGAGATGCAAGGATCGAGGTAAGAAGAGCTCTGCGCCTCGTGGAGGTGGAGAACGAGCGACGGAGGAAGAGAAGAAGGAGGATGAAGAGGTGGAGGAGGAGGAGGAGGAGGAGGAGGAGGAGGAGGAGGAGGAAGGGAAAAATAAGAGGCTCTTTCCGCGAGGCGAGCGAACCGGCTCGTACTCGATAGCATCTGCGGAGCCTCCGACAATAATAGTGTGGACCGAGAAATATGCGCGCGGGGCCCGAGCCCCGTGAATCCTTCGGCGGTTTTGGGGTGGTGTACGGAGGCAAAAGCTCGCTTGGTGGGGCGAAATTCTCTGCACTGCGTAGTGATGGAATCGATCCAATGCTCGTAATTTCCGAGCAATTCGTTCTTTCCCGCGTTCTTTTTTCTGTCCTTCGTTGAAAAATTGTTTTGAACACAGCTGCCAATGTGCGTATCCGCGATACTTTGGTACAAATTGACCCCGCGAATGCGAATGGGGAAATGTAGTTCTTTGAACGTAAACTTTCTAACGTTTGGCGAGACAACGACGTTTAATACGTTTCTTACGAAGCTTCTTCGCGAGGAGATTTTTATGAGACCATCCAAGCCTACCATTTCGTTGGAAATTACACGAGAGAAAGAAGCGAAATGGTCCTCGAACAAATGTATCTCAGGATTTATCGAATAAACGCGATTCGATGGAACGTAGAATTGTTGGTCAATGTTAGGAATGTATGGTAGGTTATCGATCGCGGCGATGTTAACGGAAAAAATTCGTAAGATGTTTCGACGGAAGAAGGGGAATTGGTTCCATCACTACTGGCACGGAACGGGCCTTCTGACGGAGAGGGGACATATACCAAGGTCCACCGGGCCTGTTCTTAGATGATCAGAGACACGGCTGATGGGCCAGTAGTGGCCCCAGAAATTCCAACAAGGACGAGGCATAATGCGCGACTCAAGGTCGGTTCTACTACCGACCAGAGAGTCCGAGATGGGACCACGTTCAGCAGGGTCGTACTGTGACCTCGTCAGGCCTTCCTTCCCCTCCTCTCCTGGCTCTCGGGCCCCTACTCCGTCCCTGCTGTCGTCCCTTACAGGCTGGGCTCCGCCAGCGACAGGATCGTGCGCTTGCCCCGCGGCGCCCTGCATATCAGGGCCCGCATTCCACTACGACATTCCACGTCGTTGGAAAAAAATGTACGCCCTCCAGGGGTTGGCTCGACGATGACGAACATTACGGTTCGAGATACGACTTTGTCGATGTTTCATTCGGCTATTTGACTATTCCGTCCAGGGTTTGTTGCATCGCGCGTCGACGCGAAATTAACGGTTCCTCCTCGTCGAACGTCGATCGTTGTTTGACTTTTCTCCGATGAACGTTACGTGGACGTTTGTGACAAAGAGGTATAGGTTGAAGTAGCTTTAAACGGATGGGATTTTTCAGTGAAATTCGTCGGAGATGAGAGGAGGTGGGCTGAAAGAAATTTGGACACACAGTGTCGTGAATATTCATGCGTGCGCGAGCGAACGTAGCACGTGTGTGTGTTTTATACCTTCTAGTATCAATTAGATTCGCTAGGAACGAATACCGCATGAAATGCATAATATCTGAAGGGAAGTGATGGAATGGACGAAGAGAGAGAGAGAGACAGAGAGAGAGAGAGAGGAAGGTGGTGAACAAAGAAGAGATGTAGGGAATGTCGAGTAGAGGAAAAGAGAGATAGAGGGAGGATAGGAAAAGCAGAGTGGTGGGAGTGGGGGGCGCAAGGGCTCGATTGCGACGGTCCTGCCGGGCCTCAGGATGAGGCCCGCCTTTTTACACCGGGTAAGAAAAAGCCGCTTGAGGCCACCGTGGTTGAAGCGAGATAAATGAAAAGACTATGGAAGGAGCAGACGGAAAGTGAGGAGAGGAGAAACGCCTATACGGAGATTGAGAGAGGCAGAATATCCTTCGCGTGTATGTGTGTGCCCGAGCGAGAAAGAGGCAGAGATCGAAGGATTAAACGGAAGAAGGGAAAGGGAGAGAAAGAGAGAGAGAGAGAGAGGGAGAGAGAGGAGTGAAAGAGTAAAAAGGAAGGATGCTGGATAGGATGGAAGGGGGAAGGGTGGTAGGTAAAAGCAGGATGGAAAGGAGAAGGGAAGGAGAGAATCGACCGGGTGGTGCAAGAAGCGAAGGAAGAGAAGGCAAAAAGGAGGAAAAAAGGTGGGATCCCTTAAAAATTGAGACCCACAGAGGTGGGGATCGGAATTTCGGGCCCCGTAAACCGGCCAGTCTCGAGGAGGCCTTCGCGAAGATGAGGTGAAGAGAAGAGGAGATAGACGTCCGACGGGATAGAAGAAGAAGAAGGAGAAAGAGAAGGAGACGACGACGAAGAAGAAGAAGAAGAAGAGGAAGAGGAGAAGAACGAGGAGGAAGACGACGAAGAGAAGGAAAGGAAGAAGTACATTGAAGAAGAAGGAAAGAGACAACAACGATCACAACGACGACGACAACGACGACGGCGACCACGACGACGACGACGACGATAACAACGACAACAACGACAACAACGACAACGACGACGACGACGACGACGAAGAAGAAGACGAGGAAGAGGAGGAAGAAGAAGAGGAACCTAGTCTGCTGTGTACCCGGCATGGACCGTCAGTACACACTTTGCGTACTCGTACCGGCGCACCAGTATCGCACCTACGTAAACAATTATCACCAGCAGGCGCATCATCAGCGGCTGCAACAACGCCAACGCCAGCAATATCCCGAGCAACAGCGTTCCTGCAAACAGCCTTACCAGCAGGAGCAGATTTACGAGAACGTCGTGTCCCAATATCGAATGAGAATGTGTTACCATAACGATTACGAGAACGACGAGCAAATACAGAGGTTCTACTGGGAGCAGTGCTACAGACGCGATGACACCGACGCCACTGCGTACTATTACTGTGAATACGTAAGGATATACTGTTGCAGGATACTCGCACTCGCGTCGCGTGCCGCGTGCGTTACTACACGGATTCTCATGGGAATCCGTCGAAGTGAAATTCCACGTCCGCTGTTATAACCGGCTACGATGCACCCCGAGACCACTTTGCCATCGACGATCAGTATTTCCTCTCTTGTACTTCTTCTATCGAAATGCGTCTCGCATTTCCTTCAGCTGTTGTCTCTCCATCACCGATCTCACGACGCGGGTCATTGGTGGTACCAAACAGAAATTTCGAGTCAAATTTCGCTCCTCTGTGTTCTCTTTTTCGTTCGCATTTACATGTTGACAGAGAGGGAGGAAAAGAGAAAGAAAGAGAGTCGTCTCGAAAACGAACGGTAATTGGAAGTGTCGGTGCTCGTTTCGAGAACTGTTTGTCGAAAGTAGGAAAAGTGCGAAATTCCGTAGAAACGCGATGCGAGAGAGAAACGGAATAAGAAACGTCGCCGTGAATTCCATGTGTTTCTTCTTTCGTTACCGGTCGTGTACGTTCTTCTTTTGGTCTCTCTCGAATTTTACGACGTCGAAACCGTGGTAGAATCCGAGCTGCAGCTGAATCGTGTCCGTCACTCCTGGCACTACGTAAATCGTGTGTAATGGTATTTCCTTGTTTGAAAATCGAAAGAATGGTGGTGCCGGGCCGGGTTGCGCGGCTTCTATCGGTTTTCGACGCCCGATCTAACTGAAAACGACGTGAAACGACGTGCTATACCCAATTTAACGTCCACGTTCCACCGTGGAATTCTTTCGAACGAATATCATTCGAGCGCTATCCATTTCCAATTTAATTTACCCGAGAGTTTACCGATTGCTGCCATTAATTACGAAATAATATCTCCAATAATCGAGAATCAAGAAGTACTTTGAACGATCGAACAAATGTTTTAGTAACGAACGTAGTTAAATTTTGTCCTATTTCTGTCAATTTCTTTCCCGTTATTTTGGATTTTAATACTGTTGTTTCCAATTGTGTTACAGGCAAAAAAGGAGATCTACGATGTGAAGCAACAGAGGCTATGTCTGGCCCAGGATGAGTACAATCACCTCAATAACGCTTTAACGACGCTCGGCGCTTCGCGCACAAGTTGTGAGTACACCTTAATATATTAGCGGTATATTTCCCGAAATTGTTTTACATTTGGGATATTTCTCGCAAAATGGTTCTGCGTGGAAAATAATGATTTACTTGGCATTTGCGGAATATTAAGAAAGATGTTCTCGATCGATATTTATATATATGTTTCAATGTTATGTACAGTGGTGATATTAAAAATACTGTTCAGAATTTATATAAAAATTCCATCATTATTTTTATTATAATGATCGATCCGTCCTGTCTACAGTATGCTCCAGTTCAAGTTCATTGAGCACCAAGTACGATCCGGATCTCTTGAAATCTGATGTCGCACTCGCGAGGAGTCGAGTTTCCCGGTTGAAACGAGAGCTCGAACAGATCCGAGCTGAAATGAACTGTACACAGCGAGGGGTGGACACTCTTGCAAGGTATGTTATTGTTTCCCCTCAAATTTAATTCCCTTCGATTTAAACTGCACTCTTAGTTAAGTTACGACTAAACTTCGAATTTTTGTTTGTCCAAAATGGAATATTTTATTATAATATTTAGCGAATGGGACAGTTTTATACTTGTAACGCTATGAATTTACATAAATATGCGCGATCTAATTGTAATGCAGCGAATACTTGTTATTTCTGGATACAGCGTCGAGCAGAAATTGAGCGGACATCATGGTGGTTGCTACAACATCACGGAGGCTCAGGCGATCATGACGGAGCTCCGAAACATTCAGAAGTCGCTGAGCTCGGGCGAGAAGGAGAAAGCTGAGCTGATGCAGTCTCTGGCTCAGTTGAAGGACGAGCTGACGAGACTGCAGCTCTGCGAAGGTAGTCCCGAGGCCAGCACGCTTAGCTTACCTCAGGAGAAGCTTAGTACAGCCTCTCAGACCGATCTGTCCGGTGAATTAGTCCCAATTGGCACTCGTCTGGCCGAAATGGCACGGATGAGGCTGCAGTACGACGAAGCGAGAAAAAGGATACAGCACATACAGCAACAATTAGCTGACCTCGAGGAAAAAGTGACACCTGGCCAGACGGAAAGCGACAAGGATAAGTTGCTGCTCTTTCAAGAGAAAGAACAGCTGCTGCGAGAGTTGAGAAGCATCACGCCACGCACCAGAACGCAACAGGATATGAAAAAGATCCAGAGTGAGATCCGTCGCCTCGAGCAGGATCTAAACAACGCGCTTGAATTGTCGAACAAGACGATTACAGATCGCGTGCGACTGCACGAGGAGAAGCAACTACTGTTGCAACAGTTGAGGGACGCTTTACGCTCGATGGCGATGCTCGAGGGTCAATTGAAGACACTTAGCGCGAGCACGCTCTCGGTTAGCAGTAGTTCCAGCCTTGGAAGTCTCAGCACGACTAGCAGCAAAGGTTCGCTCAGCTCTGGACTGAGTTTCACCGATATTTACGGTGGTCCTCAATGTCTCGGACCTGTCAGCTCCCAGCAGGAACGACCAGTTGACATGGTCGATTTGCATAGACGGGTGGAAAGATTGCTCAGAGGTTCGGAACAAAATAATCTCGCCAGTACACCATCTCCGGGTCGATCGCAGCCGAGCTTATCACCAAGATCGAGTTTGTCCAGCGTCAGTCCACCGGTTTCACCATTGTACGAAAATGCTCCGATTGGCCCACCACCAGCTTACGAACACGTAGAGATGCAGAGACGACAACATCAGAGAGCTGCGACCTCCTCTAATGCTCACTTAGATGGAAGTCAGTTAGAGGATCGTTTGGTCGAACTTAGGCTTACTCAACAACAAACGTCGTCTCACGAACAATCCTGTGTTGGTCCTCAGGATCGTCTTAAATTAGTCGGTGGTCCACATCCACCCGTCGAATTACAGTCTGGCAATATGTCTCAAGGAAGCGGCCTTGGCAGGCCTGTATGTGTTATACAGCATCAAGTGCCTTCGCAAGAACCACCGCCTCTTTCGCCGATAAGCGAAACACCTCCTCCTACCGGTATTCGTTCAAGAGCCAGCAGTTCTGGCACGAATACCAGATCCGTCTCTGCTGCTGTTTCCGACGAAAGTGTCGCGGGTGATTCAGGAGTATTCGAAGCTTCTAACCGAAGGAAACTTCCTGGAGCGATTGGCGATGTCAATTCGTTGTCGCTTGGCGAGATGAGCTTGGAGACGGCACAGGTGCAAATTAAGCTTAGGTTTGTTTCATATTTCTATAATTATGCACAGTTGGTTTGGGTTGTCAGAGCCATATGAGATACGTAGACGATGAGTCGGAAAATGTTTGGCTCGTGAGTTTATCTGTGAAGTGATAATTTAGTGGTAGTGATTTTGACTACAAAATCATGTAGCTATGTATCGCCATAAAAGTGATAAAATAATGTCATTTGAATTGCACATGATGGAGAATACTAAGCATATTATTGATATTAGAAAAGCCCAATTGAAGTTAATTTATCTCATATGGTTTCTATCTTCTGAAAACGATGATCAATTATATTTCTAAGCGCTTAAACGAGCAATTTATTTGTTTAGATATTCTGTGAGTGATGGTTTGCTCCATGTTGGAATTGAACGTGCCAGAAATTTGGCTGCTCTTTTTATACCTAACAATGCGCAAGTGTGAGTATTTAATTTTTTGCTATTATTCAATTTTAATGCATGTGAATGTCAGAAGAAAAAAATAACTTTAATATACATTTATAAATGTTAAAATTTAAAAGTAGTGGAAAAATTGCGTTATTTATTATTATATAAACGTAGCCAATGAAAAATTTGGATAAGGTATAAATATATACAATATTCAAAGTCACGCTGACTTCAGTCTGTTAGGATAAAAATTAAAAATGATGAAAAGTAACAGTGGTTTTTTTCTTCATTTACGTTTAGGTATATAAAAGCTGCATTGCTTCCGATGCAACCGCCCGTTAATCACATGTGTTGTACAAAACCTGTTGTGGATCTGCGCAAACCAACCTTCGGCGAAACATTCCCGATTGCAGTGCCACTCAACAAACTGTACACGAAGACATTGCAAGTTAACGTTTGGTGTACGGGCAGCGAGTCTGAGGAGTGCTTGGTACGTGTGTCTTCCGGTTCTTTTTTGTTTTTTTCTTTTGAATATCAAGATTGCAATAAAATATTGAAATCATTGAACGCTTGCAATAAGGTTCGTGTTAGTTACTAATTTGTTAACTATTCAATAGCTCTTATAATAACTGTGATTACAGTACAGTAAACAGGATAAAATCAAGTTAACAAATAGTTTATACGTTTTTACAACTGAACTTCATAATCTGTATTTTGTTTGCATTAGTCTTTTTTTTTTTGCTTATGATTAATAAATCTAGAATATCTATTGCACAGTTACCACTTGTTTAAATGGTCTTAATTTCATCTTTTTCATTTTAGGGATCCGCCCAAGTGTCCCTTGCAGACTTTAGTCCAGAATCGCCAAGCGTAAAATGGTACAACATACTTTCCTTTCGCTTCATGCAACCATCCGACAGCCCAAGTACTAGTACCAGCAACAGCAATAGCATCTCCATCAGTGTAACGAGGCAGGCCAAACACGACAAACAAGAATCAGATTTATCAATGTATCGTGCTGGACAGAATACAAAAGAAGAAAGCAGCGACGAGAGTACGATTATCAGTTCTCAAACGTCGACTTTGACAAGAAATCAGGGATGCGATGAATTGCAAACGGCAATCTCGTTAAGGCTGGAAGAGCTAGCCAATTGCTTGGGAAGTCCGGAAGAAGAGGATGAGAACGGTGGAAGTGAAAGCGGAAGTGAAGACAGTGACGAAGAAGGAATTATCGTGGAATTCACGGTGGAAGATAATGTTTTAGAAGACGTATTAGAACATGAGGTAAATACTGTTTAGAAGTATCTTTTATAGTTAAATAATTTTTCTGCTTTCTCTTATTTAAATACATAATTTTCTTAACCTCGACTTAGCTTCGTGCTTTTTAAATTTCCGAATTTTTTAAACAAATAATTACAGGAGGACGAAGAATTAAACGAAGAAGCAAGGCAGACTCAGGACAAGGAGACCAATACTGAATGCGTCTTCATTCCAGAACAGGGAAAACAGAGGAAACTTTCAGCGGCCGGTGTTGTTTCTAGCGCTATGCACGACGACAAAAATTCTATAGTAATCAAAAGAAGCCAAACGTTTTCACCTAGTGCTGCAGTCAGTAAAAATCACTATATTTGTCGGGTAAGCATCATTTTCCTTTTCAGGATATTATCTGGATTTTTTTTTTTTTTTTAATTTTACCAAGCAGTGTGATATTTCATGTTACAGCTGAATCGAAGCGATAGTGATAGTAGTATGCCACTTTATCGCAGAGGCGGCCCTTTCCAACGAAATTCAGTTGAAAGACGTTCCCTACGATGGCGAAGACCTTTGTCTGCTCTCAGTTGTAAAACTACTTCGAAAAAATCCACTAATTTGCCACCTACCGCTAGAACCTCGTTAGATCTTGAATTAGATCTTCAAGCTCAGCACGCTAGACTCAATAACCTCCAAGATGAGTTGAGTAGATTGCGAGAATTAAAGCAAAGGTTAGAACAAGCGCGAGAGAAGGGAGACATAGATTTTGCAACATGGTTGTTGGAGGACCACAAGTTCCAGAACCTAATGGCACAAGCTGAAAGTGGGAAAAACGGCAAAAGTGCTGAGGATAAAAGAGTAGAGAAAATGTTGAAGAAAACTTCGAAAGAAATCTACAAATTACGGAAAACAAAAGCTGGGAAAGGGAAACCCGATATTATTTCATTCAAGTACGTATATTGCTGTTTAATACATTTGAAACGTGTATTTCAAATTATATAAAATAAAATCGATACATATCAGTTAATTTATTATTCAATAAGAAGATGAGCGTGTATCTATAAGTAAATCTTAATTCTTTTCTTTTAGAGAAAAAATGGCTTTCTTCACACGCGTTAATCTCAATGTTCCTGTACTTCCACCCGAAGATTCATTGTGTGAAAACCCATCGTCACCATCACCATCATTTATTCAGCACAGGAGACACGCCTCGGAACCAGTTACCACAGAGTATATGGTTAATAAGCTTGGTGCTCAAGGTGTTTTAAATTTGACTTCGCGGTCAAATAGTGTTCCTAGCGGGAATGCGTCTATGGTGAAGACTGACGGTGCCGCGACCAATAACGCGACTACAGTCACAAACGTGATCGAGGACGTTCCGGCGAACAGTACAAATAAACCTGTGAACGCGAAGGGCCGATCTACCGAGGCAAACGTACATTGTCAAGAAAACGGTCAAGGTGGCGAGAGCCTGAAATCAACCGAAGAAAATGATGGTGAAGAGCCAAGGAGGTACGAATACGTAGTCGACAGAGTTCTCGGTGTCGAAGTGTAACGTTTACATCCAGTTACCTTTGCCGATAGACAAATCGTTTGAATCTTGGGTACGAATTAGTGCGTAACACAGTCCGGTGATGTGCGGAAGATTGAAAGAAAGAATAAGAGTATATTGTTTCCTCATTTTTTCGAATTCCAGGTGCCATGCACGATGATTAAAGAAAAACTAGACGGAGAATGTTTATTCAAGTATATTTGAACGGCACACAGATAGTGATGCTAGTATAACTAGTACAACAAATTGATGAACATGTTGCTGGTATTTGTTATTGTTTTCTTTCTTTTTTTTTTTAATTATTGATTATCGATGCGACAACACGATACCTTAAGAGAGTCATTACCTTAAAGAAGACTTTCGAAGCAATAGAGAAAAATGCGCGGAACAAGCGCTCTGTACATACAAGAATCATAAATTATTTAAATGAGATTTTATGTGAGGATTATTTAATTTCAATTGAATTCCATCGGGTTCCTCCTTTGCATCCCGGTATATTGCTAGAATAACATCGCTTTGCTCACCTTTTCTTGCATATTTCCTCGTCAGAGCATACACGGCCCCACCGAGCAGCTGGACTGCGATATATTGAACATATGATAAACGAAGAAAAAAAGAAAAAAAAGAAAGTAAAGGGAAAGAGAAAGAAGTTATCGCCCTGGTTGGCTGAACTCTGCCTCAATTCCATTACTGCCATTTCGTAACGTGTTCGCGTTATTATGCGTTTAACGAGGAGTTGAGTTTCCGTTTCAATTAGATAATTCTCAATCATCTCAAAAAATGTTACAAGATGTATTAACATCGTGAAACTATTTGTACTCTCGATAAAAAAAAAAAAAAAAAAAGATACAATGAGATCGTAAAATTAATCGGGACAAAAATTAGAAAAAATATTAATTATCATGAAGTAAAAAAAACGACAGTGTTAACACTATGTACTTCTAACAGATTCTAATTGATCAACTAGATCAATTAGAATTAGTACGTATACTTATGACCTCACTACATGACATGACACATATTGATACAAACGTCTACATCGATATGCATGTAATATTTGTATTAATCTTTGGACTACGGATGTTCATGCAGCGCCGCGGCGTATGATTATTTTGATCCACCGTTCGTATAAATTTTCAAACATTTTTAGTGTAAAATTTGCTGTTGTTATCTCTTAGCTATTTTAAAAACATTATGTAATATTATTCGAATAATAATTTTTTATATTTCCGTCAGACGATTACAACAACAGCCGGGTCAAAATAATCTGGTACCCTTTGAGCGAATCCAAACAACGAGCCATTAATATTTCAACAATTGTAGGAATAAATAGATGTACATATCGCTAGTAATACGAACAAAGCGATTGATCCAATACATTTTATTTTTTAAAATTTACATGCCACGAAAGATATGAAAGATATAGCGTGTACGATTTTCTTTCTTTAAAGATATTATTTCGTTGAAGCGGAATTTACGATATAAATAATAATGCTCGTTTTTAAAAAATTAATTCAAAAAGCACTGAGAGATTACGAAAATAATGTTAATAATAATAATAATAATAAAACACGAGAATTAATTTTTAAAACATTAATTTTTCTATATACGACTGTTTTTTGCGTGTATATTGAGGAACCTGGTAGAGATTGAATTCTCTTCTGGAGATTAATGAAGATCTTCGAGACAACAATTATGTAAATAACTCTGTATATTTGCATCGACAATCATGTTTATGCATCTATAAAATATAAATATACATAGATACGAATTATATACTTATATCCATGTATTTACGAGTGCATGTGTGTGGGCATATATGTTGCAACATGCGTTGTGCATGTGCTTGTATGTATGTATCTATAATGCATATAGGACAGAGAAAGATTATTCGATTAATTTGTGTATGGTCCGTGGATGCATATTTTTATAGTAAAATATGTGTACAATTCGTACAATAGCTTTTGTTACTTCTTTGACAATACAGAGGAAGAAACGGAAGCCTCTTGTGTAGAATTACGCTATCAAAGGACCTATTACATCTGTATGTATTTAATTAATATGTTGTATTAACGTATTATATACCAACGTGACGTTTTGTCTTACTCTGTTGAATCAAGTATAACAGTGATGTCAATGACAAATTCTAAACGATATTGGGCGATGATGGTCACGAAGTGCGATTATGATAAACGATAGTAAAATAAAAAACAAAAAAAAGCAACGATAATGCTGTTAATAACGGTATCAATGATAATGGCGGCAATGAGTATAATGAAATATGAATCATGGTACTGATATCGATAAGAATAGTAGTAACGGTAATAATAAGTTCGTAATGAAATATACACATACATAAACACGTACATCCTTCGAGAAACAACTACATTATGACTTGTAAGTAATGATAATGATTTAAATGGTAGTGATTCATATGATAACGATTAAAAGAAAAAATACAGTATATATATTCTTGCCATATTATTTTTTGTATCGTAAATTTTTGTTTCTCAGACATCTAACGATTAATATACTTCTTTTAACTCCTGAACCGTTTCGTGTGTGTGACTAACTACGCAGTGGTGCAATAAAATCATTCTAACAAAACAGTCCGACTAATATGAAGATTCGACTATATTTTCAAATTTGAAATCTAACATTTGACGTGCATTTACAATATCAAATTCCTTTCTTATTTTCAAAACATTCGTTTGAAACTGACTTTGCAAAGATGCAAAATATAAAGTGGGCCGATCACTATCCGTTTCGCAAATTGAACGAAGGTAGAAACATGGAAATATTTTATTCACCATTATACATGAAATAATAAAAGAAAAATTAACATGAATTTTTTATAATTGCGATTAACACGGTAATTAAATCTCGCAGATCTTGTTTTCATATATACGTTTCCAAAATAGAATAGCGATTGGTCACGATATTCGCGATTCGTGTTAGAATGTCATCGAGTCATGATTTCACGCAGAAATTTTCTCGATTGACGAGTAACAGTAACAGTTAATAATATCAGTAACGTTCGTTAAATAATATTTAATGTAGCGTAGAAGCGAAGAATGATATGTTCTTGCGCATGTTTGAAAAATTGCGCCGGCGCAGTGCATGGGTCTTCGAGTTCACCAGGATTGGCCGAACAGGTTTAGGGTTTAGTAGACCTGTGGACAGCGTCTCGCTCTTTTTTAGTACAGTGTGGAGTGCATCCGGCGCGATGTTGTCATGCGGCGTTTTGTGCACTGCGTTGTCAGTTTCCTTCGGTGCGATCGTACAAATTCTAATATTCCTTCTGCAAAATTCGTACATCTCGAAAGTACAAGCTTCCCTTCCACCGGGAGCTGGTTAGTTTTTGTCTCACTACATTTCTATAGATTGAAAGGTCGTTCGAATCCAAGGTGTTGTGGCGTTCGACCGATTGATGTAATATAGGACCAACACGATAAGATTACGGCTGGCATATGCTAAAAAGAAGTTTAAATCAACAAAATTACTTTTACTTTCGTTTCTTTGCATCGATCGTACGATTAATTTACTCTAGTAAAACGTTCCTCCAGTTTTCTTCAATTTTATTCGTTCATTTCTGCATTTCTTCTTACGTGCTTATCTCACTTGGTACACATGTGAATTGCTGAGTAGTCGAACAAAAAATTGCCAAAGATATTATACCACGCGAGAAATTGGTCAAATTCACGTGACATTTTTCCACGTTTATTTCAATCGTGTCGTGTATCGTTTCCCCATTGGCGCGCGTCTTTTGAATGCAATTCGTCGGTTTACGTCGTGAAGAAAGTTTACAGCTCGCGCGTCACAGAGTTCCAAGCTTTCGTGACCACCGTATATATCATTGCAATGCACGTATGTCGACCCACTCGAAATCGTGTCACCGAAGGAACTAGGTGACAGAATCTGGAAGAGACGTTTTAAGTAATTCAGCGGTCAGCTGCAACTGTTCGTCGGCTAATCGATATTATTATTATCGGCAGCATGCTTGCTTCCCGGTGTACGTGCATACATACCGCACGCATGTGTAGCGTCAAGTTCTGTGTAAGTAGGTGCTGTTACAATTCGCTGACACACGGAGCATTTAACACTGGTTTGAGTCACGCTTCCTCCGAGCATTCCCACGCAACCAGAACTATCTGTTGGATCCGAATAATATTGAACTTGAATGCCAAAGACCTTTGGCTCACTCTGCGAGTTTCGATTTCGACGTGATACGTAAATACGCGAAGCGCGTTCCATTCGTGATTAATTTGATTATTTTGATTTCTTCCTTTCTGTTATTTTGGTGGCCAGTTTTATCGTAACGCGGGGATTATGAATATTTTTTTCCTTTTTTTTTTTTTTTTTTTTTCAATCGAAACGAATATGAATGGCTTCTACGGAATAATTCATTTCTAACATGATTGTAGACTATAGTCCATTTCGTGAGAAACGAAAGTGCAAGGAATAGCAGAAAGTTCATGTTCTGTGAACGTCGTTTTTATTAGAGCGCGTACAGTAGCTACAAAAAAGCGTACATGCTATAATTTATTGTAACACTCACCAATTAATATTTACTTCGTAATCAATCTGCCATTAATGATATTTATCATCACATAAATCATAAACTAGATTATAAACTATAAATTATAGGATTAAGCGTTTAAAAGATAATCATAGATAATCAAAGATAATTCGTACGATTGAGAAAATTTTAATACTACAGAGATGCAGACTGTAGTTAAAAAAGAAGAAAGAAAAAGAAACGTTTCACTGAAAAATAAGAGGTTGCGCTCTGATTTTACATTTTATAGCTATTGTCTAGTCAGACTGTGTTGGCAATGAAGTTTCGTGTGCTGCACGAGAAATTGGAGTTGGATAACAGGTGAGAGTTTAACTGAGATAATTCGTGACCAACGATAATTCGTAACATTCGTGCGCATTGGAAGGGGTTGTCTGAAACGCATGGTCCGCAACAGAATCGAAGGTAAAGCTTCGAGGACTAATCAGAATCAATTTACATTATTTTCACCATAGGAACTCGCTCCCCTATCGATTTAACACTACTATCACCGGCTAAAAATATTCAGGGTGTACATCACGAATCTTTACATTATGCGATGCATGAGAAGTTTACATAGCGGAGGAATCTGTGTTTGTCGGCCTACTACGAAAAGGGAATCTTTGTCGAAAATTCTATATAAAATTCCACACGATAGATGGAATTTGATTTTCTTCATTCGATGTTTATTTGAACGTTCAATGATCTCTTTAGAGTCACGCGGTAGCGTGACAAACTTTTTGACAGAATCTCTCCTTCTATCGGAAGTGCTAAGTACTCTAACTGGTTGCTTCATAGTTTTTGAACTCGTTAAAATAGTTTCGTACACTTTTTAGCGTGCGAGAAATTAACTTGTCGCAATGAATTTCAATTCGACGACTAAGAGAGGTGATTATTATCACTGAACGATTCGCTTATCTGCGGATCTTTAATACTTTTTGCATGTTTGAATGTATTATTCGAAAAGAAAAAACATGAACGAAATTTTGCGTTATTATGTTTTATAAATTTCGTATTTTTAAAGAATCTTCGTTCGATCTAATGGAATCGTCGGCGATTGTGTGGAGTCTAATCATAAAATTGCTGTCAGTAAAGTATGCGATGCTTGGATGATACTTCCGGACCGGAACTACAAATAGACCATAAAAATCAAGTTGCCATAACAAGTCGTAACCATACAAGAGTATTTCTGTACACGAGATTTTAAATTCGTCAGTTTATTTACTGCGTTATCCGTATCAAGAGATCAGAATAATCAAATTGGCAAAATTATAAAAGAAAAATTCTACAATTAGCAGCCTGGAATTTTAATTCGCTAATTAACGCAATTAACGTTGACAAATTATCACGTGCTGATCACATATTGATCGCTATTCTAAACCACGAAAAACGTGATGAATCTTTAACGATTCTTTTCTTTTCTTTCTCTTAATTTTCGTCCCCCCGTTACACGCGAATAACGTGCGATTTTCACAAAGCAAGAGAAGATAGCGTTGTACCTTATTCATATTTAATCATTTGCTTTCTATCTTTCATATATATATATATATATATAAATATTATTCTATAATAATATTTATATATATATGTATATTATATTATATTATTATATATATTATATATATAATATATTTATACATATAAATAATATTCTATCTTTCATATATATATATATATATATCGTAAAAACTCTGTCTAAAATTAAACTTCGTGTGTATATATACACGAAGTTTAATATTAGACAGAGTTTTTGTGAGCAAATTCGTCTACGTTCTGCTATATTAATGTCGCGTTGTCTTGTAAACGATTCGCATGACTAAAGGTCATTGTCCTTATCGTCGATAAGTTCCTAGGAAAGTGAAGCTTTCACGCACCGGTGCATTCACGTTTCTGTTCCTCGCTCATAACTATGCGGAAATACACATCGTGCAATTTAAAATTACATAATGTTCATAAAATCGAGATCCTTAATGTACTTTATTTTGTATTGTTTATTATCTAATTTCGTCTTATTTATTTCGTATCTCTTATTTTGTACATGTTAATTTGTTTTTGTAACGATCATTTTAAACTTGCTTATTTACATTGCATATTATATATTTATCTAAATGAAGATGATATTAAGAATTGTAACTTGAATAGTATCATTCTTTCGATGAAACATATTGTTTCAATTTTTTTTTATTATTCATTATCTTGATTCTTGTATATTTCATATATTTGTTACTACGAACAATACTTACCATGTAAACGTTACTTGAAACAGTATAATTATACCTAGATACTTTTTATAAAAAGGAGATTATAATTTATTCCGCTTTTGTAACTAATTTTATGAAACTTATACAAAATGCCGCAAATAAAGGATATTTCTCATTGCACTAAAATTTGAATTCGAATTCATCCCCTATAATGCTTGAAAATATTTATTCTCTCTATCGGTATTACGAAATATGATATACAATTTCTTGTTCGACTCAAGTCCCAGTGAGTTTGCTGAATAATAAATCAAATAGTGTCTTTCACTTCCAATCAAAGTATTTTTTTTCTTCATCCTCAGAGGATGAAATTATTCTGATTGAGCATCTGCCGGGACGGCGAGTTCACCTTCAAGACTTCTTTTGGTCAGACGCGAAGGATGCTCCGCCATGGGTAGACGCTAATCAAGGCTTGACCTTTTATGAAACCAGAACAGTTTATCATACTGTAACATTGTACTCGCCAACGGAAGACAAAGACAGCGATAAACCATTATTTACTAACTCTAACGAGCCAAAATGCACCACGTGCATCGAACCTACCCCCAGATTGGACGACGACGAGGATCAAAATATTGGTGTTCTTATTGGAGAAGATCCTGGTCCAAGGTAATATAACATGTACATTACTAAACTGTGGATGCCTATGCATTTACACGAATATTTAAAAAATATAAAAAATATTTATAAAAAAATAGAAATTCACAAAAGATAACAATACTGTAATAAATGAACATTCCACTTTAAATACAAAAGAAAAACAGTATTAAACGATCTAAAAAATGTAAAAAGTATTTATAGAAAAACAGAAATAAAAAATGATAACACTATAATAAATGAACATTCCATTTGAAATGTAAAAAACATAAAAATGTTAAAAAAAAATAAAGAAGTTAAAAATATACAAAAAATTTATAATTACGACGTTACAAATAAATTATCTACGTTTTTCTACGTTTCTACGGTTTTATCTACGTTTTTGTAACTTTGCGAGTAAGTATTCTATCATTCTATATATTTTTCCAAAATTGCGTTATAATATCTATGGTCTAATCGTCAGGCCATGAAATGTATTTTATTCTGTATTTAATAAAATATGAAGTGGCTTCTGAGGTGGAGCCTCTGAGACTCTCTTTACATTCTCTTTAACGATAGGACTGTAAGTTGAAACGAACTTAACTCTATTCTGTTACGTTTATCAGAGAAGAGAGTATCTATTTAAAAGAAGCAATATTACACAAGTAACTTTTTACGTAAAAAGAGCAATTAAGTTATTGTTATAATATGAAATATGTTCTTTTTATTTTCTACGATGTAGATATTGGTTGCTAACAGTTCTTCGTGCTGGTGAGGCCATACCACCAAAAATCGAGTTGAAATTAGCTCGACTGTATAAAACTGCATTTTCGAGGCAACAACAACGTCATCTTGGACTTTTGCAAACGGACACACGGTTCCGAAGAATTACGAGAGGTCACGCACTTGTTAAAAACAAGGTATGTCCCACGAATTCCACTAATTACTTGCGTTAGACTTTCAATAAAACAGTCCAAACATTTATAAATACCCTTGACATATAAATAAATGATATACTATTTTCACTAAATTATTTAATAATATATTAAATAATAATACCGAAGATATACATATATATGAATGAAACAGGAATTTTTAGTCAATTAATTAATCATTTGTAGTAGAATTCTGAAAAATTATGCACGAATATTGTTTGTCTAGCCTTTACTTTGCCATTTCAAAAGTGTATGAATTTCTGCTATAAATCGGGTAATTAACGGGTATTCAATAGATCAGGGAGAGAAGTACATATACCTTTATATGAGTTTGTATAGACTGCCTTCGGTCCGACAGCGATAGGATATTCGGAAATGTAACAGGAACATAGAATATAAACGGAGGTATCTCAACTACTGTTAGACAAGAAGCGCGATACTGTGCAAAAAGGACAGACACACGTGACGTAACAGACAAGGAAGGCACTATCGAACGACAAGGACAGACATATTTCTCTTTTTAATCTGTTGAATATTCACTAATTATTCGAGTTCCAGAAACAATTCATACACCTTTGGGATAAAAGAATAAAGTGCAGATCTCCAGCAACATTCCTATACAGTTTCTGATGCGATCCCTTGCTTAATTAATTAGTTATAAACGATTATTTCGACAGGTGTCCGGGCTCACGCGTGACTATCATACGCATGACTACGACTTTTCATTACTATCGAGCTTTCGCAAGATTAAAGCGCGTTATTTGGAAGTAGAAGCTTCCTTAGACTCTGCTCTTCATGTTCAATGCATAAACATTAATGATTAATTATCTGTCAATCCAAGTTATGCGAAAATTCATCATATCGGATCTCCGTAGTAACGTGGCACGACGGGTTGTCGTGCAACAATAATTAATAACTCGTAATTTAAGCAACAATTCCCATATAAAACGATACGTGAACATTGCTTGTAGTCTGGTTTTTCTTCCGCGATATCAAAAGTGCATGATCTCAACCTAGAAATCGAGTAATTAATAAATATTCGATGAAATAGAATACAGAAAAGTACATGTATCCTTGTCACGTGACGTTGCTGTTCTTTTCTGTACTCGAGTGCTGCCATCTATCGGAGTGGCGGAACTTGGATTGAAAACTTGGAAATGTAACAGGAACATAGAATATGAACGGAGGTATCTCGACTACTGTTAGACAAGGAGCGCAAATACTGTGCAAAAAGGACAGACATACGTGACGCAACAGACAAGGAGGGCACTGTCAACCGACAAGGACAGACATATTTCTCTTTCTAATCTGTCGAGTATTCACTAATTACTCGATTTTCAGAAACAATTTGTCCACTTTTGGAATAAAAGATGGAATAAACTCCAGATCTCAAGCAACGTTCCTATACAGTTTTTGATACGAAGTTTTGTTTAATTAATTAGTTATATACGATTAATTCGACAAGTGTCTGGGCTCACGCGTGACTGTAATACGCACGACTACGATTTTTCATTAGTAATGAGCCATTGCAAGATTAACGCTCGTTATTTGGAATCGTAGAAGCTTCCTTAGACTCTGTACTCTCTATTCCATGTACAAATATTATTGATTAATTATTTGTTAATCCAAATTATGCAAAATTTATCGTGTCGGTTGTCCGTAGTAACGTAGCACGACGGATTGTCGTGCAATAATCATTAATAACTGTTAATTTAAGCAACAATTCCGATAGAAAACTATATGTGAATGTCGCTTGTAGTCTGGTTTTTCTTCCACGATTCCAAAAGTGCATAATTTCCTTCTAGAAATCGAATAATTAATAAATGTTCAGTGAAGTAGACAGAAAAGTACGTGTATCCTTGTCACGTGATGTTGCTGTTCTTTTCTGTAATTGAGTGCTGCCATCTACTGGATTGAGACTGAAAACTCGGAAATGTAACAGGAACATAGAATATAAACAGAGGTATCTCGACTACTGTTAGACAAGGAGCGCACTACTGTGCAAAAAGGACAGACATACGTGACGTAACAGACAAGGAGAGAGCTATCAGACAACAAGGACAGAAATATTTCTCTTTCTAATCTGTCGAATATTCACTAATCACTCGATTTTCAGAAACAATTCGTGTACCTTTGGGATAAAAGAATAAAGTGCAGATCTCAAGCAACATTCCTATACAGTTTTTGATACGAAGTTTTGTTTAATTAATTAGTTATATACGATTAATTCGACAAGTGTCTGGACTCACGCGTGACTGTAATATACATGACTACGATTTTTCATTAATAATGAGCCATTGCAGGATTAAAGCTCATTATTTGGAATCGTAGAAGCTTCCTTAGACTCTCTACTCTTTGTTTCATATACAAAGATTATTAATTAACCATCTGTTAATCCATATTATGCGAAAATTCATCGCGTCGGTTCTTCGTAGTAACGTAGCACGACGGATTGTCGTGCAATAATCATTAATAACTATTAATTCAAGCAACACTTCCGTTAGAAAACTATATGTGAATGTCGCTCGTAGTCTGGTCGGTTTTCCACGATTCCAAAAGTGCATAATTTTGTGCTAGAAATCGAGTAATTGATGAATATTCAATGCATTGGACAGAAAAGTACGTGTGTCCTTGTCGCGTGATGTTGCTGTTCTTTTCTATACTCAAGTGCTGCCATCTATTGGATTGCGACTAGAAATTCGGAAATGTAACAGGAACATAGAATAGAAACAGAGGTATCTCGACTACTGTTAGACAAGGAGCGCACTACTGTGCAAAAAGGACAGATATACGTGACGTAGCAGAGAAGGAGGGCAGTATCGAACGACGAGGACAGACATATTTTTCTTTCTAATCTGTTGATTATTCACTATTTATTCAAATTTCAGGAACAATTCGTAAACCTTTGGATTTGCATAATAAAGTATAAGCCTTGAGTAACGTTCCTTTATAGTTTTGAATACGATTTTTTGTTTAATTAACTTTAATTAATTAGTTATTAATTAGTTACTTCGACAAGTGTCGGGGCACTCGCGACATATGCCCACGATTTATCATTATTATTGAACTTTTCGATGATTAAAGCTTATTGTTTGTAATTGCAGAAGCTTTCTTGAACCCTGCGCTTTATGTCCAGTGCATAGAGATCATTAATTAATATTCTGTTAAATCAAATTATGCGAAAATTCGTTGGAACAATCTTGTACGGTAGCAGGTTGTAATGGAATAAATCATTAATAATCGATAATTTCAGCAACAATTATGATTGAAAACTGCATGCGAATATTGTTTGAAGCTTGGACTTTGCTCCACAATTCCAAAAGTGTACGATTTTGTCCTAGAAATTGAGTAATTAATGAATATTCAATGGGTTAGACGGAAAAGTATATCTGTCTTTGTTGGAAATTGGTGCTATCCTTTTCTACGAGCTCGATACTTCTGCCATCTGGTGGCCTTTGCTGGAAACTCCCGTTAGACAAGAGGCGCAATAGCGTGCGACAAGGACAGACATATACCGTGCGACAGACAAGGAGGACGACAGTGTGCGACAAGAACAGAAATAGAAATTTAGTACCATCGTTTCGCCACAACGCGGCGCTAGTGTTTCAGGGTCCATAAATTGAACAAATTTTCATTTGCAAAAATGATTAACTTAGAGGGTTAATTTGTGAATCTTTGCGATTGTATCTCCTTAATTGAATCCTTGGCTTTCTTTCCATGTCCCGTTTGTTTCGTAAAATGCCCAAATAACTATTTTTTAAATTTATCCACGTCTTTAGTTTATTGGCAGGTGGCGCCAGTATTGAAAAAGTGTCTTTTTTCTTTAATTGCAAGAAAATACGCATATATTTATTAAAATGATTAATTTGTAAACTTTTGACGATGAAATCATCGAATTCAGACTCTCAGGTTTTTCCCAATACTCTATTTCATCCACAAAAATGCATGATTAATATTTTTTCATCAATGGTTCTTTCGAATTATTGAGATAACATTTGAAATTTCAATCAAAATTTTGCAAATAGCTAGTTAAAATAACGAATAACAGACTTTCGCAGACAATTTCGAGTATGTATTTCCGTCTAGTCGATTAATTATTAAGAATGTTCATTAATTATTCTTAATTTAGTTTCATTAATTGACGATTCTTTGTAGGAGGTTGTCAAAAGCTTTTGGAATTTTAAAATGAAGATTACACCTCGGACAGTTTATATTTGTATTTTGAGGGTTGTAATTATATTTTAAATAGAACATAAATAAGAAACACGAATCATATGATATTTAAATATCATGGGTACAATACAAATAATAGTTCATACAAGATATTTCAATCTATTTTAAGTATAAAATTACTGTCAATATTTTTATAAAACGCTTTTCTTTGCTTCAGGCAGAGATTGTCAATCAAGAGGAAACGCTCGAAATGTTACCGATCTCATCATCTGAGCCAAGAATTCAAGGAAACTCGGATGCTCTTCTTCCAACGACAAGCGTTAACACCATTGAAAATCCTCGTGAACGCCTTCAAACGGACGATGTTCATCTAAGAAAATTAAATCTCGTCGAAGAGAAGATATTTTACAGTAATAACAATCTGTCCACAACAACTTCAGTGAATTTTCATGAAAATACTACAGATTATACTAGTCAACGATCCTTGCAAAATGATGCATCAACTTTCAAATCATCTTCTACTGGATATAATCTTCAGGATGATGGCGATATTCAAGATAATCGTGCAAGAACATCGAGAAACGAAATATTCAATGACATTAATTCAGAGAGCATAAATGCAAGTAAATACTCGGAGTTGCGTTCCATGGATCATGCTGGAGATGAGATTGTTCAAGTTCGAATGCAAAATACGAGTGTGACTGAGAGCGGGGCTACGAAATTGATCTACTCTGTTCATCTGGGAGGAAAACCTGTACCTGCAGAAACAGCTGCCAGGGATATGGCTCTTTTGTCACCTCAAGAAGTTGCATTGGAACTTGGTGCGCCAGTTCTCATTCAGAGTGAACGTAAGAAATGAACGTTATTGTCATTCATTTCTTTTCTTTTTTTTCTGGAGGTTTTTCTTTATTTTAATATGATGATATTGTGTTAGTAATGTTTAATAGTTAGTATTTTTTACAATTTTCTTCTGTCTCAGTCGACTGACTTTCCTTATATTATGGGAAAAGAGATTTAGAATTGCTGAAGTTATTACTATAATTATTATTATGACAATCATTTATAGGAATAGTGGAGTTGAAATTGTTAAAATTAAAGTTACTAAAATCATAGGATTGTCCATAGGAAAAATATATTCATTACATCCATTGCATTTCATTATTATAAATTTGTTCAGTTCTTAGTAGACAATTGTAAGTATTTTTAATATTAATTTTTGTGCACACAGCATACTTGAAAGAAACACGACCACTGGCTCTTTCAAGAAAAAGGGATGCATGGCTATTAATTGGTGCAGCAAGTGCTGGTTTTATATTATTAGCATTGGTCGTCGCGGGATTAATTCTTGTAGCAAAAAGGAAAAGAGCACATAGTGCTGTAGCTGCACCACCGAGTCATCACATTTTAAGGAAGAAACAAGAATACATTCAAGCAACTGCTGGTGTTGACAATAATGCCTGCTCGACATCGGAAATGGAAATTAAGGTGTGTAAAGAAATTAGTGTAGCTGCATGGAAAACATGAGATTTTATTAATAAAAGATACAGGTGTGTAAAGCGTCTGATAAAATGATGTTTAATAACGTAACATTGAAGTGATCTTCGATATTGCATTAATAATTATAATTTGAAAATTATATTCGAAATTTAAAATTGCACAAATATCAGCACTTTGCTAATTATACATAATTGTTTCTATATTGTAGCTTGTGAGTATTAATTCCTTCAATAGTTTGCGTGACATTAATCATGAATATAAAGTATCGAAAGACCTAAAAGAGTATATTATCGAATAATTGAGCCAAATGACTAGTTGGAATTACAGGGGATGCTAACGACAGACTCGTGCATTTATGCGACCATTGACTTCAGGAAAATATTCGACGTTCCTTTAAACTGATTTATCGCGAAGTAACTCTATCGATCTTCTGCATATTCTATCCTTCTTTACAGACTGACGGTACCAGTCAGAGACAGACTCCTGGGAGTTTATCGAGGACTCCGGTTTCTCTTGAAACCCCTGACAGTCTCGAGGCAGGAATCCACGAAATTTCAAGCGACGACGAAGAACAGAAAAGTAAAATACGGGAATCGAGTCCGTGGGAACATTCTTCGAAAAGAACCAGGTACGACAAAGTACTAAGAGAATAAAAACTTTATCTGTTTAAATTTATTTAATATTAATTATTAAATCGAATCTTTTGTTTTGAAAATTTTGAGAGTCCTATCTTAAAATTCGATATCTTTATTTTAAAAAATAATAATCCTTAAAGCTTATTTTGAAATTCAATCTTCGTACTTTGGAACTTCTAATAATTTTAGAAAATAATTTATAGCGTGGTATTTTTAATGATTATTATTTATTTAATTATAGATTGGCGCATGGAAGAATGTCACGAACGAATGCTATTGATACGCCTCGAACATCCGATTCAACAGACGTAATTGTCGATCATCTAGAAACGTTAGATTCATTGGAAAATAATTACACGAGGCAAGAAGAAGCTACAGCCTCGCCGCATTCTTACCTTTCTATGCCATCTTGCAAGCCATTCCCCAGCATGAAAAGTGTTGAACCACTTTCTAGAGTACTGGAACCAGTTATGGTAAACAAATCTTTTTACTTTATTCTTATTCTTGCATGATATAATTAATATCTACTTCTGACGGTTTTTATTTGTTTTATTTAGGTCAAACATCTAGATATAGACTCACCAGAACTGGTGAGACGAGAAACTAATCATTTAGACGTTTATAGGAGTGATGATGCGAATGATAAATTTTTCGCGCGTACTTCGAGCGCTATCAAAGACCCTGGAGTTGTAGGACCGATAGTATGGAATCTTCGGCGACAAAACTTCTCTGCAGAAGGTATAATTCTATTTATTATTCTAATGTTTTTCGAATTTAACTTTGTTGTTACATAATTGTATAATTATAAACATTTATTCGTTCGCCTTAACTAATAATATTAAATAATCTCTTTATAAAATTTTAAAAATAAAATAATCGTTAGACAATTTTTCTTTAAGATACATATAGAAATATAACGTAAAAAAGATTAATAAACGTTATTTATTTCGGATTTAAGACAATGGTACATCTGGCACAGATGTTGATCCAACGTATGCGATGCCGTCCGGTCCTGTGGGAAAAGCAAGGAGACGACTTCACGAACTTTTGGAAGATTCTTTTAGTCTGTTTGGAAGCAGGGATGCAAAACCAGAAGCACAGTTGCCTGCTACAAGACCAAGTTCAGCAGCACGTGCACCAGACATTCTCACAGTGTTTTCGGAAACAGGAAGATCTACTCATACTAGGTATCTATGTCTATAAATTTTTATTTATTTTGCATATATGAAAAGAACAAAATTCTTCAAGGAGTTTAGATAAAAAGAACGGAAGAAAGAAAAAAACAGAGCTCTTTAATTACTTTTTTTTAATTTAAAATTGATATAAATTTGCTTTTAGTCCCGTGCCTTCACCATTAACGGAAATGCAGGCTCTGCCCTCTACTTCATTTCCGATGAAATCCAATGACGCTAATATCGCAGAAAATGGACATTCTGTACCTTCGCGATCTCGTAGCGGTTGGGGTTCCAGACCACTAAGTGCTGGTCCATTCCATAGGCCTAATTTAATGCCGGATGTTGACACGAGACGTATACTTGCAGACAGTCAACTTCCACCAGAAGATCCAGCAGTACCATTAATAGCTTCGATTAAGAAAGAACTTGAAAAATTTTCTCCCAAATAAATTAAATAATCGAAGAGGTAATAGCGTTATAAGTATTAAACATCATAGTACAATTGAGTAGTTCAACGATAATTTGCAAAAAACAATTCTAAAGATTGGTGAATATGCAAACTGCAGTTCTACTTCCTGCATTGATTTTGCAAAGGTTGATATTATTAAAGATATTCTAATGAAGAATTGATATAAAAATTTTCTTGAGACTGTTATTTGTACGTATAACTAATCATCATACTTGCTAGTTTAATATTAATTTCTGGCAGTTTCAATCTCTGTACAATCAATGGCTTGAGCCCAGGTTAACCAATTTACCAAAAAGTATTTATAAGATGGATAAGTATTTGAAATCAGCATTTGTAATAATTGTAAATATTTAACAAATTTTTATACGTACAATTTCAATTGATAACGTTTGTATCTCATGTAACATATTTATCTAGTATAGCATATTCATTCAATTCATTCATTCATGTGTAAGATGATAATATTTTCTTGAAAGACTGTACAAATTAAGAAATTAGATAAAATATCTATTTACAAATTATATACATATTGACGTTATCATAATCATTATTAGTTTATCATTAGCAAAATAAAATACTGCTTTTTTCATAGTGAGAGAATAAAGATGATTAAAATGAAAATGACTTTCTAGAAATAGTTTTTTATACTTTTTTGTTATATTTTTGTTTGTACAGATACAAGGTTAGAGAAATAAAAAATTGTTACAATGTTCATTATCAAATTATTTATTTGTTAACTAATACGCTTACTGTATCTTTTGTTTGCCATTATATATATTATAAATTCATATAAATTAGTCAATTTGAATGCATAGTCAATTGACACAAACCGTCCATTTTTTATTAGGATTTGTTAATATAATATTATATATATTAAAAATTTCTTCATTTTAAAAAATACGACTTTATAATTAATTCTATCCAATATAAGAATATTTTTAATCTAAGTATAACCCAATAATGTATCAGAAAACAAATAAATTATTGATATTTTTAATTACATATTATATTATATTTTAATTTATTTACTCTAAAAAATATTTACATATCAAACCGTTTTACGAGATTTTCAGTATTTCAACAAATCGATCGTTATTACAAAAATCTTTGTAGGTATGTTCATACTGAAGTTTAAGAACGGGATACTTTTTTGTAAAAAATTGTATATATTCAGGATGACTTGGATCAACTTCTAAAATCAAACGGCCTCCCGGTTTTAAGGCTGTGGCAGCATACTTTAATAAAGGTTTAATAACTTTTAAGCCATCATCTCCTCCATCAAGTGCTGTTAAATCTTCGTAACTAGAGAATAAAAGCAAAATTAAAAATACTGTAGGTATACAAAATATTAATTTATAATATTTAAGAAATTTTTCGATTTATAGTAAAGTTTATAAAAAAGACAATTTAATTACATTTTAATTTCAGGAGTTAATGTAGGTATTTGTTTGGTCGGTACATAAGGAGGATTACTAACTATGAGATCGAAAGTCTTCGAATTCAAATCGATATCGTTCGGTCCACTCAATACATTCGATAGTTTTATCGAACCATTGTCTTTAAGCGTTGCGTGCACAACTGCAACTCGATCTTTTAAATTTAATCTGTCTCGATTTTCTTTAGTTAATTCGCATGCGTCTGGATTTGAATCGATCGCTACACAATTAACCTAGAATTATTTATTTAATTTCACGTATAAGTCGTGTTAGTGTTGTATAGGAAATCATTTTCAATATAAATAGTTAAATGTATGCAAGATAAGGTAATTATAAAAGGATTATTATAATAGTTACTGTTTTGTTTGTTACTGTATGTGCGATCGCGAGAGACACGGCGCCAGAACCGCATCCAACTTCTAAAATTTCTTGTTCTTCATTTTCGGAAGAATTCAGTGCCTTCAAGACGTAATGAACTAACATTTCACTTTCCGGTCGTGGTATGAAAACTGGCGGGACTAATTTCAAAGTAATATCTCGGAAGTCCCATTCACCTATTATGTACTGAACCGGCATTCTGTAAAAATTTGATTTCAACGAGAAAGAACGACAAATAACAATGTTAAAAAGATTTTACCGAGATAACCGGCACTCGCACAACGAATCCAGTGTATCACGTTGATCTGACGTAAGTTGTTCATTTCGCGCGTTTGCAACGTCTAATATCTGGAAACAAATTTCTTTTTGCTACTCGGAATAAATGTATGTACCTTTTCAGTATTCTTTTATTTCACAATCATGTAACTAATATAGAAAAATTATATTTTATTTAAAGGAGCAGAACTATCACAAATAGATCTAACAAAAAAATAGAATGCTTAAAATAGCGAATACGAGCTGATGACTTCAGCAGTTAACACCAGTCACCATGAAAACACAAGAATGAAGAATTGAAATTATTACGAGCCTGTTTTGAATGCTTAGTAATGGTAATACCTTGCTAGTGCCTATGACGTGCGCAACAATGTGCTCGATCGATTCTACGGGTTCTGGAATACCTTCCTTCTTAAACCGGTCGCTCCATTGTTCAATAATTTCACCAACGGTAGAACATTGTACGTTCGTTGTAGACAGACTTCGCGTTGGTCGATTAAACGTGATAATTTTACTTTTACTGCATTGTATACACGCCTCGGCGCTTACGACGCTGAAGAAAGTACGAACACCCGAGAGACATCGAAACAGCATTATGTTTCACGTAGAATAGTTCGTCGTTATCATTCGATCGCGTTATTAACCGAAAATTATTATACGCGATAATATACGTACGAGATATTAAAACAATTTTGCATTCATTAACCTCACAATTCTTCGGCTCGCTCAGTTCTCCTACGTGCTGCCAGCTGTTGGGAAATACGTTTAATTACATTCTCTCGCAATATAAGGTCGATCGAGCAGAGAGAAGGTTGACGTAGAAGAAGCAATTAAGTATTCGTGGGGGCAAGTAAATTACAAGTAACATATCAACGTAATTGTAAATGCTTACAACTACACAATACGTACACGAATACGAAAGAAACTCATTATCGAACATGCGAAACCAAACACACGGTTCTTTCAAACAGTACAAAGCCAAATAAATGTTGCATGTTTGACAAATCTGTGTTGTTGTCGAAATTTTTGTCGTTGTTCCGCGATATTGACCGGTTATATCGTCAATATCAGGAATATTTGAATTCTTTGAAATTTGCAAGATATCGTTCGTCTTGCGTTCAGTCGATAATGTATCGTCGATTAGCGGCGCATGCGCAGCACCTGTGTAACGGAAAGAAGGGCGCGGGCCTATAGGCCGTGATTCGGTTTAGGACGCCAGCAGTCGCCACTGGTCCAACTCGTAACTCGCGGCTTGCTTATACTTGCGATTCAGTCTGCCATGATAGTCGTCGGTGTCGCGCGAGTGCGCCGTTGAACTTTCGCATATCGTTGACTGTGCCTTTCCGACGAAAGGGACGATTCAATGGGCGAAGCTGCTACACACTTCGACGGATACGTGTGTTCGATTGTTTTGGAATGACGGCGCTCCCGTGTTCGACTATCTGAACCTAGAGAACCTTCTTCGAGTTGCACGCGTCTTTAGCCGAGTGAATGGCGGCGGGTGGTGTGGTGGCGGTGTTGTGACGTGTGTCTCGTGCCGCGTTGACTGTCAGTTTCGTCGCGTATCGAAAATCGCGTCGGTTTTTGATCTCGTGCGACGCGGCGTTGTCGTTATCGCGATACGCACGATCGTACGTGCGGAACGATCAACGAGTACGCACGCTGTTGATTGTAATACGCTTATCAACATTCGTTTTCCCCGTTCGTGCGGCATTTGTTTATGAGCGGAGGTTGCTCGAGGAGCGTGCCCGAGAGTAAGGTGTGGTGAAAAATGACATGTAGATTCTCGTTGTTCGTTCGCTCCTGCCTCTCTTTCTCCTTCTCAACCTTTCCCCCTTCCTCTTTGTTCTAGGCACGCGTATTCCTATCCTTCCCTTCCGCCTTCACCCGTTTGGTATACCGGCGAGAGTCGAAAGCCTCTCGCGAAGGTAAGAATTCGCTGTCACGCGCGATTGTCACGATACTGTTCTCACACGGAACGATGCATTCCGGCGACGAAGTAACGGGGAGAGAAACAACGCGAGGATAAAACTATCTTCGTGCATGAAAATTGTGTTCTCGATCAATTCCTCCTGTGTACGTATTCCGTGTGTGAAAGAACGTTTTCAATTCATTTTAGCTAAACGACAAAAAGAGAGGGAGTCAGTGTTTCGTTTCACAAAGAAAGAAAACAACGGAAGAATCTCGTAGAAACGATACAGTTTTGGAATACGTTGTTGGGATTAAATGCCGGAAACGACCGGCCATGAAGAAACAGTTCGCTCTGGTAGGTTCACGCCCCTTTGCGCGTCACGTCTCGCCGTATCGTCGATCATCGACTGAAAATTTACCAATGTATTCGGTGTTCCGTGATCTGTGCCGCGTGAAAACTTAGTATCGAAAGAAGCGCTTATCGAGCGACGCGCCTCCGCGAGTGTTTGTGTTTCTTCGTGTCTGTTAGCGGTCCCGTGGTTTCCATGCGGGGATAGATCGAAGCGTGCCTCGAGGGAAAAACGTGCCTCGTATTGTATCGTAAAATAACGGGGCATCGAAAGTGACGTATCGTTCGCTCGGAATTCGTTCCGTGACAGGGAATTTCCTGTTACCGATATTTGCGCTCGCTTGGCGCGTACGCGACGTTGCGCGAGCGTGCACGCCCTTCCCGCCTGGCCTCCCTCCCCTCGCCCTTGTCTACGCAGCGATCGTCGTCCACAGCCGCCTCTACAGGGGAGCGATTTCGTCGGCCGTGTTGTTTAGTGTTTGCACGTAACGGCGGTGTGACCGAGGGAGCACACACATCACTCGTATCGATGGACAGTGTCGCGTTATGCGTGCGGGCCAGTCCGAAATACGCGACACCGCGTGAAACTGTACACGCGCCGGTTATCATCAACAGAGAAGAGATATCCTGCGTTATCTCTTTCTCACGTTCGAGTGGAGAACCGTGCTGTGAATGAGAAAATGTTCAACTTTATGAAGAAGGCTACGGAGAAGGACGACAAGGAGAAGCGGAAGCGCGAGAAGAAGGAACGAAAAGATGTCAAGAAACGAGATCGAAGTAGTATGTCCGCTGAGGAATTACTACGTTTGGATGAAGTACGTTTTCTTTCGTTTGTTTATTTCTTACAAGTTAGTTTGGTTGAAAAACAGTAGGTTTATCCCTAACGTAATATTGTCCGTTAGTTATTCCTTGTTCGTACACGAGGTCCTTTCTTTTGGTACACGAAATATGCGTGATATTATCCTGTGAAATTTATTTCGTTCGTCTGATAAAAATTTGTCGGAAGTGCATATGTCGAAATATTGACTGTATCGCCAATTGACCTTTGCGCGCTGTTTCCAACGTACTTATCTATAAAGTGGATGTAGTAGATAATTTCTACGATATGTTGAATTTGAGTCATCGTGGATAATCTGTTTTTATCTGTTATCTTTTTCTTTTTTTTGGAGGGGAAGTTTGAACCTTTAAAGATTATGTTCGACGAGTCGTATGTATTTAAAGATTATATTCGCTGTGTAGTAACACAGCATACCACAAATATTTCGTCATATGCCTTGGAAGAATTTTCCAGGTTTTTTGTCCGATGTGTAGATTTGAACCTTGGTATTTAAATACATTTTCATAAGTTTATCGTAATGTCAGTGTGAAACATTACAAATGCAAATGAATTGCTGCATTGGAAGTATTTTACCGATTTCCTATTTCTGTTATTTACTTACATTAAAAAAGTAATTTGTTATGGTTACTTTCTTTTTCGAAATACATAAGTTGTTTTAAAATTCAAAACGAAATGTTTTTATATGATAAACGATAAAAAATATATCTTTTACACTTCTAGTCAATTTTCGTAGTAAAATATGGACAGCTTAAAATAAATTTTACTTTTTATAGAATATAATTTTGTGCAGTACAAATAGAAGAAAATTTTTTTTTATTTCTGTAGAATTTAATAGAGTAAAAATTATTTGTATAATATAGATTTTAATATCTCGTTAATTTTCTATTTTAAATAGAATTCTATATTGTTTCTATTGTTTGTTCCATATTGAACTAAAGATATCACTGATCTCGTACAAAGTAATCTCGAGATAATTCAAGGTCATTCAGTGGTATGTGAGTGATGTATGTATGTATATGTTGGTAGGAGCAGGAAATTCTTCGAATATTCGCTGTAACATCGGGTTTCCTTTTAAAAATACAAATAAAAATGTAGATTGCTATTTACAAGAGAATGTTAACAAACCTCTTTATCATTACCATACATTTTTTACGAAAAATGTATAATTTTTTCGATACAACATTCGACATGGAACGTGTAATTTTGCTTATAATTAAGGCACGTTTCTTTCTTTTTTATATAACAACGTATCAGTTCAAGGATATTGACGATTTGTTAAGCAGTTTGTTTTAGTTCCGTTTTAAACGAAGGAAACATTGAATTTTATTTTTAGTCTAGTCTAAAAGTGCACGTGGAACTCACAGGATATTTATGGCAAATGTTAATGATTTATCTCGAAAATTGCAAGATTATCTGCTAAACAATATAATTTGATAATGCATATCACATATGTACATATTTACCTGTATTTCTCTAATTAGAATATCGCAGGTATTTAATAATTAAGAGTTACAGATGAAAGATAAATATACGTTCGCGCGCACACGCATGTACAAATTTAGTCTCATTTGTCCACCGTTTCATTCATCAAACGAAAAATTAGTTAATATATCCAAGATGTTTGACGAATTGCGAGGCGAATATAAATTGTTGAGCGTCACAACGCGACTATTTCAGATTTATTTCTACGCATTCGTATATCAGTCTCTCTCTCTCTCTCTCTCTCTCTCTCTCGTACTTTCTGTATCCGTTCTGTACATTACGTTTTTATAACCTTAATCATTCTTCGTCTTCTTTCGTTTTATTTCGAAAGACATTTGCCGTTGTGCACAGTGATAAATGTCACGAAAACTCGTGCAGTGCATTGGAAAAGTAATTTGTTTGTCGCGAATGTATGGCGGGGTAGTACGTGTACCTTGTAGTTAGAGAGGAAATGCGGATGCATTATCAGCAGGTAGTGGAACTCAGGTGAAAGTGTTATGTCATTAAGTCTCGTTTAATTCTCACTCGCCGATTATTAAGATATGAGGATCTTAACATTTCTATACCGGAGATGTATGGAACTGCACGTTTGAATATACAATTATTAGGCTAATTGTTGTATACGGATAATTGTTACGTACATACTTTACGAAGTAACGTTATATTCAGAGGTGTGAATTGACATGTATCATCTATAACAGTATCATTTGGATATGATGTATAAACGCACAGTGTGCAGTGAACTCTTGGATTTCTTCGAAGTTTGTTGCTCGTTTGAAACGAATTAAATAAATTCTGAAGATGGACAGCTTTTAATAAAATTTTTTAATAATATAGATGCACAATCGCTCGAAAATTGAGTGTCATTTTTAACATTCGTGGTTTACGAAAGGAAATAGAAGATATTTTCATTCTTACGTTCAATTTAAAACAAACAGGTTGAAGTAATTTTTATTCTTTCATAAACCATAAATATTAAGAACGACACGTTTTTATTATCTCTGTATTTCATGTTCTAGTATTTCTTGCCTCATATTATTTTTTTTCAACTATTATTTCCATTTTTTCCCGTATTTTTCATATTATTCATATCTATCTCTTATTTTTGCAAACGATAACGTTTCTTTAAATTGCTCTTGAAAAATCCACGTTCAATCATTTGTTTCAAAGATAATTGATAATTATTGCTGGGTGCTGGGTATATATTTAATTAAAGACTTTCCGAGTTGCGAAATCGAGGGCACTTTCATAGTTAGTTACTTAATTACACTTGAATTTGTAATTGTTCCGACATCGGCCATTGCTCCCTTTGAATGTACGCTCACCACGCGTAATTTCATTTTATCGTATATCTTTCTGCTGATTTTTCTTCTAGCTTACGCGATTACTTTTGCTGTAACAGTAAAATAAAAGTAGTAGACAGAATGGAAGAAATCTTGTTTATTAAAAATATTCTAACAATATTATATATTTGTTGTTTGATTTGTTACGCTAAATTATTGCTTCTTTAATTGAAGAATAATTTTTTATTCGCGTAATATTATAATAGAAACATTCAAAGTATATTTAATCGTTGCTACTGCAATCATTTTCCTAGTCTACTCTCAAACAACTTTCAGTTTATCTTTCCCTGTTTCAATATCTAATCTCGTGTGAGAAGAGATCACTTTTTCTTCCTTAAATTGCTTATCGATGAAACATATGTTTATAAAATGCGGAAGATAAGAGTACATAATAGTTGCATAATTTATTATTTTTAAATTAAATAATTTACCTATATACCTATATACCTAACATACAATAACATTATTGTTTTAAAAATAATATTCAAACATATAATTGATTATGTAATAACGTATTCTCGCAAAAAGAATAATTTTCTAAATGTTTACTATTGTTTATTGATCACTCTTCTTGGTATTTCCTTCATCGATTGACAAATATCATATTAACAAACATCATTGAAAAATAATCGTGAAAAAGAATTATTGTAATAAACTTGTTATGCATCATTTACTTAGAGTGCATTTATACGTTGTTTCCTCATACTATTATGCAAAGATACTTGATCTAAGAAGATAGATGTTTCATCATGACATTTATTTCCTGAGATCTTTGGTATCAAATATTTTTGCATAGTATGTACATCGCTTAAAGCATGTTTGTTACTTTGCGTGTATCTGTAATCTCTTTGTAATGCTACATTAAAGTTAAGATAAAATTAAGTCAGATCGAGAACATGACAAAAGTGATCTTGTATTTCTCGTTTTTCAAGCTAAGCAACTTTCGTTTTTTGTTTAATAACGGTGAGATATAAATCAAGAGATATATTGGTTTTGATAATCTGTATTCATCTCATAATTAGTAAAAAATTGTATGTAAATCTCCGTGACATTTTTTTCCTCATTTATGTCTGTAGTACATTTTGACAAAATTGAGCCACAAAAGATCACCCTATATACAAATCACGTACAATGGACTAATCAAGTGCATTTGTTTCTTTCATAGGTTCGGAGATCGTTGAAGATTCCTGGTCGCCGGAAGGAGAAGGAGAAGTTACCGAGCGGTATCACTGCAGACTATAGCGCGTCGTTTTTCGCTTATTTGGACCGCGACATTCTGGAAAATTCGCAAAACTCGTCCAGCTCGGGGCAATGTGTTCGCACTGGTAATAACTGGAATACCAGGACGCCGGACGGTTTAACGCAGAGTGACTCCTCCGAAACTTCGCTCACCTCGCTGACAATCACTACCACTACGTCCTCGGTCACGCCGACCAACGTGTCTGGACAATCAGGGAAGAATTTGCCACCACTGCCACCGAAGCCTCCGAAGCGAGGCATTCTCAAGGGACCACGTTTGACTGTTAGTAATACCGTGAACTCGTTGTCGGAGGAAAGCCATCTGCCAAACGGAAACGAGACTAATTACCAAGAGGCCAGCAATTTACTGGTCAGGAACACGTTGCAGAACGAGGTGATCGCGTACCAGAACGTGCCCGCGCATTTGTCAGGATTTGGTAACGCTGTTAACAAGGAGGAAGCTTGCAGCGAGGAGGAAACGCAGACGGGGCAAAGCGCGTGGCAAGTATCGCCTCAGCGAGCAGCTCAACAAACTCAGCAGCAGCAGCAGCAACAGCAGCAGCAGCAGCAGCAGCATCAGCAACAACACCAGCAACAACAGCATCATCATCATCACCAAGGCGACACCAAGTTACTGCAGGTTAGTCGGGAAGAGATAATTGATTTTAGTTAGATACATACATGTGCTGGCGTACGAGGCACTCGTGGATTGAAATTCATGATGTCCAAGCTTAAGCTTCGAAGCTTGGAGAGCTCACGTTTGTTACCATGGTATTACAGAAACGGCAGGTTGGTCTGGCACTTTATCTATGATACGTTCCCTAGTGTAAACACTAGTACTTATCGGTTGGTTTCCATAGTATGTATTAGTAATGCCTACCGTGCCACTTAGGACACTGGTGGTTTATGAATTTTTATTGCGGACATACAGTTTGAGTGTTTAGTTTTTATTGGGTTGTTTGTTTGGTGTTCCGTGTCGGGAATAATTCCAACATGCAACTATACATTTTTATAATATATTCGAAATTATGTTATTTTATTATTTTGTGCGTAATTTATATTTCAAAATTTACTAATTATAATTCATAAAATAATTACTGTATTGTGATCACAGCACTCACAGTGCAGTGATCGTATACCATGTGATTACGTTTATATGGTATCTAAGTATTATGTTTACCGAATTAGGGAGCATATGTATGTTATCAAATGGCAAGTAAATGATTACGTGATATTCGAGAACGTACATGAGCCTTCTGGAAGCCTAACTAAATAGTATCATTTATATGGGCTATTGAGGACCATAACAATTTAGAGTTAAATTACTTAATTCTGGAGCTTTCAATTAATCAGTAATGTAATATCTAATCAGTCAATATAACGATATCATTCTAAAGTTAATAATCGAATCGCAATTTGTTATTTTACAGGTGGTGACTAGCGCGAGCCCGTCCGCAGATTCTCTCACAGACACCACGAATTCCAGCTTTGCAACACCACCTTTCAGTCTGTCGCCCGTAGGAGAATCTCAAGGTTTGTCGAGGTGGAGGTCCTCGGCATCCTTCGAAGAACAGGGCGTCGAGTTGCAGTTACCAGAGATCGTCCCTCTGGAACTGCCCGAACCTCGCGAGCTCACGATCCAGAGGCAACCACCGCCTCGAAACGACTTTGGTTTCTCACTACGTCGAGCTGTGATCGTAGAACGAGCTGCAAACGGTGTCACGCAGATGAGACCTGTGATCTTCGCTGAACCAGGCTCATTGATACAACATAACAACGACACCGGTTTACTGCCAGGCGACAGGCTGATCGAAGTCAATGGAATTAACGTGGATGACAAATCGCGGGAGGAAATTATCGATCTCATCAAAGGCTCCGTTAACAGTGTCACCGTAAAGGTAGGTCATTTTAAAAATACGAGTGTATAATTTTATTATTTTATCTCCTTTTTAATTAGTAAGAAAAAAAATATTTGAGCCAATAATTTGCATTACGTGTGATGATATTTGATAAAATTTACTAAAATATTATTGTGAAAGGATTAATTTCAACGATGAATAGATTGAGGGGGAACAGTTGATTTCAGATTATCCTGATAGTTATTTTAAATCAGTGTATTCAACTCGTCGCAACAGCACTGTTGTCTGTAAGACAATAGATCCTTTCTTTCAATGTGGCAAGAACCAACATATCCGTCGTTACCAGAAAAATTATAAGAGATACGTTGTGATCCGTATAATTTCAATTACACAGCACATTTGAGCTCTGTGCGTTTTGTAAGATAGAAAATAACTCTCGCATTGTATATTAAACCTTGCTATTTTTCTGATTTGTTCTTCACGTTTCTATATCTTCACTTTCTGGAGTATTTTATGTAAAAAAAATCGTAGAATTTACAACAGATAGTAGAATCATAGTTGTAATTTAATCACATATTTAACACTACATATTTAAAAAGCACTACATATTTTAAATATATCTATTGAAATGTAATGTCCGTTTCATATGTTATATACACTCAAGAAGCAAAGCAGTTAAAAAGTATCCGATCCTTTATTTCAATTGAAACTCAAAATTCAAGCTCAAGTAAAATATGAGTCCAAAAATAATACCATCCTTAAATTTTTGTAGACAAGCATCTTTGGTTGCCACTTTTCCAGCTTGTTTTCCACGACGAAAACGGTTGTACAGGAGATCGTTGGTGTTGCCGGTAAAAGTGAGAGCGTTCACAGGTACGCTTGGTCGGTTCGAAAGGTGATCGGTGTACGGAACAGCGAAACTGGTGTTTCCCGGCTGATCGTGGTTGGTTCATTGCCACTGGTGCACCGAATATAGCGGGATCGTGACTCATGACCCATAATAAAACTATACTTGGACCGGGAGTGTCGCGTGAAAATAACTTCTTACCGTGAGACCCAACCGATGATCATCTTCCATTGGTTCTTCGTTATGACAGTTGGTCACGAACTCGAAGAATTAAGCACTTAACCCTTACACCCATAGATTTGGAATTAGCAATGTAGAATGTTACAGATAGGTACTTTATTAGACTTCTTACTGTTAAAGCAGTAAATGCGCAATCACATTTGTTGATATGAATTTGATAGATGATAGTTTCTAACTGTGTATGATATTTTGACTGTTAGTAAACGAGCTTATTTATTCTTCTCGTTTGGATTTGAAGTCTTCGAAATATTGCGGGCGATTCCCTCGGAAAGAAAGAGAGTAATGACATCAACTCCCAATTGGCACCGTTGTGTCATAGGTGACACACCAGAGTTTGAGTTGAAGTCATGTAATTTAGGAGTACGTCATTTGTTTTCGTATCGTGTTTCGTACTTTGCCCAATAAAATCTTGCGAAGCATACAAATGGAAATCGATTTGTTTCACGAGTATTTATAAACATTGTTTCTTGTAGATTCTCGATTTAATCGGCCTGGTACGTAGAAGTTTAATTTGCCGAGTCGCATCTTGTATCACTTCTATCTCAATTTATTTCTCCGCGCGCTTTATCCCGCGCGTGTAAAACGGGCAAGGAAAATATACCACCGTAGCGAGTAGCACGAGTCCGTCTGGTTCTGTCGTTCGAAATGTTGGAACATTTCCAGTTCGGGTTGTAAAGTTACCAGAGGATGTATTGATTAGGCTTCGAGGGCCTTCGTTACAGGTTCGTGCCCCGGTTCTCCTTCTCGGTAAACGAAACGGTCTTAACAGAAAGAACGTAACGTGATTTACATACTTATATTATGTACAGCTAGGCCTCTTGCAGGTGTTCTCTCGGTCAACATCCTGTTTCCTGCGCTGTACACGTTAGACGGAAACCACTTTAATCTTCTTGAGAGCTCGTGCACGCGGCTGGAAAGTAGATTCAGGCATCCGTTACACGCGTGATATCTGTTAAATACGTATGGTTAACCATGAGCTTATCAGCATGTACAGTTGGTAATCTGTTGCCCGAATTCCTTCCACCCGAATGTCAGCAACTCCTCTGCAAGCAATTGATAGCAGCGTGGTAATTCCTGTGGAATAAGAAACTATTACTAGGGAATGTTACTAACGTAGTGGGAAACTACAATTCGTTTGTTCGTATTTAACGCTAGAACCACTGACGATCGATACTACGACCATTTTGGTAGTAACACTGAGACCGGCAATTTCTATTAAAATCTTTGAGAAGAAAACGTTTGGTAATTATAAATCTGCGAAAAGCAGGAAGGTAGATGTACTTGATATAAACAAAATACACGTATTTAATTAATTCAAGGCGAAAAGCAAACTCTCATCTTTACGTCTTGCAAAGAATCATTCAAAATTGATCATTTTGGCTATTACAGTAGAGGTATACAACATCGATAATAAGGATCGAATAAAATTGTAATGGAGTATACGATGTTGTTCGCAGGTGCAGCCAGTTGCGGAATTATCGGAATTATCAAGACGCGGTAGTAGCGACGGACGTCAGGTCGAACTCGCGGCTGCGAATATCCGTGGCGGTACACTTCGACGATCCGGTAGTTTGCGGTTTCATCAAAATATGGTGAGTACTCTCTTTTCTGTCTTTCGGAGGAATCGCGGAAGATTTCTCTTCCGTCGTTTCAGAAAGAAAGGGCAGGACTTTCAGTTCGCTCCATCCGTTTAACTCAATTTGAATCAAACTTTTCATAACCATTTTTACTTTGATATTTTATTCAAATAGAAGAAAGAACAAAGTACTTTGAACGATAAAACGTCAACGAGGCGAGGGATAGACACTAGAGATTTTATCGTTCAGTTGCATTCAATTGGAAATTTAATTGTGAAAGTAAAAGTAGGTATCGACAAAGTACCAGATATTTACGGAGAAAAACTGGGAAAATGTCGGGGTAGGAAATAAGCGGGCGGGAAAGAGCGAAAGACGCGGTGGGATTGTTTGGTACTCCGACAGAAGAAATGGTGTGTGGCTGTGCAGAGGGAAAAAGACAATAGTAGGGACGGATGCTTTCCACCCACATTCCTCGCAGCGGTGCAGTGGCATAGTAATCGCTTAACGGTACATCTGCTGTCTTGCCCGTTCCGTAATACCAGCTTTCGGTCCAATCAGAAACCGGAATCCTACGATAATAGCGCAATTACACGGCAATGAAGCTTTGTCACTTTTTACGACGATATTACGAATTAAGTAATCACGGTGGTGGCAGTTTATGGATTTTATGATTGTGGTGAAACCACGTTCGTAATGAATTTGTCGGAAGTAGGGTACACATTATGATTGATAGGGATCTTTCGACACTTTGATAATTGCTTTATTTAGTTTTATTAGCCTCGAACCGTTCCGATGATCAATATTAAAATTGTTGAATGTGTGTGTTAACGTTGCAGCGAGATTACTAGGAATAAATATAGCAGCAGCGAAGATAAACGTTTAATCTAATAATGCAATAAAGGAAAGTGTTATTTATTGAATGCTTGATGCTCTTGAACCGTGTATCTTGCATACTCGCCGTTTCCGAGGGAAATGCTTGAGATCGACTTCCAATGGTTTTCTTTTAGAATAAATTAAATAAATTTTTTAAATTAAAGATTCTTGCGATCGTGATTTTCTTTATTCGATATTAAATCGGCTTTGAGATTAATTCCTTTTCTCTTGGCGTATTGTGCAACTTGAATATTTAAACGAGATCTGCATGCGATATTTAATGTAATTAATGATTAGCAATTACGATTTAAATACCGTATCAATCAGTCTCATTCTACATAAAGTGTATCCAATTTTAATTAAATTTCGAGAAGAACGTTGCAGTTGATGATCGACGATGTAACCGAGTGATTCGTGATTAACGATTAATATTTATAATTATTCTACGATTTAATTTTGCGCCAAATGATCAAACTCTTCCAACGATGGGCATGAATTAATAAATTAAATTAAAAATTTTACGTGATTTGTATGCCTGCCCCAGTACTCAGTGGTTCATGAGACGATAGAATCTTTTAAACTAATTTACCATCTCTTCTCTAGTTTGTCAAATTTGAGAAAAAGAAGGATACTAAATTATGCAAATAAGCGAACGCTGTGGCTCGCTACATTTTATTTAAGGGACCAATTTGTGTTTTGAAAAGATCGAACAAGATGATGCACCTTTGATCAAGCAATCGCAGACAATTTCCCTGAATTATAACCAGCGATAAATACCAAGTACACAGCTTCCTATCATTTCCAAGTTAATGCATAACGAGAATTCTGTCGGGCTACGGCATTTAACTGTCTGTTAATCGTCGGTGGCCCTCGACAATACCATGCGAAAGTGGTAGTTGCTGTAGAAATGTACATTATACAAACGCGTTGCCCTCGCCTTGAAACGTATAATAAGACGAACGTGATAAAAATATGCAGAGTGCGTCACACGTAGAAATGGAACGAAAGTTCGAATGCGACTGTATAGCTTGGAGCGATCCACGTGTCGTAAAAGTGCATAATGCCTTTAAGTAGAAGTTGGGCGAAGCTAGAAGTAGATTTGAACTCTCTCTAACTGCTCTGAGGTATGTAAACGGTACTTTCAAGTGCGACCGGTAGATTATGGATATTTATAGTATTATTATGGTATATAGTAATATTATGGTAGATTATGCAAATTCATATTTTTACGAACACGTCCGAAGAAATGGAACTTAAATGGACATTTCTTTCATTTGCTCCATTTTTTTTTCTAAATCACGTTCGTAAAAATGTGAAATTTTCACGAACATCTGCAAGTCTAATAATTACGTTCCTTTCTTAACTAAAAGTTAACACGTTTTTAGTAACAGCGAGAACGAAAGTTACTCCAAGCCACATCGATAGAAGTAAGGTCAATAGGAGGTATATTCCTTCCAGCAGTGTAAGCGCCTTTTAAATGGCAAGAAGTGGTAAAAGTAAAGTGATAGAATTTTCCTGTACCTGGCCTGTTACGTCACACGCTGCGAAGCTGTCTCTTTCGTTTTAACAATTTTTTAAGACAGCGTTAAATTCAAATTACTATTTTGCAGAAAAATAAGCTTTGATAATATTCCTTAGTTTAATTTTTTACATTGTGCGTTACTGACTCTATATCGCAAATGCACATAGCAATAGGAAAATTTACGATTTATTAAGTAAATATTTCAAATGTACATTAATTTTTGGAAACTTAAAATTTCAGATTAATTAAACGGTTGGTCATTGATTATTAATCGTCGTCATTATCGTTTATTTCTATATGAATCGTTGGTTAAATCTATTTGATAAAGAATTTACGATATTTTTATATAATGTATAATTTATTACTGATCTATTCTGAACGAGGTTCATATCTGTACTTGAGCAAAATCTGTATATACGTATGGACTGTTGGTAAAGCAGAGTGCGATCTAGGATCTGAAATTGGATCTGATCCAATGTACTAACAGTTGATACGTTGGCAACAACCTGACTTGACTTTTTTTTCAAAAAGTAATTTTTTAAAATATTTTTTAACGAGCGATAGACAGAATAAGTGATTTTTAACAACAAATTGTTTAAACACAAAGATCTATTTTATACACGAAAAATAACAATAGTATTGTAAATTATATCAATATTAATTTTAGACACAAATATCACGGGAGAAAAGGCGAAAGTCATTTTTAAGCTAAAAATAGGTAAATTAATCTTTTTCACTTTTCACATCTCTCATTTCCATAATGTTCAAGTACATCTATCTACAGCGACCGCTGTATGCATTACACTAATGAATGATCGCGTGTTCTCCTTTCGTGTTATTCTAAAAGCAAACCAATCAGCCGACTACTCGTGATAACTTTGTGCTCTGCGCTAAAATACAAATGTGTTAATCATATAGTTGTTGTACACGTGTACGGTAATTAAAGATGTAAACCATGCACTTTGTCGTTAGTTTGTATTCATAGCATTCGTGTTGACGTAAAATCAGACGATTAAAAATTACACGCATTAATGTGCAAACGCATTGTCTACCATTTGAATTATCGTGGTGTACGAATGTGGTGCTTACAAAAAAGTACAAGCAAGTTAATCAAATTTTCAAGGCAAAAAGCTTATTAGATGTTTTATGACAGATTGGAAAATTTACCATTTATTTTTATAACTGTATTAATATTTATTTATCATGTATTTTAACATTCAATAATGTAAAATCTAAAATTATGTTCGAGTGAAAGAGAGATTTCCTTGATCTGGAAAATAATTATTTCTTTATTCTCAAGATTTTCTTCGTATTCCATGATCTATTTTAAGCTTTCTTCGGTCTGTTTTCTTCGTGAATTTATTTGCTAGGCAAGCCGAGGCTTCTAATTCTAATTCCTAATTTCGTTTGTCACGATATTTAAGTGGCGAGTAATTAATTTGTACAATATGCAGCTCCGAGTAGGTAGCAGTTACTTGGCTATAGTAAGTAATCTATTTCTGCTCCATTGGTTAACAGTTATCGATGTAATTGAAAGGAGATCGAGTAACGCTTTAACCCGCTCGTTCGATAACACGATGAAATTGATCTGCAATGCATATTGTAGGTATAATGTATTTCTCGCGTCTAAAATTAAATTAGTATTCGTAGGCTATAAAATTGGCTGATATTGCGCCACGGTGGTCAGAAACAGGCGAGGGAGAATTAACGTTCGAAATAAATTAGTTTAGGCTTCGTTTAAAACACGTGATTATTATATTATTATAGACAAATTAATTTCAAATTATTTGAGATTATTTTAAAATATAATATTAAAGCCAAATTAATTGTAAATTATTTTAAATGTTACGGATAAATTAATTTAAATTAATTTAAACATGTATTATTTCGCTATGCCGAAAATTGAGAAGCAATTGAAATTAGTGGAAACATCCGAGGTAGTAAAGGAGTAAACGGGAACGATTCCACTGACACCGATCATTCGGAGTACGATGGCGTAACGGTAGTAAAACTCTCGAACGTTATGTGCATCGTCACCGTAGGGCTGCCGTTGTAATGTTACGCAGGAACATTACGCGGCATCGAAAAGGATGCACTTATAGGTGCAGTCCGAGAATGACGTCAACCTATTGCCTTTCTATAAATATCGGGTTTCCAAAAGAAGTTCGTTGCCCACGCTTGCAACGCGAACAACAAGCCGCGAGAGTTTAATGACCGTCTTCGCCACCATTTTAGCCTAAACCATATTGAAATCCCCCTCGGGGGTATTTGGTATCATCCGTATTATTATTATCATCGTCGTTACGCGCGCTGATACTTGGATCTTTCAGTCTTCGTGGTTCGCTCGTTCGTCGCTTAATATTATTAATTCGCGTATAATCAACTTACGATACTCTGCACGACTAACGTAAAAATTACGTGCTTGTAGGTATTACGAGATATCTCAGCATGCAAGTATCTATCTCGCGATTTCAAACTGCTCTGTACAACAAATAGTAGTAGTTTTTCTGTACCAGGCGTTCGAATAGTTTCGTGATCGGCAAGTAAAAGGAACGATCTGTAGGGAAGGAAGACCGATGCAAATATTGAATGTCGTTTGCAAGGGGATAACGTTTGATGACTCATATCGAGCGACAGGCCGGTCTGACACTCGGTGAATAAGTACACCGGGTGAATATCGCGGATTGTCGCGAGCACCGAAGCCGTGGCATACTTACGCCTATCCGAAACGAGCTGAACCATCATTCGTGTCACGTTCCCTGTTTTTTTCGGCCAAAACCCAATGCGAACGTTGGATCTGCGTTCGTTCACGTATGCACGAGCGATATCCCGTGAAAAGGTTGAAAGGATGAAAAATGCATACGTAGCTGCAGTTTTGTTGAAAGAGAATCGACGAATGTTTCGTTCTACGGAATACTTCAGCGTTACGCTATCGTTGAAAAGTTTGGAAAGCGTCCCTTGTTACTCGAACGAAAAGAAATTTTGATTGACGATTTAAGTCGCACGTTCGTCATTCTTATCTTATGATATCAGTCTTGTGTAACTGCAGTCTCTCCAACAATATTGTATCACAGCTACTTTCGGTTCTATTTCTGCAGTTCCAAGCTGACTTGTTGCTTCTTCTATTTTATCCTGGCAATCAAGTGTGTTACATACCTCAATCATAGTTCAATATTTCTAATTTACTTTGGAACTTGTTTCCTCTTCTCCTCTTCTAAGATATTTGAAATCTAAGGCTCCAATAAGACATGAAATGGGAAACAAATGTTACTCTCTTTTCTAGAAACAATTGTTTAAATTCGCCTGAAATTGTTACTCGCGAACGATCCTCGCCAAATCTGCCTCTCTATTACCGGATCTCCCATATAAGGAGGCGTCATTCACATTTCGCGAAACGGTTTCGTAGAACAGTCACGAAAGCGAGCCGAGCGCAAACTTGTTGCTTGATTAATGGAACTACATACCAGTTGCATCAAGACGCGTTAGAAAGTAACGGCTAATTAAATCTTCGCGATTGTTCTTCACGATTTGCTGTACTACTAGGCTGAGTGAGTCTGTTGGTTGCAGTACCGCTACAAGGATCCAGCCTACGCTTTAATTCTAGTTGTTCCACCTTCTAGCAGTCCCTTACCTTACCACGAGTTTTTTTTTTTTTTTTTTTAGAATGACATGCTTCGCAATCTGTAAACAAATACTGTAACTCTCTTCGAATTTTTGTGTCTCAGTTCCACATTCACCAGGCAAGGTAACAAGATAAAAGATTCTGAGGCTCGTCAACAAAAACAGAAAAATACTTAATGTTTCTGCTAAAAATCTTATCTATCGTGCAGAAGAAATTACTTTTTTTTTTTTGTTAGGATTCTTTTTTTTCTCGTATGTAATACCTATAAATTTTTATTGATGTTTAAAGTGAATTATCGAATAATTTATCGATACGGGGAAGAGTGTCGCGTAAAAAACGTATTCAGAGTGATAAAACCGCGAGTGAATAGGTCTGCGAACGGAGCAGCGGCGTTACTTGAAAAATAAGCGAAGTTGAAGTAGTAGAAGGGAAGAAGTAGGGCGGCAACTTGCCATTCCCAAATATAACTTTTAAAGTGGTGGCGTCTTTGAAGCGGTTGTTACGCTCCATTCGACGAGATTCAAGTATTCTTTCAGTGTACAGCGGGCAAACAACTCTTTGAAGTGGCGTGCTAAAACTAGATTTAGATGATCATAAATTCGAATGACGCGTTCGTAGACAATAATTATTTATTTCATCTCCGAAATACCAACTTTCATTGAAATCAATTCGACTTTGTTGAAAAAAAAAAAGGAACTCGATATTACAAATTCACCGGAAACAAATTGCAAATGAAATACGTTGACAAGTTCAATCTGCCTAAAGAAGAAAAAGACGATTGAATAATTGCACGCTGCAAATTGCGTGCAGACCAGGGCTTGACTTTTCTTTCTTGTTATAATCGTTCTTTCCCTCGGCTCTTGTCTCAACTGACCAGCCAAAGAAATGACACGAAAATGAAAGAAAGCTCGCAGGCCGAGATAATTTCGAACGCTCGATGGCTCGAGCAAAAAACACCACTCGTGTATCAAATTTTCTCCGATACTTTCTTAACTTGCGCAAGCTTAGAAGGCTTTGTTAGGTGGAGAACTCGGTTGTACACGCGTGCGCCGTGTCCCTAGACTTCTATGAATCGGCGTGTCACGTAACGACACACCGTGGAGATTGTCCTCTGGTAATTCGCCCACGCGTGCTCGTGCCACCTCGTCGTTTCTCGCCTTTTGCCTGGATAATACGTCTCCGGTGCGTCGAGGAACGCGTGACGTTCGATGTGTCATCGGACCACGATGATTTTAGGTACCGGCCGGAGCAATGGGTAGAGGGGCGACGTATTTCACTTCGTCGTCAAAAAATTCGACGACAAAGGAATTCTTCGGAGCTATCGAGAACCCGACTTCTTCCCACGCCTTCCGCAATGTATTCTCGTTCATCTGTCGCCTCGTTACGTGTCGCCTTTCAATGCATCGTGCAATCACGCGTCCGATCTTCCACATTTCTGCCACGGACACGGTTTGTTCCTCTCTCGTCGTAGTATTTGGCGTAGTAAGAAGTTCTTCGAATGTAGACTAGAAGAGAAGTTTGAGCGTGCGTACAAGCTCACGCAAGTATTTAACCACTTGCGCTGGCAATTGATTGCGGACCAAACCGTATACAATAATTCGTCGCTTTCTTTTTCGAACTCGTCGGTATGATGTCGCTGGATAGAAATTATTGAGAAGTAATAAATTTATCATTTGTTTTGCCTATTTTGTTTGACCTAAATATACTTAAAAACTGAGAAAATATTACAATTTTGGGACAAAAAAATTCTCGACGTGCGTGGCACGTCATTCCAGCGCAAGAGGTTAAACAAAGGGTTACCGATTCCAGCGACACCGCCATAAAGAGGGACGATTTCGCGTGAAGAAACAAGTTCGAAAGAAAGAATAAAATTTTTTCATTTAGAGAGTTCGTTTTCGTGAAAATCGAGTTTAACGTAGGCAGTGCCATTTCGTTTTGCAACGCGTAATTGCCAAGAAAGATTTATCTGAGGACGTTTTCACGTGACATAAAAATATTCAAATGATGTTAAATGATATCGAATTTAATAGCTTAATCAGGAAATGACTGACGTGCGTTTTACGCGCCGGCCTTGCCGATGAGTGTAACGTGGACGTAGATTCCTCCATACGGAGTGCTATCCATCCGGAAAATTCCATTTCACGCGATGTTTAAAACATTCGCGGTATTGAACTAGAAATTTCCAATTCTAATTGAAAAAGCTTCGCGATGGAATCGACTGATACGTTCGTATATAATACATTTTCCTTCAGAACGTCAAAACGAGAAGAGAAGAGAGAGTAAACACAAGTCACTGTTGGCACTGTGTTCGAAAACAGGAAATATAAAACAAATCAGAGGGCACTATATATACCTACTAAACGACGTTGTGTGCGGGCAAATGGAAAAACTTTTATACTTGGCTGGGTCTTTTTTTTTTTTCTTTCAATCTTCACCGCCGCACGAAAGTGTAATCGAGCGTGCCTCGGTTAGCTTTATGAATACACGAAAATCTGTGGAAGCATACATCACGTAGGAGGACCGCAGAAAAACAGAAGCGGCTCGGAGCATCTTGCGACGCGTGTAAAGAGGCTGGAGGGAAAAAAGGCAAGTCCCCAGCTGTGCGAGACGAGGAAACGAGACATTTGCAGACTCGTCACGTGCATCTCGGTGCACGCGATCCGCGTGCTGAGGGACCAAAAGAGTCACAGCGTTTCGAGAAAAGATGATACTATTTTAAGGAACTCGTAACACCCGAGATTACGTTCATTAAAACTGTGGCCTCTTCAGTCCACGTAGCTTTCTGCTCCCTTTGCCTCCGTTATATTTTCTCTTGATACTCGGTTCTAAATTGGAATCGAACGAAGCAATCATAGAGAAAAGAATGCAAACATTTTTTTTTTTTTTTTTGTCAATCTTGAAATTGAGTAGAAAAATACTGCAAATTGTTCAATCCTGAGAGTTTTTATCTCTTTGGAATTTTTTTTAACCGCGACGTAAAAAATTAATAACTATCAAATTCTTTTTGTAAGGCTATATACCAACGAGAAAATGATGTAATATAAATACAGATTTATGAATTCTTCATTAAGACGTCTTTTCGTTGTTTCGTCCAGGGAGAACGTTTTTAATGGTCTTCCTTATTTCTATTAACATCCGGACGATAATAATTTACGTCATGAAGGAGTTTCCCTGTTCGGAATAATGCAACGTGTTTTAAACGAACCTCCTTTGATTACAATGGCGTAAGTAATTTTCATAATTATGAAGTATCAGGTGTACCAACCATGTAATTAAACAGTTCCCGTCGAAATTGCCGCGTAAGTTAATTGTTTTATTCGCGATTCTTTCTTTTTTCTCTTCCTCTCGTGTTTTGTGCGTTGAACAGTTTTAAAAGTCTCTGGAAAATCTAGAAAAATTGAGAACTGTTGGTGAGTTCGGCAACTTTTCGTTGAAGATGTTCCATGTGAAAATAACAAGTAAGTCGTCACTTAATCCGTAATTTGCCCTTTTATGATTAAATACGTGATTTCGGTTAAACACGTCATTTCGTATATTAGTGACGATAACAATTTAGAGTTGAATTTTATTACTAATCTGTCACGGAGGATACAAAGTAATATCGAATACTGAACTAAAAATTGCGATAATTTAATATAAATTACTACAATCATTCATTAATTCAATTATACCATTTGAGTGATCTTCTTCTGCGATCTTCGCGCGTCATTTCCGAAAAAAAAAAAAAAAATTGAATTGATTATCGCGAATTAAATTGCAGTGTGTTTCAATGAGTGGAAGTTGAATTCCTCGCATTTGTCACGGATTAACAGCCACGTCTATAGTGATGTATGCACGCAGAGAAAGGTGACGAGGCCACTGAGAAGAGATTAAAGATGAAAACATATCTTCGACGTGTACAGATTTTCTTTTCTTCTCGTGTTGTTTCTGTGAAAATCGTGTTTATGCAAATTATTGGCTGAGCGGACGCGCTTGAATTGTTCCCTTCGAATGGAAAGGATGGCGTCAAAAGGTGAATTGGTGGTTTTCTATTTTACAGTCACCTTCCTCTCTTTTATTTTTGCAAGATGCTGCTGAATGTCACGAATGATTAACTGCCTAAAATCGAAAGTAAAAAGAATTAACTTCCAAACAATACAGTTAGGAATTATACTTGGGAATTTACGTTGAATTGCTAAAATTTTGGACCTTGTATTTTGCGTTATTCGCGACAGAGATTGGAAGTAAAATTCCAAAATTCCAAAATTCAGTATTCATCCGTGCTTTAACCCTAGATCCCATCAGTTACAATTTTTTCTCATTTTTCGTGTTGAAGAATTTTCACTCGTTGTTAAAAGAATCGATTAAATCCCTAGTCGTACTCTTTCGTCTACAAGTGTACAGTCTCTCGTTTGAAATTTTACACCGTGTACAATGTTCGCACGTGCGACCAGGTGCGCGGTAGCTCTAACCTAAGTAGAAACTAAATATCGAAGGTGATCAAGACTGAAAGCGACCAACGAATCTCCGATCGGTCGCTAGAAGAAGCTAGCAATTTGCTGTGCGAATATTTCTTTCTACGGATATAGAATTGATCGATAAATATAAAAGTCTGATTTGCGGAGGAAAATGACGAGGACACGCGAGCGTGCGAGGTGAAAGAGTTGGTGCACGGCGACGGAGACGGAGACGGAGACGGAGACACAGAACGAGAAGAAGGGAGGCAACGAGAGAAAGACGTCGCTTAGCAGAGAAGGAACGCCTCAGTCGTGGGAGCACGCCTGCCTCTTTCGTTTCTTTTTGATCTGCTTCGGTCTCGGGATACCACCGCTGTCTCTTGTGTGCCGCAGTTGAGACTCGGTGTGCTCGACGTGCTCCTCGTAATGGAGGAGCCCTGCTTTCTTCTCTGCCCGCCCTTTCCTTCCCTCGAAGCGGTTCGCTCGTTGTTCGAAACTGAAAACAAATGAAGATTCGGCCCGGTGTCTAATTTTGGAGGCTCTCCGAACTTTCCTCGCCAACATGCTATTGAAGTTCGTCATCTTTTTGAACGTCAAGTAATTAGAGTGTTTCGTGTTGATTTGGTTTCCGGCTTTGTGCCCGTGTGTAGATGTTTGTGGTACAGTCTTTCGGATGCGACGTCGAGGGAGCTCGTTGTTCGATCTGTTTTGGATTTGGCGACGAACGTGTCAGGTGCTTGGTTCATTCTTGCGATTGTCGCATTTTCCTTGCTAATGAGGCACAGTGTGTTTTGGTTCGGATGTGTAAGATGATTTTGCATTTGGAGCATCTCGAGGTGCCATTTGCATGTCAGTGCAGTGAATAATTGTTGATTTTGCAAACTTTTTAAAAAATATCTCGCTTGAATCATAAAATCATTGAATTGTTCTATAAATCTTGAAAACGATAGTACAATCTCAAGTACCTTGGACTGCTTGAGGAACAACGAGAAACATACATCAAATGTGCCAAACGATCAATGAACTGAAGATAATTTTCTCTCGTTCACATCTTCATTCTGAAGATAATTGTCGTATTTTTAATCGGACATGATTCGTTGTTGATATCACAAGATATAACAAACGAGATCTTCTCTGTACATTCATAACATCGTGGGCGATGAGCATACGAAATAACAAATAAAAGAACAAAAGCAACGCGCATCAGCTACCGGTATCAGATCGTCAAACGAACATCAGCGTGAAGATCGCGTCTCAACTTTTACCCCGAGTAAAAACCACGTTCACGCCGATATTCGCTAAACTCGCTGGGTAACTGCGAAACCTCGTTTCGGCGGGAAAAGAAGCGCGGTTGAATCGGTTCGTGGGACCGGATGATCTCGTAGCTCGAAAAAGGATATAATTATCCGGCGTGAAAGCGAGAGGATAGGAAAAGAAACGAGAAAACAGACCGAAAAGAACTGTCTGTCGGTTCGCCTCGTTTCCATCGAGATGCCTCTAAACAAGGTCGACGAGGAGTCTCTGAGAGCGCATCACTTGCTTCATAGATCCTGTCGCGGCAAGGCTCACGGGAATGGAATAGCGAAACAAAGCAATCGTCGCGCGACCATCTCCTTTCCTGCCACCAGGTTCCCGAAAGATCGGAACTCGATCGGCCTGGTAGACGAAGCCTCGGTCGCGACAAAGTTTCCCAACAGAAAGATCAGCAGAAATGGCACTAGCTCTTGGGAGTGCAGCGACAGCGACAGCTTGCACTCTTCGGAAGCTGGCCGCGAGAATGCGTTCGCCAGCACGAATAACGACGATCGTCCTCCGTCGGGCATGTCTGTTCGTACCATTGTCAAGCCAGCTAATGGCGCAAACGCCAGCTGCAAGAAGAAAGCTAACAGAACTGTACACGTGTCTTGCGCGTTGGCAAAGACCGGGGTGAAAGATAATCGGAAGAAAGAGAGTTGGGCGGACACGTTGAGGGTGAGTACGATCGACGACAGGGTCAAGCGAATGGAAGAGGGTTGGGACGACAGCAGCGTGATCAAAACACCTAGGGAGCGGAAGTGGAGGAGGATCACAGCGGAGGTGGAGCAGAGGGCGCCCAGTGGCAAGTCTGGTGACTTTAGGATCCTCGGATTGAGGGGATCTTCGTTGAAAGGGTGGAACAATGGCTCGCAGAAGAGGAACCGGAAGAACGCCACGTTTCAAAGGAGTTCGAAACCGATCGAGGATATCATCGAGTGGGAGGAGATCGTGGAGATGGCGCTTGCGAAAAAGATTGGCTATGGGAAAGGGAAGAGAAGACGGAGCGGCGAGGATGCGGTGGACGAGGCCGCGGATCGTCGAAGGGTGGATGGTGAAACGATGAACGGAGCGGGGGAGTGCATGAAACGCCTGGAGGTGCTTCTGCAGAATAGACTACCGCCGCAAACAGTCGAGGTATGTCATTATCGGCACGCCTTCGGAAACGAGAGTTGGAGTGGTTCTATCTCTCTTTCTCTGTGCGTGAAGGATTGGGTGAGCCGTGTATGGAAATTACGGTTGCGCAGCGATAGGGGATTCGTAGGGGAGCCGATGAATGCGGCTATTCATAATCGGTAAAATGGATGGATGTTTCGAAGTCGTTTAACGAAGGATATATGCCTATCTTAGGGCAACGTATATGCGTGCCCAAAGATCTTGGAGTAGCCTTTGCCAAACGAAATTGCGACGTTCAATCTAACTTTAAATTGCGCATGTATTTCTTAATAAAATTTATATCACACTAACACCTTGTATAGTCTTTGTTGCACAAACTTAATTGATTAATACTCCTATATCAATGTTTATGTAACAAGGCCTGAGGGACACACGTGTTCTGACAAATACGAATGCTCGTTCTCAAACGTTCTCGACCTGTTGTCGGTATATTTATGGGCTCGTGGCGTAGATATGGTCTAACAGACAGAATCAGAAATATATCGAGGATTATTTTTTCTAAATAATAGTATACCTAATATTATATAATATTGTATATTATAAATAATAGTGTATCTAAATAAATAACCTAAATTCTGTAGTTTTATGAAATTCCAAGAAATTAAAATATTTATAATATGGTAATGAATTTTTCCTTGGATCCTCTGATTGAGTTAAAAATAAATAATACTACGTTAGATAGACAGAAACGTGCATCGATTCAAATTCCAATTTGTATGTACGTGTTAAACGTTCTTTTCCGTGCCTAATTATTGACAAGGTATAATTGTAGCAAATCAGACAAAAATGGATAGGTTAGTTGTTGCAGCATGAAACAGATAAAAGGCCAGCGCATTCGTAATCTTGTAATTTTCCCATTTAGGATCTCTCGTGTTCGAAGGCATGCCGTGTTCTGTTTGTTTCACGAAACAATACGATCGTTGTACACGGTGGAGCCCGGGGCCCTGATTCATGGTAATTTATTACCAGGAAGTCGTATGAGCCGTCGTTCTTACATGGTGGAATAGAACAAGTCAGTACGCTTTCTAGCAAAACGGCTGACACGACACGCGGAAATCGATGTGCGTGCACTTACGGCTGCAACTCGCCACGTGATTCACGAAATTAGGGGAATCGTTATCGAACCCGGCGACGTTCGCACGCTCCGTGTCAATTAATCGTGAAAATGAAGTTTAGGGAGAGTTTTAAAGCAAAAGGGAGAGATCCCAAATTAGGATCGTTAAAATATATGATGTGTCATTCCTTTTTTTCTTTTTTTGCGTACATTTTATGAAACTTTATAAAATAAATTCCATTTACCGTAGAGATGAAGATTATCGATTCGTTCGTGAAATTTTATTATTCAACGAGAAGGAGACAGAATGGAGGTATCGATGATGTTTCTGAAAATTAGGATTCATCTCGCCACTGAATTGGTAGCTGCTACACCAGACTTTTATAAACCTTGAATTTTAAAAGTGTTCTACTTGATTAAGGTCAGGCAAGCAAAGATAGTATGCAAATTGGTAGTATTAGGCGTACAAAACCGGTACTAATAACGCAGAAATTCTCAAGGATGTTGATAATTTAAACGACAGTTTCTTATTTTCTTTAAAAGTATTGCCGTTCAGAATGATGTTACCGGTTAAAAATGTCGCAAGCCATTTTTGTAAATTATTGGCAGTTTCTTAGTAGAATGTTATTAAAGATAAATCTGTTTTGAAAATCGGGAAGAAAGCTTTCTGAACGTGCGACTAGAAAAAAAAAAAAAAACGAAACTTCTTGAACAATGAAATTAAAGATTTTCTGTAACTTTTAGAAATGTATAATTTTCTTTTTAGAAAGATCATACATGCTAATTTGACATAGAAACTGCAGTTTTCTGCTTGCTATTTGGCGAATAGATCGTAGGTTGAATCTCAAGGTTGAAATACATTTTCCTAATCAGTGATGTAATTCATTCAACATCGATTCTCAAGTACGACCAGCGTTTCAATCTAAATAACTCGTGGGTGAGCAAATAAATACTTTCTTTTTGACGCGTAACAACGTAGGGAGAAATACATATGTGCAGAATGATATAATGAACATTGACAATTGTGTAATTCTGTAATTAAATGATTCAAGTGTAGTTCAAACAAAATTGAAAATATTAGAAAATTATAGAATTTAATTTCTTTTCTTTTTTTTTTTCTTTTTTTTTGTTGAATAGGCACGGTCCGAGGAGCATCTGGCGCAAGAACAGGCATGGCTGAGTTCCGAAAGAATTTGGCTGTTACATCGAGGTGGATTTACTCCTGCAACGAAGTGTGGTCCAGCAGATCCGGACACGGGAAAGCTGAGGATTCGTTTAACCACTTCCGGCGAGGAACTTCTTGTCGACGAAGAGGATGTTGAAAAGGTATCAGTTCGTTAAATTTATTTCATATCAAATATCGATTTTCGTAATGTCAAAGTATTTAAATTTAAAATATTTAAAGTGTCTGGAATGTAGAAACAAAAAAATAAATATTATTATCAGACTACGAATTTTTATGCAAACTTTTATTTTTACTAGTGGAATATTTAAATAGCATAATGATCACTTCAGTTCGAATGTTTTACATATTCTTGCATGTTTATATTTGCCATAAATGTATAAGCATCCGCAGTCTAGTTATTACGATGACTCGTAACGTAGAAGCGCGATCCTTTAACAAGTAGGTTAAATCAAACCAATCATTTATTCTTCTTTCTTTTCGCAGGCCAATCCCCCCCAGTTTGACAAGGCCGAGGAGCTCTCGCAATTACGTTTTCTCAATGAATCTTCTGTTCTCCACTCACTGAGACAACGTTACGCCAGTAATTTAATACACACTTACGCGGGAGATAGCATGATCATTATCAATCCGGTGGCGCCATTGGCCATTTACTCAGAAAAGGCAAGTGACGTTTATGTATTGGTTTATTTCCTTTTGCCATTTAGCGAAATTGCTTCATGGTTCAATACGAAATGAGAATAAATTGAACATTCTTTGCTTTTAATCTTTAATTTAATGCCATTCCTAATCAGGATTTGTTAGATTATTTTTTGAAACTATCTTTCAAATGAAATTTTCCTGAACTACATTATTTCTCTCATCTCTCAGGTAGCACATATGTTTAGAGGATGCAAGAGCGAGGATATGCCACCCCATATTTACGCGATGGCGCAAGCAGCTTACAGAGGGATGTTAGCAACTCGAAGAGATCATTCCTTAGTTTTTCTTGGCCGTAGTGGATCAGGCAAAACAACAAACTTTAAACATGCTCTTCATTATCTTGTGTTGGCTGCAGGCACAGTTAACAAGGTAGGTATCAATCTTTTTATAATTTATAAGTAATCAATGTATCTTTGTAATAAAGAAAATTCACTTTTAAAAAGGTGTTTAAATTTGTAAATTTTTCATTTACAAGAAAGAAAATTTTATTTTTTCCAATTATTTTAAAATTCTGTCTGTTTTGTTTAAAGATCTTGACTATTGAGAAACTCAACGCCCTATTCACAGTCCTGGAAGCGTTTGGAAACAGTAGAACACACATGAATTCCAATGCTACGCGTTTTACACAGCTCTTCAGTCTGGACTTTGATCAATCAGGGCAAATAGCGTCGGCTTCTTTGCAGGTAATACAATTATAGTAATCGTTTTATACAACTGTGTTTTATTTCATGAAATGCAAATAAAGTCAATAACATATTTTATTCATCATTGTAAAATTGTAAAATTACTTAGTTCATGCAGTTGTTTATGTTATGTTCTTTAAAAAACTAAAATTTAAGTTATATGAAAGATGGAGAATTCTTTTACTATGTTAATGCTATGGCTTCAGGGTGTAACGCCCTTAATAAAGAGCACAATCGATCGACTGAACTCCTTCTGAAAAGTGGAACATATTAAAAGAACTTGACAAATTATTTTTTATTTTCAAATTCTGTATTTTATCATTTTATTTTGCAATATATCTTACAACCCTGTGAATAATTATACAATAATTTTAAATAAAATATGTAAGATATGTGTACAATCTTATTTTTTATTTTATTCGCAAGGTCCTACTTTTGGAAAAGTCGAGGATAGGCAGAAGAGCGAATGGCGATCCAACTTTCCATGCGATTTATCGTTTACTGGCAGGCGCGGAGGGTGCACTTAGAAAGGAATTGCACTTGACAAATCTAGTCGCGGAGAACAATGCGTTCATTACACCTTTGCAGAAGCACGAGGACAAGCAGCGTGCTATGGTCGAGTTTAATCGGATCGTGGCCGCTTTTAGGATTCTTGGTGTTTCCGAGGCGGACGAGAAAGTCATTTGGCTGGTCCTCGCTGGCATATATCATCTGAGCTGTGCTGGTGCGGTTAAGGCTGGCACCAGTTCGCAAAGTCGATGGCAGTTCGCAAGAGTCGAATGTGCAGAGAAAGCTGCAACGTTATTAGGTACTACCGTCGAGGAATTGAGTAGAATAGTGTTCTCTTCCAACGGAGGTGGTGCTGGCACACCAAGTACTCCGAGACCTGCTTTACGTACACCGAGTCCTACGGAACAAAGCAAAGATATTATGGGACTAGATGCTCTAGAAGGTCTTTTGATTGGACTTTATTCCGAAGTGTTCCATTGTGTAGCTGCTCTCATCAATCGGTTTGTCCCTTTTGTAATTAAATGTTGATAAAGTGAAAGTAATGATGATAAACTCGTTCTTTATTCGTTCGCAGATCCATATCATCCTCTGTGCACACAGTGTCGTCTTTGTTATTGTGTGACTCGCCAGGTTTTCAGAATCCAGCCTCCTGTGGTCGACAAACTGGAGCCTGTTTCGAAGATCTGTGTCACAATTACTTGCAGGAACGGCTGCAGCTGCTGTTTCATCATACGACACTGGTGGCACCGAAGGACAGGTACATTGTAATACAATTCATTGCATTTTATGAAAATACTTTATTTTATATGTATTGTGATTAATATCAATTTTCTTTTCCAATGGATATAATTTCATTTAAAATTATTCTGTGTGTTTATTCCATTAATTAACGTAGAACATAATATATAGGTTATCTTTAAATTTAATCCTTAAATACTGTTATTAGGTTATGTTCGATAATAATTAAGATTGTAGTAGTAGTAAAATTAAATAAAAAACTAAAAATTACTTAATTTAATGTTAAAATATTAACCAAAAGTTAAATATAGAAACATTCTTTATTTTAAATTCAATAATTCGATATATATCAACATTCGATATATATCGACATACTCGATATCGAATATCGATGTCGGTATTCGATTAAAGTTCGTTACATATTTCCTGTTCTTTCTTCCCGCGCTCGCAAGCAAAAGTAGTGTGATATTTCAATTTTTTCTGAAAATACCGAGAGAAATGGAAGAAAAATCGATTAAAAATATTTCCAATGTATTTGTCCTTACGAAGATAGTGTGTGCTACAACTTATTATGAGAATATTTTCGGTAATGGTGTCTCAAATATAATTTAGCGAAACGTAGTAATTTAGCAATAGATAATAACGAAGAATAAAGATTATGAGTAGATTATGAATTAATGGTTTATATTCGTCTGTTAATAGTTTAGAGATTAAATTAAATAAAAATTTTACAAAGAAGCAAAAGAATAGAAACTTAGAAAAATCTCAGATGCATTGCATACGATATGTAATATTATTGAGTTCATTCGTGTAATTAAGGTACGTCCAAGAAGGAATTGACGTAGATTACGAAGATGACTGCGACGAAGATGGAATTGGATCACCTCAGGGTTTGATTTCGCTGTTAGATCGTGGAAGTTCGCAAGGCGCGACGATGTTGCGAACTAGCCAAAGTGACCTTAGCGGAAGTAGACAAATGGAGCGAAAGGGTCTTCTATGGCTGTTAGACGAAGAAACAGTATGTCCAGGTGGTAGCGACGAGACATTTTTAGATCGATTGTTTTCTCATTATGGAGATAGAGGTATCTAAATTTATTTGCACCTGGAAATAAATAAGGTTATCAGAGTTTTACTTATTTTTTTCATTCTGTTTGTCTTTTACAGATCATCAAATATTGCTAAGAAAAGCACCTGGGAACAATCAGTTTGTCTTACAACATTTGTTGGGTACTAATCCTGTACTTTATACAGCAACAGGTTGGCTGAAGGCGACAAGAGAAAATCCTGTTACTAAAAGTGCCATTACGATACTTCAAGAAAGTACAAGGTGTTCAATTTAAATGTTTTTATTTTTTTTAATTGTCGAGTATGGCATGTTTACACACTTTTCATTGGTTATTCAGATTGAAATAATAAATGGATCTTTGTTAATTGTAATTTCCTAACATTGGTAACTAATATTATACTCTCTATGTTGATATCAGGGAAGATGTGAATATGCTGTTTGTTAGTGCACGTGGAGCTGGAGTTTCTGGAACTTTATGCAGTTCCATGCCTGGCTTGGAAGGTTCACAATCTTTAAGACGAGCTTCTAGTATACGACGAACATTCACTGCCGTTAAAAGAAAGAATATATGTCTTCAAGTTAAATTCACTGTTGTAAGTATAAAGTTCATAACATTACTGTTGATCATAAATAAATATTACATAAATCGTTATCTGAGAGTATTAAGATTTTCATGAATGTGTAGGTATGTATATAAAAAATGAGGTTATATGTCATGTTACATGTTGTGTTATCTTGAAATAGTGACTCAATTGATATAAATTTATTAGTGAAACCAAACTAGTTTTCGCTGTATAAATGAGATACTTTTAATAAAGTTGAAAATGTTCATTGAATTGAAATTATTATGGTATCACTTCGTGTTTTTGCTTTTCGCTTTTGTTGTCATTTTACGTATAAGAAAGGCAAGATGCAATACCTAGTTCTTCTTGAAATTAGTTATAATTTTCTATGTAAAATGGTTGATGACATAGTGATTTATTACAGGATGGATTGATTGAAACTTTGCGGAGAACACGAGTTAAATTTGTCCATTGTATACTACCGCAACACAATGCTGGGTGTACTGACAATAAGAGTTTATTGTCAGTAAAATCAAATCAAAGTGAGGATAGTGTTATTAATGTACCGCTTTTGCGATCACAGGTAAATAAGATGTAATCAACTTAATTAATTTAATTTTACTTAAGCAATTATAGTTAATGCAAAAATTAAAGCAATTTTATTTAGTACCGTTATAAATACCGTTTTTTTAACAATATTAATTTCTCAAATTCTTATGTAAAATATTTAAAACATCTTAATTTTTTGTTACAGATTCGTGGAAGCCAAATAATTGATGCGGTCCGATTACATAAAGTGGGATTCCCGAAGCATATAGCTTTAGGTGAATTCAGAAGACGATTCGGTTTATTGTCAAGTGATGTGAACACACGACCAGGCAGTCCTGTAGCTGATGAACGTCGTGCTGTAGAAGATATGATGCTCACCATTGATGTCGATCCAGCTTTGTATCGAGTTGGACAAAGTCAAGTAAGTCATATCCATTTTGCATTTTATATATTAAGTAGTAACATGGTATTGAAAAAAAAATAAAGAGATATCCTTTCTAAAATTCTTAATATAAATATATTTGGTATGTACTAGAAACTTGTATTATAAAATAATGCTATATTTTATTTATGTAAACAAAATTAGCAAAGGATTACAAAATAAAAGTTTAGTCCATTTTACGTATAGAATATAAAAAAATATATATATATATTTACGTATGGAAGACTAATCTTTTAGCCACAAACTCCGGTGTCAGGAAATCTTTTATACAATTCTACACTTGTGTATCTCCCTCATTTACATCTCAAAGTTATGGACAACTTTCCCATTTCATCTTTTTCAATTTTCAATTTACATGTTTCAATATCAGCAGGAATCGAATGTCTAGGATCATATCTTTCACACTCGTAGAAGCACTTTCACTTTTTTCTGCGCAGATAGTAATGCTTTTACTTGATGTGTTATCAAATAAACGACATGGAAAGGCATATCGATGGCGTTATCCTAACTTGTAATACCGGTCTTAAATATCACCGGTGGCATATAGGTACTTTGCTTAATATCAATTGCACTCGAAATGCTTCCGCAATTTGATTCGCCATAGGTCGTCCGTTCGAATGTGAGAATTTCGGCAACGTCACATGCTTAAAACGAACATTCGTTTTCTCAAGGAGAATCGCTTTGCTTGATTTCGGTCAACTTTCTCCACGAATTCGATTACAGTTTCGTCAGTACACCATGAACAGAGATCGGTATCGATGTGAACTCAATGATTAAGATGTTCGTACGATATTCACAATCATTAGTTAAGTAGATTTTTATTTAAATACATTATGTAAATAAACGTGTAATTTTAACGATTAAGTAGAGCTACACGTTTATGCAGAATGTCGTTTCGTAACATAGACTATAGACGCGTGGTCCGCATTTTTTTTTCTTTTTTTTTTTTTTTTTTTTTTTTGATAGGCAATCATGTTAATTTGCTGATTTCATGGAATCGTAATCGCAACACAGGTCATGCATAGTTGCACACGCGTCAGATGCAATCGCGTCTCTTTATTGGCACTTTTTGCGATGGAGTGAGATTAAAATTACCAGACCCGAGCTATACTTACGTTAGAGATCATCGCTTGATGTACATTTTCTTTCAAATGATCATTATGTCGTTACTTTTTAATGCGTGAAAGCCACGTCTCGATTATAAATACGATCTGCACGTTGCGATGTACGTTTTATTACTTTTTTAAATTCGAAGTTGAATTTTATGTAAAATTTTTATGAAAGAGTGCCAGTGGAGCACGCGTATGTATGTTGCAGCAAGCCTGTGAAAATTACCAGAGCTACGTTCACAGAAATTGCATAGAATTTGCTCAGTCAAAGATACATATATGACAATTTGATCATTTAATTCGATTGAAGCTCACTCTCGTAATAGGAAATAATTTCGATGGTGTATGTAGATCGCAACGTTAACGAACGAATTAATAATACCCGATAAATTAACGTGTATTTTCTACTTGTAATCCTTGTTTTTGACCATTCGTCTCGTTTGTCATTTGGATTACTTCGGTTACATTTATCAGCCGTCGTAAACTTCCGCTTGGAAATACGCCGATCTGGTTCAGCTGCGCGCAACATCGAGGAGTCATCGATTGTCGTCTCGTAAAGGTTAATTCCCGAAGCCGAAAAAGAGTATCGTTTGACCGCGAAAGTGCAAAAGGGTCGGATAACCGTCGGAAAGAAAAAACAGCGACACGCGCTAGTGACTTTCTCGTGGCCCATATAGAAATCGTTGCACTCTTCGGAACCTCTCCTTGTTCGCAGAACTCGCGTTGCCCGGGGCCTTCTCGTCGCGAAAGTGTTCCACCTTGCACGTACGCCTCTCTTCTTTTCTTTTTATCGGCCCGTCTGTTTTACTTCGAGGCTGAACGCGTGGTCCAATTTGCTCTCGACAACATTATTTCGTGCCGACGAATTAACCCTCGGTCACCGGGTAGTTTTATATACTCGCACGCACGCCAGTATATTCCTCTTTCCAACGTACCAACAAGAAGCAAACATTTCTGCTAGATTTTTATTTTATCAACGTGTATTTATCTTATAATTGCAAACAACAGCGAGCTTGAAGAACTTTTATGTTAGACTTTTATTCGACGGAATATTTTCACTTTTTATAGTTATTCTAGCGTGCACAGAAATCGAACGAAAAATTATACATTAACTATATATTATTATCACATAAAATTATATTAACTATATGTTATTATCACTCACTTTGTGTAAGTGTGTACAATTATTCTCCTTTGATGTTCAAATGACCCCGTCACCGTTCGAGGGTTAACGAACATGGAAGTTGAAAGAGGCATGCGGTCATCGCGATATCCTAGATAATTATCGCGTAATCGAATCCTCTTGTTTCTTGTCGAACAAACCAGAACAAATGACGTTGGTTTTGTAATTACGCTTTAGCACGCGTCAATAGAACAAGTGATAATACAGATGTGGTTCTCTAAAAATAGTTGAAATATTTCAACCTTACGCTTACCGAAGGAAGTACCATGGAGGCATTTCTTTGTAAAAGAAATTGAAGTATACATAACGTTGTAGCGAGTCAATCCTTAATGGGTTAAGTGTACACTTTCTGTTTAGTTGTACCAGACAAAAGAATATATAATACACATGTACGCTTCTGTCCATAATTATTTCGAAAAACTTGAAAAGCCGATCGAGGTTGCTCGAATGTTTAAATCTAACATGTTAATCATTGCAACCAGTGTGTGATAAAAAGTAGCAGATGTTAATTACTGTAATGAGAAATTTTTAATAGAGAGGATCATTGAGCATTTCCTGCGTGTCGTCATAAACTTGCCATGTACCTCATTCACGAGCTTTTCTCTTTGCAATTTATATATTTTTTATTTAATTTTTAATATTAATATCCGCTATGAAAATCAGGACACGCGCTGGTATTTAATATGAATTTAGCTGCATTTATTTTTCAGGTTTTTCTTTTTTTAATTATAAATCCGTTATTTCATTCGTGTATGTTTATAAATATATTACACAAAGTAACGAAGTAAAATTTATTAGAGCTTATTTTGCACACCAATTCCAGTTTGCGAATTATTAAATTGAAAAACACTAACTCTGAAACAACAATTGGAATATTTTAACCCAAAACATGCGGAAAAGTCGTATTAGCGAATTATTGTTGCATATTATAGACGATTGGTGCTGCATTTTGAGTAACATGACCATCATAGGCTTTCCTGTTGGTTCACCGACGTATGTATATACCTGTATGTGTCAATATTAAATATGTCAGCAAATGTTCGCTGGATGTGTATGGATGGGCACCAATTGGAGACAGGTAAACTACCATTGAATATTTAAGTGGAAACGGTTCTCAATAGAATAAATTTAGAAAGTATATCATAAATACCGCATAATGTTACGGAAGTACAGTTAAAATAACTTTTCCAATAGGGGTACCGCATATATGCTCAACTTTCAAGTAGAAATTTATTATTACGAGCAAGAAATGAAGAACATATATGTATAAGCATCTTTTTTATCGATTTTTTGGGTTAATTGATACACACGTTGGTATTAGATGAAAAACTAGAGGTTAAGATATATAAACGACGTTTTAAAATCATTTTAATTCAATATCTGATCGTTTTATTAAAATTCTACCAGAAGAAATTATCAGTCGAATCTGTGATATCGTGCAAATTATACATCGTAATGTAAATAAATCGTTGATTCTAAAGAGAACAAGAAGCGAAAAAAAAAAGAAAGAAAGAAGAAAGAAAAAATTTCAAGCACAGTATCGCGGACGCATGAACGAAATCATGTAACCTGGTTTTATACAATGCATAATTAGTTTTATCGAGAGCGGTTACGTTAAGTGCGTTACCCTACAAAATATCAACCGGATATACGAGAAGAAGTGGAACGTACGACCGACAGTTCGGAAAACAAAATCAATGACAAGTGTAGAAATGCTGTTCGAATAGTATCGCTACTGTTTAAACGCGCAGCTAGGAATCTCCACTCCCGAAATATCCGAAGTAAGGTTTCCACGGCGGAAATGTGACCGTTGATCGTGTGTGCCTGCGATTCGTGCGTGTCTGGCATCGCAAATAATTCACTATCCGACTCCATCGATCGATACCTCGCGCCACGAATAGATGCGTGGGACTGGATTCGTTAGAAATTAATATCAATACCGACGATCACTCCGAACATCGGAGTCCCGTTATCGGAACTCGGATGTTTCTCATTCCACGAATTCTGACGCTGCAACTGGCAAAGATCGATTCATAATTTTTCATAAAATTTTTTCTCGTCAACACTTTGATCAAGTATCACGAGCAAATGAATTCCATCTCAGTCACGAATTAGTCTCGATTCTCGATCTATTTGCAGAACAGAAGGAAAGTCGTAATAATTTTTTCAAGAATTTTTCACGGTACTTATTTCAACGTATTTTTGATGTCTCGAATTACTATTAGCAGAGTGCTCATTGCCAGTCGCCGAGTAATTCGGCTTTCCGCGTGGTGCTAATGCATGGTTGCGCGCTCGGAAATCCATCGTAGCTTGGTAATAGAGAAACGCGACGAGTTTTAATTTAACTGGCTAACACGCTAGGTCAGGTTCGCACGACAAACGCGGTAACTTGCCAGATCGTGATCGAGATCACGGAACCACTAGCATCGCTTCGTGTTAATTGCTATCAGCTATCCTATATACGAAAAACAGCCGTAAAATCTGTGCTCATTTCACATCACCTGCGTTTACCTTTGGTTCCACCTCCTTTATTTTTCTTTTTTTTTTTTTTTTTTTTTTTTGGGGGGGGGCTGATAGAACTTTACAGAGTTGTAACTTTGTATTAAAGAGAAAATAAAATTTCGAGACTTTTCAGACCTTTGTAAATTTTGCATCCTTACGTCAAGGATAGACTTTACAGTTTTATAGCTTTATAACTTTGCAGCTTTCTATTCTGTGTCTTTATTCTTGGAAGAATTATCCTAAAGGTAAACGAACTTTTCGTCTAGTAATTTTTGTTACTTTCTGGAACTTGTATTTCTCGCTGCGTTGAATTTTTCTTTCAAAGTAATCTGAAATTGAAATCGAATCAATCCACGTGTAAAAGAAAAGTATAACTTCAAGGTGTAATTACGTTATCAAGAGTGTGATGTATAATGTTTCTTTTCGCTGCTCCTACGCGAAATTTAATCAATGTTGACAAACACTTCTTTATAAATGTGTATCCGAACCGGAATATTCATGTGAAATCATCTCGAAGGATTCTCAAGAGAATTAAAAACGTTTTCTATAGAACTGTTTTTCGTTACGATTATGCCTTTGCTCGTTCGTTTCTTCTGGTTTATCTGAAACATCATCGATCTCTCTGCTATTAGCTTGTGAAGGTAACGAGAAACATTCTTAATCAATGTTATTTTCATCCAATTACAATTATAATTATTGTCTAGAGGCAAGAGATTTAATTTAATTTAATTATACGTTGTGAATGTACCACAACAGCGTATTACGCATTATCTAACATGAATCTAAAACTTTTGATGGTTTGATACTCCGATACTTTTTGACTGTAGTGTATTTGGCATTTTTCCATCGTTTGACTTTCGATCGAAGTCAGTGTTCGAAGAAAAGCCAGTTGGTGAGATGAAATACGTGCGATATATAAGTTTTCCACGCTGGTTTCTTCGAAGAATGCGTTCGAGCTAGTGAGAATGACTCGTGTCGTTTGATTTTATATTTGTCACGAAGCAGGTGCGGATACAAAGAATGTGAAAGAGAAACGAAAGTGAATGACGCGAATGATTTTCATCGGCAATAAACATGTCGGTTCTGATAGTTTTTCGCTTTCATTTAATATTTTTAAACAACATTTATCAAGCCATTTATAAAAGATTCCGATAGATTTCTTCTTTAAACAAAAAGGCCATTTCCTTATTGTTTATTAAAATTATTAAATGAATTGTTTATTCAAATTATTAAATTAATTATAGAATTATTAAAAAATCGTTACGCTGCATGACAATGTTCTGAGGAATTAAATAGACGAATATCGCGTTTACAGTTTTTCAGTTACCTGTGCACATGAAGCACCTCAAGAAGAGCAGAAGAGAATTTTTCAATTTTTTTTTTTTTTTAGACCGACCATGTAGGTAGACAATGTGGTCTCTTAATTATTACACACCGTCTAGATACACCGGCGTGTAGATCAGACAAAGATATATCGAAGATTTAGCTTGGCATTCGCGGTTTACAATGAATCTCTCCCACGTGGTTGGCCGTCCCTCTTGCGGAAGCGGATGCGAAGAAGCGGTTTCTTCAGTCTTTCTGTTACGTCGTTCGCTTTCGCGTGTCGGATTCACCTCGAATTCCTTCTACCCTGTTGCTTAATTGCTACGAAAAGAGGAGGAGAAGAGAAGAGAAGAGAAGGGCCAGTCCTTTCCTTGTAATTTCCTTTGCTTCCCGCGTGGCGAACATAACGAACCCGTGCTAATTAATTGAACGACCACGCGGCAGTTCGGTCATCCGGCTCTCTCTAATTCGTTATCCGTTTCTTTTCGAGGAACGATGGAAACAAATGGGAACGCTCCCGGGGGGGGGGGGAACGTTGTCTGATCGAGGAGAAAATTAATAGTCGTAATTGAACTGCGAATGTTCGTGCATTTTTAAGAACGTTCGGGGTGCAAAAGTCCACCGAATGCATACGTACGATATTGAGGTATTATCATGCTCGATACGTGTGAAACAGGGTATACAATTTTCTAAATGAAATGACTTTTAATTGAGAACGATTGGAACTCGGATCAGGTGTGTTAAAAATTCTTGCATATTAGACAGAGAATCACAGTTGAGTTGAGAACCATCTGAAAGACACGAGAGGGTTAAAAAATATTCCAAATTCTTGATATTCCTTCGTTTTAGTCCCATTTTCGTTTACTCAGTTATCCAACTATCTCATTTGTAAGATATTCGACTTTCCAAGAAGTTCTAAGAGATTTGTATACTTGAGAAAATTATAACAAACTTGTTCAGCATTTGTCAGCAATCCTTCTCCCGTATCTTGTTGCTCATGTACCAGGTAACACATGTATCATGTGCGGGTAATTATTTCACAATTAACTAGAAAGTTGACATATTATTTAAAAAATACGTGTAGCAAGTCGATAGTAAGATTGATACCAAAGTGAAACTTTGGGAATGAAGTGGTCTGACTGTGACAATAAATAGCATGGTTTTAAATATAGCAACGACTAACGACGTCTGACAAAATGGAAAATCACGCGTCGTGTCAGAAAATTTGTTGAGATTATCTTGAATGTCAATAGCAAAACCACGTGGAGCACCTTTCGTAAAATAGACGCGAATATTTAACGAATATTTCAAGTGCTTTCACTTTTCACATTGAATCTGATATCTTCCAGGATTGTTTACCGAGAACTAATTATTCATGAATTCCGTTTCGTGTAATAAATGCTTAATAAAGCAATTTGATCCTTTATTCTCTGAAAAATATTCATAATTAATTTCTAGGGTCGTTGTACGTACAATCGTAGAATCGTTTCAATTTTTTCTTGAAATTAGAATAATGAGAGACTGATTTAACAAAGTGTCTGGTCATGTCTAGATACGTAAAAACTATTTTATATAAATACACATATAAATATATATATATATATATACATATATTTTTTAGTATAATATAATAATTGAATCGAATTCTGAAATTACTGTAAAATTCTTTTATTTCGTCGTTTCAATTCTCTTCTTCCAACTTTCTTTTTCAAGATGAAACTTACGTAAAAATGCGTATTCGTCGAGCGTACTTGCATACGTATATAGTATTGAAGTGTGTGTGTAAATCTTGCGTGTAAAATAGCTGTACGAAATATATAAAAAAGAGGAAGGTACGAAGCGGGATTTAATTAGACTGTAAAATTAATCGGTTCATTTAATAATAGGATTTAATATAATAACAGACGAGAACCCATGTATGTATGTAGTCTTGTCTACTAAATTGGGAACAAAATGCAAATTTCTGTAATAAGAAAATCTTTTAATGATTTTCATGAGATGTTAACAAGCAGTTTATTATGTATTCTAGTTAGTGCTTAATTATCTTTGTATAGATAGTCCATAAAATTTGTAAAATACTATATTTTATTTGTACATCTTCGTTACCTTTTTGGGCAATTACTAGAGCGAATAGTCCATCATAATAAACTTATAAACATAAAATTTACATAAAATTTGAAACTTGCTTTCCCAACTCATTGCCGGTGGACGAAGTGAATTAGTTCAACTAGATAAAAAAATTGAAGACTCTTTTGACTAAAATTGCATCGTATAAGTGTAAAAAGTGCTTTTAATTGGTCAAGATTATTACAAAGAATTGCAACAAAAATTGTGTACTTAGTGGAATTAAAGAATCGTTTATTCAAAACCACTTTCACCCAATGAAACTACTACCGCGGTAGTTCGTGTGTACGTATGTATACGTGTAATGTAGCAAGTTGATCGTTTAAATAAGGCGCAAATGATAGTCTGTTTCACGTTGATAAATAGAAAGGACGTTATGCCGTAATGCGACAGTAACAGCCTGTTCTCTAGAAACTATTCTATCAGAATTAAAGAAGAGAAAGGGGAAGAGAGGGTTTGGGAGGAAGAAGAGGCAGTGCTCATTAAACGTAATAAACAATGAAACTCCATTAACGCTGCAACGAGACTTGACTATTACGAGTACGTTGGTAAACACTCAAAACGTACGTAGAAATTACAAGATATTTGACATTTCGCGAAAGTTACAAAAATGTTTAAACATCGTGTCTTTCTTGAATTCAAGAAATCCCGACACTGTTTGAAGCCCAGTGAAATGGCGAGAAAAAATCGCATCACAGCAATTTTGAAGGGTTCGTTGTAAAGAAAAAAATTTCAGTCTTCAAGAACGTGGTAGGTCTGAATCATGAAAAAATTCGAGCTTTCACGATTCTCGAAAATAGAGATGCATGATCTTGAAAATGGGTACGTTATTCTCCCCGTATAGATACGTAGTGCAGAAACAGCTTTAAAAGATAATAGTCTGTCGAAGTAGAGACGTCGCGCTTCGAAATGAGAGCGATTGGACTGTTGTATGACGAAATTACGATAAAAATCGGTGAGCGTGCGAGTACTTTCGTGCTGCTCTACAGACGACGTAACACAAAAGCGGCGACGGAAATTTCGCGGGCCCCGCGAAAGCGAGGTCGCGGGGCCGTTCCTCCCGTACGCGTAGAAAAGACCGTGGCCGTTCAGTACCGATCGATAGATCTTGAGGAGATGGCGGCTGCATCGAGAAATTGGAAGCCATGTCGGGAACGCGTTGGAAAGCTGTTGCCGGGAATGTCCGCGTTGGCCTACTGACGAACAGGAGAAAGGAGACGACGACGATGGGAGGAGACGCGGGAGAGCATCGCAGGAGAAAAGAGCCCTGGCCGCGTTATGAAATCGCGGGATCCTTTTTTTCATGCGAATCGAAAATATTCGTGGCTCACGAAAGTACTTGAACGACGACGACAGAAACCTCTTACGCGCGTGTATCATTTGTTGCATCGTAAACTGTCGTGGAGTTTCATTAACGTTGTAATGAGACACCGCTTGACGATGATTAACATTCGATGGAAGCCAAAACGAATCAGAAGAAAATGCACGTGGAGATTTATTGCGGATGCAATTATTAGGAAATTAGTGGCACAAACTTTTCTCTATTTCTTGTATTAGTTTTACCTCTCTCGCTTTAGAAATTTGCTAGAAAAGCAAAACTCGTTTTGAAAAATTAGTTCCTGCTCATGAGTTTCAAATATATATACAATATCTCAGATATACAATATATACATTATTCATATATACAATAATGTTCATTTAACAAATTAAATGCTATTCAATTTCTATATAATATATATTTTTTAGTATTATTGGCGTTTTAAAGAAAAAAGAGTAGAAATTGAATAGCATTTAATTTGTTAAATGAACATTATTGTAAAATCACGTTTCGTCTGTAGACATTTTGCAACTGCCAATTAATTTTCATCTCCGGCGATCTTAGTCGCTTACCGTGCGCGTACGTTCGAACGAACAATCTTTCAACAAACAATTTAGCTCCGAGTGATTATCTTGCCATCAGTATTGCGACAACCGTGCGTTACGGCAATATTTTTTCTTACAATTCACTCGCAATGCTATGTTTAAATTTGTAATTAGTTTCCCCCTTGCAGCTTTCTCGCTTGTTTTCCCTCGACATTACAAATCATTTACATCCACGTTACAAATAACCTTTCGTGTTACGTTTGACGTGTGGTCATTATATCATTTGCACCTGATTTTTCTATTGATGCATAGCAATTAACGAGCTGGGCAATTTCACGAAGGTCTGCCCATTTGTCGACGACTTGATACTTGGCTGGCGAACGCCAACAGTTGTTATAAATGACCGTGTGCATGCATCAAAATTTACTCAAATTTTCGTAATTCTCACTGTTTGTGTTACATTTCGTTGAAAGAAAAAGTCTCTCTAAAAGATATTTGTCTTTTTTTTAAAATTGATTTATTTATTTGATCGTTTACTGTAAAAAAATTTCATTGGTACTGTAATGAGACACGACTGTATTCTGAAAATGTAATTGTATTGGGAAAATTTCAAATCGATCTTCTTTCTATGTCACTGAATATAACTAACGTATTGAGGAGCAAATCTTGTCCTCTTCAAATTCATGACTCGTAACACTTACATTTAATGGAGGTAAAAGCAGTTGAAACTTGACCATAATTGTTTTTGAACGGATCATTCTTTATACTTTATGTAATGCATTGATTCGAATCCTTTTGTTAGAACTAGGTTTTCATTTAGGTTTCGTTGTACGATCAGGTTTTCATGGTTACAATAGTGAGGTTCATAGTCATGATAAATGACCGAATACGTACATTATTTTCTTTTCAATTTTCTACGACAACCGCGGGCTACTAATGCTTGAAGAATTGATTATGAATGGTCGAAGAAGAGGAAAAATATTGAAGTCCGTGAGAGAAAGTTGCAAGCATCTGACAAACTGATGTTTACATATGTATATACGTATGTAAAATTTTCTTCCGTATTGCGAACCACTTCGTTGGTGCGTGGATATTAATCATGCGAATATTGATTAAAAGCGATTATTAATTAGAATGTGAAATGAAAGGAATCATCAGACACAAACATATATATGATGTGTCTTTTTAGACATACATATTCTTTATTGACAAATATTGTGCATAATATTAATGAATAATTATATTATTTATTAATAGACAGACTCGGTATATGAAATTTTAGAAGTGATAAAAGATACTCTGACACCTTCAACATTTGTTTGATAAATTCAAATTGTCCTTCATAAATTATCATTCGTTATCAAGTTTGAGCGAAATCCTCTGTTTTTTATTTTATAGACGAAAGTATCATTCGATCGTAAAACTGCACAGAGCTATTTAAAAAAAAGAGAAGAAGAAGAATCGTGCATTGTTTTAATTTAACATAAATTTTCATTCCTTGAATTCGTAAGAGAAGTTGGACAGTTCCAAGTGAATTTTCTCCAGTCGCGTCCTTCGAATTCCTTCGAATTCCTTTAATTGAAGTTAATGAGAGAGAGAGAGAGAGAGAGAGAGAGATCCCAGTGCGGCGTATCATTGTAATTCGTTTTCTTCCGTATCTCTGCCAACGAGAATACTAATCCGAGCATTATGCAACGATCGCACTCACCGCTACCCTTAACGTAACCCTACTTCGTTTACCAGAAACAACTTTTGCATATTTAAATCGCATTCTTGGCGCTGCTACGCTTTTCTTTTACTTACTCTTGAATTTCTGTGATCGACTCTGCATGTCTAATACGCATTGAGACCGTTAATTGGCGCCCAGGTTACATTCTATCAAATGACAATAAAGTATCGTGAACGATTGGACGAAAGAGATACAAGACGTATACTTTGAGAAAAGAAGAAAGGATTAATACCGTCAAAATTCTAGAAATTCTTTTTCTTCGGTAGAACTTGGTGGTTTCTAGTAATAAATTACAAAACCTTCTGCTTACGTTCGCGAAACATTCCCTAATTTATAAACAATATCCACCTTCTAATATTGAAACGCATTCCATATCCAGCGCCGCGAATCGATTCAACGGTACGTACACGTACGCAAATTGTGCTCGGTAAGAAACGTCTGGTTGAAAGGTTCGTTTGATATTCCCACTTTTCGCAGGATTATCGCACGGAAGGATCCCGACAGGTTACCTACCCGAGCGCCTCCCCCATTAGATTGTTCCCTCTTCAAACGCGAGGACGGCGCTTGTAAAAGGGAATAAACTGTTTGAACCGGCACCACGAGAGACCCGCGAGGATCTCTCGTCTGGTAGGGGAGAGCCGACTGGTCGAGCGAGAGGGGGACAGGAACTTGCACCTGACTCGTACAGAGTTTTCTGCACTTCAGTCAGTTCGCGGTTGGTCTTGATTCCGATCAGGGGCATCCGACGTGGTTCCCATTAGCCTCGCCCGGCCCCCGGCAGACACTTCTTCTCTGTTCACTTTCGTTTCGTCCCGTTAAGATTTCGTTCGATTCGGCCACGGATCGCTCGACGTGCGCTGGTTCTTTCAGTGGTTTTCGTTTTCGTTTTCGCGGATCGTAAGAATGGGACGATCCTGGTTCTTCGTGCTCGTCGACGCGACAGACTACCCGTGTGTCTTCTGAGCTTCGAGCACGACACTCCGAGGATACGATCTCTGAATCGTATTGTTTCGCGTCAGTGTCGTCAGTTGTTGTCGAAACAAGCGTGTAAGACCCATTAATCGTCAACTAGGTAAGACAGAACGTCAAAGAGGACGACGAGCTAGGTACCGATCAGCCATCGTCAGTTTGTTCGAGACTCGGAGAGAGGGAGAGAGATGGAGAGAAGAACAGATAGCGAAGAAAGTCGACGATTTCTCAATTAACTCACGAAAGAGAGAAAAAGAGAGGGAGAAAGAGAGAGAGAGAGAGAGAGAGAGAGAGAGAGAGAGAGGATAAGAAGGATAGTCTATGGACTGTACCTTTTTAAGTTCGATAACGGTAAATACAGATCGAGCTGGAAGTAGCGGGCTCGCATTCGCGCGCGCTCACCATCGCACGCCGTTGCTCTCCTGATGATGATCTTCGCTTGAAGTATCCTACCGAAGGCACTTACTCGATCATAAAGGCCTGTTCATTTGCTTAACGTTCTATCGGGCACGTCCGCGAGACGATAAATCGAACGACGTTTTAGCTTAACGATAGAAAGTTGCGTTGCCGTAACGGGATTCTTTTCGGGCTGGTGGCTGACTGTACCTGCGCAAACGAAATTTCGTTCTCTCGACAATTGAAGATTTTACGTGGGGAGAATTATCGAAAGGGAATTCGCGACACGGATGCTTCGAGCTTCGCATAATTTGGAATGTTTGCACGAATCTTCAAACTTTTACGCATTGTTCGAGAAATTTAAGATTCGAGAAATGTACGAGATTATTTCTCAGATGATTTGTTACAGTATTTAATAGATACGTATTTTTATTTAAAATTGGTTTCTCCAGCTTCTCTTTGTAAAAATATAGAACTGCACAAACATTTGACCAAGTCGATATACTGATACGGTACAAAAGCTTGAAACGATATCAGAGGTACTTGTCTGACAAATAAAACGAAATTTACGAGCAGTATTGATTCTTTACGGTGCGATAATTTTTAATCTGAAGGATAATGGCTATTTTCTTTTATTGCTTTTTATACTGCAAATTGATTTTAGAGAAGATTTCAGAAAATTTATCCTATTGGATAAACATCGCTCGAAGTTCAAATGATTTTTGCATTTAAAAATTGTATGCATCTTCATCTTTCTAATTTATTCAGCGTACACAGCCATATTTTATCGCTTTCATTTGGCTTCGACTTGATTTCTCTTCAACTGACAATGAACTTGCCAAGTGGAATTAATTCGACGCGAGGGAAATGTTTTTTTTTTTTTTTTTATTATTATTCTCTAATTACCAATGCATTCAGCTCAATTAAGAAAAATTTTCAAAGATAAGGGAACCGACATCGTGTGCTCAAATTCACCGATGTTGAACAATGGTTAATTGACCAAGCACCAAGACTCGATTAATAGCGGATAACGCTTTACTTAGCATTATATTCCTTTCTTAATATCGCAGCCTTAATTTGTAAGAAGAAAGTTAGAGGTATCCAACTAAATGAAGCAACAAATTACTCTACTTTTACGGAGAGGCGGGAGATCTTGCAGAAAAATATTCATTATTTACAAATATTCGTAGAACGTCTTGGCTCCATTTGAAATATTATCTTCTTTGCTGTGTTCACCGTTGCTTCCAATATTCTCTTCGTGTTACTTACCCTTCTTTTACTTATCCTATAAGTGCATCAACCTTGAGTTCTATAAACTCGGAGTGCTTCACGTGTAAGCTGTTAAACTACTCCAACATTTACATAAGCTTGTTCAAATGCTAAGTACCGGCAGCTTTTACGATGCATTTTCTCGTTCTAAAGTAATGAGAAATTTTTGCGACTGCGAAATTGATTTATAGGTAATGCAACTCCGATAATTTATAATAACGTCAGATGAAGAAGAGGTTCTAGCAGTTTTATTACATAATAGCGTCTCGTAATCTTAAATTACAATTTATTGAGTACAATATATAATGGAAAATGAAATGACGTAACGATACGTTACGATAGTCACGTCAACTGAAGAATTTCATGGTTGAAATTCAATATTCAACGCACGTTTGTCACGTTGACAGACTTTTTAGTAATTTAATATGTAACAATGGTTGAATCAAAATTTAGAATTTTGTCAAATTCTAACAAGCAAATTTAACTTTGTTCTTCCGTAATTTCGCGCCAAGTGATAGTCACGCCAACTCACGCGGACTATAAATAATTTCCTAAGATATATATTTAAACACATGTTTCTTATCGCCTTTCGTAATATCTCAATTTTCTTAAACGTAAAAAGTCACCGTATATTAACTTGAAAATCTGACAACGAATATCGATATAAAATTTACGAAATTAATAACAAAACAAAATACAAATACGAAAATATTCAAAGCAGAGTGCTCGTAGGAGATCAAACCAATTTATACTTAAATTCCATTTTTTTTTTTTTTCGATTACCCCAACAGAAATGAAAAACTACATAAAATCCGCAGTCCAATAACGCGCGGAGTTGCAAGTTGCAAGAAGAAGCTGTACATACGTAGGTTTTTTTTCTTTGCAGCTCTCTCTGTCTCGTATTTTTCTCTGTTCTTCCGTTTCTTTATTTTTTTCAATTACCATCATAAAAAGTATGAAAACTACGTACAACCAACCACCGACCCGCGGAATTTTGTCGCGAGGATGCAAGAAGTAGAAGCAGGTCTATCTCTCTCTCTCTCTCTCTCTCGTACTTTCTCTGTCTCTTCCGTTTCTTCCTCTTTCTCTCTCCCACTGTCTGTCCATTTTGTTTCCCTTTCTCCACACTCTCAATACACTCCCCTCCTTTCTTTGTCTCTCTCTCTCTCTCTCTCTCCTCATTCTCCCTTTGGCGTCCATAAAACGCGCGTCCACTTTTACGCGGCTTTTACGGTACTTAGTCGCGGCTCGTTCTCCACGCAAGAGGAAGCCTCTTCGAAGTCCATTCCTGAACGCGTTCAAGCGCAGGAAACGTACGACACGGTCGTTGCTGTTGTTGTCCAGGGGCCAGCGGTGCTCGCCAATGACGGCTGCTGATTCGAGGAAAATGCCGGTGGTGATCGGCGCGGAAGAGGAAGACGGGATACGGAGCATCGGCTGTTGAAGCGAGTCCACGGAAAAGTCGCTTGGATTCCTCGAGGATATCGAGGTCGCGCGTACGCTGCCGGGCGAAAGAGTGCTGCATCGTCGTCGCGATTAATTCGAAGGTAGCGACGTCCTCTCGAACCGGACGAATATTAATTGCCCCGCGAGTGCACGAGAAAGCGGATGTTTGGTGGCAATTTGAAAACAGGAAGGAAGCTCTTGAACGTAACTGAAAATCGCGTGACAACGAATGGCACGATGCCGTTGAATCGGCACTGATGATTCAGTAACACTTCGAACCAGTTAAGAAACCAGATTGTCGCATATCGTTTTCACGTGTTCAAAAAAAAAAAAAAAGAATCGAAAATACAGTGACACCATAAAAACTAATCGGTTTGTTACCGATGATACGTGTATAATCGAATCGACGCGTAAACTAGCTTTGTACCACTTTTTCTGTTTCAAAATCTCAAGACAAAAGGCCACGTTGTCAGAATGTTAGAGAACGTAACCAGATGGCCAGGTAACGCGGGTTCGCGACTGGTGAAGGCCAGAAGCAGCCCGAACGTGTCGAAACCACCCTTGTCAGTACCTCGGAAGCAAGCGCAGCCCGATCCGAACAGATCCACGCCCACGAATAAATCTCAACGAGTGGCAAAAACCTCAACGCCTCCTAGAACGACAACCGGCAAGATCGTCTCTAACGACCACGCTGGTTCTCGAGCGACTTTTTCCTCCGAATCGACCAAGGCACGCGTTTCCTGTCCGAGCAGGTCTCGTCGATCAACAGCGGACGGTCGAGCGGAGGCAACGAGATGCCCGTCGACGATTCCGAGGAACGAAAAGAGGCAAGTGGCGAGATCTGTTAGCTCCTCCCCGTCCTGCACGATCCTCGAGGACCGAACGCTTCTGAAGAAAGGATTGTCCTACGTCCCGGCGAAGTTACCCAAGAAACCGGAAGCATTGCGAAAGAAGGCCGCTCTGGATCGTTCGGTAAGCTTGGGCTGTGTCTCCGTGGATATTCGGGGCAACGCGGAGGAAAGCTTCAGAATGAGCAGCTCGTTCAGCTCGGAGCCGAGCAGGCAAACGACGGAGAAAGAGAGGAAGCTGGAGATACCGCGTAGGAAATCGATCAACAGGTCTGCCAGCTTATGGAACGTGCAGGCTGCGTCGAGGAACGACGCCCCCGGTCGAAGGACGTTCGGTGTTTCGGCAAGGCCGAGCAAGATACCGCTTCTGGCTCATCGGAACACGCGCGTGGGTCGATCTCTGGCCGATCTATCGCAGGTAGATCGAGCCGTGGAGCCGACGATGCAGCCGGTGACGTTCGACGACGTCGACCTCGATCGCTCGATGGACGAGCGTATCTACGAGAATTGTCGCGAGGCGTTCAGCTGCGCGTCGACGGAGACTCGTCAGCCACCGCGGGCGTACACCAGCAACCTGGAGGAACGCGTGGCACGGCTGATGGCGCAGCTGGACGACGACGTTGACGACGACGAGCAACACGCCCGGGCGACGATGGTCGCGTCTATCGACTGCGTGGACGCTACTCCTCCTCGTAGAGCCAATTCCGTCTACGAGGTACGGGAGATCAACGTCGAACGAAGCAACGAGCCGGATGGAAAGATCGTTCAGTCGGAACGACGGTACACCGCGACGGTGATAAGGGTCGAAGGAGTCCCGGAAAGACGGGACGACGAACCGACGGCGAAGCTAGCGGAAGATAACGAGAAGAGTAACTTGGAGGAGACGAAGAACACGTTGAACCTGGTCAGAGGATTCGGGAGAGATCGAGAGAAGATCGTCGACAGACAGGACGTCGTCGACGAGTCAAAGAGGAAGAAGGAGACGTCGAGTATTCAAGAGCTGAGGAAGAACTGGGAGAAACAGGCAGCCAGTGGATTGGCCGTGAAAGACGAGAAGAAGATCGATTGCGTAGCTGCTCCAATTTGCAACGCGGAGCCCGCGCTGAAATCTGCTTGTCAAAGGAACAACGACACCAGGCAGGAACCGAAGAGCAAGCAATCGGTGGGCAAGAGAGCCAAGGAGATCGAACATCTGGTGAACTTCTTCAACTGCAAGAACGCCGAGGCGACGAAAGAGGTGAAAGATCCGTGGATCAAGGGTAGATCCACGTCGGACACGATCGAACCAACGGTGACCACGTTGAAGAAGAATGTCGACGTTAAGAATATACAGGACTACAATGGTTATGCCTCTGATGGGAATTGCTCGGAGGACAGCGGCCACATGAGCAACGAGAACGAAGTCGAGTGGAAGGAAGGCGTGGTGGTGCCGAGTGAGGCCCGCGATTTCGAGAAGGGACGGTTCTTCGAGCAGAATGAAGTTCGCGCGATCGGTGTGTACGACGATGCGGCGTCGATCGTGAGCAGATTGGAGCCAGAGAAGAAGCCGACGGTGGTCGTTCGAAGCAGCGTATCGACCTCGAGCGGTGCCAGTAGCATCGACAGCTGTTGTAAGGGGGAGAACGCGAAAGTCGTGGCCCACACCGGTAAAGATGTGCAGTGGAAAGCTTGCAGATCCTACAACGATGGACGACAGGTCCGTCGCGTAATTATTTGGCCTTCTAAACCCTATTAGATACCTATCGAGAACGACCGCTAATTTAATCGATAATAATTCAGCTGACCGAGAGATCTTCGCTAATGTATAAAGCACACGCGGTAATATAAAATGTATCCAGACGATTACTCGTCAGTGAGTTTGAAACTTCAACTGATCAACGGTTGGTGGGGTACAAAAGTTCTGAGAATATTTAGGGTGATTCTGACAAGCGTATGTATTCTATCGTTTGGCTAATAACGTTTTGATAAGATAGACTTCATTTAATTTTTGCAGTAATTTAATGTAAAACTCTGTCGGTCGTTTTAATTATGAAGGTTTGTGTTCCAGAATTAATTGAAAATCTTTGACTGTCAGAGATGCACTAAATGTATTAATTAAGAATGTTTCGCGAAATATAGGTGACAGCTAGGTCAATTCATTAATCAAAAGCGAGCAATTTGTCAATTCTTGTACTATCTTGTAATGGAATTCAGCCGTGCATTTTTGTCGTTACCAATCGATCAACTTTCCTGATGGAAAGTGTTCTTGCAACTTTCAATTTGAACCGTTCGTCTACGAAGAGAATGGCTCGAAAATGATTCGAACGCCGAGCGTTGTGAGAATGTTTACAAACAGTCAGCAAGATAATATTTGAGATAATAAGCGTTTAAGTGGATACAATTACGCTTGCTTGCAGCGCTGAATGCAGCTGTTACAGTAGAATGGGACTGAAACAGTATAACATATACTTGACACTGGAAAGTGTTCTAGCAGAACGTTTTGAAACGAGAAAAATTTTCATTCGTTCAAATTTTTTACATTTTTTGTTTATTTATTACTGTTATATTCTAAAAAAATTGCTCGAAATGTGCGAATCAAATAAAAAACGTAATATAAAATTACTACTTGGAAAATCAAAAATAACGGATAAATTCTTAAGAGATCTACTAAAAATGTAAGAGTAGTAAATTATATTAGGTTTCATTTTGCGATCAAATATTTTTAGAGTAGTGTACGAGGAGATAACTACACAAATAAAATGAATGAAAAAATTATTTCGAAAGTAGAGACCAAGCTTGAAGTAGGAGACTTTTCCATATATTAACGTGGCATTTTATTGTTTAATTGCATCTAAGAGAGAGTATAGTTTACCATAATGTACTTCACGCGGAATGTAATGATGAAAATCGTGTCAGGGATATCCCCATTCCTTTTTCTATTCTATTCTTTTTCACGCGTGTTCTTGTACTTACGTACCGACTGCATAAACAATTATTTTAATGAATTCCATTGAAACGTAGTATTTCACGTGTGCATTCTGCTAATTAAATTGAACTCTGATTGATTATTGATTTGTAAACCATTAATCATTTTCATATTTAACAATTCATGTTTAACATCGGTGTATTATAAACTGTTTGGAATTTATATAGAGTACGCGATTATATATAATATATTTTATTAATTTAGAAAGAAAGGACAGAAGATAAACTTTAGAGGGAAAGAAATTACGACTTTTTAAAATTTCAATTATGTTAGTTGAAAAATCATAATTATAAGAATTATAAGAATTTTTGCGTTTTTAAATTTACATCAAATGCATAAGAATTCCGCAATTACAATCCGCAAAAATAGTTACAAGTTAAAAAATATATCGAATGCTAATAATTAATCTCTCGATTTTCTTTTGATAGATATTTTTCAGATCAGGTACCTTGGAGCAACTCGAAGCCCAGAGAGACGAGAAGCTAACTGGACACATTATTCTTCTTCAAGCAAGATGTAGGGGTTATCTGGCACGTCGTAAACTCAACACTTTGAAAGTATGTCACGACATCTTCCTGAGTTTGTAAAAGTGCACCTTCACTTGCGAACCTGTACCGGTAGTTTTCACTCATCCCGAGAAGTTTCGGCTTCTTCATTTCCGCAATGCGTCTTGAACGAATCAACTGATTGGCACTTTACTGACTTTTTTTTTTTTTATTCAACGACCAGAAAAATGCGAAGAAGATAATTCAAGAATGACGATATTTAACAATTCGCAATTACAGATGTTAAATTTTGTCGCGAAAATTCAATTCTTGGATGTCAAGCGATTCAAGTTTTTGACCAACACTCGCGATTAGAGGAAGTTAGACGCGAAACATCACGATTAATCTAGTCGATAATTGTATTGCGAAATTTGCAAAAGTTAATACACTGTAAAAATCTTGATGTTTACGTACTGCATCCTTTCAGCTGCAAGATCTTGCCGTCAGATGCATACAGAGGAATGTTAGGAAGTGGATGTCCGTAAGAGAATGGCCCTGGTGGAGATTATACGTGAAAGTTGCACCTCTGTTGAACGTTCATCGGACAGAGGATCAATTGAAGGCGAAGACGGTGAGAATATGCCTTCTATTTTTACATGCTGACCATTTTCCATCGCTAGATATGCAACAGAAAAAAGCTAAACAACGACGCGGTAAAACGACTCTGTAATTTCCATAGTAAAATTATGTATGTGTTTAACTCTTTCAACTTTATAATATTTATTCTATTTGTCTGTTCGCTATCATCTGTCGTGCATCAAGAATCTAACGTGTGTGAAACCAGAGATATCGAAATTATATCCTTTATCTTTTTTAACCATTGTTTCGGTGCTCGAAATCACCATCTATGGTTTTATTGAAATTTGTTTAACAAAATCGAAACGTTATTGCATCTTTCTTGACAGGAGGAACTCGAGGTTCTCCGAGCAAAGGTGGAGAGGTTGGAACAGGAGCGGAATCATTTGAAACACGATAATGATAGATTGGAAGCTAAGGTATGACGAACAAAATTTTTTTACTTCGTTTCCCGCCGTCTCTGACACGCGAGTTACACTTGATTAATTGAATCCAACAAATTGACCATCATTAACAACAAACACGCGAAACCAACATCTCTCAACGTCCAGTGCCTGCGTTTCACGCAACGAAATCTCTTTTTAATGAAACGCTGCTAAGATCTGTCTGTTAAAAAGTTATCTTCTCTTAATAACCAGCCACGTAAATCATTTACCTACTTCGCTATATCCAAGCAACTTCATCTTTCATCGAGAGTACAGCAACAGACAATCGTCGCTCGACTAGAACCCGCGTATCCAGAAGTCCGAGGAAAGTTTATTAAGCGGCGGGTCGTTTGTCCGTGCACTTGTATCGTGCAATTTGGGTTAACTGCGCGAGACGAAGCGTGCCGGCACACACTCGTCGTTGGTTTATCGCGTTATGAATCTGATCAGCGGAGCATCGCGATGTGTAGCAGCGACCTCCGCGCGTTGCGCGATTCCCTTGCTCTCGGATAAAAGTTCCAGTGACCGACATTTTGCTGCCTAGTGGCCTGGTGGTGTCGTATGAAAATTCCTCTCATGACCTTGGCATTGCTTCGCGTTACCACCAGTCAACCAGCGCTGGCCCGTTGCTGTTATTGTTCCGCAGTTTCTAACCGGTTTCGTTTCGCTCGTTCGACCTTTCGATCTGCCGCCATCGTCGCTCGACTATTTCAGCCGATCTATCGAACGATTTTCTACTTCCTGTCCGCCTGTCTCTGGGCTGCGCGTCCTCTTTTTACTCTGTTTTCCTTGACGATAGGCGCTCTCTCTCTCTCTCTCTCTCTCTCTATCTATCTATCTCGCAGTCGATCCTCTGTCGCGTCTTTTCGCACGAAGACAGATTTGGCCAGCGTCCAAAATCGCGTGGCCTGTGCCTACCTCCCGCGCTTCTTCTCGTCCACTTTCCCATCTTGCTCGCACCCCGGTCTCCCTTAGAATAACTCGGAGGTGACCGTCTCCGCCAACGGACCACCGCCATCGGCCCCGTGTATCGGCTGACCCAGGAAGAAGTTAGCAGCCAGTTGCACCGCGACTCCCTCTCGATACGGGCGTCGACGTCGTTCGACTCTCGTTACGCAATTAAATGCTCGTGCCAGCCGATCCGATCAAACGGAACCAGAAGATCCCGGCCCATCGAAGGACCTTGCTGTAGCGATCATGCAATTCGATCGCCGTCGGGCCGTATCTCGCGCGATCGCCTTCGAAGCTGGCTGCTTCTCTCGTTGCTGAGGACTCCGCGCGACCGGTTATTTCGCTGGACAAGGTGGCCGATATCGATCGGAGTATCGTAAACAAAATTCCCTGGCCTGCCAGTTGTTATCACCGCCACTTTGCGAGATTCCATTTCAACGAATAGCATTACTTCGTACTATTGAAGGATCAGTAATGACGGTCTCGCGCGTAGAAAAATATTTTCCTTCTTACCGTATGTAAGTGTTCAGGCAAGAGTGTCCAGAGAAATTATGCCGACGACACGAAATCGAAATTGAGCCGACTCGAGGATAACACACACTGTCGGGATGCCGTCGGTGCCGACCACGTACACTGACGCGATATCGCCAGATATCGACAACTCGCAGAGTTTTGAAGAATCCTTGACCGGCAAGATGCTGGCCGGCAGAGCCGTCGATTCGAACAACACCATCATCGAGAGTTCAAGAAGGCTCCTAGAGCCGATCATGTCCGCGAAAAGACCACCGTTGCCACCGTTCAGGAGACCAGCCAGCAAATTGCACACGTTAGGCCTGACGAGAAGTCCATCGCCATGTAGCTTCTCATCTAGCCTGTCTTGTCGCTCGACGAGATCGATGTCCGTCATGTCCTCGAGACTCCGGACGAGCATCGATTCACCGACCTTCTCCACTCCTCCAAGAAGAATGTTTCCTCTAGCAAACGCGGCTCCTTTGGATCCGATGGAAGATCTGTCCGTGAAGGAACAGGCTCCCGTGGTATTCGACGCTAGTTTGAATTTCGTGTTAGGCTGCGACAAGCAAAGAGTCAAGCAGTCGTTCAGGCCAACGGCTTCTCACATGGAACCTTCGACTGCTTCGTCTTATTTGTCGTCGAAGATCTCGCAGTTCCTCAAAAGAACCGATCACATAATGGACGAGTGGCGAAGCATGGGCCACAGAGACGACGCGGATAACGACTTAAATTTGGCATCGATGACCCGGGGTCACGAGAGATGCGGCATGGGTAGAAGCCAGAGCGCCACGAATATCATGATCAGAGGTTATCAGTATTACAGTAGGTCGAACAGCATCGGGAGAAACTCAAGGCGTTCCCTTTCACGTACCTCTGACGACAGGACTCTCTCCGACGGTGTTGGCCAGGTGGTATATTTCCTGTTTCGCTCCTGGATTCGGAGTTTGTTTCGTCGTTTTCTAACTTTTATTTAATCAGTCTTCCCTTTGTTTTTCTTTTTTTGCTTTAGACAAAATTCGAAATTTATTTACGAATCGTATTATTTTCTGTCGCGTTTCTTTAAATTTTCAGTGTCGTTTTGATCTAGGTGCTAGATTCTGTCGCGAAGAAACGTAATGACTTAGAAGAAGAGAACTTTGTCTTAATAGTTATAAAGTAACGAATACGATTTTCAATGTTAGGAATTGAAACTTCATTGCGACTGGACAAAAGATTAATTTGATAATTTGTCTATGTATCTGTCTATGTCGGCTTTTTCGGCCTTGGTCATCTTAAACCTCGTATCGCATAACAAGTTCTCGTGAAAAATAAAAAGACAATTGATGTCATACACGAGATAGCAAAAAAAGAAAGAGTAAAAGGTTTCAAAGTCATACGATCGCGCAAATCAATTTTCCAACTTGTTCTCCTTCACGCATAACCGATCAAGAGTGCTAGCTTTTCTAAACATTCTCCCCCTAGTACGTTCTTTACAATCTTCTGTATACACATTGACACTCGCTTCGTTCAAATTAAACAGACACGATCACAACATTGAAGAAACACTATTAAATTGATTTTTTAAAGTACTAAAATATGCTGATCTGTATTGGACCATTGACATTTTATTATGTTCACTTGTGTTTTCGAACTTCAATAGTAGCTTTTGATACTATATTTAAAACGTTGGTTGCAAATTCTAACGTGTAGCCTGTTGTTTGATCACTGAAGCAAAAGTCAAATGTAAAAATTGAAATTAGTAATGTCGTATTTAAATAAATAACGATTGTATAGTAAATATTGTTAATGATAACAATCTACGAACAGTACTAATAAAATAATGTTAATTATTTAGGTCTACATGAGTTTCTGTTTTTACGAGTACTTTTCTTTTTTAACTCAGTCGTATCAAGTCGTATCAAGTTGCACGATGAGCCTGTATCATCAACATTGATGCGTAATTCGTTCATGATGTTATCGATACTACTTGACATCAAATATTACTCGAGAAATTAAAAATATCAAGCAAGCCAAGATCGTTTGTAAATGAAACGTAAATAATTTTCTATCTTGATTCTTATTGCAGCTGAGCGAGATGACCGCGGATTTTGCGGAGGAACACTCGACATCGACGTTGGCGGCTGAAAGGATCGATGCTGAAACGTCGGAACGTCTGCGACTCGAAAGAGAACTACAAGATGTGACAGAGGCAAATAAGAATCTACAGCAAACAACCGAACGTCTGGAGATGGAGCTTTTGTATGCAAGGGCCGCAGACTTAAATGGCGTTGCGTCTGACGCTGAAGATGGTGAGGACGGCGGTGTTTATAAGCAAAGATACGAACATGCCATAAGGGAACTCGAGTTCACGAAGAGGAAGATGGCCCAGCAGCACGAAGATGACCTCGAACAATTGGTTGGACTTAAGAAGCAATTGGAGAAGAAGGTATATCAAAGTTTTAAAATTATTCAACCGGATTTTCGAATATATTATATTTATTTATCATATCTTAGGTTGTATTCTGCTAATAAAAATGAATGGGAAATAAAGGACAAAATTTTTTCTTTTGTAAGTTTGTTACTTGGTTAAGCAGAAGCCAACAAACTTTATAGATTGAAAATAAGTCGAAAATGTGGAAAATATAATTTGGAGCCCCGTTTTCGAGAAAATACTCTACTACAACAACCAATGCAGAAATTAATTTTTGCATCGTTTTACAATTAATTTTACAATTATTTTTGCTTGCAAAATCAATTTTATTCTGTTATATGAATTTATTTTTCGTCTGTGAACTATGTTTGTATACAAAATTGCTATAATAAAAGTAATATTTTCGCGTTGCAGTTAGCTGATGCTTACGAGGAAGTCGAGGAGCAACGTCAGGTTGTTGGACAATGGAAAAGACGTGTGCAAAAACTGAATGGCGAAATGCACGACTTGAGACTACTGCTAGAAGAACAGACGGCTAGGAATAATCTTCTAGAAAAGAAACAGCGCAAGTATGTGCTACTTGAAACACCGTCTTTTTTTATCCGGTGTTTCAATAGCGTTTCGCATTTCTTTCATCGCCACTATGTAGAAAGTATTTTTGGAAACTTTTGCGTAAACACTACTGAACTAGTAGATTGAGCAGGTTTGGAGAATGTTCACAGCAGGATGTTCTAATTTTGTCATATAAGACTTGAAAGCAGATTTTCGAAAACATTAAATTAAACATTGCCTATTTTAAAAGTAAAATTAATTATTAGGTTAGTATCGAATTATTTTTAACATTTTATATTCACTGTCTTACTATTGTAAAATAGCTAAAACGACTGTGGGAAAGCGTATTGTTAAAGTTACTCAAGTTCATAATAGTCTAATTTTCCAAATGTTTCTTAAAAGATACACAGGAATATTTTAAAAAATCATCAGTCGGATTATTCTGGTGAAATGATATTAATTAAAAGAATAGTTGTTGTTATTAATCAATTGTATGTTGTTATTAATCAATTTTGATTGAAAGCACCAAAAAGAAAAATTGAATTATCTATTCAAAAGAGAAGGTTTTTGCCTGCGGTACGATTCTTGGCTACTCGTTAAATTTGTCGAATTTTCACGGTATCGGGGGATGCTCTATTCTGATTCCGTTCGCGGCAACAAGTGTTTCTGGCAATTGGCCAGGTCGGTAATTTTGCGCGTCCGACGACATCAGCCACTGGTTGGAGGTTCGTTGGGCGCATAAACCGTGTGATTGACTGCCCTAGATATAAGTTTCTGTAATATATACCTTTTCAATATTTAATATTATATTCTACAAATATCTCTTCTGAATTCGTTTATTTAGGTTCGATTCGGAAACTCAGAATTTGATGAACGATCTACGGCAAGAGAAAGCGCAGCGTGAAAGATTGGCCAGAGAGAAAGAAATCGCGATCGCGGAAAAGTTTACCATAGAACAAAATCTCAGTGTAAGTATGTCAATTTAAATAAGATATTTTCATTTCTTGATAATTGATTCTTTTTTTTCTTAATTTCATACTTATTGTCGTATTTCATTTAATTATTCATTGAATGCAGGTGCGGAAAATAGATCATTGATTAATTACCGATATATAATTGTCATTTATTTTCATTTAATATAAAATATGTAAAATAAAATGTTCCGATTAAAAAGAGGGTAAATATCTGAAATATTTCTTTATTTGCTTCTAATTTTTCATTCATAACTTCTAATGTAGGATGCAAGACTGGAAATCGAATTAAAGGAAGAAAGACTACGGACGCTGAGCCAAGAGCTTGAGGAGTTAACGTTTGGTGGTAAAACGGAGGAGGAAGTAGCACAATTGAAGAAAGCAAAGCATGAACTGGAGAAAAGAGCAAAGGATCAGGAAGAAGAGCTGGACGACCTCGCTGGGCAAGTTCAATTGCTCGAGCAGGCAAAATTGAGACTCGAGATGAGTATCGAGCAACAACGCAAGGAGATACGCAAAGAGATGCAACAGAGGGACGAAGAATTAGAGGATGTACGCGGTAACGCTCTGAAAAAAGTGAAAGCTCTAGAATCGCAGCTAGAGAACGAACACGAGGAGAGGACGATATTGCTTCGGGAGAAACATGAACTGGAACGTCGTTTGGTAGCCATCGAGGAACAAGATCGTGCTGAACGTGCTGCGGAAGCTGATACCATGCATAGGTATGTTACTTATGATCTTTCGATTGTGTATATTTATGCAAAAACGTTTAAAATGTGTATAATGTGGAAAAATTCAACTACTCGTTATAATATTTTTAAGATGAAATAAACCTTTATTTTAGTTTTATTTCTTTATCATATTTATAAAAATCTGAATTCACATAAATATTTGCAGTCCGACAATCATTAAAATGAGGTTTCTCTATGTTACGATTGATTATAATATACATTTTCTTTATTCTTTTACAATTTTACAGGCTAAAGAGAGATTTAAAGAGAACCAAAGCATTACTAAGAGACGCTCAAACGATGCTGGAGAGATCAAAAGGCGATTCGACGGGTAAAGCAGCTTTGCGACAACTGAAGAATCAATTGGAGGATGCAGAATGTGCTAGAGCAGTTGCAGTTAAGGCGAAACAAGCACTAGAGCAAGAGCTAAACGAGACACAGGCATCGTTAGAGGAAGCACTGCGACAACGTTCTGAGGCAGAAGACCGTGCTAACGTAGCTAATCGCGAGCGAGCTGAGTTATTGTCACAATTGGAAGAGAACGAAGAGGAATTAGCAGAAGTATATTTCCTAATGATATATAGTAATTGTAACAAATAATTTAAGTATATAATATATAATTAACGATTGATTCCAAAGGTATTGAAAAAGTATCGGGCGGCTGTGCAGCAAGTATCGGCGGAGCAAGGTCAGTTGCAGGAAGCGCAAGTGCAAATTGCTGCACTGGAGGCGGAAAAGTCTTCGTTGAAGGATCAACTTTCAGAGTTAACGCAACGACTTGAATCCGTTGAGCAACTTGGTGATCCGACTGCGAACAGTCTTGCCACACGACGACTCGAGTTTCGTGCTAAAGAGCTCGAAAGTAAGCTCGAATTAGAGCAAACGACAAGAGCACGCTTGGAGGTGAGCTATTTCTCCTTTACTTGAATTAAAAATTATTTGTGTGTATTAAGAATTATTGTGTATATTCTCAATATATATTTAGACTCAAATAGCAAGACTGAAAGAAAACGTGGATAAACTACAAACTGAGACTGCGTTACTTCGAACGAAAGAACAGAGTGCCCAAGATGCTTCGAGAAGATTGCAAAGATCGTTACGTGAATCGCGAGAAGAGGCCAGTTCGGCGCTGGCACGTGAACAAGAGTCCACACGTGCTCGTCGCGAATTGGAAAAATCTCTTGAGGCTGCTGAAGCGGAGACCAAAGTCGCTAGAGATGATCTCAGATTGGCGCTTCAACGAATTGATGATCTACAAAGCGCCATACAAGGTGAACTCGATTTAGATTGCAGCGAGGAGGGGACAACCGAAAATAGCGACAGGTATTTATCAATTGTTCAATTTACAATTTAATAATTAGGACATATAGTATTTTAGCATGTGTTACTTAGACTGCGGATTTGTATGCATTTACAAGTAATTCAAAAGTGTAAAAATACGTAAAAGGCATATAATATTAAAAGATATCTAAAATATCATACTCATTATAAGTGAAAAAATAACTTTTTGGGTACCATTTTTTAATTATATTTATGAAATTATGAAATCCGCAGTCTGATTGTAGTATGTAATATATAGAAATCATATTTATGTTCTTCTACGTCTTTCTTTAGTGATTGATGTGAGCAGTTGTCGGATCTTGAATCCGACGAAAACAAAGATAAGGAACCGACTGATCAACGTATAGCCGAAAGAATTACTGATGAATCGCCAGTCGTCGAGTCATCGATGGATACTTGTTGATTCACAAGGCTGAAAGGAGGACAACAAATATTAAGAAACATCAAGAAGAATGATATCACAAGAAAAAAGAAGACATATTAGATCAAAATTGCTAGACTTAGTTTCTTACTATCAACGTCGCCACCACTGTCGGGTGAATTCAACATTAACGACAGCGAATCAAAATTAATGGAGAAAAATCAAATTATTCAATTCTACATGTAGGGATTCTATCACTAGGATAAAATTTTTAAACACAAAGTGACGAGTAACGAGTGAAATCCGTCAATTTGTACGATTACAGTTAGCATAATTTTACTCGTGACTCTTTTCTCAACGTAATCGAAAAGATGACAAGTTCGTAGGTGGTGCTAATTTCGAATCTCAGAAAACATGTTGATGTCGTGGCTATTCATATTCTGCTTCTTACTACGTGTTTTTGGTGCTATATTATCCGACAGTAGATTTTGTCGACGGATTAATTGTTGTTCCAGTCTTCCAAAGGAAAAAATCGAGCTTCTCGATGCAGTGGTATCGAGATGTTAAAATACGTCCATGTGCACAATTATCAAACGGTTGCCTATCCAACAGCCCATAAGTTCAAACGTGCAACGTGTCATGGAGAACGAAATATCAAAGCCTTACTTCTTCAAAAATGAAAAGCATTTTACGCTTTTTTAACACTTTGCTATACGTAGCCAACAACGTTGGCTATACAGTTTGTATTATAAAACGCGTGCTGCGACTCAGTTTTTTGGTTTCTCATATAAGAATTCATATGTAACTTATTGCTTTGTAAAATGCAGATATCTTATTTAATTAATTCGTATGTTTTCACTTTTCCTTGCTTTCCAAATCCTCTTAACATGTTAAAATATATTGATGGACAGCTAGAAAGAACAGCGACCAAACAAGGAAGATCTCTAATTTGAATTGAATGTTATAATAATATTTCGTCTCATTTTAATTAGAAATATCTCATGAATATGTTAATGAAATTTTCATTAATAAAAATGAAAAGTAAAAAAATTTCAATGAGAATTTTGAGGAGAAAACTGTGATTACTTGTTTGATGGATATCTTTAATTTTATTCTCATAAATAAATATATTATTTAAAATTTATTGCAAAATTTATTAATTAACTCTAACGTTGTAGAAAAATATGCTATATTTGTTTTATATCTTCTCTATAAGATCACTTTGTTTTCAAATAACATTAAATGAGAAATATTTGAAGAAGAAAATATTTATATTTAGATTATTATTGTTATTTTCTATTTTTTGTTACATAATCTATATAAAGTAATTTGTTGTCAATTTTTTTCTTAATAAAAATTTTTGGTACTATAAATGTAAACTGAAAATGTAACATCCTGCTAGAAATTTATTATAATAGTTGTGAGAAAAATAATTATAATTTTATTATAATTATTATATGTACATATTTATATTAGTTCTTTTGGTTAAAATAACAAGATCCAAAATATTGTAATTTGGATAATTATTGCATCAATTTAAGAGAAAGATGATGAAATAACTTTTTTTTTTTTAAACCCTTTCTCAGCGCCCTCTGTGATGATAATCGCAACAGTTGAACTACGTCCTACATAAGCGTCAATAAATTAAAGTATCTTGCATAATGTTCTTACAATAGAAATTTATAGATGTGAAACGACATTCAAAGTTTATTCGCTCATGTTTTCGTTAATTACTTCATAAACAAATAGTAGTATTTAAGAATAGGTATGTAACTTGTTTTATTCTTTTATAACATAGCAAAGATGAGAATTCGATATCTCAGTCATTGAACCGTAATGACAATTGTAGTTTAAAAGCTTATTTCTGACAATTCAATCGATATAATAATTGTTAATTAAAATGTGTTAATTGGTTTTAAGAATTATGTAATTTCAGAATTATTTAAGAATTTTTTAGGTTATAGTTTTTGATGTACATATTATATACGATTAAATGTCTTCTAAATCTTAAATCTTAAATATTAATAAATTTACATAAGTACATAAATTTTATTATATGTTATATATAAGTATATTACATTAAAAATGTAGAACACATGAATTTTGTTATACTCTATTGAAATTATCAGTATATTTCATTTGACAAGAAATTAAAGTGAAGATATGGAAAATGTATAATATAAATAATTGTTTCAGGGATTACATATATATTGAAATTTCGAGTATAATTTTGTCAACATGATCTTGACATTTCTTTATATGGTAGCAACATCAATCCAATCAAGAAGAATTTTATTTTTAAAGAATCATCTACGCAGTTTATTTCAAGGAGACACAACCACTTATCCATCAATAATGTTTTATAATAAAACACTAGCTCCAAATAAAGGTAATCCATTGATATTTATATTTGATAACATTATAAATTGTACAGTTTTTGATATAATTTAGAAATTTCTTACATTCCTAAGGTAGAAATTAAAATTATATTAATTATTAATATATTTTTAATATAATTATTATAATTATTATTGTTGGTTATTTATAACAATTATTCAATTATCATTTATTTTTATTATATATTTTGATATTATATATCTTGCACTCTTTTTAGTATAAAATTGAAAAAAAAGAAATAAAATTAATTTATAAAGATATACTTTTAAGGTATTAGTTTTCAAATTATACATTCTATGTAAGTTTTATAAGCATAATCATTTATCATAATACATGTATTATAATAATGTATTATTGTTATATTAATATGATTTGTAGTATTTTAAAAATGTTATTTTAGTTGTATGAAATAAGAGATGTTATTTATTTCTTTTTTATGAATTTGTAACACCTTATTTATAAATAAATCAGAAACTTTTATATATACACAATACACATTGTATATTATAATTTGTAGGTAGTAATTATTTGTTGCTTTCACTTTTTCAGACTTAAGTGTTAGTTCAATATTTATATACATACATACATACATGAAATATCATTTGCGTTTTTATTGGTTTTGTAAGTTCATTATCTATTTAACATTACATGCATGTAATTATTATTATTATACTTAATATATAAAATATCCAAAACTAATACATACTGCTATATTATATTGTTAGTCCTTACATTTACTTAGTTTTGTGTAAATTGTCGTATATATTAATAAACTATAAAGTTTATTTAGTGAACTATATTATATAGTGCATTTATGTTATGATAATTAGTGACTCATTTTGTGTTATTTTATTTTGGTATTAACTTTTAATAAATTTATATATATATAACATATACATATATATGTATATATATAATTTAAAATATATACTGAAAAACTTTTTAATATAATGGATAATAAAATATTATTTATTATTTTAAGAATCAAATTCTCCAATGAATGATTGTGAAAATGATGAATTTATGACTTCTTGTCTATGTATAAATAAAAGTGATGCTAGACTAGAAGAATTACTATGGTACTATGATGATATGAGATTGTGCACTATATTTCCTCAAGTATGCATCAAGCAATAATAGTATAAACAAACTGTTGTTGTTTGAATATAATTAATCATTGGGTTAATTGCTATTTTTACCAGCAAAAAGTTGACATCTCAAGTTGGTTAATGTATCAGTATGGGAAAACGTTTTTTCCTTTACATATAAATAATCGTAATGGAACTTTGTTACAATCAGAGTACAAACTTTATATTCTTGTTGAAGCTGATCTTGAAAGCTATAATCCTGTTGCTGCAACACATGCTACAAAGGTATATCCATTTATGCTAAACATTGTTTTTTATTTTTGAATATAATTATTTTAATAAAGTATACGTAAGTAGTTTTATTATTTCAAGAAGAGATTGAAAGTAATACAAATAAACATTATAATTTAATTGTTTTTGAAAACTCTTCTCCATGTATGCACGGAAATATTTGTTTGAGAAGTCAACAGAGTTCATTAATTTTAACATTTCGTTTTCGTAGTTTAAATATATTATATATTATATATTTTAGGTCGAAGATTATGGTTTAATTATTACATGGACAGCAAATAAAAATGTTGATTTAATTATAGAGTCTGATTTAGACATGGTTGCAAAATTTTTTATTGCAGCAATGGAAGGTCAATGTTATATTAATAATGGCTTGTTGTTGAAACGAATAGAAAGTATGTATAGATTTGAACTCTGTTCATCAAAATATTCGGATTATAATAGCTTTATATATATTTTTCCAGCTGTCCTGATATCAGGAAAGCCTTGTCTTTACAATAGTGACGTGTTGAATTCACCCCCAAGTAAAAGTAAGAGTTTCATATAATTAATGTTATTAATGGTAGATTTTTTTGGTGAATGAACTGTTTCTTTAATCTATTTTTGATTGAAACGTTAAAAGGACAAACATAAGTCTTCATTTATACGTAAAGTTGAGAATAGGCTTGTATGAGTACATACTTCTTACAGAATTTTTACCATATTGTTTGTCTAGATCTATTATTTTTTTTTTCTTAACTGTCTTATTTTGTCATATCTCCATTATCTCAATACATCTGTAAACTCTAGCAATCCTATGCAGCAATTCTTAATTACATATTAGGTCTTCAAATATTCTGATGATTCAATACTCATGAATTTCTACATAACGTATGAAGCGAAATAAACCGAGAATTTGAAAAGTAAATATTTTATTTTGCTTCGTGAACTAATATTTAGTTGTAAATATTAAAAAATGGATATGTGAGATATCTTGTCTACGAATGTAAAAGATTAACTCATGTTTAATTACGTGAAATGAGTTTTATGTGTTTGCTGGGACCGAATGAACTCTCGAGATTCATTATGTTGAGAAAAAATTTTAAATCATTGAACATCTTAAAAATCATTGATTTTTCGTGCTATTATTAATTCTAGACGAATCTGTTCTTCGAATTTTTACTAATACGAATAAATGATTTAGAACTCGAGAGCAGTCTACTAAAAAAATATATATATATGTGTATTGTACATTTTGTATACCATTGTATACAATTTATATTGCATAATATATAAATAAAAGTAAGAAACGAAAATCGCGTAAAATAATTTTTATATATATTTTTCTAAGAATTTATAGACAAAGAAGAATGGAGAATGCATACGGAAAAATTAAAATCATTAAGCGACACTGCCAAACTTGCATCCGAGAAATGTAAACCATTTGAAGTTAAGGACCTTCCAGGCTTAATAATATATCCAGAAAATGCTGTAACGAGCGCAGATATTGAACTGATGAAACGTGTGGAATCTAATGAAACGCTAGGTATATATAAAAAATTATTAAACAAAAATTTTATAAGTATTAATGGTATTTTATGATTAATCAAGTGTTATATAAATTACAAATCTCAATGATTTAATTTATTTAAGAAAAATTACTTTGTTATAGAAAGTGAATGTAGAAGTCAAGTTTCTACACCAGTTTCTACTACAACTATTCCTCAATATGAAGATCAATTATCTCAAGAAGAAATACAAAAGATCACAGAGGATACCACTAAATTTCAAGGTGTTCCGCATTCTACTAGTAAATCACTTGATATGCTTGACAATTTAGAAGATGTATCTAGTAGTATAAGCACCAGACAAGTATCTTGCAGTGATATAACAAGTACAAGTAAACCAAAGACTTTTTATGATGCTAAGAATATCAAAAGAACATCGTCCGCAAGTCCTTTCAAGTGAGTATTTTGCATTGAAAAGTAGTTATTTAAAAGAAAGAAATAAAAATTTTGTACGCATACGGAAACCATACAAAACATTAATACTTCAGTTTTGCTTAAACATACTGTATCTATCTAAGTATTTGGTAATGAAATGTTTATTTTACAGAAATTCTATGGCGGAGATAACAACAAAGTTATCAAAAAAGAATGTAAAACCACCAAATGTCCTAATATATGCTGATAGTTTTATTGCACGTAACAATGTAAAGAATGTTTTGGAAGAATCTCTCGGCACGGATAAGTATGATCATTTGTTTTACTGTATTTAATAATATATAATTAATTAAAAATATACGATGGATTAAAATACATCATGTAACATATGTATTCGGATTAAATAACAGAAGTAGAAGATAAAAAAAAGAATATTAAGAATCATTTGATATTGTGTTATTTTATACATAATAGCAAAACGTTAAAGATTTAATGCAATATATGAAAACATAGGAAATCTTGTAAGATATTTATTGAATTGTTTTTTTAATTAGATACACCATTTATGTGTTATCATCAGAAGAAGCGCGTAATGATACTTGGATAGAAAATGCAGCTTTAGTGGTTGTTTGTGGAAACGTTGGCAATGAGATTGGAAGCCAAATCGTAGAATATATTCTTCGCGGTGGTAAACTGCTCGCTTTATGCTCTGATGTAATTCATATTTTACTTCCATCATTTAAAACAGCGGAAGTACGAGAAAATGAGCTGGTTCATTTTTCTTATGGGAAATGGAAGCATGTACGCATGATGCATCATATATTTTGTTATCAGGCATCTCCTGTAAGGACAAGATTCTCGCAGGATCACGAAGACGCAAAGTAAGATTTTTTAACTATAATTTTGTATGCTTACAAGTTGAAGATAGAAAATATATTTTTGTGTGAAGAATAGTCTTTATGATATTTGAGTTTGATCATTTTGAAATTTAGTTGGAGACATTTCAGAATTTTTTTTTAGGGTGTCTAGTGTATCTCCACCAGCATCGGTAAGCGTAAAAGATAAAAAGGGAAATTCGCATTCATTTGATCTAAAAGTACTTGGAACAGAGGAAACTTGGCACACACCAAGTATTTTACTTGCCACTCTTCCAAAAAGTGGTGGAAAGCTTGTTTTTTCTCAAATACATCTAGAAGTTGATCCAATGCAATATGAACTGGAAGAAAGTAAATTTAATGCTTTGAAGGAAAGTAATGCAACTAGATTGGAAATATTCAATGATTTATTGAAAGCACATCTTCAAATGGAAATTCGTAGTTCACAAAAAACTGCACCTGCAACTTATACGCCTGCCTTCTTTCTGGGGCGTCACGAGGTACGAAAACCAAATGTTATTTCTGAAGAAAATATTTATATGTATTAAGTAAATTATTAATTATGACAGTGATATCTTTTACATAGGTGATTTTTGTTACGTGCAAACTACGTTAAATAAAGCAATAAGGATTATTATTCTCAGTATTTTTGATATTACCAGAATTAGGAAAAAATTTATTGAATGAAGCATGGTAGAAGGGAGCCTATCAACATTTTTATAATGTTGTTAAATACTGTTAATGTCATTTTATGCGCAATGTCTTTCAACTTTGTTGAAGGAAATGTAAGCGTTTTGTGAATAATTTGGCTGACAACTGACTTCGATGATCTTACACAATAAGTAATTATTCTTCTTCTGGCAGTCACTATCAAATACTAAAAATACTAAAAGCATTCTTGTAAATTGCTTTTAGAAATGCTGCTGAAAGCAAGTATAACTATATAATAATTAGGAATGGGATCAATTTTAATATGTATCTACAAATTTAAATTAATGTCAATATAGTCGAATCTGAATGACTTGTAGCAATCTGAGAAATGAAAAACTTATGAGAACTTGTCTTGGTATGGATTCAAATTTACATAAAAGCATTATCCTTCTTAAAGTTTATGGTATAAATATTATTTGTATTACATTTGATCCCATATCTAACAGTGCCTCCCTTTTTACTATGTAACAGTCTTCAATAAATTATTTTGCTATCATTATTAAAGCATTAAAAATGATGATTCTATAACTGCTATCATTACTAAAGCATACTAAAGATAATGATTTCTGTCGATTCACGCTATATTTCTTGCTTTCGAATTAACTACGCTTGTGCCATGCGAAAGTTACTAATTGCTCTGTGAATAATATCTAATAATTTTTCTAAAATAAATGTAAATGTTTATTATATGTGAATAATACATGTAGAGGATTTACATAAGATTTATAGAACAAGAAAGATGAATGTTTATATGCATTTTTAAAAATATTTTATAGCTAAAGGTACAATTGTTAGAAAGACTGAAGGATAGAATGAAAGGAGGCGACACTTTAAAAATGCCAAAACTGGAAATCCAATTTTGTAAAAGCAGCACAGTTCCACGACCCGCTTCAATTTCATTCCTGCCAATTATGGTTTATCAATGTCCTGACAATTTCTCAACTGTAGAATATTTTGAGGTAATGTGTATGTTGTCAAAACACATTGAAGTTAGCAATATGTATAACAATTTATTGTTTTAAAGATTTGTTTGCTTGAATTTTCGCTCTTGCAGAATTTAACAACAAAGGAATTGGGACGTTTGGTCATATATGCTGAGATAATGACCTCATCAATGGATATATTTAATGGTTATCAATTGGAGCATGGTTTAGCTGTTATTGTCCGTCAACAAACTCAAGGACAAGGTATGTATTCAAATATGTTTCATCGAATATTACGCAGCATATCATGTGCGATGTTGTGCAAAAGAAAACAGTATCAGCATGCCCAACTAGAATTTTGCATAATTAAAAAATTATTGGAATGCTAATCAATATTTGCTTTTGTAATGTAATTGATTGTATTCGCTTTAATTTAATTATTGCCATGAAATATTGCTATTAGGCTAAGAGAACAAATTACAAAATTTACTGTAAAATATCTCTGTAATCAGAGCTACAAGGTAAGTAACATCAGGTAAGTGACAGTTCTGTTGCACATTATTGTGTTTCTTTTCTACAATTAAATAAATCGTAGTATCATTTATTTGAATCTCGTTGAAGTAGTTGAAAAATAAGAAACAAGGATATAGAATGAGTAGTTTTACTATAAACAAAAAGTATAGTATGCTATAAGGAATATATGAAATATAGGATAAAGATTTAGGAGCTAATTAGACAAATGAAACTGAAAAAATTCATAAACTAATCCTTTCAATTAGTTCTTTTCAAAGCAAATTTGTTTAATCTAAATAATTATACAACCGAGTAATTAATGAATATCAGATAAATTAGAAGAAGAGGAAGTATGTCAGTTCTTTTCGTACAATAGCTGCAATTCATTTTCATCTATGAGCCAGTTACCATTTATTCGATTACGACTAAAAATCTGACACTGTAACAGGAATATAGAATATGCAAGGAGCTATCTCAACTACTGTCAGACAAGGACAGATATATTTTTCTTCCTAATCTGTCGAATACTCACTAATTACTCGATTTTCGGAAACAATTCGTGAACTTTTGGGACAAAAGAATCAAGTACAGATCTCAAGCAACATTCCCATACAGTTTTGGACACGATTTTTTGTTTAATTAATCAGTTACGAACGATTCTTTCCACAAGTGTCTGGGCTTCCGTGACGCGTGTCTACGATTTTTTAATGCTATTCATCTTTCAGGACCTTGGAGCCCGGTTTTTGAAATCGTAGAAGCTTCCTTAGACTTTGCACTTTACACTCCACGCACACAGATTAATTAATTACGTGTTAATTCAAATTATGCGAAAATCCAGCCCGTCGATCTACCGTAATAACGTAGTCGTGCGTATTGGTCGTGCAACAATAACTAATAACTCACAATTTAAGCAACAATTCCGACGTAAAACCATATGTGAATATAGCTTGTAGCCTAGATTTTTTTCTTCCGCGATTCCAAAAGTGCATGATTTCAACCTAGAAATCGAGTAATTAATAAATATTCGATGAAATAGACAGAAAAGTACGTGTATCCTTGTCACGTGACGTTGCTGTTCTTTTCTACACTCGAGTGCTGCCATCTATCGGAGTGGCGAAACTTGAACTGAAAACTTGGAAATGTAACAGGAACATAGAATATAAACGGAGGTATCTCGACTACTGTTAGACAAGGAGCGCAACACTGTGCAAAAAGGACAGACATACGTGACGTAACAGACAAGGAGAGCACTATCAACCGACAAGGACAGAAATATTTCTCTTTCTAATCCGTCGAATATTCACTGATTACTCGATTTTCAGAAACAATCGGTGCACCTTTTGAGATAAAAGAATAAAGTGCAGATCTCAAGCAACATTCCTATACAGTTTTTGATACAATTTTTTGTTTGACTAATTAGTTATAAACGATTCTCTCGACAAGTGCCTGGACCTACGCGTGACTGTAATACGCGCGACTACGATTTTTCATTAGCAACGAGCTATTGCACGATTGAAGCTCGTTATTTCGAATCGTAGAAGCTTCCTTAGACTCTCTACTCTCTATTCCACGTACAAAGATTATTGATTAATTATTTGTTAATCCATATTGTGCGAAAATTCATCGCGTCGGTTCTCCGTAGTAACGTAGCACGGCGGATTGTCGTGCAACAATCATTAATAACTGTCAATTTAAGCAACAATTCCAATACAAAACTATACGTGAATGTCGCTTGTAGTCTGGCTTTTCTTCCACGATTCCAAAAGTGCACGATTTCAGTCTAAAAATCGAGTAATTAATAAATATTCGATGAATTAGACAGGAAAGTACATGTATCCTTGTCACGTGACGTTGTTGTCCTTTTCTATACTCGAGTGCTGCCATCTATCGGAGTGGCGAAACTTGGACTGAAAAGTTGGAAATGTAACAGGAACATAGGATATAAACGGAGGTATCTCGACTACTGTTAGACAAGGAGCGCAACACTGTGCAAAAAGGACAGACATACGTGACGTAACAGAGAAGGAGGGAACTATCAGACAACAAGGACAGATATATTTCTTTGTTTAATTTAACGAATATTCAATAATTACTCGATTTCTAGGACGAAATCATGCACTTTTGGTGTCGTGGAATGAATTTCTGACTACAAGCGACATTCTCGTACAGTTTTGTGGTAACATGGTTTTTTAAATTAAGAGTTATTAATTAGTATTGCACGACAGTCCGTTACTACCGACGATACCGGAGAACCTACACGATGAATTTTCGCATAATTTGGATTAACAGATAATTAATTATAAATGTTTATGCATTGACTAGAAAGAACAGAGTCTAAGGAAGCTTCTACGAACCCAAATAATGAGCTTTAATTTTCTAAATGTTCAGTATTAATGAAAAACCGCAGACACGCGTCGCGCAAGCCTCGAGGCTTGATGAGATATTTGTTAAAACCTAATTAATTAGACAAAAAAAAGTATCCAAAACTATAAAAGAACGTTACTCAACGTCTGTTTCTTATTCTTTAATTCCAAAAGTGCATGAATTCTTCCTGAAATTCGAATAATTAGTGAAAATTCAGAAGGTTAGAAGGAGAAATATGTCTGTCTTTGTCATTCGACAGTCCTCTCCTTCTCTGCTACGTCACGTGTATCTGTCTTTTTCGCACAGTATTGCCCTCCTTGTCTAACAGTAGTCGAGATACCTCCGTTTATATTCTATGTTCCTGTTACATTTCCAACTTTTCAGTCCAAGTTTCGCCACTCCGATAGATGGCAGCACTCGAGTATAGAAAAGAACAACAACGTCACGTGACAAGGATACGTGTACTTTCCTGTCTAATTCATCGAATATTTATTAATTACTCGATTTTTAGACTGAAATCGTGCACTTTTGGAATCGTGGAAGAAAAGCCAGACTACAAGCGACATTCACGTATAGTTTTGTATTGGAATTGTTGCTTAAACTAACAGTTATTAATGATTGTTGCACGACAATCCGCCGTGCTACGTTACTACGGAGAACCGACGCGATGAATTTTCGCACAATATGGATTAACAAATAATTAATCAATAATCTTTGTACGTGGAATAGAGAGTAGAGAGTCTAAGGAAGCTTCTACGATTCGAAATAACGAGCTTCAATCGTGCAATAGCTCGTTGCTAATGAAAAATCGTAGTCGCGCGTATTACAGTCACGCGTAGGTCCAGGCACTTGTCGAGAGAATCGTTTATAACTAATTAGTCAAACAAAAAATTGTATCAAAAACTGTATAGGAATGTTGCTTGAGATTTGCACTTTATTCTTTTATCTCAAAGGTGCACCGATTGTTTCTGAAAATCGAGTAATCAGTGAATATTCGACGGATTAGAAAGAGAAATATTTCTGTCCTTGTCGGTTGATAGTGCCCTCCTTGTCTGTTACGTCACGTACGTCTGTCCTTTTTGCACAGTATTGCGCTCCTTGTCTAACAGTAGTCGAGATACCTCCGTTTATATTCTATGTTCCTGTTACATTTCCAACTTTTCAGTCCAAGTTTCGCCACTCCGATAGATGGCAGCACTCGAGTGTAGAAAAGAACAGCAACGTCACCTGACAAGGATACACGTACTTTTCTGTCTATTTCATCGAATATTTATTAATTACTCGATTTCTAGGTTGAAATCATGCACTTTTGGAATCGCGGAAGAAAATCCAGGCTACAATCTATATTCACATATGGTTTTACGTCGGAATTGTTTGCTTAAATTGTGAGTTATTAGTTATTGTTGCACGACCAATACGCACGACTACGTTATTACGGTAGATCGACGGGCTGGATTTTCGCATAATTTGAATTAACACGTAATTAATTAATAATCTGTGTGCGTGGAGTGTAAAGTGCAAAGTCTAAGGAAGCTTCTACGATTTCAAAATCCGGGCTCCAAGGTCTTGAAAGATGGATAGTATTAAAAATTCGTGGACACGCGTTAGCCCAGACACTTGTCGAAAGAATCGTTCGTAACTGAATCATTAAACAAAAAATCGTATCAAAAACTGTATAGGAACGTTGGTTGAGATCTGCGCTTTATTCTTTTATTCCAAAAATGCACGAATTGTTTCCAAAAATCGAGTAATTAATGAATATTCAAGAGATTAGAAAGAGAAGTATGTCTGTCCTTGTCGTTCGATGGTGCTCTCCTTGTCTGTTACGTCACGTGTATCTGTCCTTGTCGCACGGTGTCGCGCTTCTTGTCTAACAGGAGATACCTCCTTGCGTATTCTATATTCCTGTTACATTGTCAGATTTTTAGTCGCAATTCAACGGGTGGAAGTGCTCAATTGTAGAAATATCGTTCCAGCTAATGGACCTAGGCTGGTCTAAAATATTTGTTTTTCAAGAAAAAGAAAAAAAAAAAGAAAAATATTGTACGACAAGGGCAAATGTACGTTTCTCTATAACTGATTAATTAAACGAAAACTCGCCTTCAAAATTGTATTTATTAAAAATATTTTACATGGTTGAATAAATTTGTAAATAGTTTGAAATGGTGAATGGATCAGATGTCTAATGGAGATTTTTGTATGAATTTTTTAGGAAGAAGTAAAAATATATGGCTCAGTCCGAAAGGTTCAGCATTGTTTACGTTGCAACTCCACGTGCCTACTGACACGATACTTGGGAGACGAATCTCAATTTTGCAACATTTGGTATCCGTTGCAATTGTGTCTGCGTTTAAGTCTCTACCTGGATACGAGGTACCTAAATATCTGTATAACTGCTATTGTAATTTATTAATTTATTTACCTATTATTATTAACAGGACATCGATCTGAGACTAAAATGGCCTAATGATATTTATGCTGGTGATAATGTTAAGATTGGTGGAATGATTATAGCCACTCATGTTTTGTCAAATCTTAATATATGTAACGTTGGTGAGCATTATTTAATATTCGACAAAGTCATTTTTTCAAAGAAATTTTCATTTGTTACGTGCATATGAAATTTCCCTTATTATGTACGTCCCTTATTACGTGCATTGATTATATATTTCATTTATTATATACTTACACTACTTGGCATATCTTAGAAATTTTATTTCATAAAATTATCCTCATTTTCAGGAGTTGGAGTAAATTTATTTAATAAAGAACCTACGTGTTGTATTAACGATATAGTTACTGCATTTAACGATATGTATAAAAAGAAGTTGAAAATGATATCATACGAACAATACTTTGCTATTGTATTCAACGAAATCGAGAGATGGTTAAATATCGTACAAAGTGGCAATGTAGATGTTTTTTTGGATGCATATTATGCTTATTGGATGCACACGTGAGTTTCACTCTCAAATTTTCTAAATAATTATGCACGCTTTTTGTATTCGAGAAATTATTCTAACAGTTGAAAAGGGTGAAGTGAATAAAGCAACACCTTAGACTGTATTCGAAATTTTTCTCTTTATTCATTACATTTTCGTAACATAATTCGATTCTTCAACGTAAACGATAAATTACTTTTATCAAGCTACGGATGTTTGTGCATCTTTGGAAAATATATAATATTAAAAGTCTAAATGCAAAATGTAACAGCACGTAACAAAGTACAACAAAATATAATTCTTATAATTCTTGTAAGAGATTTTTATGCAAATTTGAGAATATACTTGAGAAAACTAGTGCTTTGGGAATGTTACGTACTTTTTCATACTATGTGCCTTCTGTCCAATTTTTCAGTGTGTTCAGATTTCCTGTAAATCGCACAAAAATCGGCAGTCTACTTGATACGCGCGTGTGTAAAAATGTGTAAAAAAAAAAAAAAAAAAAAAAATTTTTCTGTCCACAGCGATACAAACGTGACGATATTATCAGCCTCTGGGTTGTCACAGAACGTTAAGATACTAGGCATAGACGACTTTGGATATTTGCGTGTCCGTGGAGAGGACGGAACGATATTCACCGTACATCCCGATGGCAATACCTTCGATTGCCTGAAGGGTCTCATAGCTCCGAAATTCAAGTAGAATTAACGACTCTGTTAAAACGTGTTTCTAACATTTGATTGTACACTTGTTGTTCTTTTTTTATTTTTATACATCGTGTGTGTATATACATATTGTATTAGAAAAGTGAATCTCAATCAAAACCAGTCGGCGAGTTTAGTTTTGTTAATGCGTTTCGTTTTCTTATGAATCATTTGTACAGCAAATGTAAGGAGTGTACAAAATGTAATGCGATGCTACTTCATCCGAGTCCATGGTTCTTGTTACGCGATTCGATGTCATGTTCCCTGCTGCAGAGAAAATAATAAAAGATAACGATTGTTAAATAAAAGTCTCATTCTTTCTTGTCGTTTATTGGCTGACCATGAAGTTCCGAGGTTCTTGTTTTTCTTTTTTTTTTTTCTTTTTTTACTTTACAAATGTATAATGCAAGGTTACATTTATTCCCGACGGTTGGCACCAGAATATAAAATCGTATTTGAAAAATGAGAAACCTTATAATAGCTCGCTAGTCCACTCGTTAATTTGTTATTCGTTATCTCCTTGTATATTCTCGTTTTCATATATACTATATAATATAATATAATATAATATAATATAATATAATATAATGTAATATAATATAATGCAATATATAATATATTCACTCTAAACATACAAACATACAACAAGTTGTATTCAGATATTCGAATTTTTTCTTCTGTTTTTTTTTCTTTTCTTTTTCCTTCTCTTTCTTTCCCGTTCTCTCTTAAAACTACATAACATGATTAATATCGCGTGCGAATCGTCGAATACGCATGGTTGTTTAATTATCGGTATTTAAAACCGGCGAAAGTAAGAGTAAAATTGACCTTTGTTGTCTGTACGAAACTACCTATCAGGTCACCATTTCATTCATTCGTTAGAAGAGATACTAATCAGGTGTACTCGAATCTCAGTTGTCTAATTATTGATAGTTACACGTATTTTAATCGTCTATAACAACTGTCATAAATTCCAAAAGCACACTGAGAAGTGGATAAATTCTTTCTCTATCGATGAAACTTCGAGCAAGGCTTGGGATAACTTGCTCGATCCTCGCGATCGTTACAATTACGCAAAACTCTTCTCCTTTGCCTTGTAGCTGTTGCTCGTAGCATTTCATCGACACTACCTTTACGACGAAACGTTTTGCTTCTTTTTTTTTTTCTTTTTGTATCTTTTTATCTTTTATTGGCTCTATACACCCTTTTCGTTGTCTACGCTTCTGCGACAATCAATTTTTCACTTAATTACTAGTATATTGATTCGAAGTAAACATCTTTGATTGTTGATTGTTCTCTCATCTCCTTCGATCTTGCTGAGAAATTAAATTAAAGAAGAAAAGAGCAAGAGAAAGTAGATTTTTCAGCAACTGGTTTCGTTAATGTTATAATGCAGATTTTTGATTTAGCTCATCAAGATAAAAAATACGATTTTACGTCGACTCGCGATGTAAATTGAATTTAACCAAAGATGTTTAATTGTTTCATCTCTCGTATAATCTTCGAAGATGTTTTTAGAATAAGCATATCTTCGAGATATCACGACGAGTAATTAACAAATCCTGCGGGAATGTTCGTTTATCACGCTCGCGTTATCGCATTGAAATTTCATCGAAGCTTTCAACGCATAGTCCAATTTTTCTTTCCACTATCTGTGAAATTCATTGGCTCGTGCAAGAAATTAACAAAAATACATTTCTAATTTTTCTTTGTACAACGTCGATATAACAAATAACGATACGATATATTTTCAAATAAACGTCTATGTAAATCGAATATACTAACAATGCAATATATTTCATAGAATTATTCATTAAGTGAGAATATATGGCGTTTAATAATTTATCTCGAACATTTCCCGGTTAAAAGACATTTTATAATACATTATTATATATCATTTGTTCGCGTAATTCTTTTCTTTTTCTTTTTTTTTCTTCTTAGCATTGGCACATGTTTTAGTCAAAAAATCCGCGCGTATTTTCTTTCCTTTACGTACACATTTACACCACGCACACGGTCTACGTCTAATTTTTTGTTCTTTATGGCTATTTGACTTTTTTTAATTAGTCGGCAGTTATATATATTTGTAAAAGTACACATTTATTTACTGTTATTGGACATCTTACTTCCAATGTCCTTTTTTTTTTTTTATTGTACTAACTATCGTAATATTTGTTTGAGAACTTTTTGGCGTACTAATAACTTGACCGATATTTTAATAGTAAATCAACGAAACGTTCGATATGAAATATAGTGGTAAATGGAATATTAAAGAACAAATCTTCATTAACAAACGTTTCTAGCAAACAATTGTATAAAATTTGTATTTCAATCCTTTGAAGCTGACATTCTTTCGTTTTCGTTTACTTATTTCATTTTGTCTCGTGAAGCGCAAGGTACGTCACTGATTATTGGATTCAATCATAACGTGACGCACTTCCTTTCTCCAAAGGATTAGGAATTAACAACGTTACCTAAATTATACTTTGATTTTTAATTATCATACATTACAATCTAAATAAAAATATCATTCGTATCGCGTATCAAAAGTTACTTTTCACTCAACCAAGAACCTTATTTACGACTAATAATATGACTGAAACCAAAGTGTCTCTCCCTCTCTTTGGCTTTCTAATGAAAGGATACAGTGTGATATAAGCGTAAAAGAATTGCCTCTTTGCTTTGATCTCTCCTATGCAGATTAACTAGAAGTACTTGCGCTTGTTGTAATTTCGTATTCACGGTTGACGAGTGTTCTTAAAAAGTGTCGCGGCCCTTGGAATGGAATTCGTTGTTTGTGCGCGTTCCAGCGAAGACAAAGGACTATCGTTTTTCGTCCACGGATCAACAATTGCTTGCAAGGGCCACTTCAACTCGCTCATGAACGTTTGTGCATGGTTGCTGAAATCCCCGGCTTTTAGCAAGCATCTTTGTATTCGTGTGCGTGCAACCGCTCAAGTGGCTTACAAATGTTTGCGAACCACTTAAGCGAATGGTGGATATGTGTTAATAGTTCCTTGACTTTTGCGGAGAGAGTTTTCTAAACGTTCTTTACCGCTAATATTTTTTTAAAGACTTCTCGTAGCTTTCACGGGTCGAATTGAACAAACAAACTTATAGAAAACTTAATTCGCCCAATGTTTCTTTTTTTCTTCTTTTTCTTTTTTTTTTTTTTTGGTTCTTTGCTTTTTGTCTTTTGAGTTATAATAGTAGAATGATTTCACGATATTTTGATTGAATGAGTGGAATCAATGATTCAACTGGACTGCGGATGTTCATACAAGTTTATGTTATTACCAAATAAAGATTGCTTACCAAATAAAGATCGATTAAATAGTATTTAAGTACTTTAAGTACTTTACTTGGGATATTTTACGTATCCTTGCGTCTTTACATTTTTCAAGGCTTAAACATCCGCAGTATAGTGCTCGATATACATGATAATTTATATTAAATTGAATAACGACATTAATTTAACACGTATGTACTTCTAGAATAATCCGCATATGCATCAAAAAAGGTGACGATGTGAAATATACTTCAGCAAGCGAGACTTGCCATTAAAATTTTGGTAATTTGTATTTTTCAAAACTCCAAAGTATTTGACACTGTTTCATAAAATAGTTCACAAATAAATGTGTACAACACCTATTCTACTAGTGTTCTATCAAAATTTCAATCAAGACTTCGTCCTCGTAAAGTAAATCAACGTTATATACATGTAATATAAAACAAGTATAAATACTTTGTACACGTGTCGTCAACTTTGATTGAATGTCGTAATATATAGTACGAAATATTGCGATATTTATCTCTAAGTGATGTATAAGGAACTAACGAATTGAGATTATTATCTTCGTTCATCGAGCAACGTAATAATGTCAATTAGTTCGTATTAGAATAAATTATATTTTAGTTTAGTATCATTTACTGCAATAGTGACGGAAGATTTTTCAATGTGAATTTCTAATTTAAGATTTGAAACGATAAATTCTGCTCAGAAATACTGGAAAGAAAATCGACAACTGGAAGAACAAGTTGAATAAATTAGAATAAAAGTTTCATTATATAAAAGATATTTGATTTTCTTGCATATATGTATTTTATATGCATATTCTATTTTAATTTGTCCTTGTCGGGACAAATGCGAGGCTAAAAAGACGTCTTGGCACCGTTAAATAATTCTTCGCGTGTTAAAAAAAATGACAGTTTTCTTGGTTACCTTGACGTTACGTGTCGTGATCTACGATGAAAAATCGGAAAACGTCGGTGAGTCGCTGTAGACGTGGAAAGTTTGATCTTCGCTGGGAAAAGCGTTAGCTTCCGATTTATAAGACACCACTTTGTCGGAGATGCAACTGATTGTTCCCGTGCGATTTTTACGTACTGGATCGCCCGACTCAAAAAAACAGTTATAAAAATATAAATTAGAAAAGTTAGGAAAATCTAATTTTTCCAATATTAAACGATAAATCTGTCATATAATTTTCATTGAACAAAGTCAATTTCACTTTGAGGGTGCATGTAATGTAGGTACTAGTTCACGATCAAGAAATATTCCCATTATGAAATGTATGGTAGTAGTTGAAGTGGAGCTTAAATAATAAAATTCCGAGTTCCATTATGTGAAAGCAGACCTAATCAATTTGACCCCTGAGAGATTCATGAGCTACACACCTTCAAAGTTTGTGAGTTGTTCTCTTAATCTCACATCGAATAACTTGCTATCGTCAATTAAGTATATCAAACACGTAGATTTTCAATGCACGAAATTAGCCCCCGTCTGATCCAACATTCGACTGAGATTTCTAAGATTTAATGAAACATCGATCACCTGGTCAGAATCGCTGGAAATCGACTTCCGACTTCGATTTCGGCAATTATCCGCGAACATCGAAGGACTGGAAATGTCTCTTGATTCTGACACTTCCTGGATAGTTGAGAGCTTACGGTCCTCTTCATCGTCGTCGTATATCTCCACGGTGGTCTCATGAATTCTGGCCTGACACTCTACACAGGGAGGGATGTGTATGAGAGAGACCTAGCTAACCGAGGTCTCCTCGACAGACGGGCTCGCCAGTGCTTGTGTCTCACCGTTGGCATGTTTCACCTCGTCCTGGCTTGGACGTGGTGCCGGTGGACTGCTCCGAGAACAGGAGGTCATGCTCTGCATTGTTTGACTACGACCGCCAGAAAATCGCATGCTGTACACTGGACGGTTACCACTTTGAAGTACACCCGTCTGCAATAATTGAAAGATGGAATAGATGGAGTTACTCTTATCAACTTGAGAGAATTACTTTCAATTTTTCTAATTGAATTATTAGAAACTGCGTGTATTTTTATATGATTTACAATGCCAGCATATACTTCTGATTCTTGTAAAAGATTCATCGAAATATGATTTTTACATGAATCTACAAAATATCTTTGACACCATGAAACTGATATTAGGATTATGCCAGGAGAGACAGTAATTTTAAGTAAAAATGTCGAAAATAATACTTCATAAGAGTAATGAACTAGTTCCTAAAATATATTTCTTTTCATTAGATTTCATCTAATATTACCCGTGAGTGCGAAGAATTAGTTACTATTAGAATCGTTTTGTGACGATATTGTTTCTTTGCTAAATTTTGTACTACTCACGTTAGTATGTCCAGGCCGAACATTTTTATACGGTTGAAAAAGTACCAAATATACTTTCGGCGTGAAGAGACAACCGAGAGCTACTGACGCAGAGATGTTGATGCACATGCACATGCTCGCTATTTGTACCTGTAAATTTATATTAACAAGGATTAATTACAATAAACATACTAAATAGCCGTAATTAAACTAATGACTGAATCATCTAAATGAACAACATGAATAAATATACGTATATTAAATACAATCCATTTTTGTATTCTCTTGCTGCATGCCTATAAAAGATTTTTCTTACGTAAAATTTATCTTACGTTTTTGAATGTATATTACGTGTTGCATGTTAGATTATCTTGAAATAACGAATCAAATTTTAGAATCGTATCGAATTACCGTTAATTAGTTTGATATGCATAATCGCAAGATAATACGTGTCTTTTGTAGTTATAGATACCGACCTTATAGTCATTGTTTGAGCCAAAGTAGATGGGTACGAAAGCTAACCATACAATGCACGTCGAATACATTGTAAAACCGATGTATTTCGCTTCGTTGAAATTCTCCGGTATCTTACGTGTTTTGAACGCGTACAGTGTGCACATGAGTATTAGGAACATGTTGTAGACGAGAGACATCATTAAGGAGAACGTGGAAACGCGGCATGTGAGTACTGCTGACAGTGGGTATGGATGGATCTCCGTGGTATCCGGTGGTTCAATGATTAGCCAGACGATAACACCAACTAATTGCACTGCAGTGATCCCTATAAAAACGGGAATTACATAATACGATATCAAGATCGGCAGTTTATCGTGCAGACTGTAATAAAAGGATTGTAACAATGTCTGAATCGTAGTTAGACGTCTAATTTCAATTGCAGATGTTCAATAATTTGTAATAAAATTAGAGGTAACAACACTCTGATATGATGTCTTACTAATTACTATATTTTTATTGTATTCTTATTCTGTATATAGTGACTTGATTGATACGAACAAGATTTCAAAATCGTAGCTGTTGCTATTGGATTGCAATTTGACGCGAAACCTCGCTCGAGTGATCGATATTTTAGTAGGGGGAGATAAAAGCTTTGAAACCATTAACACACTATTAATACCTAGTCATGCCTTTGAAAATTGTAAACTCACCGATAGCGATTACAACTTGACTCTTCGGAGACGTGTAAGAAGGTCTCTTTATACTTTTTGTTCCTCGATTGAAGATGCGCGATATCCGATTTGTCTTAGTTAGTATCGCGCTGTAGCAAATGCTCAGGCACAAGCCGAGGCCGATTCTCAAATACGTGCAGTTCCACGTAGTTGGCTTGCTTAAAATCACGAAACTCATACCGTAACACGATAGAATTCCTACTAACAGCACGTAACACAATTCGCGTCCAGATGCCATAATTACTGGAGTACGATTGAAACTGAAATGTGATTGGTCAATTAATATTAATAAAATGGATTAAGAATCAAAATTCTACAGGCATGTAAACGTACCGAATGAAGACAACAGTTGTGAATAGAGTGCTAAGTATGCCAATGGATGCAAATATTAATGGTACCAATGCCCATGGACTGGTCCATGGAATAACTTCCGCTGTTAGTTTGATGCAACTTGTCATTGTCTCATCCGGTGCATATCCTGGACCGCAGCTGCGACAAGTGTCGTTGAAAACGTACGCGTCTTCGCGACATGCCACACAGCTCCAGCAACATGCTTCCTGAAAGTATCATTGTTACATTAAAGAATGTCGAAAGATATGGAAATTCTTGGAATATCTATTACTAGAATGCGGACTTTTATGAATTAGAGAAATCGAGATTTATTTCATTCAATAAAAATTATAATAAGTAGGTATTTTATCTTAGATATTTTATATGTTTATGCATCTTTAAGTTTGCTGCAGAAATACATAAAAATCAGATTAATATCTTTATTTTAATACAGTAAAAATTCAATTTTATTTTGAATTTATCGAGAAACAAGATGTTTATATAATAAAGAGTTCACCAATTTTCGCCACCACCTGTTATTTTCCATTCACAAATTACCCTAAGTGGATTCAATTAATAAAAGTTCAGTTAATTGGTTAATGAAATTTCGTTCCAATAAATGATGTTTTACGGTAGTTAAAATATCTGTATTTTCCATATATAACGTTTAAATTCAAATGAAAATATTTCATTTCTAGATTTTTTCAGCTTATTTTTGTATGCGAGTAATTTTCTGTTCGTCTGTATCACCCTCTGTTTTATCACACTCAAATGAAGAGTTTAATAGTTGATAAACGGCGATGGTAATAACTAGTGTGAATAAAGACTTAAGAAATAAAAGATTTAAAATACGAAGAACTTTTCTAGGAGAAGAGGAAAGACGGGAACGTGCAATTACGTAAGAGGATAAAATTAGGACATGTAATTAAATTCTTGTACAACTGAAGTAGAAAAATTACGAAAAATTCAGTACGTATAAAACAGACTATGTTTGAAGTAATAGTATATTTTTAACTTATATTTAAAAGTGATAAAATGTTGCAACAGTTTATATATAATATTTTATTAAGTATAATTTAATATGAGTAATATAGTATATAAAGTTAAATATTCGTTATACATATAAGATAATCTTTAATGTTTTAAAGAATAGATGAAAAATATTAAATTGAACATATTTACCTGAAAATTGCGTACATGACCTAACGGACAATTGTCGCTGCATAAACTTCGAGGAATGTGCATTTCTCCAGGTCCTGCTGTCCATCGTGTCATGTTAATATTAAGATCCAGTCTATGAATAAAAGTTGTGAAATAGACATATAACTAATAATAGATGAATAATATTTATTACTAAATGAAATTCTATTTGATAATTTATATGAAAGACTTTTCAAAATTTCGTGTTCACTCTTTAATTAATATTATAAATATTAATTAAAAACAATTATTTTTTTTTATTATAAAAATTTCTGCTATCCAATGTGTGCTTTCAACTTTTTATAAGAAATATATGTCAATAATTGCATTACTTGTTATAAAATTTTATAGTTGCTATATTTGATAACGTGTGAAAAAGTGAGAAAATTTTTATAATCATAATGCTTCACTTACTCCTCTCTCCATGAACCGATAAGCACATAATCAAAACGGCCATCTTCTTTCTTTTGATACTGATAGATATTGTAAAATCCATACGCGTCACCATCAGATTTAAATCTAATTTCGGTACCCTGACGACCTAAATGTTATTTCAACAAAGTACGAATTAATTACAAGGAAGAGAACAGTAGTTAAATAATTTTCAATGATTATTGTTTTAATTAAATCAATCGACGTAATATTTTTTTATATTCATTGTTGAATTAAGAAATAATTAAATTATGATAATTTTCATAAAGTCTCGGATTTTTATAAAAAAATATATTCCTTTATGAAAGATAAAAATTGTAAAGAAGCTTTAATATTTCTTCCTACTTTTTTTTTGAAGTAATGATTCATTCGATTCGAGTATTGTTCTTTGCTCGTTTTCATTTAATCACCCGGGCCATTTTATCGGCCTGATAATTAAGAGAAACGATATAATCGGTATCACAAAGTCTTTTTCAATCGATTTAACAGAACGTTCCATTTTATATGTTCTAATAAGACTGAAGATAAAAGAACAGTAAACAAATTTATCTATAAAATATTTTCAAGTGTAAATTAAGTAATCAATAATTCTACAATCTTGGTCAATTTTAAATTGATTTTAAATTGAGACTGACACAGTCGTAATTAATCGTAAAAATACTGTTAATTAAAGATTTTAGAGAAGACCATAAAGGCAGTAGATACTTACCGATGAAACTAACATTTCGAATGTGCTGAAGAAGTTGCTGACCGTCTGGTGCTGGACGAAGGTCTTCGCACAAATGATGACTAGTATTGGCAATGTTCATGCATTCTTCGTTTATCAAGTTATGAACACCGTATGCCATCGCATAAACTGCATCAACTAAAACCGATTATACGTAATATTATAGTATTTCTCGAACTTACAAAAGATTTCAAGTTAAAATTTTGTTAATTTAATTTTTATTGATCATTTTCAGATTGATTTAAGTAAGTTCTGGAAATCATAGAGCAGAGGTATCTCTTACCGACAAATGGCACCAATCCTTCTTGCTCGTAATCAATCAATTCCTCCTCGCCGGTACAGGCTGTCGTGGCAATTGATGAATTTGTACCGAAACTGCATTTATGATGCTGGGACCAAAATTCTCGGAACCATATGTTCCGACAATTCACTATTTTCCCGGGCAAGTTTTTATGCGGCACATTATCCTCAGTCTGGCCGTCGCATTCGTTGTCCATTCTTGGTCGAAGATTTAAATAATACTCGTCGAAATCTAAAGGTAACACTTGTTTTAAAGCACCAAATGCAATATATTCCTTTCTTATTTAGAATTCTCGATTTCTTCTAGAAAGCGTGTTTTATCAATTTTCTGAAAATTCTTACTACGTTTAGTAAAGGGTAAATATGTTGATATGTTATGCAGCTAATTGAAACCCAGTTCTACGTCATGTGGACCTAGATGGTATGACATACGTCCACTGTTAGACTTCTAATATCGAAGTTCATCGAGGAAAAGTGAAGCTTTCAGTGCGCATGTCTAACAAAGCAAAATAGGAGAAAAGAAAGAAGGCGGATGCACCGACCTTCCACGCCACCAACTCGCATAAGTAATTAATATCTTCGGTTAGGATACTTTTCTTTGATTCTGCTCATTAACCCAATTCGTTACTATCGCGAATATTTGAAGGTATACATCTTCTCGGATCCGTTCTTCCAATCACGTATCTATTTTTCTTCTATCTCTCTATTCGTTTCTGCTTAGAGTACGAAGAACTTAACACAAGTTGAAGTTTCTTGTAATCACATGATTATAATTTTTGTACTCCATTTACCTCTGTCTCCTTACAGTACGTGAATAGTACTTTCTCGTTTATTTTTACAAAAGATTTTCTCAATGTAACTCTTGTATAAAATTCGTAAGAGGTTTAAAAATACGCGTTGAAATGGCGAGTGAAATCAAAACGAGTATTTTTGGCGAAGGGATTATAATCAGCTTACCCTTGAGGGATGTTCTAAAAGGCAAGATTGTGATTGCACTTTCCGCCGCGAATTCTTGTTCTCTCACTGGATATACTTTAGCACCCCATGAATCGCTGCCTATCCACATGAAATGGCCTGTACGATTGGCTCTAACAGTTGCCTGCAGAAGTTTCCTGCGAATAATCAATTGATTTCCTTTCGAATGAGGAACGAGAGAGAATTGTTATTCAACGTAGAGAGAATTGGCAATATATAATTTGGTTTGAATTGATATCTCGCTTTTCCCTCATTTCTGACTACTCATCAAGTCTAAACACATTAAATTTATATATTCATTATAATAATACAAATTGCATCGAGAGTAGATAAATGATGCAATTTACAAACTTTCGCGCATTGTCAAACAATGTTAAAAGTTTGGAATAATATAAATGAGGGAAGCAACGCGAATTGTGAGAAATAGTTTAAATGCTGGTAGACGACAAACTCTGTAAATTGTTGTATACGTGTGTTGCTCTAACAGCGTTGAGTGAACTCTCGACACATTTAATAAAAGACACGGTTGACGTTAGACCAGCTAATAGAAGTGAAGAGAAGTGATTAACGACCTGCTTGGAAATAGCGTGCAAAAAACAGTCGAGTTGGAGGGTAAGGAGAGTAAAAAGCTGCTAGATTTTTACCTTATGTTATCTTCATCGACGAATAATACCACACCTCTGGCATTCTGTTTCGAGCTGAGTCGTTCGACAATTTTATCGAAATCTTCGGTTTTCGCGTTTCTCAGAATCTTCTCGCTCACTGCCACGCAGACACCGTATTCCGTCGACAATGAGATAAAACTGGCAATGCCCTGTTAAGACAAACAACAGATAATTGACCAACAGACAATTGAATCGCAAGACTAGATTTTCATTCAGCTGTCAGAACGGTGTCATTGCGTTTAAAGATATTTTTACAAAGGGGTCTTTTCATTGTTAGCCGCAAGTGCTGTTAAAGCAGTTAGATTTATGGCGAGAACTTTCGACAAGTCCATTGTTGAGAATGCATTAATTAAAACTTTTATAATCGACCATAATAGCCAGACATTAGATTATGAGAGTGAAGGGTCGTAGCTCAAGGAATTAAAGATAACAGGGTGAGCAATAGAAAAAAATTTACACTCAGGAACAATAAAATTCTTTACAATTTAGAGCTATTGGTTTGTCACGTTGCATACAATATATACAATGGATGATACCAAATGGGGAAAATTAATGCACAGTTTGTACAATATTAAGTTAACTCAACGTACGAATGTTATTTTGATTAATAGACTGGGGATTTTCATTAAAACACGGATGATACGAAGAAGATGTATGCGCACATCTCTCAAGTATAATATTTAAACGGTCAAACAAATTTCTTTTAAGCTCAATTCGCATAAATATCCATAACCTACTGATTCATGTGGGAGAGACTTGCAGAAGTTAAAGTTAAATGTATATGAAAATGATACATTCTTTACATAAAATGCAAGTGGTTTTAACCTGATGAGAGTTACAAGCGTTTATAAATGCACGGTACATAGAGCAGACTATTCCAGGCCATTATCCTAGAGGAAATGCAAGTGAGGTTAAGAATAATTAGAGAGAGAGAGAGAGAGAGAGAGAGAAAGAAAGAAAGAAAAAATGGAATTGTTGATACGCGTGAAGAATGTACATATATAATTACCTTCTCTCCGTAATCACCTTCAACTGCAACCGTAGACACGTATTTCCAACCGAGTTGATGAATGATTTCCACCATGGCTTGAGCTTGAAAATTATCTGGTGGCACCACTCTGCTAAAATATTCGAAGCGACTTTTATCCGACAGTTCTGTGCTCGTCGATGCGTAGCTTATTTGCGGTATCTGCAATCGATGTAATAATCTCTCTTTACATATCCCCTTGAAGTTTCTCTTTTTAATTTCCAGAAAGGAACAGGGATATTTAAAATAGTAATGAAATTCGTTCCACGCAGAAGACGCAAGCAAGCGCTCCGATTGTGAGTTTAAAAGAGTGATTTTCCACGTGAATTACAAAATTGAAATTCATGAGTATAAAAAAAGAAACTGTCTGAAACAAGCTCCAACATATTTTACATTTTGCGTATGCATTTTCGTTGCGTTGCAATGATACAAAATCATGGGAAGTGTGAAACGAATAGTTTCTAACTTCTTCCGTACAAGTGCTTCAAAAGCGATTAATTAACTTACTGAGTTCGCGTCAGCACCCGAAACGGAAGGACAAGAAACAAAGCCGCAAATGACGCGCTGCATTTAAACGATCTAGCCCGACAAACAACAGTTAATTAAATTAACACTTGGCAAATTGCGATGCAGAAGTTAACGTGCGTTTAATAGTTGCCCAATAGTTTTGCCTGGCAGTTTTATATTACAGCTACTTCGGCAACAATTTCAATATCACGCCGTAGATACGCTTGCAATTAGAAAACAAATTTCGTCGGGAAACGACTCAACAGCCGGCACGAACTTGAGGATCCATTCTTGGGGAATCTGCATTGGAAAAATTTTCTCACGCAGCTTTGAAGCTCGAAATCTTTTGACATGCATGACTTTATGTAATGTAAATGCGCTCGAAGCCATGCAGTGAGAGATACGCGATGCATATAGATGGGGGCGGATGGGTTGAATAGTATTAAAATGAACGGGAAAATGCAAAACAGGCCTCACTGATTTGTTCGAACATCTCTTTCCTCTGTAAGTCTAAATACGTGCTTGAATATCCGAGCGTATTTTTACATGTAATCGTATAACTCCGATCAATTGAAGCCTCGTGTATCGAATATTTAAATTTTTCATGTTTCAGGACAAAAGATCAAAGTGCCAAGCGATGGGAAATCTGTCTACTATTTTAATGGACAATGGCGACAAAAGTGTTCCTTATATTCCAATAGATAATAATATTCTTTTGTTAGATTTTACATGTTATTTTCATGGTATCCATAATACCTTGGATGGTATTAATAAAAATATAAAAATATAATAAAGATATCTGCAAGCATATTTTTTCTTTCAATTGTTACTTGTATACCAGAATAATTTAAACAGCTGAAAAATTCAATGAAAGAAAAATCTAATACAGAAATTTACTGGTTATTGCCTGCAACACGCACTAATGTATTTACTTTTAATTGTATTTACTATCAATATTTATTCATTTGTTTTTAATATTTGTTAAATTTTTAATATCAATTACTGTATATTAGAATAATCGAACAAGTTGAAACATATAACAATCTGATAAATCTAACAAAAGATTTGTTGCCAAGTAGAAAAGGAAACATGTTACAAGTGATACGAAATCTAATTTTAATCAATTAATTAACATGTAAATGTTACAATAAATACAGTGACATGTAAATGTCGTTTCAGTTTCAGTGAATTTTTAATTTCAGTGAAAACGGCTTTCAAATACAATACCTTGAACAATCGGAGAATATTGGCTACCATAATGGAGACTACGCTGAAGGAAGCTCCTATAACGCCGGTGACAGGTTTATGGGGCACATATATCGGTGGTTTGTCATTTTCGCATTTGTATTCCGATATATCCTGCAAATATGAATAAAAGAAAAATCACGTCGCGTTTGTATCGTATCTATTCTACTTGTCAATCAGATTTGCTTTATATAGGCGCCTTGAATTGAAACCGACACTGCAGAAACAGCGTATCTTAAGTGGAAACCATTCAACGAACAACTCGTACCGAGGTATAGTTTATTCTATCCAGTATGGATAATAATAGAATTAGTACAATTTTGTCATTTGTTTGCTAATTGTTAACTTTTATTTTTTCAGTATTACGTTCATTCTATTTTATTTGGAAAATGTACTTCATTTAACTGAAAATTACTGAAACAAAAATGCGGTCTTCGTGTCATAGTTGGACCAGTTCTTGAAAAAGCATGTATTTTATATTTTATCACGTAATAATCGATTTTTAATCTTATAGAAAAGCATGAGAAAAGTGTCTGTAGCACAACTGAAAAATAATTATAAAGAAGGTGCAGTCAAATTGCAAGTATGAAGTAAAATTTCTTCGCGTACATTTTGCTACGGGAAGTCAAATGTTGGAAACACATTACACAGATAAACAATTTAACGAAATCTTAATTTTCATAATGTGAATTTAATATTTAAACACTAATTACCAACGATCATCGTTGGGGCAGGAAATACGACGCCCAGATAATTTATAGCTTATTTCGATGGCAGAGATATTGAACGATACAACATTCAGTCGAACGATTCTGCTTATTGGTTTGTTTATCGGCGATCACCATTCAACATGAAATTATTATCCTGCATTCGGAGTAGTGATTGATCCTTTATTGGTCACTATCAGTTTACGGATGAAATTTATCTAATTCGAGAGATATTTATTCATCTGACAATACTTATTATAGAGTGTAAATCATTATCAAAGTAATTAACTGAAAGCACGTTATAAATTTTGCAAGTAGCAATGACTTGTTTTATAAAACTCCTGCCGATATTAAAGATAAAATCCAAGTGATTTATTATAGCTAATGATTCGACAATAAATCAGTTCGAGTTAACAGCAAGTTAGCAACAGTTCGAGTCAAATTAATGTGAAACATTCGTTAAACTTAACAAACTGAATTATTTCTGTCATTCGGAATCATTACATCAATGTGATTCATATTTTGAAATAAAAATGCAGCAGATAATAAAAATTATTTAAAGTCGTACAATATCATTATAATTATTTCATCATCAATATTTCTCGTTAGTTAGGAGTCTGATCGATATTACGACCTGTACTACTTGCAGCGTATAACGCTATTACATGTAATATGCAACACCATTATAATTATAATTTCCAAATACAGCATCGCCATAGAATCACAATTTTTAATATAAAAATAATATAGATAAGATGGATTCAAGTCGGTCGTTGAAAGGTTGTTGGCTACGAGTCTGGCCAATGCTAGACCTATACTACTTATACGTAGTACTAGCGTCCGTCATGCTTGAAACGGACGGGAGATGACAGAGTATCGATTCTAAATTTTCTACTTCGCGTCAGATACCAAAGAAATAGTGGTCTCTCCAAAGGTTATATCTGCATCAGATATTATCTATCTGCATCTACATGGGTGTAACAAATCTTCTAAATTATTTTCGCTTGGCTAAGAGTTAACTAAACGACATCGCGTACGATGTTTCTTCTGTGTTCTCCTAGAAAGTAAATTAAAGACGCGGTCTACGTTCTAAAGTTTCGTCGCGAGGTTAAGCAAGTTTGTAAATTACTCGCATCATTCGGAGGTCTTAGAACAGTTGTTACATTTGCTTATATTAAAATGAAAAATAATACGAAGAGGTATGCGGTTCAATTTGATACCGAACGATATTTATCCAAAGTTTATAATCACTAAAAGGAGAAGAGAGTTCAATTTAAAGTTTACAATCTACATATACACGTTTCGTGATCGACATTAATAATTGCTTAGGCAATGTTGATTCTTCAGGATAGATATTGTCATCTTGATCAGTAGTTAGAGGGAAATTAATAGCGGACAGTTTGTTTCCTTCGTTCCCTGTTGTCGTTACCCGATATCTTATTAAAATCCATTAGATTGCAAGGAGCAATTTGTCACAGTAATTTTCAATGATATCTATTGATTAATTGATATCGTTTTCAAACGCGACGCATCACGTGGAATTTATTACAGAGAGGATTTCGAAAGTTGAGCGGAGTGAAATTGATAAATCTGCTCTATTAATTCTTGGTGTTAGAGATTGGTAAAGATTAATCTACTGCCTTGAAGGCATACTCAAGCTTGATAAGATCATCTCGGAAAATACGTGATTTTACATAATTCCGAACGTACGATTTACATAGATTTACATTATTTTAAATATCTCTTTCACCAACTCTAATTTTTTCTTTTTTCCTTCTTCATTGTTTCTGCTTCTCAGTTTACGAAGAAATTACTCGCATTCGAGTTTAATTTGAAATAAATGAATCAAGAGAAAAACGAAAAACAAACGTTGTAATACGTTGAATTACCGTGAATATTAAAATGTTCACGTTCTTTTAAAACAATTTCTCAGAATTGGAAACCTATGGCAAATTCCACAAAGGAATGTTCAACGTTCTCCATCGAAGAAGAATTTCACTTATATAACCATGGCTTCGACGAGTAGTACGAAAAATTCCGAGGACAAATCCAGCGATAAAGCTGTGCGTAAAATGATTTCTCAGAGAGAGCTGAAAGCGCACGCAATCGTGCACGAATAAGATTTATAAGGGCCGTTGTGATTATTCACAACAGAGAGAAACGTAAAACGAAGAAATATTTCAATATAACTATTTCTTAATAAAAGTAGCAGGGATAAATAAAAAATTAGAAAAAAAAATACAATCCTTATATTATCTAGAAAATTTACTTTTTTTTTAGACAATTCGCACACAAAGTGAAAAGCACAAGAGTCTTAGGATACGTTTTATTTTTATTGTTTAGTCGTAGATAACAGAAGTTCGAAATTGCATATAATAGAATTGTTAATGTATCAACACTTTGGAAAAATGGAAAAATGTTTCACGAACTTGTTTCACAAATTTGTAAAGTTTCGAACTCGTCCTATAATTTTTGGACTTCGCATACCACGTTTTATCAATTGTTTTAGAAATATTCCACAAATGTATAAAAAAAAATCCTGTTCCAATATCAAAATATGAAAATATACGACGTATCGACTTACTTGATTCATGTAAGATCTAACGAACTCCATACTTTGGTCAAGTGCGTAAGTGTCGCTGCTGCAGGAGTCGAGGATAAGTGCGCCTAACGTGGTGTTTGGCAGTAACTCTTTGTCCGAGTTTATTTCGTCGAGGGCGTATAACATAGCCTCCAAACGTTGCATTCCTTTTTCTTCTTTCACTGCGCCGCATGGCGTTTGACCGATGGAACTTGACACCTATGAATAAAAATATGACTATGAATAAAATCCATGGGCAATGTGATAGACTCGTAACGCTCCCCTAGAGAGGAATCTGACAAAAGTTCGCTCAATTGTGCTACTTGTATCCTAGACGTAATTTACAAGCCACACATCGCGCATACCTCGTGAAAAAAGAAGTTAAAAAGGATCTACATTCCGGCGAGAATATTCTGTCACGCGGTTGTAAATAATTCCGTTTCTAAGTTTGGAATTTTCGTGAATCACTGACAGGCTACATTTTCACCCAATGTTGAAAAATTCTCTTTCGGATGTCGGACATTTGAATATTCTCTTTAATGCTTCCCGCAAAAGTATTCCAATTTTTATTCGAGGGATATTTATTCGAGGGATATTGCAAATAATACAAACACACGTGATCGTTATTAAATCACAACTTTTTATTTGTTCAGCGAGAAAATCGTGTATTTCTCTCTTTTCATTTCCGTTTATGAGTGATAACTAAAAAAGAAAAAAGAAAAATAAAAGACCTTCGATACCTCCGGTTTTCATGTTTTATAATTTATCAATTACACGTTTATTTCTCACGGGCCACGCCAGTTTGATAATACTCTTTAAAATACCAGGGTTTATTGATTCTACACCGTACGGTTATATTTTAATTCAGATCCTATAAAATCGGGATTTCACGCTCGCAACCATCATAATTCTTTCCACTGAAAAATTTCCTTGTAATTCTATATTTCATGTGTAGGATAATTGCTCTGTTGCGAAACAAATGGATCCTAGAGGCTCATTCTTTTTTCTTTATTTTTCTGTCAGTGAAATTTTCCCTCTGTTTGTGTTAGCGTGGCTTTTATATTTGTCTATGATAACTGACGACAAACAGCCGGGTATTAACACAAATCCACTTCGATGTAAATCCAACGATTGCAATAATTTGACGACGAGTTTAAGCTTTCGGCCATCTTTACGTTTTCTTTTCTTGTTCGAATGAAATTGAAATTTTTCCGGCTTGATATTTAAACAGGAAATTTCCTATTGTTTCTATTTACGAGTTGCACAGCAGGGAAGGAAGAAGAGAGAGAGAGAAAGAGAGAGAGAGAGAGAGAAAGATTGTAAAGTGATATTTTCGAAAACAAAGCTGCGCTTTCTCGCGAAAAATATTTCTAAAAAATTCAAAGGTGCGGAAATTTACAGAATGCGCCCGCCACGAGGAAATATGTAGAATATACCGACTACCCGAAGTGAAATATTCGTTGTAATATTCAGCAGAAGTATTCGTTGCGAAATATTTAGGCGAAGGAAATTTCTATTTAAATTCTGTTCTTTTTTTTTTTGGTTACTATGATACTTTCGGCTTTTCTCAATTTTTATCTTTTCGTTGAACTATGACGTTAATTAACAACCAGCTGAAATTCTTGAAATTCTTTTTTTTTTTTGACACTCACGGTTCTCCGTTCGTCTCTGTTCTTCATTTCTAAAATCATTCAATTCGCCACACTGCTGTAAATAAATTTATACAAAGCCGCGCGGTTCGTGTAAAAAATAAATTTATTAAAATTATTTTCGTATTTCCGCTCTTTAAAATTGTTTCCAGAACCGCTCTCGCTTCCTCTCGCTTCTTGCGAATCACTGTGCTTTCTTGGTAATCATTGCCAGCCCGATACCTTCGCAAACAAATTTCCACCCCCACGGATAAAAATACAGGATTCAAGTTTCAATTATGCACGAGAGATTAAACAATCTTTTGCCACTTCTTTGCACTCGTATCAGCGCGATCCTATCTCACCGTAATTCTCCGTGGGCGTGATCTTAGACGGTCTTCTGTAGTTTCATTTCTTTTCGGATGATTTACCATCTTCGGCCAACTCTCTGCGGAGATATTAAAATCTGACGCGATTCTCGCCAGCGTGTCTTTTTTTCCATCCGTCTATTAAATATGCATCGTTACTACTGATTTTCTTCGATAGTCTTTTCTCTCTCTCTCTCTCTCTCTCTTTCTCTTTCTCTTTCTTTAAACACAAGCACACAAATTTGGAAATAAAGTAAATATTCGTGGAATTTTTATTGCACGATCTCCGACGAGGTGGAAATGACAGAAATAAAACAGTAAAACTACTCGACAGAGAGCTCTCGCTTTCGGTATCGTTCAACAATCGGTGTTCATCGACTGTGACTATTGAATTAATCGGCCGTGTATCTATGTTGCACGGAATGTCCCAAATTTTGGAAACTCTATACTCTATTCTCTATATACATAAACGAGAATGAAATATTGTATAAACAGTGGATCGTTCAGAGCTTGTACGAAACAGTCGTAGCAAAAATATCAGTTGTAGCAAAAATAATGAAATATAAATTGAATAATTACAATGGAATGAATAAAATAAATTTCAAAACGAGCCGACTTTATTCCAAAGATGATAAAGTTCGATCTACAATTTCAAACGAATTGTTGATAACCAATCTATCGTAGTGTTCGATGCATCTGTAAACGATTGATTAAGAAAAATATACTCATCTCTTTCAATTTTACACGATTAATTCTTTATGCGTGAAAAATGAAAACTAAAAAGAGGAAGTTCGTATATGTGAAACAAATATTAATATCTGTGGATTGAAGTTAAAATGAATTTTATAGAAAGATCAGTTCAATATTTTATCACTCTTCGAAATAAAATATTCCGGAGTAAAATATTGACAGGCAGCGTAGTGACCGTGCTCTGTATTACCATATTTTTATTATAACTTTTGCAACGAGGTTGCAAAATGATCTGTATTTATACAGCATTCTTCTGCTACTTGGAACACTCGGAGAAAGTTTGTTTTTCAGAGGAAACTTGGAACACCGTTTCTGGAATATTTTTCCTCCTTTCATTTTCTTTTTGATTTCATATATTCAAATGAACGCAGACATCTTCAAGATACAATGGACCGCGTTGCCACTGTTACAACGGGAGAATCTAAATTAGCATTACTCCGAGATACATGGCGTGGCTTAATTCCAACTGTTAACGTGCATGTATGTACATCGTAAACAATTAGGCACAGCGTCCAAACGAGAATGCGCTTGACGAAAGTCCTGCGAACTGGGAAAGTTTCGTTAAACAGCGAAAGGAACAGTTTGGCAGCTTTCCCTCGTTAGATAACACAGATTTGATTATCAGAGCTCATTTATACTTACAAAGCGGCGAAATTGCCGTCACGTATTTTCTTCTTTCATTATATCGTTGGAATAACTTCGCGGAAGCGTTAAATCTTGCAAAACGAGGTAAAACGAAGCGACAATAAAAGCACGGAGAACAAGACGAGAAGGATAATTATTTAATTGCTACATCTCGGTCTCGATTTATATTTAATCGGCTATATTTTATTAGAATTTAACCGATCTATGTCGATTTCAAGTTTTAATATGATAATTCGATTGAAATAAATATCTACATTTACCTTTGCTGTATTATTATATAGTCGTTATACTTTGATCTCACTACTGAATAATTTTTGCTAAATTTCTTAGTGGATATTAAGAAAAGATATTCAAAGGAGATATAAAATTTTTATTATATGTATATTCGTAGGATATAAAATTTTAAGGAGGATATAACATTTTTACTACATACGTGCGATACCCTTCCGTAAATACATTTCAATAGTAACAAATGGCCTAAAAATCGAATTGAACGGCAAAATTGTTGAATAGAATTTTTAATATTTGTCACAGATAAAAGAGACGCGCAAAGTAACGGCAAATGTTCTAATAACAGTCTGAGCATAACGTTACGAATATCCTCTTTATTGCCCGATGTTTGTTATCTCGAGATAAATTCCACTTTCTTGCACAAATGGATTCGTCCGTCAAAGAAAAGCCAACTTTAGAAAATCCAATCGTCTATCTGACCTATTTTTAGTAAGCGAAGAAAACTTAAATGCACGCCTGTCGTGATTTATGTAAGTACGTACACGTTTCTTTCTCTTCACATTGGGTCAGTTCGTGCGCAATTCTATACATATCTGTGAAAAACACGTGATCCGTGAAAATTATGTTACTAAGACGGAGTCGAAGATGGCAAGGAACGTACACGGGTACGCGCGTTGAAGACTGAGACAAAGCTTAATCAATTATAATGACAATTACATTAAATTTGTAGATCAACTGGATCGAGCGGGAAACACAAAAATAGGAAGAATCATTATTTAATTATTAATGTTTCCAAGAATGTAATTTGGATTTAATTATTATTTACGTTAATAACACTTTTCTTCGATGAACTAACGAGACTTTTCCCGTGTGTTATTTCAATCGAAATTACGTGTCATTTAAAAGAAAGTCTCGACTTCGTGATTGATCAATTTGACAAAGAATTTATCAGAATCTGCGAGTTTTAATATTTTTTTCGTGAGATTTCTAAAGTTTCTAATATCGAAAAGACAAAATTCTGTAACATTTACTTGCTTATCGAATAAAAAGCCTAAGTTACTGATACTACGAGGTAATATCGTATTAACGTCAAACGGAAATCGTATAAAATGGAACAACCGATACCACTTCGTGACTCGGTACATTCACATAAATATTAAGTTAGGAAAGAAAAATGCATTTTACGTTCAACTCCCTCTGGAGCTTCTGCGAAACACGTCAGCTCCACTCTATCGATACGTTAGGGGTGAAAAAAGGAACAGAGTCCAATATTTCCATTTACATAAAAGAACCACGCTGAATAAAACGTTCCATCGATCAGTATTACATTTCCAGTAGGACATCATCTTGTCTCATTAATTCATACTTATTTTTCAATTGCAGACTAACTGATGTAACTTTTGCTTCAATACGTGATGCAAATATACACTCTGACTCCTGTTGATGTTCGGACCATGAACAACTGTTATAATTGCAATGATACAGTAATAAATTTGGGCTAATTTTACAACTCCTATTTTTGAAATACATCGTTCGTTTTATTCTAAAATGTTTTTATCTGTCACCTAGCCTAAACACATCTTGAAATAAAATGAATGGAATGTGTTTTGAAAGCAGAGACTTCAAGCTTTAAAGCTTTTAATTTCTTTTTAGAAAATTAGAACTGTAATCAATATTTAGCGTTCGAGTACTAACGGAATACTCGCTTGTTAATTGCAAAACTTCCATCGAGATGTCGTCGACTTTTAAATTATCATTCGTGAAGAAAATTACTCGGATAAATCTTGTCTAACATAACATAATACCACTAAAACAGCAAAAGTATCAATATTTCATTCGTGACATTCTGATTCTCAGAAATAGTAAAATTTTAATAAACAAAATAACGGTGAAAGAAATTTTTAATTAAAGGCATTAAATTATTGCAAAGAGTAGGCTAGAGATATCTTAACTGACAATGACTCGAGTGGCGAAGAGGAATTTTTTTTCTCAACTCTAGTCGAATCGTTTCATTTCGTAAAATTTCCGCTTTGACTCTCGGCGTGTTGCTCGTTAGTGTGAAAGCGTCTTCGCGGGAAATCAAGTTACAAAGGTGAAAGTCGAGGCTTCCTCCTTCGAAACGTATCCAGGCGAATTATTGTATGATTCTTCTTCGCCAAGTAGTAACAGTTTGGCAACTTCTCCCTCGAAAATCCGTCGAGTGTCACGATTTCAGATAAAATAAATTCGGAGAAACGTCGTCCCACTATTGCCCTGTATCTCTATTGTTGGTATTGAAAAGTCCAGTTGATTACATCAAATATTTGATATAACAGAAACAGCGAAACGCAGGAGATATCTAAATTTATCCGAGACTATTTTTTCAGGATGTTTTACGAGCCTTCTTTCAGAAAAATTCCTCGCCTTTCTCGAGAAATAAATTCTCTTAAACAGTCTTTGTAAAACATTCGAATGCTTGTGTTTCATTGTTGGAAGAGTTTTGTAAAGCTATGCTCGGAATAAATGAAATAGTGAATGGAGCGAATGGTATTAAATATTTTAGATAAATAACGTTCGGTGTTCTTTATTTGTCTTTCATCGATACGCGATTCGCAACGTGTTAGAAAGAGCGAAGTCCTTGAAAGAATAATAACTAATTCCGAATGTTTCTCTTTCCGACTGCGAGCAATATTTGTTTGAAAATATTTCAGTATTTTATAAAAAGATAGAATTTATAACAGATAATTCGCTTTCAAGAGATGACGTCTGTAATATCCACTGTTGTGAAATCAATGTAGCAATGTTTGTGAATTGTATAATACAATTTTGGTAAATTATATAATAATTTACAAATAATAAAATTTGTAAACTAAATATTTACAATTTTCCGCTAAATTTATAATATGAGACAATATATGTATGTACATCAATTATTAAGAAACAAACCTTATGGTTGAAAATGATGTGAATAAAAATGATTAAATAAAGTGATTGCTTACAATTCAACAAGCAAGTTTAAACATTCCACGGACTAATTTTCTGATTTGAATAACATTCAGTGTCAGATATTTTGCGCTTGAAAGAAGTTAAAAAATTTGTGTCGCGAAATATATATTCGGATCACGTTCCAGGGAGAAACGTATTTAAACGACGAAAAATGTTTTGCTCTGGAGTCTAGTTTTATGAAAACATTAATGTCTCGTGTGTGTAATAGAATTTTTCCAACTTCCTTTTCAATAATATTGCAGAATGTTCTTTTCAATGAAACGTTTTAACATATATGTTTCTCTCTTGTTTAAAAAATCCTCAATTTTTCTTTCTCACAGAGATAACGCTGATTTCGATATTTAATAATACGCTAATGCGCGAGAGCTTATATATACAAACAAATATGATAATAAAACAAAATGCGTTGGTAAATTCAAGCATTAATAATATCAATATCATATAAATTGAACTCTATGACTGAGTAAATGGATCAAAATAGAATTTACTTCGATATTAACTTAGAAATATAATAACATAATTCAACATTGAAATTTAAACACAAAAGTGTTTCACTTACTGTCGGAAACTCGCAACACTTTATCACTGTTTAATATTAAATCTGTCAGTCCAAATTAATCCGAATTTTATTCGTGAAACGCAAAGTTGAGAATTTATTTTTGCAACATTCGTGCTACTGAAAGTAGCTTAATATTTTGATACCGTGTTGCGTTATATTTAAAATATAACATATTAATAAAAAAATTAAAAATTGATCAGTGACTGAGAGAAAAATAATTAATTAATCGGAAAGAAACACTGCGAACTAGCGATTCATGGAATTTTAAACCAACGACACTGGCTCGACTACGCAGATCTAAAACGAAGCGTGGCTTTTTTCTTCTGAAATTTCATTTTATTTTTGAGTTTCACGTTTCAGAAGTGAGACTGTTACGTAATTTCCGAAGTTAACGGAAGTTGGTTAAGTGGCTTAATTCCTTTCCGTCGAACTTCGTAATGAAATTTCGGTGGCACAATGAAAGTTGCCACTGCTATAGAATTTTGCTTTCGTACGTCAATTTAAGACGATTCGTTCTACGTACTGTGAACAATCGAAATATACCTGTTCGTGCATTGGAAAGATCCCGCCAAGAATCACGTCACCGTTGATACGTATTAACTTGGAGCCATCCTCGTCACGTCCCTTTCGAATGTGGCACTCGCTCACGATCATAGAATACGATATCCACGTTAAAATTTTCCCCACGCTCATCTTGTTCAATATCTGAAACGTAAAATTGAAGAATCATTTACTTCCGTTTCAACCTGACTAATCTATAACGCACGAGCACGTCCGTACAAATTTTCGATCTTTGTACGATCTTTGAAAGTTTGACGAAACATCTTTTTCTTTAAAGTTTGTCACTTTAAATTAATACGCTAATTTAAATTATTACAATTATTGGGAATGCATGAAACATGCAAAAATATATAAAGTGTCCAAGGTACAGTTTTTATTGTAATATTCAGGAGTGACACAAGTTTTTATTCAGCCATTTTTATAAAGATACAAAAACACTCGCAGTTCAATTATCAGCGTACGTTTAAATAAAATTATTGATTTTAGGCTATTTCATGTTACTCTTCTTCCTCTTGTTTCACAAGAATTTTACGTATTTTTAACATTCTTGTTGCGACGTTTCTAATTATTTTATAATAGTTCTCGAGGGTATTCTAGAGATCTCGAATTGAATTTTCTTGCTTCTCTATCCAATTTACTTTATACCAGTTCAGTGGTATGATGTATCTCAAGTGTCCTTTACAAGTGTTTCGAATTATACTTGGTCTCGTTATTTTGTTCTAGATAACGTAGCATTATGGTATCCATGTTCTTTTCAAATATTTATCTATGGTGTTACTTATATACGGTGTCTATTTATATATTGCTTAAAAGGAAAATTATTTTCAACTATGCTGAACTTTTGATGTTGTAGAACAAATTTCTATATTTATTGTTACATTTTGTCAGAATTCGGCAATCTAACGCGTTGTTTGCGCGATTTGAAATAACACGTTCTCGTTGTGTACCTCGGTTTCCGCTGATGATTAATTTCGTACAAGCCAATTTAAAACGTGTCCCGATTTCATCGCGGTAGAATTTACAACCCCACGAAATTCGAGATAATTGCAATGTACGAAACGCAGAACAGTGTCTTTCGGTTCTTTCACAATTTTATCTGATTTAGAAATTAAAATACTACACAATCGTAAAATAGTTTAGATACTAGAACCGGCAGTTTGTTACTTTTTTGTAGAAATTTTCTGATATGTTTCTGGAAACTTCAATTATTTTATTAGAAATTATTACGTGACGCATCTACTACCGTAGATGTTTATTTAAACGTAACACGCTGTACAAGTATAAAATAGCCTAATAGTGAGTAATTATTAGTTCATAATTTTTTACACAGACAAATGATGTAATTTTTAGAGATTTCCTTCATTGTATTAGATATTTTTCTCTACTCTTTGAATTTTAAATGCTGTAAATTTGTATCTTAATATTTGATAACTTTAATGTTAATAATTTTCAACATTTCGTGGAATTATGTTTCACGTTTACTACATTTACTTAATAGCTGTTATATGTAATATATACGAAATATATATAGATATTGATTTTTTATTTTTATATATACATTGGAAATTATAAGACTCATTTTCTAGACTGTAATCTACATTTTCGAATTCTTAGTGGTACTGTTTCTACGAGTTGAAACTATATGAGAATGTCGAGAACAAGTTAGACCCCAGGTGTTCGTACGGTTGCTAGACGTGTTAATTATATCGATCTTCCGGGTTTTCAATACTTTGATCGTCACAAGTTTGGAACTCGCGCTTGTTTGTTAAATAGTAATAAGCAGACCGCGGATATGCAAATTTTAGGAAGGAGAAGATCGAACCTAAGTAAAAAATTGTCTCACCTTATGAATATTACAACGAGTCGGATGTTTTACATATCTCTGCATAATTTTACATAAAAATTCCTAGCCTAGTAATAAACGACTTCTGGACTTTGACGTTTGTTACAAAATTAATATCGTTCGTCCCAGTTTTTCTGCAAAATAGCAGGTTTTCGTCGCTCGTGTTTCAAGCTTGCTCCTCAAATATTCCAATTGCATCGAAAAAATTAGCTGCAACTTTTTCAGTTTATAATAGTAAAGTTAATTATTCCAGACGAATGAATTGTTACGTATTTATACTTTAATCTGCCTGTATATACAAATACTTTACTCCAAAATTTTCTAAACAAAAGATACCTGTCAGATCGCTGTTAAAAAGAAACAAGTGACTGTTGCATAGAACATTGACTAATCACAGATATAAACGTTAAGTAATCCCGAATCCTCGAAGAAAAACTCGGCAGAAGGGACTTCGCTGAGTTATTTCGTTCCGATTGAGTCACTCAGTGAAATTAGCAATATTCCCAAGGAACAGTCGGCCTCCTCCAGAAGGATCCGGAAGTCCAACTTTGTTGACAGAAAGCAACATTCAGCTTCTCTCAAAACAGTCAGTTGCCCGAAAGTTACGTAGATCCACTTTTCCCCGAGTATTATATATTTTCGGTGGCCGTACACGCGCACGTACTATATTCACATTCAAGGTTATGAGTTGTTATTAAAGTTCGCCGCCCTTATGATCCTAACAAACGACTCCCGCGTAATTTCCGAGACTGTGATTGAGCACGGGAACACGTACAGCGAGTTAGGTGAACACCAGTTTAAGGAGTTTATATTTGTAACAAGCAACAGCGAGGCTGAAGGGAGATGCGAATAATAATAATCTAAATATATCGCGGGAGTTGGAATTTCTGTGCTGATAACGAATGATTGAGAAGCAAGCGCATATTTATGATAAAGCACCGGTTGCGAGTAAGGGGCAAGACGTAGAGAATGCGCGACGAGATTTAGCTATGCGTGGTAACAGATGGCTTAGCTGCAGGGTGGCAAGAATGTATTGTACGCTACGTGTATGAAATGTTTAAAAGCGCAGAATGATTGATAACAGAGTGGATGGTGTAAGAATAGAGAGAGAGCCGTTCGTGAAATGTCAGTGTGTTCGCTGGCACTGAAATTAACCTATCGAGAATTGAGCGACGGTAAGAAAAACGTAAAGAAATTATTGTACATTGTCGTTGTGTTTTTTATTGGAAGTTGGTGATGTTATTGAAAGATGTAGAAATAATTCATAAAATTGTACTGGAGCTGGATGAACGAATAGTAACGAGTAAATGTATTGTCCAAATCCGTAGAGTTTTACTTTTGTAATTATACTGTTAAAAAATCTAAATTACAAGAAAGAATGAATCTAAATTTTTTAAATCTCGAAACATCAATTATTTGATTTTCACATTGAACTAGTTTTTTTACTTTTCATCTCTGGCATAATATTTTCCGCAGTGCGAAGATGAAACGAAAAAAAAAAAGAAACCGAAAAAAGGGCAAAAAGTAAAATGAAACAGTGTTTGGATGGTACGAAAAATTCGTTTGAAATGTTGCAGCAGAGTGTTAATGGATCAAGAGAGAGAGAGAGAGAGAGAGAGAGACAGAGTCGGAGAAACGAAATCTGAAACAAATTTATTTTATTATCCAACAGATATTTTTATTATTTTACTTTACATTAATAACCGATGGAAACCAGTCGTGACGAAAGTTCACAATATCGAAAAACACAGCGTGTCATTAGGTTTTCAATAAGGAAGGAACGATAAACGAACATTAAGAACTAATTAAGATCTCGTCGCCACTTGTTCAATAGCCGTGTTATAAACCTCGCCGGTATAATCAACGACCTCGGCACGTGGGTCACGACCAGCCCGATGTAGATGCTAAGGTACTGTTAATTACGCGAAACTCTCCATTATAAATTGCGAACTAACCGACAACCGACAATCTCATTCAGGATGGCACTGACAGGGAACGTTATCCGCAATCTTGACACGCCCATTTTGATAAAACTTTGGGAATTTCTACTGGAAGTTAAAAGCCAGTATTTTTTCACTCTTTATTCCCATGCAAGCTCTACATTTTAATATTAGTCGAATCATTTAATATCAATCAAATTTTGTATTTTATTTTATGGTTTTGAGTACACTGATCGATGCAGCTGATACGTTAATCGACACATTATTGTTGCATAATTGTTTCGTGAAACTTGACAATTGGAATTAGTAGAATTAAAAGTTGAAGAGTGAAATGTTTGGTAAAAGTTGGAAGTTGATTTAAAAGTCGTTTCAACGCGAAATTTGCAGTCGTCGACGAATCGTTGACGTTGGGACGTGGACATTTCTTTAACGTCACACGGTTTTCGCGATACGTGAGATGTCCGAAGGGCATCGAGTTCATGCTTGGATAATGCCGGTTTAATAAAATTTTGGAGATTATACATTATAGAATGTAAATTATTTTACAAAGTATTTTATTCGATATATCATGTTTCTTTTAACTATTTATGTCTGTGATCAAGTATAATTCAAAACAAGTACTCACGTAGTACGAACTATAAAAAGTCAGAATAAAACGTTTTATTGTTACCTGTATCAGTATCAAATATTTTTATTCTATGAGAAAAATTTGTCTCGCGAAGAAGATTTAACGTTTAATCAATTTTACTTAATACAAATGCAATATATTGATCGTTTAGTTAATTAGCGACTTATTAAAAAACAATTTTGCTTATGTGCTACATCGAGCGTGATTAACCTATATCATTTTAATTACATTAGTTTAATGTAATTCGTTATATATATAGACAATATTATCGTTACAATATATTATTGACAAATAAGCGCGCGTAAATACGTAAAAATGTAGTCTTCGTGTAATTTTCAATAATATCCTTTATAGATTCAATTATTCAATAAATTATCTACCTTTAAACATTCTTCCTACTGCGTTATTATTAAATAAGCATATGTAAATACATGTAAATGAATTTCCAACGTAGTTCCTCCCAATAATAGCAATATTTCTGACAAATTCAATTAATAATAATCCGTAATAAACCTTTTAAAGTAATAATAATGTTACTGATCACACAGGTAAATTTTCTATGCAATCCTTTTTACAATAGTAACAGCAAGACGCCTTCAAGATCCAGTTATTTAATATTATTCTTATCTCGATAGATCCTTATACATGCAACCGAATGCACACGAACAACCAGAGTATATTAGAAATTTAACAGCCGACTATTAAACGATAATCTCTGTACGGCGTATGATTTATGAATTTGAATCAATAATTCTCGATTCTCTGTTGCACAGGCACATCGCATCACCACCAATTACACGCGACTTCGTATCAGTTGTATAGCGGCGTATAATGGTCTCAATTCGATCATTATACCATTTTCCCGCGCAATCAATATCCTCCGAGTCTGAAATTACTTATTTCTCGCCGCGTGGTTCGTCGAAAAAGAAAAAAAAAGAAACATAATTTGATAATTTTACATCGTTCATCGTACAAAGTTGAAGTGAGCCGATCCAGCGCGATGATCGTTGCGTTTATCGAGGCGCGAGGCACCTTAGCCATTTCGAGATCTACGCGCATGTTACTATGCAGCAACAATTGATTAAGAGTATGCACGTATATTTTTCTTTTTTTTTCTTTTGTCGAACGAAACGGACAATGGATAATCGATCGTGCAACGTGAAAATGGAATCAGTCGTAAATCACGTTAAAATTTTTCCATTGTGCATTTTCTGTGTGAAACGTGGACAATAGTAGAAATTGAAGGATTTCTTTTTGAGAGAAGAGTCTGTAGTAGCATAGTAATTGTTGAATCTACTGAAATTTAGAGGATTTTTTTCTTGGAAAAGAAAGTTTATAGAAGTATGGTACGTGTTTTTACCATTATTGGGAGTACAGAATATTTATATATGTTTATTCGAGAATAATGCTATATTTAATACACGTGCATGATCTAAATTTTCGGTGCAATCCAAGTGAAAGAATTTTATTCCGGTTTTTCGTTGACTCGTAGGCAAATTGCGGGAATTTATGTACATACATTTGACAGGTTTTCAAATTTAATTTTCTGGACAATGAAGCCCCTAATGCAATTCCGTTATTCATGATCGGGATTGATTTCGGACTATAGACCTACGACTACAATTGTATAGCGAAATTAGATCTACGAAATTATTGTCTCGCTATGCGAAATAATTGCGTTATTGTGAAATTCCTATCCTATTTTGTGAATGTAATTAAATGCAATTAACATTAGACTGCTTTAATATATGTTTAATATATGTTAAAATACAAAAAAAAAAAAAAAAAAAGAAAAGAACAAAATCTTCTTTGAACTTCTCTGAGTGATAGTTTGGTAAAACGAATGTTCGTTTTATTCTGATACGATAGTGAATTATTAAACCTTTCGACGCGTTCAAAGAGGTCGAGGATGTAAAGGAAATTTCAACAGGTGATTCTATTAAGAGACTGTCTGTCTCAGTTAAAAAAAATTGAGCAAGCCAACTAAAATATCCTTCAACGTCTGGAAAGCAGATCAGGCTTAATAAAAGGGTGTATATGGAGAAGAGTACGAAGAAACTTTAATAGAAAAAATTCTAGATTTGAATATTAGATCTAGTCGCTACGAAGAAATCCAAATGTCGAAAAAGCAGATCCTACGAAATTTTCCAGCATTAACGTTCTCTCTCGAGCATATAAGCCTGCTTACATAAATATCCATATGGTTATTCACGGCGAATTTTACAGGCTGCAAATGTTCGTACAATAGAAAAGTCCATGAGCGGAGAAACGTACGCGCATTATGAACATTCACAAAAGAATTTGTCCGTGCTATGAAAAGCACACGTACAGTTCTGTCGTAACACAGTCTTTAGTTTCAGTCGTAACACGTGAAACGGGGATTTTGTGAGAACCTTGTGGGTTTGTTGCGCTTTCCATTTTCAGGACGATAATGTTGCTAGAGAAACAATATAGAAAATGGACAACGAACATTTCCAAAAATAACAATTTGCATGCGTTTTCAAGGATAAAAATTTGACGGCCGAAACACGCGAGAAAAAGTGGCTCGAATCTTGCGTGTATTTGAAACTGCGTGATCGAAAAATTCCCAAGATTATTTAAAATAATAAATGCGGAACGAGAGTATCCACGGATCGATATTCAATTTACTGAATTGCAGGCAAGCGACATGCAATATTCTGTTTTTACAGTTTCGATAAAAATCGTTGTCTAGTTGATATATTATCAATGCGATCATAACTTCCATGTTAAGAAAAAAATTTAACTGTTATATCAACTCGAGAAAAAGTAAAAAGTTCGTTCGAGAATTGCGTACCTCTTATAAAGTGAAAATAAAAAGTTAGAAAATTACTCTTTCTAAAAATAAACTGACTCAAATTTTTCGTCATTTTTTGCGATCAAGAGATTAATTCCTCTTTCCACGCTTGATCCGCCACGGATTTCAGTAGATCCTGATTTTGTACAGACAGACACGTGACACGTGACACGTGCCTGGCACGAAGTTTTACACGTCGTTAACATTCCGATTATTCGGATGAGCTGGTAAAGAAACCGTCGATGATAACCGTACAAGAAATATCTAACGAACGCGGTGTCGCGCGCCAAATACCAGCGAGTCTTACTAGTTGATCTTCCATTTAAAAACGGGGACCGTGGTTTTCGACAGCGATTGCGCGTAGGGACATTCGTATCGAGGAATTTCATCCAGATTGTGTTACGTGACGCGTGGACAGGGAAAAGGAATTTCGGTGTGAATGTTTATGCCGGATAACTGAGTTTCGAGTGTTCGCGATGTGTGAAAGGACCAAACGCTTGAAAGTAGAGTGTGAAAGAAGAGTGCACGTCTGGCCGAGCTTTTGAGTGGACGTGATGATACCGTACGTACATATGTACGTGGCGGTGTCCTGGGAATATATATCTGTGCAGTTTGCATCCGGATTGAGCGGAAGAGACTGCAAAATAAAGAAGGGCAGAGCTGCGTTTAAAATTGGTGTGCTGCGTTTAAAATGCCGAGTGGCAGAAACGGGCCCGAAGATAACTGTTGAAAGACTGATACATTACGGCCCTGATTGTTAGGAGGGATCAATATTCCAAATATCTGTTATGAGGAACCGAAATTTCTGTTGATATTGGTTTCGATTTCGGTCCTTCGGTATATCGGACGTCGGACCACGTATCGATCCTCGGATTTTATTTTTAAATCACTTTTTTCTCGGTCTTATATTGGTCTTTATGTCGGTTTTAGGTTCTGCTCGTCTGTATCTGTTGGTCGTAACTTTTCAGGAGCGTTTCCCATTTTTTCTTTTTTTTTTTTACTGTCACGCAATAATTTTAAAATTATTATAGACGATCGACGTGTGTCTGTTTCGTTCCATTATTGTTTAGAGTTTTCTTCTTCTTCAGAAAAATTTTCAGAAAATGGCAAGTTGAAGAATGTGTATGAACACTGCACGGCACGTCCAATTGCGGTAACTGCTAAATCGTGTCTCTCTCCTCAATTAAAATATGAGTTATGATTTCGTCGTATTTCCTGAGAAAATATCACGCTACTTGACGATACGACTCGTCAACGGTATCAACGTAATGATGGTCGTAATATCTTGGGATATCGTGAAAAAAAATTAACAAAATGTCATATACGGACTCGTTCCACTTACAAATGTCTGCCCACACACGGGCTCGTTCTACTTGCCAATGTTTGACCACGCGCGGACTCATTTTACTTAAAGACTTAAAGCCGCTGCGGACTCGTTCTACTTTTCAGATTATATGTTAATAATTCGTTTAAATATGACTAAGTTAGACTAAGTTAGATCATGAAAATTAGAATCGTTAATCGTGAAAAAAAGATTCTGAGCCGAAAGATGAAACGGATTTAGAACCAGTATGGGACCGAAAAAATAAAAACATCGATCCTATATATGAATTGATATCCGATGGGCCGTGATGGATACCGATATCGACAGAAATTTAGGTCCCTTGTAATAGTTATTAAGAATATCGGTCCTTCGTAACGTTTATTGTATCTTTTGTATTAATAAATCTGATATTTTTAATTGGATATTTCATAATGACGAGAGTAATATTCTCATCTTAATAGTGTTTTAATTATTTAACTTTCTTTTCAAGAAAGAAGTTGACAAGGATTTCAATGATATTTACTGGTAGTCATTTCAGTATCGTCTTTGCAAATTATTAATTCACTGCTTTCCATAACTTTCAAACGTTCCACGATACACATTGTGTATCTTCATAATATTGAACGTACATTGATATGTACTCAAGTAAAGTTGTTTGTGAATTAGATTATATTTTGAGTGTACCTAGCGAAAATTATTATCCTTCATCTATCCACATTAAAATACTTATGTTCGTTGGATGTTGAAATTGATTTAATACCTGTACAAGAATAATAAAGAAGCATATTTTCAAAATAAACATATATACTGAAGATATATATGTACATATATATGAAAATTGCGATCGAGTTACGAGTTAATTGAGAGCAGGTTTCATTGGATTACTCGGAAGATTGATGATAAAAATCGTCGTTCTTATGGTAACAATTCGTTAAAGCTCTACGATTAAACAGACTGTACGAGTTGAATAGGCCACGGTTTAATTAACGTGCCCAATGCACGAAAATTCGGTCAGGCCGCTATTTCATTTTTCGCTTGTTTCATTTATCGACATCTCTATTGATTCCGGCTGGCAACGGGGCAAAGAAAGCATCTGTCGAAATGCAAATAATCCACGTAAAGGAAATGTCAATAACTATTTTATAGAACTAGAGCCGCACGACGAGCAAAAGGAGGAATTAGAAAAACTGTGAAAATAGTTGGCCCAGAGATCGATCGATCGGCCCCACGTTCAAATAGTTGACAAACCATTTGACAATGGCAAGGCAAATAGAGTTTGAGGAAACAGAATAATAAATGGATTACGAATTCTTGTGCACACATATACATACATAAAATTTACTTATATTTTTACGAAAAAATATTATGAGAATGAAATTAATTTGTAATATCAAGTTTCTAGTTCGTAATATTCGTGAAAGTATGATTTTGCGTAAATTCGTTTAACCAGAGATTAATTCCTGATTGATAACATTGAATATTATTACGTGTATTTTCATACTTTTAAATTTACCACGAATGCAAGAAAATCTATAAATTATCGGTCAATGTAATTTTGCAAAGTATTTGTCTTGCTGTACGAACAAAATTTTCAACAATAATTCTTTCAAAGATCCAAATGATATTTTAAGATTTATTTGAAACATAATATATACATAGGTATTACTGTCAGGCAGGAGGTGTGTATATGCGTGTGTGTGTTTTATATTCCCCTCTAAAACGGTTAAATGACGTGAGAAACGGTTCAGGAGGAAAACAGAATAACGTTTTTTCTCTGCCCTCCGCTTTTTCGTTTCTCTTTGACTTTTTTCCTTCCATCCAGTTCACCGAGAGGCAAAGATCGCGGTATCACACGCTATGAGAAGATGGCTACACCCTCGTTTTACTAAATAGGACTTTTATTAAATTTTCCTCCTCACGTTGCTACGTTTATCATAATCTCATTCGATTTCGATAAAAAAAGGAACTTCGCAACGCCCTGAGAGCATCCCCACGGGAATATGTGCAACAATTTCGGTTGGATTAAAACGGAAAGCGTGCAGTTTCGCGTGTTTAAAAGGAACGCCGTGTAACGCCGAGAGCAGAAAAATAATATTTGCTCTAGTATTTTAGAATAAATAGAGTTTTAGAATAAAGCGGAATAAAGTTGAAAAATTATTGAAACGGGTAACGTAAAGGTCGGGATACGAAAATTCACGAAACTGAAACACATTGTATGCACAGAAATATCTGTATATTTTGAACGTTTTGCAGCAATTGCTTCTCTCATTTTACATTTTAAATTTTCATACGCGTGTATTTCCATCACGAGCTATGATGAATTTCATAACAGCGTGTATAGCCGTTGTGAAATTTTTAATTATGCGTTAATAAAAGAATTTGTTGAATAAATATAAACGTACACGTATTTGGAACGTATTTTGGAGTTATTGCTTTTATATTTTGCTTTCGTATCAGAGTTTAAAATCGTTCCGCGCACGCACATCTGTATTACGGAACTTGACAATTTTCGAAAATATGCGGCACGTTTCAACACCGCGTGAAATACAAACGAACAATATAATAATTCACCGGACAGCACGCAACAAATATTAAATTCCAGAGGTTTTTGTTTGCTCGGGGAGGGAAAGTCTGAGAATTATCGTTCTCAGTTGAAACTTTAAAATCAATTTTGCTCTGCATCGTCAGAAGGTGCTCTGCTTCACAGTTTTTCTTTTCCCTCCCGAATACAGAAAACATCCTCCCTTCTGACAAACTTTGGGCAACTAGCTAACAAGGTTTGTCCTTTAAGTCTCTTTGATCCCTACACTTGAGATTCCAGAAGCAGCCAAGGGGTGCGCTCGTTTCAGACAGTACGTTAATCATTTTCTCTCCATTTTGATGAATATCCCATTCTCATTTCATCCCTTTCTCATTTTCGTAAATGATCCTCACATTTATAAATAATTAATAATAATGATTTTTGTAAATTATATGCTTCACGAAACATGTTTTTGCTCTGTGATGGACGTTAATTTTACAATCGATGTTTAATTTTACAAAGGAAATTTATTAAGGATTTATTCGACATAAGGAGACCTTTTAGACAAACATGGCGAATAACCGGACATCTCGTTCTAAATAAGAGCAATAAAAGTTGTGTATCAGAAGTGTAAAAGTTCTAAACTAACTAGGAATTAAGCTTAATTCCTGAATCTAAATTTGAACGAGCCTTCATGGGGGAAATTAAAACTTTTGCGTAAGTCAGGTCGAACATTCAGCCAAGATTACTTCAATTACAAATTAAATAAAAACCCAACAGTTCGTTAGTATTTACGACGACTCACTAATTTTGTAATAATTATTAACATAATTAACGTTAATGTTCCGTGAGTTTTAATTTAACAACGTAAACATCTTCTATAAAACGAAGACGAGAAATGTATCGACAACATTTTTAATAAACGAAGTAATAATTAATAAACGATCTTCGTTCTTTCCGTTTACTCGTCACACCAGACGTTGGATAAGATTCTTTCGCGCAAACGAAATAAATCTTAATCTGTTCGAAAATTTCTGCACGCCCAACAATACACGCCCACTGTTTTCTCACGCTGCTTATCGTGCTTCACTTTGTTCCACACATACACACAGTGTTCTGAATTCCTCCGTTCCCGAATTATTAAAAGTTCAAGGGGAAACTTCCCTCCCGTTTTCTAATTATCCCGCTCTCGTGTACCTCGTCCATTTGTCTTTACCGGTGCCTTTCTCCGAAATTTAAATAAGTGGGAAAATGTGCTGTCCACTGCAGAAGAATCCGCGAAATTTCGAGGATATCTCGTGGTAATACTGTCCGCGTCCTGGTATGGCCGCCTGTCCATCAAAGTCAGGTGTACTGTGCGTCCATGTGCCGGTCAACGTTAATTAAGAAATCCTGTAGTCCGCGCATGCATTGTCCACGTATGCCACTGTCTCTCAACCCTCTTTCCCAATGGATTGCAAATCCATTTTGCGAATAACCGAGAAATAACCTTTATTAAAGACACACCTCTTTAACAGAGTTCTATCTATTCAGCACAACTACTGATGGAATATAATGTAATTCCATTAACCAATATAAAAGTATTGTTCGGTCACACAGGGGACTATTATTGGTAACAAAATTGAATTAAATCACAACGCAGAATGAAATTGACTGAAATTAAAATATAAACTCGAAATTAAATTACGACAACCGCTGCTGTGACTTTACTACACTGCAAACACGTGGTAGAGTTTTATTATTGGTTTGAACTGCTGGTGGAATTATATAGAAAGATGTAGTATAAATATGATATGAAGAGGATCTGAATATTTTTTTAGTTTTTATTCCAACTACTACTTTTATTTTATCGTGACATTTGGTCTATGTTATATGACGAAGAAAATGTCATTAGACAAGGAAATACCTACAATCATCCATAATTCAATCATACCAGTCAGAGGTTAATATAAAAATGCCCATCGGATTGTTCGAAATTCGAGAAAAAATAAAAGAAAATGTTGAATAATATCCGCCTGTTCTTTTTTCTGAATTTTCCTATCTACAGAGTTCTCTTTTTTGTAAAATTCTTTGTCTTCTTCAATAATAGATCCTTTCAAGCAGCTTCCGCAAGATATTCTTTAGCCCATTCAATTTTTCGCTATTGAAAGAATTTTAGAAAAAGTAGAATAAATGTAGGTCTGTGTCATATTCGATGTATGAAGCGATGGAATTGAACATTCCAGCTAACATCCAATATTCTTTGTCTAGTTCAAAAACGAAAACCTTTTAACTAACCAATTCTGAATTACTTCCTCGTTGTGGCCAGGAATAGAATCGTAGAATTTTGAATATTGTAGTAAAAGCGCGATAAATAATTCAGATCACATCAGGTGAAATAAAATAAACTATTGTAAAATAAAATGAAAAATGTTACGAGTTTTCTCTCCCTAATAGAAAGTATTCTATAATCTCTTTGAATTTGAAATCTCGTACATTCTCTGACACAGTGTGTATTCAGTTCTTTAAGAAAAGTAAAATTACGGTGCTTAAAATTTTTAAAGTATACTATATTCAAGATCACAACGTTTCTTTAGAAAGTACATGTATTAAGTTCATTGCAGCTAAGTATTTCAAATATCTACCTAAATTTAAGAGTAAACCACTTGAAATATTCACGTACAAAATTTACGATCTCTTAGTTCCAATAAATTGATTCGTATTTCAATATATTTTACGCCATTTCATTTTAAATCCAACGTACGACTCGAAATTACGATACTACAAACGTAAACTACATTATTACTCGGAAAGTATTAATTCATGTTTATTTCACGAGCCGGGAGAGAACGATTCAAACGTGTCAGATCGCAAAACGAGAGGATAGCAACGATAAATAGTAATAGAAAAAAAATTCAAATCTGATGAACGCGTCAAAAATATATCGGAACGCGTAATAAAGCATATTTACACAGAGAGAAAATGTGTATACTATAAAATGAAAACTAAGCTGTTCTTCATGAAACAGGAATGCAATTTCACTGCATAATAACGCAGTGAACGTTAATTGGAACGAGTGCTATGACAGGACAAAATTGCTCTCTTGAAAAAAAAAGAAAAAAGAAAATTAATCGAAAATGCAGCAGAATTTTTTTTTTTTAATCAAAGAGCATATTTCCAGAGAAATTGATTTTAAAAGGTATTAAACGTATCTGTACTTGCTGCCTATGCATGCCTAATTAGATTTCTTTTCCCTATATCGACATCGATAAATGGCACTACCGGCATTCATTAATAATAGTAATAAACTACCATTGACAATTAAATGTGCTCTCAATATCAAAATTAATTATCAATACTAGTGACTTCGGTAGTCGTAGAGGTATCAACAATGGAATAATTACTTGCAAATGTATTGTAATTTCTTTCGATTGAATAATATTATTTAAATTAATATGTTGTCAGTATATTTTGTAAAATGCATGAAATGATATTTTTAGACAATTGTCTGATAAAAAGCAAGATCAAATAAGATAATCATTAAAACGTTATATTATATTATGCGTATGCAAGAATTATTATTATTATGTATATTTTAAAATTCTATTAACAATATTAATTCGATTGTACAGAAGGTCCCAGCAGTAACATGTTTCGAAATTAAATTATATTTTATAATTATGCGTATAATTATGATCAGAATTAGATGCAAGAGGAAAAGATTCTAAGTTGAATGTAGCTGTTTGCATTTAATTTAAAATCTAGAATAATTGTAAATAAATCATTTGATATTTTGGTAAGATACAACAGCTATACGATAAAATTTTCAAGATCTGGATGCATGGATACATGACTTTCAAAATCCACGACTCGAAAATGTTCACTCTGAAAGATACTTGGTTTGTTAATTTATTTACACGGCACTCTGGCTAAACAATTTGTTTGGCATTGTTACAGCAGGGTATTGACAAAACACAAAAGTAAAGCAATAAGTTGCACGGCGTCACAGAGCGTGAAAACAAATGATGGAAAATATACACACGTAGAAAGTGTTTGCTCTGAACAAGTCATCTAGTTTTGCACCGACATTCTGGCTGCATAATTTAATTTGACATTGTTAAAACAATGTATTGATGAGAATATGCAGCAGAAAAGCAATAAGTTATAGAGTGTGAAACAAATATTGGAAAATATACACGTGTACAGAACGATTTGCTCTGAAAGCCATAATTTATTTGGCTACCGTTATAATAGCGTGAAATGCAACGGCAAAGCAGTGAGTTACACGACGCTGTGCAGAGAATGAGTAAAACAAATGTAAAATGTAATATTTTTGCCCCGGGAGCCACGGTTAGTTCGTTAACTTATCCACCGGCGCTCTTTCTTCGACAATGAGCATAGACAAAGACGTATTGTTGAAATTTGTAGCGTCGCTCTAACTTTACGCAGCGTGAAAAGTTGAAACAACTGTTTGGCCGCGGAGTTGTTCGACTTTCGTTACGTTCTAGATATACATAGATAATCGATAGCGCTACGTTTCCATAAGTGAAAATCGTGCTCACAATTAGATTTCATTACATCTGATTAGATATACATGTATACAGAGTGATTCTAACAACTGGGCCAAACTATTCCGTTATCTCCGTTCGAAGCGAAGAGTCACAAAGGGAAATTTTCCTCTGTTTAACCAACTATACCATCCAGTATAGCGGCGGCTTCCCTCGCAATTTCATCGATGCATTCACAAACTGCGGTTTCAATTTTATTCTCTTACTGCTTCTTCTGTTTTCTTTCTTATCTTTCTTTTCTTTTTTTTTTTTTTTTTTTTTAGCGTAAATTGACTTTTGAAGTCATCGCGTAGCAAGATCGTTGAAAATTTTAACGTAGATGTAAGTATGATAAGTAAACGTAATATGATAAGTTTCACGCTTACGATCATACAAAGTGCATGCGCGAGTAAAGATCTTTGTCACATAAAAGGATTATCTTTGTACATTTCCCAAGCCCTTACGTTTACAAGTCATTTCTCTTTTCTTTTTTTCCTTCAGAAAATTTACTTCCATGCCTTGTACATTGATTATTATTTAAAACAGAAGCCAAGATAATTCAGCCCCTCGTTTCCGAAAACACTATGAGAATATTCTCCGAGATTACGCCCGGCGAAAGATGATATTAAGCGAAGATGTTCTGTTTTAAATGCCCCTTTAATTACTCGAATTTTCCGGCTGCACGACTACGGAAATTATAAATTCTGTAACAGCTGTGCAAAGGCTTTCAGGTCTTTTCCAGTCGTTAAATGGAGCACTAACGAGATGCGTTATCATACGCAAAAACTGAAGAACACCGTGGACGAGCTGGGTTAAGCGGGGCAAACGCATATCGTGTGTCTGTTCGCGACCATTCTTTTAATGGATCACCTTGTAGATTACATTCCAGTCCTGTCTAATGGCTCCTTTACGGATGATACATCGTGCTTCAAATTCGACGGATGAAATTTCTTCGCGTCGACACTTCGTGTAGCTGAAGTAATATTAGTGCAAAAATTAGGAGAGCTGCCGGCTGAGAAACGAAAAGAAATTTGCAATGTGCAAGAAGTTTGCGTTCTTCCACTTTTCGGATTTAATTGTATGGCGTGCAAAGAGGAAGTTCAACGATCAGTGACCTCAGCTATTTTTGATCGTAGCTAAGGATTTTTTACACAGGGAAAGAAACAATTTTCTTTTCGTTCAAACTTGATAAATAACCTGTGAATTTCTATTTAGATTTTTTCGAACGGCTATCGAAGAGATGGAGATTTGTTAAAGATCATCGCGAGTACTGCACTTTGGATATTTCGTGTAGTTTGATAGTCCACTAGTAATAAGAAAATTACGTGCATCGATTTGGAAGATATTTGAAAGATACACAATGTGAAATGTATAATATATAGATGATAGAGAGTGCTCTTTATAATGTAATATTTCATAGAGAAAATATTTTTTCTATTTCTTTGGTAATCCATAAAAATATGAATTTATAGAAATATTTGCCGCAGTGCGATACAATTGATAGTTGACGAGGGGATGACTTCGCGTGAAAAAAATATAGAATCAAACTTTTTCGTTCCCGTGGATACCAAATTTGAAAACTTATTCGGCGGGTGTAAGCAAACTCTCAACTATTGGCCAATTTCCAACTGGCCAGGATAAATAACACGAAAGTTATTTTACATACGGAAACGAGCAAGAGTTACACACAGTTGCAATTATAAAATGTGAAACGAAAAATGTGAAACTTTTTAATCGAAAGGTTTAATCGAAAGGAGGCCGTTTGAACTATCAGGAAACTAACGCAAGAACGTCTTGTGCCAGTCTTACTTAGTCTCTGGAGCCATTATTTCAACAGCTTATTAGAAGTGATCACGGTGATAAACGCGTACGAAATGGCGGACAAAACTTAAGCGGCGATTTGATATAACGCGGAGGAAAACAGTTTCAATTTGGAAATGCATTCTGGTCGGATGTTGTCCAACGTTGGAATAAGAGCGGTTGAATCTATTGTTCATCATCAATTCAGCTAGCTAAACAATTATATCTATTATATCTGCCATCGGGCTACTCCTTTTGTCGTTTTGCATACATTAATGTAATCTCGATGCAGTATCGTCTGAATTACAGACAGAGGGGATTGTTATCCCCGGCTTGCGATTTCAACGTGAAGAAAATTTACAGAAAACTGAACATACATCGTAAATTTAATACATGACATAATTTCCAGCTAAGCTTCTGCTTTTCTAATTGCATTCGCAGGAATGTGACACAAAATGACTTTGCACAAAAATCACGACAGTCTAATCGCATTCAAAAATTGAGCGAACAACATTAGTGAATGTTGCAAGGAAATTATTTCAAATATGTTTGACTCGCGTGATTCAAAAATTTATATTATTCAAATATTTTTATAACGTTCGATTATTTTTGTAACGTAAAAAGGTACGTAAAAATAATTTATAGAGCTGAGTACAATAAAGACTGAACGAATGTTTCATCAATTCGTGGACATGACCTGTAAAAACAATTTAAAGATATTGCAGCGAACAACTATATATATTTATGGGTACAATTGATATTTTAACCGAGGTGTAACACACCCGAGAAATTCCTCATTCTGAACGTAATTCTTGGTACTAGGGTTGCGGTGAATAAGAGATTAAGTGCCCTTATTCTCGTTTAAACAAGTGTCATGTACAGCTGTTCAAGAAATCGAGCTTATGAAACAGTCGTGCGATAAAGCAATATTAACTTTGAAATCTCTGTCAACTGACGATGGAGTCTGTATTCGATCGAGACTTATGTTCGAGCTGTCTATTGTTAATTATGAAACTTTTCTTTCCATATTGTACACGCGAATTGTTCTTGATCCGTTCTGTGTTGTTCAAAGGGAAATAAACTTTGTTCATTAATTTTATTGTAAGTAACTTGTTTGCTGTTAACTATATTTTCTACATATGCTAATTCATCTGTTCATGTAAATAAAATAAAGATGAATAATTGTAACACGTTTGATCTAAATCATTGCGTAACTAAAATCTTTTAAATGAAAAGAATGACATACATTGAAAGAAATCAGATTACAAGTTTAATGTTAATTTAATTTCGACTAAACTTTCGGATATCTAATCTTTATCTATTTGTTTAAATAAAGAAAAGAAAAATGAAGAAAATCGCTTGGGAACGCAGCCTTGTTCGTGAGAGTTTTACGTGGGAAATAAAATTGAAAATTACAAAAGAAAGAAAGATTAATCAGTCTCCTGAGTCGAAGAATTTCTAAAACATTTAATTAATCGTAATTAATTTCTACAAGCATCAATGTGAATCGTTTAAACTAACATTCTCATATTTATTTAAAAAAATTTTAATTAAATTTTAATTCATACACTACATTCTAATTCCATACATTTGAAACGTGATCTTTTTTGGAAAATAGTTTTAATATTGTCCGTTGGTTCACCGATAGTAAAAAGAATTTATATAATACGTAATTCTTTCGAAAGATTTTAATAAACTTTTATGAGAAAGAGCAGAGCGCAAAATGTAATCAGATCAATAGAGTCCAAAAATTCTAACTGAAACTGCAGGATTAATGCAGAATTAATTCAAAAAGTAATTGCGTCCCTCTTGGCAAGAGAGTGGAAGAATGCTTTCAACAGGAAGGAAGTTATACTGAAGTACATACATGCATGTATAGTGTACATACATACGTGTATACGTTTGCATTTCTTTCCACTTACGTACGTATACATCCCGTTCTTTCAACCCTTTGAATAGTAAAGTGGTTTCTTGACCATGTCAAGAATACAAGATGCCAAGGATACAGTGACGTGATGTTAAATGATGCAAACTCAAAGGAGTACTTTCTCATGTAAATAAGTAGCGTCTACGTGTACATTATCGTGCGAAGTTGATATTCCACTCTGATACATTTTAGGCTTTCTAACGTTCGTAGATTTTTTCTCCGGACATGAGACGCTCTTAGGTTATTGAAACTATCGCGAAACGTTGACGTTGGCTCGTTGAACACGAGATGGCCAAATTTTTAGAAAAATAAAATAGAAATCTCACATGATAATGTGATAATTTTCATTTGATTAGTATCACCCTGTAACAATACCATTATCGTAAATAATTTTAGCATAATAACAATAAATTGAATGCGATATATCGAGGAATTTTTAAGTGCAATATTCATGTTACATCATACCGCAACTTTCAAGCGAGGATCCATAACAGATCTAACGAAACATCGTGTCGCGTTCTTATTTGACTCGATTCATTTACAAAATGCAGAGAACATTGGACATTATTTGTGTAATTTTTAAGGATTAACTCAAGACGCGACATATGATACTGCGCGTAATTTGCGAACCCAAGCAAGGAGAATAATAGGACAAAAAAAAAAAAAATAATCAAAGGCCGTGAAGTTGGTTGAATTCATAGACTTCAAACTTCCGTGGAGTGCAAAAAGTCGGGTGTGCAACGTACTTAAAAACGTACAAGAGGAAAAGTTCTTTATAGTCGTGGGAAGGCGAAGGATTCTTGAAAGACCAGGAAAAGGAATTTCGTTTTTCTTTCGTTCTAAAGGGGGAACGGAGTCCGGTACATTAAGAATTTCTACGTCTAAAATTAAATTCACCTATCTGCGGCGCTGTCATTCTTCCCCATCCGAGTCTGTTGACGGAGAATCCCTAAAAAACCACTAAAAACCCCTTCGCGTGGAAAAGTCAATTCCAATTAGCATAAGTTCTATAATCGTTTCACTTTTAGCCACCTAAACGAGCCGCGCCGCGCCGTGCATTTAGATTCGTTAAAACGACGTGGTAAAAATACAGCTGATTAAAATAGAATTCCCCGTTTTCTGCGTTCGTTGCAATGAAAATAATATCAACTAAATTATCAGTATTAGTCATGGTGATTATCAGGATTCGGGATGGGGAAAAAATGAAAGAATTTGATATAAGATAGTATACATCGAAATATTTGCGCAAGCAAATATTATTCGGAAATACCATCGGTACGCGTATACGGATATACGAGATGTTGCAATTCCATCATTCTAAATACTATTCTGTGAAGTATTACTATTTGATGAGATATGATTTTCCTAGATTTTAATGAGGAACTTATTGCACATTACTATTTCCATATGTAACTACACACATGAGAAAATGAAAATATTTACATTCTATTTACTCTTTCATATTTACTATTTTTCTCCAGGTATTAGAGAGCCAACGTTCTACGTCGTTGTGTTTTATCAATTTTGTAATTGTTCGGTTTATTGTATATTACAGCTACTTAATGAATTTACGACTTAACCGCTCGATCACAGGGTAAATATATATTCCAGCCAATTCGAATTATTAACGGCTATGGCTGTTTGATTATGAAATATACAACGTGTCGTATTTATCATATGCAACCCGGGAATGTTTGAGAAATTTATGATGCTGGAAATTTAAGGAATATCTGTAACAGTAGACGACAAGATATCGAATACAGAGCAGTTATTGTGGCACTCGTAAATGAAATTTTTGTTTAAACTCTGTTCCTTCGATTATGTTCATGAAGATACAAAATTGCAAGAATTTATTTGTTTGTATTATTACTCATTTCACTGCTACTTTACAAAATTTTGCTTTCATTTTATGTACAGGTAGGAGATTCTAGCAGAGAAAAGGATGTCGTACGTGTTAAAAGTTTAGTCAGTTCCCCATTTTAAGAATGAAACGTGTAATTTGATAAATAAAGTGTACTTTCATAAGGAAACTGGATCTTTTCACAGAAATTCTTTTTCCTTCGAATTTTTATGAAATATTTGGTTTAATCAGCGATTTTGCATCAGTGATTTGTTCGCCGAGGAATGTTTGAATTCTAGAAAAGAGTAACTTCTAGAATAGATAATGCTCGCCATGAAACACGAAAGAATTAATCTTGAAAACATATATTACGTGTGATATTTAACATTTATAATGGCGTGTGTATACACGCTTTCAATATAATTGTAGCGACAAACAAGAAACGCGGCATGGAAAATTGTGTCGCGCGCTTTCGTAATCCCGCGTGTAATGATTTGTTATTCGCAGCGGCATTTCCGTCGCGTGTTGTTACTCCGCGTGAATTGAAACATCGGATTGAAAACTTCTATCGACAAATAAGAAAAACTGTCCGCGATGTCTTTGAAATGTGCCAAAGCATCCGTTAAAAACGGACACGAAATTCATTCAATATTTACTTCTTCCTTCCCATTCCCCTCCTCCTCTGACCGAGCTAACATTTTATTTCATACGTTTAAATCTCGTTTGCTCCACGTTTGGTTATATTTAGCTTGATAAATATAACAAGGTGTTTAAATTTCGTTGCAACGTGATAATTTATATGTTACACGTACTGCATTATTTTATCAACGATACATCGTCGTTTCTGCGTGTGTTACAAAAGTGCTGTCAAATATATTGGATAACATCTAATAAACGAGCCTTCAAATACATTTGCAATTCGTCCTATTGAGTTCTGACAATTGAATCGAATATTGGTTTCACTATCACTGGAGAGCTATTACGTATTCAGAAATAATCGTACGGAGCAAATCGTGACGCATAATTGAGAGGAAACTATTTGAAAATTCAGACTTTGCGTGTTCCTGTTTATTATGCTTTTACGATAACTCGTATATCGCCGAATCGATTATTACTGTATTTCTAGTTGCCGCAGTTAAATGGAAAAATAATGCGAAACTAACTAGATTCGATTCTAACGATTTTGTTATTTGCTTGCTAATCTCCGAACGTTCGCTTTACGCGTTCCGGTAAAAACCCGAAGAGACAACGTGATAAGCCTGTGTAAACGTCACAAACAAGAACTGTATTTTTGTTTAATTATCTGCGTTTCCAACGGGGAGAAATAATAAACAGGAGAGCGCAAAGGGGAAAGCGGCAAAAATACGCTTCTCGATTATTCCATATTCGCGTTGAAATTAAACGTTTTACGTCAAGTAAATTTGTATGTTTTCTTTAATTAACTGGACCGTGTAAATGGAACGTTGGCGCAACTACTGTGTGGCAAAAAGGAAAAATGCGTCGCCAAGTAGCAATTAGAATGTTTGAAACCAAGTATTGGAGCAGGTAGCTAAAGTCGAATGTTTATCTTGCTTAAATATTATGTAGGAGCAAGATAAACAGCCGGATCGATCATTCATTATTTGACAGATAACTTCCCCTCGACGATTCCGTCTTGACACTGTTGAACGCTACAAGTGGTAGTGCTCAATAACGCGGAGTGCCAAGACTTTTGTACAATATAATTGCGAACAGTATATATATTTAATCATTATTTCAGTTTTCGTGGAAAATGAATTTTTTATTAAATTAGTATTTCGAATTAAATCTGTAAATTATTCAGTTAGTCATCATTGAGTAGAATGCGTGAAGAGTTATTCGAATTAAATTTGAAAATTTATTAATTATTAATCGTGTAATCAACTGTACAATAATGATGTACGTGCTCGTGTTTAAACCGAAGGAAGATAAAATCAATTTTGTACAATTGCGAAAATATCTGTGTCATTTTTGCAATCCGTTAGAGGGATTAATTTCTCCAAGAATTTAAATTTGAAAATTATTCGATTGATAATTGCTCGGAATTACTAACTGTACGAAGTACTAATTATATTTAAATAAAGTTTCTTTCATAGTTAGCGAAAGAATTTGTCTTTCCACTTTTAGGCAAGAACGCGCTCTTTCAAGCAGAAACTAGTTGCTCCGAGAAAGAACACTCACGTTTAACCGAAAGTCGAATAAATGTTATCGATTGGTCTCACTGACATCTCCCCAGTATCGAGTAAGACAGACATTTATATTGCATGTCGCGTCGGTTCGATCCGACAGCAAATATTTCATGTTTGTACACGGCAAGTAAAAGTAGAACCCCCTTACACAACTATACACCAACACAACGATTAATCTTCCAACTACGTTTTACAAAGGAAATTGTTGGATTATTTATTTCGGGATAAATCGGCCGGATGATTCGATCCAACAGTTTAACTAGCTTAATGGAAAAAAAAAAAAAGAAAAGAAAAGAGAAACGATCCGAAACAATAGTTGAAACAAATAAAATATAGATCGTCAGATGGCAAGGGATTCGGCGTTACGCGGTCGCGTAAGTTTTTAACGGGATTTCGAATGAAAGCAATTACCGAGCAGTCGTAAAAGGTTCACTGTCGATGATCCAGATATTGGATGCGGTCCAATTGTTATTTCACTCGATTTGATCGTTTGATAGTGAACAATGCCACGCTGATACGCGGCACATGCATCTATAAACAACTGGCGTAGAGCGATGTTGGTGTACACGTTGGCTCGAGTAAATTTGTCTTCAAGGTCGAAAGTCGAAATTTTGCTACCGACAAGCCAACATGACGACGAATTTAGTGTGTACAGTGTACACAGTGGCCCCGAGGAATCATGTAAGATCCACAAGTGCACAAAATACTTATAATCTACAAAAGTAAAATACTCAAGTTCCGTTTCTTTAGCTCGACTGCTTGAAAGCTCACTGAATTTTTTAGAAAATTTCTCGTCTGGCTATAAAAGTGTTCGTAAATCTTTCTCGAAATTTTTCGAGAGTTTTGTACGAATAAAAGAAGAAGATTTGGGAAGGTAATGTTACGATGCAATAAATAAAGGTGTACCTGAAGGAGTTAAAAGTATATAATGACCATGTAATTACGTTAAATCCTAAAAGCTGCCGGGAAATGGCGTCTATTTCCAATTATCGGATTGCCGGGCTGCGTGTAATTTCTTATCGCTTGCAGATTAATTCTAGCACACGCCGCGATGCTTCCTTGTTTCCCAGTTTCTAGCGCTGTCACTGTATTATTCGCCAAGTAACGTAACAATATGATGGATGCGTTGCACATAATACACGTGCAGTAAGAGGTACAGTCAATAGGGTCTTCTCGAATGAATAGATAGGTTGTGGTAAACCAATTTCACGAACCGCTTGTTCGTTCGAAGTAACGTCGTTTAATTTATCTTTTTTGAAGAACGCTCGAACTAAATTATTGTTTAGCCAAAAAAAAAAAGAAAAAAAGAAAAAGAAAAAAAGAAAAAGAAAAAAAGAACAGATGCGAAAATACGAAACAAAGGGGAAGAATCGTCATAACATACGCTCGAATCAATTCGAAGGAAGTGATAAGAAGTATACGAGGCTCGACGTCTGCCAATTGCAATGTTACGTCGTCGTAAACGTAGGCTTTACTACTTGGAGCGCCTTTTGTGATCGAGGATCAATGGCTCGTCTATTTGTCATCGGTTGACTTTGTGCTACGAGTCGTTGAAATCTCCTAGATATAATATTGCACTGCAGATATAATAACACTGAATACTACAGATAATAAAACGATTCTAAGTGCATCACTTACGATACAATAGCTTGCGGAATCCTTTGTAAAACATTTTTATAAACACGTGCACTCTATGTACGAGCATTTTGATTAATACTAGAATGTGAATATAATTATGTATATAGTTTTATAAATATAATTTAAAAAAATGGAACCTGAATATAGAATTGTTTTATCCATTAAATATTGGAAAAGGTGTTATTGGATTAGTTGAGTATTTTATATACTTTCGCATATGAGATTTTTGCATTCAATTTTTCTTTTATTATCAAAGGTAAGTATTGAATATTTATTAAGAAGATATTATATATTTAGGAAAAAGATAATGAAGTATGAATATTATAAACGTATAATTCGTGATAAAGATGGTTTGATTCAATATCGTGGCTTTCTGACAAAAGGAATGTATACGAATATTTTAACTATTTTACAAATTTTACTAATACAGTTATGACAATCGTATTTCGCTACATGAATCATCACGCGTAGGGCATGTACCGTTATAATAGTAGTAGCCTTGGTAATAATATAGCAGTGCATAATATATATATATGTATATAATGTTCAAATACTTTTACGAGGCATTTTGAAATTTCCGAAAATCAAACGAAATTCCACACGAGCATGGCCAGAATCCCAAAGAAACTAATACCAACATGTTTGATCTCTTTTTAAATACTCTCGCGAATTATTTGCATTTTCAAAATTAACAGAGATAATTAAAAAATTTCTCGTCTTTTTGCATGTACGTGTACAAACGTAAACGTTTGGAAAAGTCGAGGCAAACACTCTCAAGTTTCATTTGCTTTGAAATTTTCCTTTTCTTATATCGAAGCGTTGCATAATTTTGAGACAATGAACCATTAAATAAAGTCTGCTTTCTCTACCCAACGATTCAAAGTCTTTCCCGTGGGAAAGCTTTGAGAGATGTATTTCGGCCGGACACGCTAAAATACTAAATAAACAAGCGTAAAAAATATAACACGCATTATGAAATAAATGGTTCCAACAATTAGCGTTTGAATGTTTTATAGACTAACTTTTAACAAAAAGTCTGTCTTGTAATTTCATCGGTGCTGGACAAAGAATAAAAAATTGAAAAATACGACGCTGAAGCTCCGAAACAGTAGATAATTTCTAACTTTTCAGTGATACGACAATATTTTGTTGTTTCGCGTTCAAGTTCGTATGCATGACATATGAAACACGTACCTCAAATAGAAACTATTTGCACCGTGCAAATATTAAATCTACAATGTTAGTTACACCGTGCACTGACAAACTGATCAATTGCAAACGTAACAGTTTGTTTGAAATTGCACTAGCAATACACCTTGACAGTGTACATGTATAATATGCAGATGCAATTTCTTTTGATAGTGCTTTGAACCACGTATCTTTTGTTCTAGAACGACGAATGAACTGTCGGTATTAAACTTTGAATTGTAGATGAAATAGTTAAACGTAAGTACACAAAGCTGATTATATTCCTCTCTCTGTGTTCCTTTGTCGCACAGAGTTCATATTTACACGCTTAAACTTACTTTTTACGCATCATCTGCGGTTATTGCTCGCACGAAACGATCTCACAATGAATCCGATTTTCGAGAAATTCGTCAGTATTAATTAAATTCCACGGAGGAGAAAGCCACTCCAGCAGACCATGGTGTTTTTCATGGTGGCTGAGAGTACAAAGAGAATGTAGCGTTTTGTAACTATCTTCGATCAGTTTTTAGTTACAAAGCACGAAGTTGAAAATTTCTAACTAGAGACCCGTTCCTTACTAGGATTCTCGTTCACTCGGAAAATCGTGAAGTGATAAGTAAAGAGAATTTGAAACAGATGACAAGGAAACGTGAGGTGGCTGAGAGAATAAGCAGAAGAAGGGAAAAGTAACCATCAGTGGGCCGCGAATCCATATTTTCACGAATAAAATCAAAGAAATCGAACCTAGATGTTCCGAATAATTTTCGTATATTATATACGTTCTGTGTATTTCTACTTTCGTAGAGAAAGAAGACTAAACAACCTTGCAAAATGTTTTCGTAGAAATTACATCGAAGCACAACTGAAAACTGGAAACTCTGAAAACTGAAGAACAACTTCATTTCTATTAAATTTCTAATTCTTGATTTTTACCATTTCGTTTGAAATAATTCACGCAGTGATGCATCGTTTCTGCGTCCTCGGATTTCTCTGCAAATAGGTAAAAAATCTGCAAGCCAGTGACAGTAGAAGCTACATAGTATTGCTGAAAGCAGTTATTTTCGCGTGGTAATAGGGAACGAAACGCTGATTCCAACATGCATATTTACGCTGTCGTCGGTGTTCTTAAGTAGCTGTCGGAAAATGTTACGCTGCTGCGACATTAACATTTGACATATTGGTCGAGGCTCAGCCTTTATTCCCGAAAGTTGGGAGATGAACCCCTTGCCTGGGATCGATAGTTCGAAATTACTGATCGTTCAGTTATGTTAAAGTTCGCCGAGTATATAATGGAATTTCAATTGTAAACTGTTAGAAAATTTACAATTAATTAGAAGAGAACACGAGCCACGATCCCATTGTGACTTCAAACCTATCGAACAGCACACAGAAAACAATTACGCGACCCACGATTGTAAACTGCGAGAGAAATCGGACTTTGTCCGATCAGTTTGATCGAAAGAAAGCACCGATGGTCAAAGGGAACACCTAACGAACTACCAGTGTTAGTTGGTTAATGCGTTTTAATAGTTCTTGATAGTATTCGATGACTAAATAGTTGAACAATACTTGCAAATTAGAGAAAAATAATAAATGCTGCGTGTAATATATAGTAATGATGTGTTGGCTAATGAACACTAATTGTCTTATCACTATCAAGAATCTCGTGTTTCGTTTTTGGAAGGCGGATAATATTGAAATGCACTAATGAAATTAATAAGTCAATAAACAAACCACTGAGCGGATTAATTGAATTTTGCCCGTGACTACGTCGCTTAACATTTGACTGAATAATACTTACAATAATTAGAGAAAAGTGAGTTTCGGTAATTAATAATAAATAGTGTGTGAAATACATGATAATAATGATGTTTTGTTAATCATCTTATTGCTATCAAGATTTTTATATTTAATTTTTGGAAAGCAAATATAGGTTGACGAATAATATTGAAACGTACTAATGAAATTAATAACTCAATAAACAAACCATTGAGGGAATTAATTGAATTTTGCCCGTGACTACATCGCTTAACATTCCTCTTGTATTTACTGTACAAAATATATAGATTGAGTAGTAAATTGAGCCGTGCAAAAGATATTACTTGTTAACTTTTTCAATTTGGTTCGCTCACCTGGTGAACCCTTATTTCGTCATTTTGTTTAACAAAACATTAGTGAAACCGTAGCGATACTGCTACTGAAACGCGAACGTTACACTCGAACGAATCCACGTCATGCAAAATATCGATATCAAAGCGAGTTTAAATTATGAAGCAGCCGCGTTATCGATTAAATATCGATTACTTATTTGATAAAATTTCAATTAGTTTAATCCTCGATCGCGCTTGTTAACGTTGATAACGTTGAATCATCGCGATTATTTAAGAGCCACGATAAAGTTTCCGCTCAACGTATACAGTTGAGGCTAATAAACTCAAAGTTACTGTCGCAAAGTGAAAGAAGAAACGAGGCTGGAAGAGGACAGAAAAATAGAAAAATGGAATATGATTAAATCGTGACCGAGGAGTTCTAACATTTAAAGTTTGGAACCATCAGTGTTCGTTCAGAAGTCGGAATAATCATTAGCCAGCAATTATTCGAACACATACTGCAAGTTAGCGTTGATTCTGATTATTCTGAAATACACAACGATTTTCAATCAGAAGGAGAAATATCAAACGAAGAGGAAGGAGACGCGAAATTATCATTTTTACGGAATCGCCTCGAGAAGGTGCTCGTTACAGAAAAAAATCAACGCACTTTGTGGTAAACGTTATTGCCCGTCGCGAGCGTTATCGACGAGCTTGTTCAGTTTCAAAGTCAGCGGCACGTTCTCGCGAAAGCTTTAAAAATTGAAAATGAAAAGAGAGAATGCGACAGCCAAAGGCGTGCTCCTGGAATTAATTAACAGTTACGCCGGCGAACGCCGCGAAGTGAATGATCCTTAAAGAAAGAGAAAGAAAAAGAAAGGAAACGATCCGATGCGAATATTTTTCATCTGGTGTACACTCGGTCGAGTTTCGATTGATTAAGACACAGGCAGTCGTCCGAGCAACGAGATTAATTTCCGCGGTACAATGCCTCGGAAACTTGTTGGAAGAAAAAGGAAAAGGCGGAAAGGCCTGTGCACGTCTACCGAACCGTACGAAACACGAAACTGTTGTGGGTGCGAGCGAAGAGGGACGTGTCTAGTTTCGTTGGTCGAGCGGTAAACGAGGAAAGGGAAGGAATAATTCTCCCCTTTCGATTCTTTCTTTCCCTTCGGCGAAACAGCAAGGACGACGAATGATACGCGTGTTGCGCCCGCGTCTTTTCGTCGCGAGAGACTGATCCGTCGCGTCGCTGTCGGACACGAATTCCATGGGAACGATGCTACACTTAGCGGGACGAAGCTTTCATAGAGATCACTAACATCACTAAAAAAAAGAAAAGAGGCAAAGGGACGAGACTAACAGGCAACTACTAGCAAAATACGGAATACGTGAATATTTCTTTCGAACGTGAAACGTACGTTGATCGTGCAGGATGCCGACATCGCTGGTGACGTTGAACGACGCTGTCCTGTCTGATCGTCGAAGAAAGTCGGAGAGAAGGGAGGGAAAGCTGCTTTTTTTTTCTTTCTCAACACGGCGTGCTATCTTTCTCTTTCTCTATCTATTCCTCCTTTTCTCTCCCACGATTTCTCCACTTCTCGCACTCCACACTCTTCGCCTGTCGCTTTGCTCTTTGATGCCGCGCGCGCGAGTCACGGTATGCTCACGCTCTATTCCTCTCTTCTTACCCTTAACGCGCTCCCTCGCTCTCTCTCTCTCTCTCTCTCTCTCTCTCTCTCTTTATTTCTCTCAATCTTTCTCTCTCTCTTTCTGTTTCTCTTTCACCCTCCCTGTCACTTTCTCTCTCTCTCTCTCTTCTCTCTCGCTCGCTCGCTCGCTCGTTCGCCTTATCGTTCGCTCTTTGTCACTGATACGCGAGAGGCAACATAGCGACAACGTCGTCCACGAAAAAGTTCCGGGGAGGTAGGGAAAAAAGCAACGAAACGAGAAACGCGACACCGGTACCACGGGGTGGACTGAAGTTCCTACGAGCGCCGGTCAGATTCTTATAGCCTGGCGTCGGGGCGCAAGCGCTGATCGAGCTTCTCGCCGCCTAGGGATGGGCCGGTACGTTTCGAAAAGAGGTGTTGATCCTCTTCTGTCGACCGATCGACTTTTCATCGAAGGATGAACCACGAAAACAGCTTGCCACGAGAACCTTTCTTCTTTACACTTCGGATACTTTTCCTGTCATTTTCCCCTTGGACAGCCGCTCGCCCGCGGAGCCAGAGTTCAACCCTGGCGAGACCGTCGATATCCAGCGATGCTCTCGGTTTCTCTCGCATTGCGTCGAATGTTATTGCAGAAATTGCAACCCGTTCGTCTCCGTCGTTCGTCCGCGTATCCACCGCCGAATATGTTTGTCACCGTCTAACATCGATGAATCAAGCGTACCGAATCGATATGGACGTTGCCTCGCAAGAAACGTGTTCGGAAAATGTTCGGCAACGTAATCGTTTCGAAGGAGATATTCCAGGATAATGTACGACTAAAAGCACAGAGACTGACGCGAGAAAGAACGTGGAGATTCGATTTTGGTTTTAATTTTATATACGACATTATCCTTCTCTCTCTTTTTTTTTCTTGGCAACGTTATTTGATTTGAAGCGATTTTTAATTCGAATCGGTGAAAGGGGGTTGTAAAGCACTTATCGTCCTTCAACCTTTTGGATTATTTCAAAACGCTAGATCAACGAGTAGTTTCCTTTTTTATTTTATACCAAATGAATTATCAGCGATGATTATAATGAGATATCTTTTACGTATCAGTTACGTATCAGTTACGTATTTACTGTGACGTGCAAAAGTTTTTAATCTGATCAATTTTTCACTTTACACTTCAAAAGAGATATTTAAATGAATTTTAATTGATACTGGATGTAGAGAGCGTAAAAGGAAACACTACTAAAAGGAAATGAATAATTAAAGATAAAATTATTTTAAATATTGATTTTGGGATACAAAGTGAAAAATCCATTTGATCAAAAGCTTTTATCCACATATAGTTTTTTGTACTTTTTCAATAATTAGTCATACGAATGTCATATGAATTTCAAATAGAATGAAGTAAATCATTATCATTATTAATAACGAAGTAAATATTAAAGCACGTAAGATTATGAATGGTGCATAAACGTTTACGAACGTTGAACTTATTTTTTCCATAAAAACTTCATGAGAATACTTATATATATATAAATTTCTGCATTTTGCTTATAAGAATAATTGCGCATTTATATCTTTTCTAATATTGTCTACTTTTAATTAAAGTAAGCAAAGAATTGCTTCCACGAATTATAAAATAATTATGCTCCCAGAAATTTAACTCTCTGTAACATCGTGAAACTCATAGCGTACGTTTATTCATCCACATTCTAAAAATTTTATTTTTGCAGCTTGTTTCATTTCATCGACGCGATAGAAAATTATCAATTTATAATAATTATTAGTTCCCAGTTCTTAAGTAAATGAAATTCTAATATTGCCAAACCAAAAGTTAAAGTGAAATCTCTAATAAAAAAAAATTTAGTCACGCACGACATACGTATTATATTAAAAATATAAAATAGAATTTTCAATGAAACTAGTGGTTAATAGAGTTTTGTAGGAAAACTGCTGGTTTACTAAGACGATTCATTTTCTGGTTTTATTGTAAGTACCATGCTCTTACTCACAGTCATTTCGGAATGAACAGAAGGTACTCTTGTCCTTTTTACCCGACGACAAATCTTCCAGGAACAATGTTCCCCATTTTTTAGAGTAACGCAAAAACAAGTTACTTGCCACCTATAAATTCTTTCGCACATTTTCCAAACAAATCGATCTTACGACATTGGTTATCAGTCACTCTTGATCATCTGGATTACTCACGTGTTTATAAACGTTCTTTATTTTCACGCGCAGACTAAATTTTAATTCGTAAATCGTACACGTAAGCGAAATCGCATAAAGCTAATTGCATTCGGCGATCCTTAAATGCGTCGTTTATAATGTAAAATCAAAAAGTTTGGAACTTTAATTGAATTATATCAATTCCAATCAAAATTTGAATATGCAAAAATGTACGAAGCACAAGTAAGTGTATTCATTATGTGATTTTTAATGATTTAAATTTCTATTTAAGATTTATTTCGTTAATCCTGTTAATCACGAAGATATAAAAATTTCCTATAATTTAACGAGCACGAATAACGATATTAGTAAATCAATGCAATATTTACCAATGTCAGAACTACTTTCCCTTTGATTTCTTATAATACACTGAGAACAAAATATTAAAACCTTCAAACAGAAGATAAAATTTAACAGTAGCAAATAGTAGAATGACAAAAACGATAAATTTAAAACAATAAGTATTCATGTTGCAAACTGCGAGACAGATAGTCGATACGAAAAAACGCGACAACAAACACTTTTAATTAGAAGAACGAAGTACAGAGAATAAGATTAATGCTTTTTCTCTCTTTCTCTCTCACTCTTTCTCGCTTAGTTCGACGTTAAACATAATTATTACAAATGTTTAACACGTGAGAAATAATTATTAGCATTTACTTTGTTATAATCGTATAATCACATAATATTAAATATGTACCACTTTTCAACGAAGTGTAAAATGGAGAGCATTCATGCTGCAACAGAAGAATACTGTAAATGTTAGCGATTGTATAGAAGATTGATGATCGACCGTACAGATTCTTTCATCGAATAATGTTCTCCTTCCCTTGAATCTTATGATCTTCAATGGATTAACTACTACCAATTTTTCATCCTCAAATTTAGGAGACAGATTTTTCCAAAAAAATATTTTCAAATAAAGACAGAGAAAAATGGGGCGCGGAATCGGTTTTTGTAGATTACGAATATAACTTTTTTTTCCAGTAGGTGAGGGGAATAAAAACTTTCTAGTTTCTTCCCCAAAGAAAAGAAGTATTTCCGTTTTAAGTAAATTTTTATAAAAAAAACTTACAACTAGAAGTAACTTGAACGAATAATAAAGTAAATTTTTATATTAGAATGATTACGCAATAAATATAAAAATGGCAAATTATATAGTTTGCAATAAATAAATAAATAATTGCATTCAGTTGCAAACAAAAGCTTTTATTTTGTATCTTTTACGTTGCTAATAAAAATTCGGAGAATTTAGTGAATTTAAATTGCTATTTTGCGTAGTTACAATTCCTTAGCAGCCTTATAATTTTCCGAAATATAGTTCTTTTAGCTATTAAAAGTCAGTCTTCTGAATCGTCCTCCCCATCAAAGATGAGCATCATTTTATCGGTAATTAGTTATTTCCGGGGTAGATTTAATTCCATTTTATAGTTCGTACTAAGTTTTAAAATTAGCATGCTAATGTTCTTCTAAAATTTGGCTAAAATTTAAATTTACTATTTTATATTCAAAAATTACTAAACATTCTTGAATTTCAAATGAGCAAAAATATCTTATAATCTGATATACAGATATCTGGCGCTTAATAAATAAATGAATAATACAGAATTGTATAATGCTATTCATCGTGTAATCTCATTTTGATTAAAGTTTTCAAAATGAAATGAATGAAAATACTTTTCTACCTTGAATTGGAATTCTACCGTCAATTTTCCATCCTTTCTTCTTTTATTTGATACAGGAAGAATAACTCTCGAACAAAGGTGAAAAATATCAGACGAATGAGAACATATAGCGGAATTTCTCGACTAAAAATTTCTCGTATTATATTTGGTATACAAGATGCAGTAAATCATATTAGAAAATCGTATCGATTTCGTTAATTAACGATACTTGTTTGAATAGTCAAAGTTACGACGAATAAATGTTTTTACCAACAATTCAGCTGGTATTAAATGCCGGTGCGCTGCAGCATCCGATATCATTAAGAGCGCCTCACTATCTAGAATCTAGATGAAGATTTACACTTCAGCATACATTGTTGAGAAGATCTTGTACTTGTATCTCATTGTTTTCCTTTTCTACGTTATCACAGCGCTTCATATTTACAAGCACCTACATCTCAATATCTTATACTCATTTCCTTGAATTTTAATGACAAATTTTATCACTGAATTAAACCCGTTTCTTATTTAAACAATTTTCCATAGAAACTAACTCTTGACACTTAATTTTATTTGTGCTTTTAGGTTTGCAGAAAATCTGCTTCTGGAATACTTCATTCTTCATGTTTCTACTATAGTATGCAGTCAATTTCTGCGTCAAATGTTTAGATGCTTCTCTAAGAAAGGTAAAAATAAAATACATGAAATATAATTCTGCCTTCTATTTTATAAACTGTGTACGAGCGGATGTTGGCGTAAAATATCTTCTCCTACGTACTAACAGTAAGAAAAATTATGCACACACGAAAGACAATTCTGTAAGAATGATGTGTCGCGTACAAGTGACCTTAACTATTTATGTTACTATCTACGTGACTCAAGAACACCTTGTCATCTTTATCCTCCGGGCAACTAATAGCCTCGATTCTCGAAATGTCTTTTTACCTGACCGGGCTACCTTTTTTTTTATATATATAGCTCAAGAGTACTCGTAAAAGACTATATCTCCTGAAACAACTGCATTGCATTGTTACTTGTATTGTTAAAAGTAATTTCACGATAATCATAGTTGTTAGACCTATATGCACGTATATATGTTGTTTTAAATATCAGTCATATAACAAATGTATAATACAATTTTTAATTTTATTCTAAAACTAGAATCATTACACTGTGCGACAATAAAGCAGGATATTGTTGTACGATAATATCATAATTGAAAAATGAGTAAAAGTAAAATATTTCTGACAAAGTTGAAATTCTTTAAGAATAAAACTGCATGCATTCTCGTGTGAAGTATTACGTTTACTGCAAGTATGTATGTTTCATTTTTCAAAATATGAGATAAGAATAACACATGTACATTAAAATTAATTAATCGATATTAGTAATTACTCTTCTAAATATATTTTACCGTTTATATTTAATATAACACGCATCAGATGTCGCTTTAGCACACGTGCGAACTATAAGCCCTATCTAGAGTTAATGAGTAAACCTTATGTTGACTATGTCCCATAGGAAACAAAGCGCTGACCGCGAAATGTGAAATGCATTTATATTTAAGTGAGCACAAACGTCGTGAAAATCTTATTTTGCTAGTGTTAGAATATTCAAGATAACAATGAGTTGGGAAATCAGCTGTGCCGATATGTGTCGAGCTTGTATGAAAGTTGACGGCGTTCTTCTCCCTATGTATGACGACGACACGATTAGGCAGAAAAATTTGCCCGATAAACTCGCAGAACTTGCATCGATACAGGTTATATTTCTTTCTTTTTTAATTCATTAAATAGTTAATTGTTCTTTTACAGTGAGTCCTGTGCAAATTCATAACTCTGTACATAACCTCAAAACTGATGTTATCAGATTCATTTGTTAGACCTATATGTACTTGCTATTTATTCTGCAATGACAAGTATCTATAGATATTCTAATGAAAAGGACGAATCTTCTGTTTGAGCACTACTGAATAATTTCATTCTAACTTAAATTCTGAGAAATGAAGAGATTGTTTTATATTAACTGTAGCATTTATATTACTTATATGCATCAGTTAAGTTACTTAAGATGCTTCAATTTTTTAAATAGATTGACAGGTTTGATGGATTACCAAATATGCTTTGTGCAAAGTGTGCTTATCGCACAGATGCATTTTACAGCTTTAAGCTGCAAGTCCAAGCTACTGAAAAGAAACTTCGTAAAATGTTTGAAACCCAAATCCGTTATAACATAAAGGTAAGATGTTTGGTTTGTATATTATGTAATTAAGATTCATATTCTTAAAATGTAATTTCCCTGTTCATAACTTTAATATTATCTTACTTCAATCATGAATTATTACTTTGTTAATGCATCTGTATCTAGTATGTATCTGTATTGATATGTATTAGTAATGTTATTAAGTATATTGACTTAATTTTGTTTTGCTTCCTGATCTAAATACTATTCATCGATGTACCAGATCATAGACTTCCAAATTGTGGATTGTATTGTAAACTAATGTATTTGTTTATTAATAGTGTTTTACTAATTGATGAACAATTACTAATTGAATAATTAATCTATATTTGGTTCTAAATAATTACATAATCAACAAAATTAATTATATTGTTTAAATTATTGTTGTTTCAGTCAATGTGGTCAATTTACCAAAAACTTTATCCAGAACTTTATCAAAAATAATGTAGGTTTATATTAGGAGCAGAATTTATTTCATTAGTAAAAATTCTTAGATTTTATATTTTTGCAGTACTTCATACGCAATACTTCATATGTTTTCTTTCCAAAGCGAAAAACAATTATTTTACTAATTACCAGAAATATTCGTAATTGTTCATTTACGATACTTTTAAAAACTTGTTTCTTCCCATCCTTTTCATCTTCGTTCGTTTAATGGTATTAAATCAACGTGATACATTTAGTGTTACATCATCAACAGTTATTAAACAGTTATTAACAGTTATTAAATTATCTAGAAAAATCTAGAATTAAGTATAAAAATATTCGTCAAGTGTAAGAAAATCAGGAAGCACGTAATATGGAAGCATTAACATCATTCTCAACTTGTTGCTATTGCCTTTCAGGAGGAGTCAATGGGCAATGACTTTGAACAGGCTGGCTTAGAACAGTCGGACGAATTGTTAGAAATAAAACTAGTAGGTAACAAAGAAGATATTAGGCCTACCAATGGTACAGATAATTCCGAAGAATTTTTACCTGAGGGAATCAACGTAAACGACAAAGAAGAGCAATCTCTAGACCTCGATGTATCCGAATTTGTAGAAGAGGACGGCGAATTTAATAAGGCTGGCATATCCGAGTTGAAAGGTATTATTATTTCAAAGTTATCAGGAGCGGAACTCAATCAAGATAAACGACTGAAAGGCGAGATACCTGACGAGATCTCAAAAATTTTGGAATCTCAGCACTTAGATTATACGATAATGTATATACCAGAAGATGTTTCTTTGGAGCATGTGAATACCGATAGTACGTTTTCTTGCGATACTATGATTAAATTAGAAAGTAACAAAAAGATTGCCGAGGCTGACTGTAACGGGGAACTTTTACGTGAGACGGTGGATAATGAGGAATTTTTAAATGTGTCTAATGAGAAAGCTACGGGAACGAGGAAAGAGGATGACAAAACCAGCAGCGACGAGGCGACTTGGAAATCTACAATTCCAGAGGAAAAGTCGAAAAAAAGGGTAAATGGGAGAAACACGCAAAAAGTTTCGTCGGAATCGAGTCAACAGCTAGAAGAAAGCGACGATTCCGATTCCGATTATTTCGTTGATCCGAAAGATAACATACTAGGTAGCTTGAACGATACAATAACAAGAATAAAGGAGATAAAACTCGAAGACGACGTGATACAGTATCAATGCACTCTATGTTTGCAAAATTATGATAAATTAACTGGTGTCTTGTTGCATACCATAGACAATCACGTACCGAGTAGCGGCCCATTCTTTTGCGTGGTATGCGAGAAAGACTGCGAGAGTCACAGAGAATTGCGTGCGCACGTTAAGACGCATACAGGCCAGTTTCCTTATTCTTGTTTCATATGCAACAAAGCGTATGCGATGAAGAGGTACCTAAAGAGACACATGGTGTGCCACACAGACTTTCCTAGGCATCGGTGTCCAAAATGCGGCCTCAGATTCAAAATTAAGTCAGAACTGGAAACTCACGTCACAACGCATATACGCGGTGCGCCTTATGCTTGTAGTCAATGTCCACGATTATTCAATCACAAAGGTAATTATAAGCGGCATTTGATTACTCATTTGGATCCGCAAGGTCTTCATTTACCCAAGTATCCCTGTAAAGTTTGCGGGAAGAGATTTTTGAACAATCGCACTTTGGAAACACATATGCGCGTCCACACCGGCGAGAAACCGTTCAAATGCGAGATATGTGAACGATCGTTCTCGCAACAAGGGAATTTGCTGAACCATGTAAGAATTCACTCGAATCCGCGTTGTTACACGTGCGAAGTTTGCGGGAAACGATTCAACCAAAGAGCTACTTTGAGAGATCATAGTCTCTTACATACTGGGGAAAAGCCATACGTTTGTAATGTTTGCGGAATAGCGTTTACATTTAGCGCCGCGTTGAGACGTCACATGTGGACTCACACTGGTGGAAAACCATTTGGATGTGAAATCTGTAGTGCTCGTTTCGTTGGAAAATATGATTTGCGACGACACATGAGGATACACACAGATAGACCAAAGACGAAACGAAGAAAAAACGCGATTAAGTCGAACAATGACCAGGAAGAAGTGAAAGAAGAAAATAGAGAGGAAAATGTTACAGTTTCAGAGCACCCTGATACAGAGACCGTTTTGATAGAACAGGTTTTGTTAACGCAGAACGTAACACAAGTTGCACAACAAGAATCTGAGAAGGAAAATGTTGATGCTCTTTTTAATCTTATACAATATGGCTAATAAAGCCTCTTATTTTTATCATACTTATATCGCATAAATATTAGGTCCAATTTTCTTAATTTACACTAACTTTACCACAAATATTACCTAAAGGATATTAAAAGATACACCTCAAAATTGTACATAACATGTACTTTGAAAGAAACAATGAAAGAAACCATTGTAAGCTTTATATAATGAGAATATAATGCTATATTATATTTTAAAAAAAGATATTTTTGTGAAATAAATATATACTACCTACAAAACGTTAACAATGAATATTTATGATTCTGATAGAATTTTATAAATTTGCAAAATAATGGGAAGTAAAAGATGTGCTATTTGTGATTTGTATTCATAACACTTTCTCTATGAAGTGTATCTTTGAAATTTTCTTAATTTCACGAATATTATTTGTTTATTTACATATAATAACAAAAATATTTAAATTTTATGAACGACTTAAATTCATAATGATATCAATGAATTATACATTTAAATTAAATATTTATTGTTTATGTTCATAATTTTGTAAAATAAATGTATTACCATATTAGTTTATAGAAGTAAGACAGCAAAACTATTTTAAAATTATTATTAACTAGGAGTAAATGCAGTAAATGCAGAATGCAAAATGTTGTATATAAAATAATAGCATTGTATTATATTATTTATTAATATTAGGTGTATAATATATAATATAATATAATATAATATATAAAAAATGTACTTTGCAATACCAAAATTTCATTTAATTAGCAGGATTAGATAAAATTTATGTGATTCTTTTATCAAACATAGCTACATATAGTTATATAGTATTTGTAATGAAAGTAATTACGAAAACCTAAATGATACATAAGTATATTAAACAAGAAATTTACTATAATGAAGCTTTTTGACTCTATTTTTTTATATAAATTTATCATTTTTTGAAAAGTTAATATTTTCAACAGCTATATGATAATTGATGAAAACTGAATATTATTAAATAAAATAAGCTGAATTTAATGAAATTCATATGTAATTACATAACATAATTACATTATATAATTTAAAAATAATTTCTAACCTACATATGATTCTTCTAACTATAATTTTGTAAAAGACTGTGGATGTTTTAGATAAATATAATTTTATTAATTTTAAATACTGAGGATGGGATTAGTAACGAATATCAGTTATTGTACTTACTGTGCTTTTTTTTTAATTCATATAAGAATTTTTAAGTTTAATCTACACATGCAAATATAATCTAAAACATTTGCTCATGTCCAGTAGTGATAGATGCTATTTATATTTAAAAGAATAGTTAAATTGATTTAAGATTAATATATACTGAAATGTTCTAAAGATAATAAGTATTATATTTTTAAATGTGTATAAGATTCCTTTCTTTAAAAAAGACACTTATTTTTATGTTTGGTTGAAAGGGTATTTCGTATTACTTTTATAATTATGCAAATTAATACATAATGATTATTTGAGAACTGCAAACATTGTATACACTATGTACATAATTTGTAGCACAGTATATTTCAAAACATATAACTTACAAATATATAACTTCATGTAAGAAGATACTGAATAATAATAGTAAAGAGATTTGCTAGTAAAGAAATATTATGCATTTGTAAAAATGTATATCGTAAGTCCAAATTGGAATTATTTTATATAGTATTAAATTGAAATTTTTTTTCCATGATATTAATCAATATTAGACTATGATTTTAATGTTTCAATGTTACGTTAAAAACATTTGAGTATAAAATAAATAATTGTGTAATTGTATATATATTTTATATTTTTTAATTCTTTTCTAATTTTGGTGCTATTGAGTTATGGAATATAATTCTCCTTATAGATTTTATTCATAGGAGTTTGAGCTTTATAACTTTTAAATATTTACATTATATTCTTTTAATAGCAAACGTTATCTTTACTATTTGAAATTTGCATATTTTTATTGAACATTATTCACTATTTTATTATTATTACTCTATACAAGTAATTGTATTTTAAAATTTGACATAAATTATTAAAAATATAAGTAATGTTTAAAAATTACGTTGAAATAATGAAATAAAAGTTATTTTTCCATCTATGTCATCAATATTCGATTATTGATTAGAGATAGAATAAATATCACATTATATGCGAATACACATATGAAAACACACTGACCTTGAAAAAGATTGCTTCTTTCGTTTCTCGTGACTTTCTACGGTGAGCGTGAGAATTATATCCAATTCAATTACCAAAAATGATGAAATCAGTAGCATTGTCTTTACGAAACGGTTGGAGTGATTTCCAGCAGTACCTATAATTTATTGAATACATTTGTTGAATTTGCTGAATTTTGTTGAATACAACAATGATTTTGAGAAGTAGAATTACTTACACACAAAGAAGTATTTCTTCATTATATACCACCAAACTAAATGATATAAATTTATTAAATTAATGCAAGTCACAGTTAAGTTTAACGAATCGTACTGAACGCGCGTACACTACTTTTCAAATAAAGATTGCAGCGCCATTGCAGCGATGAAATCTGAAAATTAATTCCTACGATTCTCGAACGTAAACGATATATATGTACGTAGGGTAACACGTCAGTTCAGACAGGAAGCATAGCTGTAGCATAGCTTTATTACGTATTATGAAATTAAATAATGTATTAAATTTATTAAATTAATACAAATTAATATTGAGTTAAATAAATTGTATGAAACACGCGCGTACTACTTTTCAAATAAAGATTGCAGCGCCATTGGAGTGGCGAAATCTGGAAGTTAATTATTGCGATTCTCGAACGTAAGTGATATATATGTATATATATATGTAACGTAAAAATCAGTTCCAAACGGAAAGTACAGCGGAAGTGTTGCTTCATTACGTATTATTAAATTGGATCATTTAAATTCAATAAATTAGTTCAAATTATTGTTCAGATAAATAAATCGTACAAAATGCGCGCGTTTTGACTTCAAATAAGGTTAATAGAACAATAAAATATACAAATTAGACAGTGTGAGATTCTCGAATGTAGTTTCGATATATGTAACGTAACGTGTCAGTTTTAGACAGGAAGCACAGCGTAAGTATTGCATCATTATGTATTATGAAGGCATTTAATTTATTAAATTAATGTAAATTAAAGTTGAGTTAAATAAATTGTATGTAATGCGCATATGCTACTTTTCAAATAAAGATTGCAGCGCCATTGGAGTGGCGAAATCTGGATTGATTTCTAAGCGGGAAGAATGGCGGAAAGAAGCTTTACACCTCATTTGTAAAGAAAGAAATACTATCCAAAAAAATCATCTAGAAGTTCTCAGGTAAAGATTTAAATCAATAATTATTGGATTTGTGTTTGTGTTGTGTTTTTCAGATAAAACATGCATTTTTGGCTTCAGCTTAAGGTAAAATTTGACCAAATAATTATTGCATATAATTTTCAACAATTAAAGAAATAATAGGATATAAAGATTTAAACAGAATATATCGTGCAAAAATTATTTATAATTTTATATCAAAATTTAATATCAATTCTAACCAATGAAAATACCGTAACCTTGTAATATGAACTTTTTATTATATATATATATATATATATATATATATATATATATATATATATATATATATATATAATAAGTATGCTCTATTGTAACATTTTCTACTCATTTGTTGATTCTTTAACCTCATATTACATAATTCTTAACAATTCCAATACTAAATTCAACAATAATTTGGTAAGGATATACGTATTTAATAACCTAAATAATAGTTCTACTGCGTAATATAATAAACTTTCTCATGTCTTAGTTTAAAGTATTGAAAATTTTTTATCAAGTGTGTGAATATTTTTGTTCGTTTTAAAGAATTTTTTATGTATTTGATTTAGATCAGAGTTTTTTTTCTATTTTTTATCTCAAGTTATCATTTCGTGCGAAACGAGCGATTACAACGCCCCAGCGGTGAAATATGAAATATACTTCCTACGATTCTCGAATATATCGATATTTCTCACGATCAAAGCGGGAATCATGGCGGGGAGACATACACAACGTCTATAAGCAAAAAGAGTGTTGTCAAGAAGAAACATCCAGAAAAAAGCATAATCCACAAATTCTTAGGTAAATATTTAAATCAATCGGTGTTAGATTTGTATTTGTGTTTTGTATTTTTAAAATAAATATAAAATAAAACGTGAATTTTTTGTTTCAACTCAAGGTAAGATTTAACCTATATAATTTTCAACAATTAAAGAAATAATTGCATATAAACAGTTAAACAAAACATACTATGCTAACTGTTATTTATAATTTTATACAAAAATTTAATTTCAGTTCTTATCAGTACAAATATTGTGATCTTGTAATTAACTAATTCATTGTTTTATACGTATTTTATTATATTATATAAGTTATATTCATTGTTATATACGTATTTCATTGTATTATACATGTATTTTATTATATACTTTTACACACACACACTTTTATTATATTTTTTTCTATTTATTTGTTGATTTTTTTAACTTTGTACTGCATAATTCATAATATTTTAATACTAAATTTAACAATAATTTATTAAGAATGAACGTATTTAACAGTTAAAAGAATAATTTCACCGCGTAATATAATGAAATTTTTCATTTCTCACATAAGTAAGGCGTAGAAGGCCTTGAAGCTCGAAATTCAAAACAACACAGACGCAATGTTTATGTTTGCAACTATCGTGCCTGTTCGGACAGGATCACTCCATCCCCTACTACTTTCACAATTGCTGGACGAGATGTGTCGCGGAGAGTCATTCGGCTATCGAATATCGTAACAACAACACGTATTACGTTACATTAGTACGTAAATTTTTCTAACCTATTGGTGGCGTCCCTTCGGTAGCGTTGCTTCTTTTACTTTCATTTATACCTCATTAATTAGTATTATTTAATTAATACACGTGTATTTAACGATTTGGTGGGCATTATGATATCATAATCGTATAATGCTTTGAAACTACGTGCAGATTTTCATTTCAGTTGTTAATTTCAATCGTACAGTTACCGGTAGCTTGTGTTTGCTTGTGTAGCTTATGTCTCTTCAATAGCATTTAAATTGATTATCGTTTTTATTCATTTACCTTCAATTGACGTATTTGTTTGACTTTTGATTTCATTTTGTGCAGGTTATGCCTTGATTGCAAAGATAGCATAGAATGCATAGACACCATGATCATCAATGGACAATCTGATAAACTTTCGTGGAAAGTTGGTAACATTTTATTCCTTTTGGATAACATTTCATATACAATTTATACATATTTGATATATAATTTACGATACGTAATTTTGTAATTACTCAGAATACAAGGATGAAAGTAGACAAGATTAAATCAATTAATGTTTTATTTCGAATATAGAGATCGTAGTACCTTAATAGTATATATTTTTAAATGGATATACAATACATTAGATTATTAAATTCAAAGTTCTCGTACTTTATTTCGTACTTTTTTTGAACTCAAACACGCAATACATATTCAAGTTTCATTATTTTCATACATATTCATTATTTTCAGAAAATTTTTGTGACCGCGCGCAATGCGGTTAGTAGAATCAGTGTTTGTTGCGTAATATTTTAATACTTGTCTGAGCGAAATGGCTCTTATTAATTCATTTAAATTTAAATCGCGAAGTTAGAGCCAGTGAGTTCGTCGATTGTTACTTAAACGTACGCGTTGGTAGTCTTTTATTTTTCTTTTTTCATATCTTTCATGTTCAGTATTTGTTTTCGATATTAGAGTCAGTGCTCAAGAGGATAAGGCCTGTCTAGGAGATCATGATCGTAAGTAGTTTTATATATTGTTCTTCAATTTATTCAATTTTTCAAATTTAACAACAAAGTATAATGTTTGACGTTTTGTTACAGACGCTTCACATCAGCAACAATTTTTTTGTATTTTTTGGGGAAAATCCAACGGTGTCTTTAACGCAGAAAATGTAAGAGTCTTTCATTATCTCCAACATAAGATTTTGCTTTGCTTTTAAACATAAATTTTGATGTTTAATGTTTTGTTACAGATTTTCTACACTCTTCACTTCCCCTAATCTTCTAAGGATCTTATGATGCTTTGAAAGCTAAAAATGTAAGTTTCTCTATAGTTTCTGTTGAAGTCGAATGTAAAATTATAATTATAAAATAAAAACGTTTCAAATTATGAGACCCAATTTTTGTCATTATAAAAATTTAAATGTCCACAAATAACACTGTGTCTTTAGAAACAAAATGTTTGATATTTTTTAGGAAATTTTTCACGACGTTCACTTTTGCCATGGGAGTCTCAGTGGTATCTATTTGATGGGGGTCTTCACGATAACTTTTCCTGCTCCAGTGCAACATCGATGATAACATTCTTCACATCTGTTCCGTGAGTCGCATGCATTTATGTTCCTCCGGTCACTCAATCACGTCGTAGGACGAAAGGTCCGAATCGACACTGGTGACTGGTTGTATACGTAGAATTTTGATGAGCATAGTGACCGCGGGTAGTTTTTATACCCGTGAGTAGTAACATCTTTTTCAGATTTTTTTATGTATTATATTAGGATAGGGCTTCTTGCACATCGCGATTCTAACAATTATTTTGAATATATAAAGTTATAGTAATTACTTGTAAAATCAAAATATATTCAGTATAAATGTTTGCAAAAGCAAAATATCCATATGAATAGACAAATTGTAAATAATTATTATTAAAATGAGTTCGTTTAAGCATTTCGTAGCACAGAAGACGGATACCATCCGACTTGGTTGCTATGAGAGATGCAGTTATTACTTATTGATATACTGGTAATATATTTTGTTATAGTAATTAATAATTAATAAGTGATGTAATAATTAATAATTTCTAACTTCATCTTCCATTTTATAATATATAACTTTCTTTGTTAAATGATTCAATTAATTTAATTTTATAATTATGAATTTCAATGCAATTTGAAATATATAATAGATTAGAATTTCTTCCGTAGAAAAATATATGAAATTTTATGTGCAAGAAGATACTTCGCGACAGGTAGATTTTTGAGTCAAGGCAACAAGTTTAAAAACTACTTTCGTATTTTCGAAAATGTGCTTTGATGAAGAAACAGCCTGAGATTGCTTGTATCAATATTTGATTTAGAGTCAATTGTTTGATTTGGATTGTTTTAGTCAATTGTCAGAGTTCATATCTTTTTTAATAAATTCAATTCTTTGTTTTTATTCTAATTATTCTCTTACAATTTGAATAATTTCTGAAAGAGTAGAGTCTTTACAGTTTGAAATAAAACAATGCGATAGTTCGTTAGATGTTACATAAACTAATCATTTTTTTAGTTCAGGATTTTCAGGTTTAACCCTCTCCGTGTTCATTGTCAGGATCTCACTCACGTGCCCAGGTGCTACTTGGGTGGGCGAAAGACATTGGGCACGATGACCATAGTTTGTAATTTTATAAAAAATTTCTCAGCGACTGACATGTGTTAACGTATCGTGCACGACGTATTTTCCGCATGTATGTGTGTGGTTAGGATGTGGAATTGCGTCGCTTCTATTGTTGCATTCATTATAAGTTGAAATATTTAAAATATTTATGCACTAATTTAAAGAATTGTGAATTTATTATCATGATACACTATAATTGCATTATTATTATTATAACTATAGTATCAATTATAATAATGATTCCAAGTCAACTTGCACGTGTAATTTTCTATAGAAATTATATGTATTTTTTCTCAGTTATTATTAATATTAGCTGTAAGTATAAACGTTTTAATCACGTTTCACGCAATGGTCGCTAGCAATTGTCAGTCGATTTCAGGAAAATGGTACGTAAACTAGAGTGTGAAAGTTGTACGTTAAGCCCGGGTGTCGGAGGTGTCCCGGGACGTCCTCTCTAGTTTAGGTTGCGCCCGGGTGTATGTGTGAGAACCGTGGAGAGAGTGTGTTGGTGTGCCTGTTCTTTTGTCATCTTTTAAATATAGGGTCCCTGAATAGGCTAGGTAGCATACTTTCTGGTGTGAATGTGCTTAATTATAAGTAGGTAGGGCCGGGCAGGTTGGCACAGTCTCTGGTCGCGTGTCCCCTTTTCGCGTGTCCAACCTGTTTCTGGAAATTTAATTTGAAAAATCGACAATGAAATTGGTACAAATTGAGCATGGCATTTGTTTCTGGTTTTACTCTTCGATTTTTCGAATTTAGTATCGCGATCGTGGTCGCGGATAGGTCGCGAGTAGGTCCCGAAACGAACGTTTATGTAGGTATTGCTCGAGCACGCACATGCGAGCGGACAACGATCACTATGATCGATGGTCGTCCATGTGTATTGGTAGTCAGCTTCCGCGGTTTATCTTTTTATTTCACCTTTATAAGTTATTTTTTGGTTTTTGGCGATTAGAAAGACTCGAGTTAGATGTAAGTTTCAGCGGGCATTGCGCTCGAAGAAAGAAAAGGCTAAAAGCCGAAGAGGCCCGGCAAACTGCCACGAAGAGGGTCACAACAAATGGTTTCTCATCCTCTGGATCATTTAAATGATTCCAGAGCATGGGAGGTCATTCTCGTTACTACTTTGTCACTATGCTCTTAATATTTGTAGTTGTATATTTTTTTCTTCTCCATCATCGTTCATCATCGTTTTGGGCAAATCGCGATTTTTCTTGTTAGTGTTGCGAAAGATCGATTACGGATTGAATTAGAGTTGCGAAATAATTTCGCGCCTGTTTATTAGTGTTGCGAGAAATTGATTACGGTTTAAATTAAAGTTACGAAGAAATGATAATTGTGTTTGCTTTAGAGTTGCGAATTATGATACCGTGATTGTCTTTTGCAACTTCAATTGTTAATTTTTATAGTTGTCGTAGTGTTATACATATTAAAATTTATCTTGCTCCCTATTGTTTTAAGTTAGGTTATAGAGTCATTGATATCAATTAATTTTAGACGAAAATATTCGAAGTAGCTTTTTGTTTATATAGTAGCTTTTGTGCTGCTAATAATAATTTTCATTGAATTTTGAGTTAATGTTGCGATAATGAATTGTCGCGTTTCCTGAAGTAGCGTTGCGTTTACAAAGTGCCCAAATTCTTCCACTGGATTAGTGGAAGGCTGTTCCTGCTCTTGGATCACCTGACGCAGCTACAAGAGCTGTTATTATCATCAGTAACTTCCAGCATTGGACGCGTCGCAATTAGTGTTGCGCATTTTTAAACACGAGTGCAAAGATTAATAGCGTTGCGTACTTACTTTCGGGAGTTTTAAACATGTCGAAGCACTCTTCGCGTTTGATTTTGAAAATTTCCTATTTCAGAATTAGTGCTAGTGAATTAGTGTTGCGAAACAAAATATGGTTTGTTGCTCGGGTTCGTAATGTAGATAATAACCCTTCTAGTTATTGCAGTGTTGATATTTGTTTATTTATAATATATTCATATAATAACCCTTCTGGCTATTATATGTGCCGTGATCTTTTTCCAATGGCCCTTCTGGCTATTGTGTCGCGTTTTTCTTTGCAATAGTCTTTCTGACTTTCATTTTTTTGCAAATGTTCGAGACTGTTTTAGTGGTGTAGAATTTTTGTGTTCGAAGTTTTTTAAACTAATAATCCAACAAATGAGTTTGTTACAGATTTATCAACTTCCAAACGGATGGAGAAAAGGTGGAGTAACATGGACTATGGAATTTAGAAAAAATGATGCCTGGATCCTCTTTAATGGTAATTAAATTTATCTTAAGTTTATTTTACGAATCATTTTGACATGAACAAAAGAATGCACTAAATATAAAATAAATATAAAAAATTCAATGAAATATCCAAAACAGAATGCTCGTTACAAGGTAACTAAAATAAATTTCTGCTTCAATTCTATTTTTCTAATTTTAGTACAGAAAAATATGAATTCGTAGAAGACATTCACACTCTAGCAAATCTTTACAGTTGCATTGGATTATATGATTTATGAAATCAATCAGTAGTCTAGCGATTTCTGACAATTAAAATATTTGACTTGAATATTTGAGTGTTTAATTAATTCGGGGTAAATTTACTTTCATTTATTGTTGAAACTATCGTTTCTCGCCTGACATACTTGGTACGGACTAATTTAACGTTCGAGGGATATGCTAAAATAATATATAATAATAAAATAATAAATTCGAGGCGGGTTTCCAGAATTTCTCTGAAAAAATGATATCAAACAAAATTGTCTTGCATGGAGTGGCAAGTATAAACAAATCTGTCATCTTGTTGATTTATTATGCTATTAAGTAAAAACAGTTTAAAATATTTCATATATTTAATAAAAAAAAGTTAATTCACATATATTATAGCGATAAGCTGTAACATACTAGAATATAGAATGTGTGCTTACAGTGAATTAGCAGATTAATTATTTTATGATTAATTAAAACTAAACGGATGCAACATAATAATAAAATGCACGAATTTTACGATCGGAACTCTGCGAAATCCCACGATATCTCACGTCGTCCATTGTTATCCATCGTTGTCCCTCCGTGTCCTGCGGGAGGGTTTAATATTTTACTTATCAACTAATCGTACCTACTGTCCAGTTTAGATCGTGAAATAAAGAATGGACAGAAATTTTCACGATCTAAACTGAACTGTTGCGTAGTTCTTAGCTTGATATCGTTTTACAAGCATTAAACTTTGTAAAACTCTAATGTTTTTAAAAAGATATCAATTACCAGGTCTCACCACGAGGAGGTGACTACGCACGAGACCCGCCCGGGCCCTAATCCCAACCACCCTCCATTACATGCAAACAACTCGGCATTCTTAATGAATGCTGAGATTTTATTCTACTTGGCCCGGGATTACGAACAAAGGAGACAGACGTTCAATAGTTCAATCTCAACGTAAGTCTAAATCTTAACTCTAAAGCGTATGCATGAGATTGAACTATGGAACTCTGTCTCCCTAACAACGATCGCGTTAACAATCATATACACTCATGCAATCGTACATTACATACATTACATACGATCATACATTACATACATTGCTTACAATCATTCATTACATACATTACATACAATCATACATTACATACGATCATACGTTACATATATTGCGTACAATCATACATTACATACATTACATACATTACATACATTACATACATTACATACATTACATACATTACATACATTACATACATTACATACATTACATACATTACATACGAATGCAAATCATACAATATGTCGCAATTTCTCGCAGCTCTTCATACTGACCACACACTCGTCTAACATGATAGTTACACAACAATTGTACAATAATTCATGCAGCCATAACAGAGCATTCTGTATCAGAGACACGTTTATCGAACTTTGAACGAAATTAGGAGAACGAAACTATTAACACGCTTCAGTATCGTGTTCTGCAAGGGATATAACGTGAAATGAAACCGCGATTCGTTAGCACTAGAGTAGAATTACTTTTGTTACTGTCATTGCACTAGAGTAAAGTTTCCAATTTTCACTGTCAGTGTCCCCAAATCGGGGTTCGAGCACTTAGAGGCATGTATCCCAGCGTACCCCCATCGGCACAGTGGGGTTCATTCGGAACCCAGGCTGGAGCAGTATTACGAAGAGCTACGTAGACTACAAGAACCGAACTTTGCCTCTACAGACATGAAGCTGCAGTTCCCCGACTTGACACCGTGACATCGCGGTTTGTCAGTGTACCAAATCAAGGTTCGAGCACTTAGAGGCAAGTAGTCTAGCGCTACCCCCAACGACACAGTGGGGTTCCGAAGAACCACTGGAGCCGAATTACAAAGGACGTTCGACTACAAGAACCTACCTCGTCCTTTCGGACGAGGCTGCAGTTCCCCGAATTGATACACTGACATCGCAGTGTGTCAGGGTGTCAAGTCGAGGTTCGAGCACTTAGCGGCAAGTAGTCTAACGCAACCCCCAACTGGCACAATTAGGATTCCGAAGAACCACTGGAGCTGAATTCTAGGGTACGCTAGACTACAAGAACCTACCTCGTCCTTTCGGACGGGGTTGCAGTTCCCCAACCTGACACACTGGCAACGAAAGTTGGAAACTTTACTCTAGTGCAACGACAGTAACAAAAGTAATTCTACTCTAGTGCAATGACAGTAACAAATGTAACTCTACTCTAGTGCAATGACAGTAACCAAAGTAACTCTATTCTAGTGCAATGACAGTAACAATAGTAACAACGATCGAAAAAAGAGGAGGGAGGAGGTGTCCCTAATTTCGTCTCGAGTTAAATAAACTTGTCTTTGTACAGAATGCACTCACAGTGAATTTACAAATATTAACTATCTTATAATTAACTAAAACTAAACGTACGCAACTTAAAGCTAAGGCGCACGCATCCCACGATGTCCCTGCGAAATCCCTCGTCGTCCATCGATGGCCCGCTGGGGGCCCAATAGTTTACTTATCAACTAATTGTACCTACAGTTCAGTTTAGATCGTGAAATAAAGAATGAACAGAAATTTTCACGATCTAAACTGAACTGTAGGTTGCGTAGTTTTTAGCTTGATATCGTTTTATAAACAGAAGTTTAACAAACTTTAATGTTTGTAAAACGATATCAATTACCAGGTCTCACCACGAGGAGGTGACTACGCACGAGACCCGCCCGGGCCCGAATCCCATCCACCCTCCATTACATTCAAGCAACTCGACATAACTTAATCAATCGTTCACTTAATGAATACCGAGTTTTTATTCTACTTGACCCGGAGTTACGCAAAGAAAAGACAGAATGCAACGGTTAAGGAAGGAACAAGAGGAAAAGTTGAACTGTGCTTAATAGCCATAGTAAAATCGAATAAAACTGGTCTCTTGGTAACAAAAGAAGGTAAAAACGAAGTAAAAATAACAAAGGCCTTGATCAATATACAAAATAACGTACAAGAGAATATTGAAGACCCAGAAAATATAGAAACCATACAAGCTCCAGAAGAGCCTGAAATCTTAACAACACCAGAGGAAAGCATCAAGACACCACGAATCAGACAGTAAGACGGACAACACCAATAAAATTGACTGATAGGTACGGTGATTACTATGTCCTCTCAACATATAACCGAGTGGTTAACGGACCAGAATCACAAAATTTGAAGACAGTGTTGGAGAAGAAAATAGAGAATGGAAATGTTCAAGAGCAATATGTAAAACATGTATGCCGAATTGTTGGAGAAATTAGAGAATGAACGGATTGAATTTGAAAGAAAATTGAACTGTAGAAAAACAAAAATAGCAAGAGGCATTAAATGTAAATAAACTTGAAAATGAAATGATGAAAATGAAAATGAAAGAACAAATGGAAAAATGAACAAAAGGGCAACAAGCAGAATGGAAAAATGTGATGGAAGATAAAGTTAACGAAGAAAAAAGTATACGCAACGAGCAGAATGGAAAAATGTGATGGAAAATGAAGTTGACGAAGAAAAGTAGACTCAATTCGTAAGTGAACAGATATTTTTACAGGAAAAGTAAAGGCAGTACTTTTAGAGGAAAAGTTAAAGGAACAGGAAGGAAAAGGAAAAGTACAGAATAGTGTTGCAGAGACTTATAAAAATTCCAGTATGAGATTGAACTATGGAACTCTGTCTCCGAAACAACGATCGCTTTAACAAGAAGTTCATTTGTCGCACAATCATACAATTCATACAATTCACACAATTGATACAATTCATGCAATTCACACAATTCACACAACTCATACAGATCATACTCTATAGCTTTTCATACTAATGACACACTCGAAAGTTACACAATAATTCGCAGCCCTACCAGCGCAATTTGTATCAAAGACACGTTTATTAAACTTTGAACCAAATTAGGGAAACGAAACTATTGACACGCTTCAGTATCGTGCCTTGTAAGAAATATAACGCGAAATGAAAAATGAAAACCGCGATTTGTCAGTGTGCCAAATCGGAGTTCGAGCATTTAGATAGGCAAGTAGTCTAGCGCTACCCCCAACGGCACAGTGGGGTTCGTCGGAACCACTGGAGCTGAATTACAAAGGACGCTAGACTACAAGAACCAAACTTCGTCTTTTCGGACGAAGCTGCAGTTCCCCGACTTGATACCCTGACATCGCGGTTTGCCAGTTTGCCAAATCGAGGTTCGAGCACTTAGGGGCAAGTAGTCTAGCGCTACCCCCAACGGCACAGTGGGGTTCTGATGAACCACTGGAGCTGAATTACAAAGGACACTATACTACAAGAACCTACCTCGTCGTTTCGGAGGAGGCTGCAGTTCCCCGACTTGACACACTGACAATGAAAGATGGAAAATCTACTCTAGTGTAGTGACACCAACAATAGTAACAACGAACGAAAAAAGGGAAGAGAGGAGGTGTCCCTAATTTCGTCTCAAGTTGAATAAACGTGTCTTTGTACAGAATGCGCTCACAGTTAATTTACATAAACTAATAAACGCACGCAACTTAAAACTAAGACGCACGCATCCCACGATGTCCCTGCGAGATCCCTCGTCGTCCATCGGTGACCCGCTGGGGGCCCAATAGTTTACTTATTAACTAATTGTCCCTATAGTTCAGTTTAGATCGTGAAACAAAGAATGAACAGAAATTTTCACGATTTAAATTGAACTGTAGGTTGCGTAGTTCTTAGCTTAATACCGTTTCACAAACATTAAAGTTTTTATCGTTTACCGTTTTACAACTTAGCTTCAAAACGTTTTACAAACTTTCATGTTTGTTAAACGATATCAATTACCAGGTCTCACCACGAGGAGGTGACTACGCACGAGACCCACCCGGGCCCTAGTCCCAACCACCCTCCGTTACATGCAAATAACTCTGCATTCTTAAGGAATGCCGAGATTTTATTCTACTTGGCCCGGGGTTACGAACAAAGGAGACAGTCGTTCAATAGTTCAATTTCAAAACTTAAGTCTAAATCTTAACTCTATAGCGCATGTATGAGATTGAACTATGGAAGTCTGTCTCCCGAACAGCGATCGCGTTAACAATCATACAGTATATGTACTCATACAATCATGCATTACATACATTACATACCATCATACGTTACATACATTGCGTACAATCATACATTGCATACAATCATACATTACATACATTATATACAATCATACATTACATACGAATGCAAGCCTTCCAAATGTCGCACTCACTCGCAGCCCTTCATACTAACCACACACTCGTCTAACATAAAAGTTACACAACAATTGTACAATAATTCGCAGCCCTAACAGAGCATTCTGTATCAAAAACACGTTTATCGAACTTTGAAGGAAATTAGGAGAACGAAACTATTAACACGCTTCAGTATCGTGTTCTGCAAGGGATATAACGCGAAATGAAACCGCGATTCGTTAGCACTAGAGTAGAATTATTTTTGTTACTGTCATTGCACTAGAGTAAAGTTTCCAATTTTCACTGTCAGTGTCCCCAAATCGGGGTTCGAGCACTTAGAGGCATGTATCCCAGCGTACCCCCATCGGCACAGTGGGGTTCATTCGGAACCCAGGCTGGAGCAGTATTACGAAGAGCTACGTAGACTACAAGAACCGAACTTTGCCTCTACAGACATGAAGCTGCAGTTCCCCGACTTGACACCGTGACATCGCGGTTTGTCAGTGTACCAAATCAAGGTTCGAGCACTTAGAGGCAAGTAGTCTAGCGCTACCCCCAACGACACAGTGGGGTTCCGAAGAACCACTGGAGCCGAATTACAAAGGACGTTCGACTACAAGAACCTACCTCGTCCTTTCGGACGAGGCTGCAGTTCCCCGAATTGATACACTGACATCGCAGTGTGTCAGGGTGTCAAGTCGAGGTTCGAGCACTTAGCGGCAAGTAGTCTAACGCAACCCCCAACTGGCACAATTAGGATTCCGAAGAACCACTGGAGCTGAATTCTAGGGTACGCTAGACTACAAGAACCTACCTCGTCCTTTCGGACGGGGTTGCAGTTCCCCAACCTGACACACTGGCAACGAAAGTTGGAAACTTTACTCTAGTGCAACGACAGTAACAAAAGTAATTCTACTCTAGTGCAATGACAGTAACCAAAGTAACTCTATTCTAGTGCAATGACAGTAGCAAATGTATCTCTACTTTAGTGCAATGACAATAACAATAGTACCAACGATCGGAAAAAGAGAAGAGAGGAGATGTTCCTAATTTCGTCTCAAGTTAAATAAATGTGTCTTCGTACAGAATGCGTTCACAGTGAATTTACAAATAATAACTATCTTACAATTAACTAGAACTAAACGCATGCAACTTAAAATTAAGACGCACGCATCCCGCGATGTCCCTGCGAGATCCCTCGTCGTCCCACGATGTCCCTGTAGATCCCTCGTTGTCCCAGATGTTAATTACCTTATAATTAACTAAAATTAAACGCACGCAACTTAAATCTAAGACGCACGCATCCCACGATGTCCTGCGAGATCCCTCGTCGTCCATCGGTGGCCCGCTGGGGGCCCAATAATTCACTTATCAACTAATTGTCCCTACAGTTCAGTTTAGATCGTGAAATAAAGAATGGAAAGAAATTTTCACGATCTAAACTGAACTGTAGGTTGCGTAGTTCTTAGCTTGATATCGTTTCATCAACATTAAAGTTCATCGTTTTACAATTTAGCTTGATAATGTTTTACAAACTTTAGTGTTTGTAGAACGATATCAATTACCAAGACCCACCACGTGGAGGTGACTACGCACGGGTCTCATTATAATTTATTGTAAATCAGTACTGTTTCATATATTTCTTACACAGGTTTCAACTTGTATTGAATTTAAGTAATTTGTTAGAAAGAGAAATGGTATTCGTAAAATAAGGCATAATTGTTTGATCTATCTAATGACTAATTTCAAATATTGAAGAAATATTCTTGTTTCACTAATTAATAGTAAAGGACTAAATTATTTTCCAAATTATAGATTCGAAGAGAAATTCTGAAAGTATCTAATAATATTTAAATAGCAATAGTATTGTTGTATTAATATTATCCATATATATGCAGAAATATAACGTATATCGCGGTAATTGTTAAAGAATGGTAACTAATAAAGTATATCTTGCACGACTACGATACAAGTCATGGAAACTGAACTCGTATTCAGGTTCAAATAATCACGATCAAGTATTGACTCAACACCAAAAAAAGCAAACCATGTAACTTACCAATCGTTCAAGTCAGAATTGTACATTAAGGTTTGGTTGCAGACATATTATTCAAGATATTTCTGCTAAATGTTGATTGATGTGCACACGACGGAAGTTCAATTGGTAATGAGACTCCATATCGCTGAAGGTTAATCATATATTTTAGTCGTCAGTGATCCGGAACTGTTGATAATTTTTTTTCAAACTTCTAAAATTTGGTCGATGTACACACGACGGAAGTTTAATTGTTAATGATTCTCCGCTCAAGGTTAGTTGTATTTCGGTCGTCAGTGATTCAGGACAGTTGATAATTTTTTTCAAACATCTAAAATTTGATCGATGTGCCCACGACAAAAATTCAATTCGTAATGAGCTCTTGTTTCCGTATCGATATCGACATTGATCTGATCTTTCGGTCGTTAATGATGCGATACAGGTGATGAAAATTTCTGGGAAATGTACTAGTGACTCGATTACTACAAGTCATTAATTGAAAATTTTAAATAGTAGTTTAGAAATGTTGTAGAAGAGAATTTATTGTTTAATTGCTACAAATAAATTATTAGAAATATTGGATAATGTTTAAACAATTGGAATATTCAGAAATATTGTTTAAAATTCACTCCTAAATTTTGGTCGATGTGCACACGACGGAAGTTCAATTGGCAATGAGCCTCCGTACCGCTGAAGGTTAATCATATATGTTAGTCGTCAGTGATACGGAACTGTTGATAATTTTTTTTCAAACTTCTAAAATTTGGTCGATGTACACACGACGGAAGTTTAATTGTTAATGATTCTCCGCTCAAGGTTAGTTGTATTTTGGTCGTCAGTGATTCAGGACAGTTGATAATTTTTTTCAAACATCTAAAATTTGATCGATGTGCGCACGATAAAAATTCAATTCGTAATGAGCTCTTGTTTCCGTATCGATATCGACATTGATCTGATCTTTCGGTCGTTAATGATGCGATACAGGTGATGAAAATTTCTGGGAAATGTACTAGTGACTCGATTACTACAAGTCATTAATTGAAAATTTTAAATAGTAGTTTAGAAATGTTGTAGAAGAGAATTTATTGTTTAATTGCTACAAATAAATTATTAGAAATATTGGATAATGTTTAAACAATTGGAATATTCAGAAATATTGTTTAAAATTCACTCCTAAATTTTGGTCGATGTGCACACGACGGAAGTTCAATTGGCAATGAGCCTCCGTACCGCTGAAGGTTAATCATATATGTTAGTCGTCAGTGATACGGAACTGTTGATAATTTTTTTTCAAACTTCTAAAATTTGGTCGATGTACACACGACGGAAGTTTAATTGTTAATGATTCTCCGCTCAAGGTTAGTTGTATTTTGGTCGTCAGTGATTCAGGACAGTTGATAATTTTTTTCAAACATCTAAAATTTGATCGATGTGCGCACGACAAAAATTCAATTCGTAATGAGCTCTTGTTTCCGTATCGATATCGACATTGATCTGATCTTTCGGTCGTTAATGATGCGATACAGGTGATGAAAATTTCTGGGAAATGTACTAGTGACTCGATTACTACAAGTCATTAATTGAAAATTTTAAATAGTAGTTTAGAAATGTTGTAGAAAAGAATTTATTGTTTAATTACTACAAATAAATTATTAGAAATATTGGATAATGTTTAAACAATTGGAATATTCAGAAATATTGTTTAAAATTCACTCCTAAATTTTGGTCGATGTGCACACGACGGAAGTTCAATTGGCAATGAGCCTCCGTACCGCTGAAGGTTAATCATATATTTTAGTCGTCAGTGATACGGAACTGTTGATAATTTTTTTTCAAACTTCTAAAATTTGGTCGATGTACACACGACGGAAGTTTAATTGTTAATGATTCTCCGCTCAAGGTTAGTTGTATTTTGGTCGTCAGTGATTCAGGACAGTTGATAATTTTTTTCAAACATCTAAAATTTGATCGATGTGCGCACGACAAAAATTCAATTCGTAATGAGCTCTTGTTTCCGTATCGATATCGACATTGATCTGATCTTTCGGTCGTTAATGATGCGATACAGGTGATGAAAATTTCTGGGAAATGTACTAGTGACTCGATTACTACAAGTCATTAATTGAAAATTTTAAATAGTAGTTTAGAAATGTTGTAGAAGAGAATTTATTGTTTAATTGCTACAAATAAATTATTAGAAATATTGGATAATGTTTAAACAATTGGAATATTCAGAAATATTGTTTAAAATTCACTCCTAAATTTTGGTCGATGTGCACACGACGGAAGTTCAATTGGCAATGAGCCTTCGTACCGCTGAAGGTTAATCATATATGTTAGTCGTCAGTGATACGGAACTGTTGATAATTTTTTTTCAAACTTCTAAAATTTGGTCGATGTACACACGACGGAAGTTTAATTGTTAATGATTCTCCGCTCAAGGTTAGTTGTATTTCGGTCGTCAGTGATCCAGAACAGTTGCTAATTTTTTTCAAACTTCTAAAATTTGGTCGATGTGCACGCGACGGAAGTTTAATTGGTAATAATTCTCCGCACCGCTCAAGGTTAATATGTATTTCGGTCGTCAGAGATCCAGTACAATTGATAATTTTTTTCAAACTTTTAAAATTTGGTCGATGTGCACACGACGGAAGTTTAATTGGTAATGAATCTCCGATCCGTCAATGATCGTCAGTGATTCAGAACAGTTGCTAATTTTCTTCATACTTCTAAAATTTGGTCGATGTGCCCACGACGGAAGTTTAATTGGTAATGAGTCTCATTTTATTCATAAGTTCAAACTTTGATAAAAATCGAGTTTATGATAAAAATAATTCATTAAGTCGTAAATTTTAAAATTTGTAAATAAAAAAACGTTATGTCTAATTGTATTGTTCATAAAAATATCATATTTCAATAAATTGTTTCTAATGCTTTTAAATAGATGTTAATAATTAAATATATACTAAATTTTTCGTCTCAATTTTCATCAATCTCTGTTTTAAACATCTACTTCATTGATGAAGTGCCACTACGTTCAATTCAATGACTAATGCTCGAAATAAATCTGGCATCACTGTCCATATTTTTTGATTTTCGCGGTACGAAACTTACGTGAATCGGTACGATAGGATGTGACACGAAAATGGTAACGTCTAGTCATATACTTCGTCGGTGACAAACTTTGTCGATAATATATCGATAATTAATATTCTGTCGGTAATATATCTATGCTTGCTATATTTAATGCTTTTATTTACAATATGTAGCTCCAACTTATCCGCAATAGAGGGAAGCACTTAGTATTTTATATTGAAGTACTTTAGTTGTATGCGATGGTAATATTTATTTAAAATTTACAACATTATATCATTATTTATATATTAATAACACGCTAGTTTCGTATTATCTTATAAAGACTTTCAAAATTTGTTGTAAGTTTGTTAAAAGGTTTTAATGTATACTTATGATTTTGCATACATATTTATTTAAAAAAAAATTATTTGCAGTTGTGCTGCAAAATCGTGATTAATATGGTTAGCAGTGTACTGTTTTTAATTAATGTCGACATAAAATTTATAAATTTAGTTAGTTGTATTTTCTTCAGTTTGTAAATTTTCGATTTTCACATTAATGATAAATTTTTTAGTAGGATTAACATTTAGTAGGATTCATAACAATCAAATTTACGAAGAACGTAGATAAAATATAATGCAGATTGATACATTGTTAGATTATTTTGTTATGTATATATTAATCAAAGTTTTATTTTGTAATAAATCCACAATTCGATATCGCATACAAAACCGTATTTCCTATTAAAATTCGAAATCCTGCTTTTCATGCGGAAGTTACAAAATAAAGTTTGTAGTTTTTAAAATTTTTACGTAATTACGTAGGTATTTCGCTTATTTCATAAACAATTTTTCAGTAATGAAATTTTGAGTCTCCGCGAAAATAATAATGTACCTATATAAGAAAGTATATCGTTTTCGTTTTCTCATTCAGATAATCGTGTCGATAGTTGTTTACTGAATACTTTAGTGCACATGTTCGTAGAAATTTTAAGACAGAAGAAATTATAAATAATTGCAAATACTGCATCGAATTTTTCATTTAAAAATCTTTCCGTAAAATGTTCATATGTAATTTGTACAATTTTATAAAAATAAACATGCAGTAATGAGAATGTTACAGTCAAAGATATTTTTCTTACGTTGCATGACGTAATTTACAGTAATATGTATGTGTAATATGATCGTAAAACAATTTTAAATGATAAAAAATTTGATGTATTTACTTCAAAATCGAATTATTGTTACATCTTCTTATCACAATTACAAAGCCTTTTGCAACAAACTTGTATAAAAAGGAAAGATTTCTTCAGTTCCCAAACATCCGTTATGATGCAACACAAATTAGACTGTTAAAAAATGCTTCGTACATCCATCAATTGTCACTTACCAGCTTTGAGAAATTCGGGTGATAATTGATGTATATTTTTTCTAAATTTATATCACCAGGTCCAGGTTTAAGCGATATTATTCCACATACATTAACGTATATTAATTGCAGTCAAAATTGGTGCATTCTACGTAAAATGAAAAAAGAAATGTCTTTTAAAATATCCATATTCATATTTGGCTTTATCATAAAATATTAATGAAAAGCTTTCTGTCACGACCATAAGTGATACAATTACGTAAGCCATAAGCGATTCATTCTGCTGATCGTTAAGTTTGACACGTAACAAGTTATAAAATTCAACGTTCAACATATTTATTACAATTCACGTAGACCTGTTCACTTTTTTTGTTCACAGGACCCGAGGAACGAATCGATGAAAATATTTCTGCAGAAAAGCAGATTGCATAGACATGTCGGGGGGACAAACGACACAAGATGTTGTCAGTCGCGCAGTCAGCGCACGATTAAACCTCGGTGCATCGCGGCAACGGTTGCGCATTGAGCGTGTGCGCATGCCGCGCGTGCGCGTTGCGAAAGTGGTGCTACAGTGGCGCCAGTAATGGCGGCGGAAAACACGCGCGCACGCCAGCACCGCCGCCGGTTTGTTTCTCCACGCCTCTACCTCGCCTCCGCCACCGCCGCCGCCACCACCGCCACCGCCACCGTTCTCACGACTCGTGGGTAAGTACCCTCACACTCCAATCAGTCTGCACTCGCATGTCCACGAGGTTGCTCGCACGGGCCTGGCGCCTTCCTCTTGTATTCACCCCTCTCTTGCACCTGGCTCACCACGTTTAGTGCATTACCAGAGACCCGTACCCGGGCGATCGAGCCACTAGTTGAGGTACTCGTCGGGTATTGTCATTCGTCGAGAGGTTAGGTCGTAGTGACCTATCGTGGCGGGATTATACGGTTCGTTTGAATTTGAATTCACCCGCGTCCCATCGTTTCGCCGTTTTCGTCGTCCGATTGCTATTTAGAGTAACGTTTTGCACGTGGTCCTTGCGAGTTTTCACACGACACGTACCGACAGCTGTCAAGACGAGGTTTACAGTTTATCCGGTTACAGTTTTGCGCCGTACCGTCGAACCGCGTGACAACCCCGCGCGTTGAGGTTAGGTTGTTCCCTGCCCGACGCGCCTTTTTCGAATAGATATTGCGTCGCCGGTTTGTTATTCGGTTAAATCGATTTATGCGGATACTGGTGCGAAGGAACTGTTGGTGATAAGAACACGTTTCCTAAGCAACGGATAAGAGGACAATGGGATCCGTGAAAATAGAGTGAATGTTTTCGAACGGTCGTATTTCGTGCAGTGACTTCTTGAGTGTACAGCAAAATGTACGCGTGATGGTGATTAATATATACGCGCGTTAATATATACACGTTTCTACACACGTAAATTACACACACGTATGAGAGACACAAATGCATTCTTTTATCTTTTTCATTCTCTTTTTTCTTTTTCATTTTTATTTTTCATCAGCGAAAATTTTTCGTCGCGAAATATTGACAGCATTGATCGAACAGGCTTAGCCTGTTGCGTCGTTGCTTTGCTGGTGTTCACTTTTATACGACTCGTTATCGATATTTCAAATCGCTTCTGATATCTCCGATTTGATAATATTCTGTCACACGTGTATTGTCTTTATATCACGATGAAAGACGCGCGGACGTTGAATAATCGAGGAATGATTGGACGTTTGTAAAAACGACGTTTATCATTGCGCATTTTAATGTATTTTAATAGAAAGAATTTCAAGGCAAATCCTGGGAATAAATTGGCAAAATGCACAGGGTAACGAGCACATACTCTTGCCGTATTATTCCTTTTCTATTGATTTTCGGAGCGTAAAATATTCGGTATGGAAAACAAGAAAGAAAAAAAGAAAAAGAAAAGAGGAACGGGACCAGAGGATTTAAAGTCGACAAACTTTACGAGATGTAAAATTATCTACGAGATACGAGGTTAATTCACGTTTGCTATTATCTATCGGTATTATATGGAAGGTAAATAATCGCTGGAAAAGGTCGGTCGATAGCGCATGATTTAACGAGTATATTGCAAGGATCAGCTTTGACCGACAAGCGCGATCGATAATTACACGTGGAATATTAAAACGGCAACTCTTTATTCGCCCCGGCAATTTCATCCCGTTCGTAAAATTCCGTTCGACCACTTTCTCGAATTTCAGTTCTATCTTTCTCGCGGTAAAATTCAGCGGTAAGCAATATTATTGTGTAACGTAGCACGCGGATCGTAATTAAATTTCGATGGCGATAATATACAGAGCGGCTGAAATTTGCTAAACGTCGTTACATTGGACAAACAAAACAGCGAACACCGGCAAAGCATCGGGAAATATCGCGCGTCTCGTTGCTGCGTACGATTCCTCTGGCGATTCTTTCCTGGCGGTCGCTTCCGACGCGCACTTTCTTGGCCGGCACTCCTCCTCGACCGTGTTTCATCCGACGAGAAAGAAAAGTTGATACAACCGCGATCGATGCAGTCGCTCGTGGATCAAATTCGATAGCTCTCGTTGAAAGACAAGAAGGAGGCAAGAAATCGAAGTCATTTGACGGCCGAGCCGTTGACTATATCGTGTTCGATTGTCTCGAAAAGCTACAATTACGATGATTGCATTATCTTCGTTTGTCCGTCGTTACCTTCTTTCTGTCGTCGACTTTCCAGTTTTTACCAGCCGGTTAGCGACGAACTGGCTGATTAGCAGCCACTTGGATTTCACATTTGCAAAATTTCCATTCGGTGAAGTCTGAACTTTTCAGTAATTTCTGCTCGTTTCCGTTCAGTTGCGAGTTTCACTTCTTTCGAGGATTTTTAAACGTGACGATAAAGAGATCAAGTTCCGAGTTGATAAGCCGCGAGTGTAAGAGTTTGCGAATTTTGAATCGAATGAGAAATTTTTACAAATTTGGTCAAAAGGCAACTTTCGTTCAAACTTCTTTGGAGTTTAAAGGAAGTTTTTGGAAGACTTTGGAGCATACGTTGGGAAAGAGGGCCTGAGGAATCACGTAACGCGCGGATTTCTATCTCTATACTAAAACATTTCATACACTTTTATTTTCCCGTATTATTTAATGAAACAATATTTGAATTTATCAATAGCTAAGTAGATCGAACAAAGCGTTTGCTACCAAGTCGAATTTCTTGCCGTTTCCGACGTACAATTTCTAGTTTCTTTATTTGGATTCGAATTCAACATTTAAAATGTCCAACAACGAACCTCTCAGAAGTCAAGATTAATGTTCAATTCTCGGAAAATAAACGATTTACTTTCACAAGTCTTTTCATTGAACAAACATGCCACAAATGATAACAAAATCTGAGATGAATTTTTAAAAATAACACCTCGCTAGCAGATAAAATTTATACACAACAGAACTCATCGTAAAATATTTAACGTTCTGCAGTTTTGTCTGCTTACTTAAACGTGAATTCCAGTCACGCGAACGAAAAGTAAAAAGTAGCGAAGGAAATTACCTGAAAAAAATTTGGTTAAAGTTCATCAAGTTTCCCTATTGGGAAAAATCTCTACATTCGTACGAACTCTAGCGTAGTACGAATTATTCGTCTCTCGGCAAGTGAAATTCTCGAAAGAGCAATGAAAAATTCTCTACAAAGATATTCGATTTGGTACAAACGACACTTGCAAAAACCAACACGCACATTTCCCACACTTTTCATCGACTTTCTCTCTGTCGCGTCGCTGTCGGTGTCGTTGCCTCCTCGAATTTCAATGTATTTTTCACCGCGTTTAACGTGTCAAAAGAGAAAGAAAAAGAAAAAAGGAAAAAGAGAGAAAAAAAGAGGAAAGAAATTGGTACGCGAAAGGGTGATCCAAGGAAGATTGAGAAATGGAACACGGCGATATCTGTTCTAGATGGATAATTCTGCGTATATGCCGAATCATCTACCGCCGCCATCCCTGGTCGTGTTTTCACAGGCCGGGGGGCTGCCGGAGGCTCTGAGAATGCAAAGACCCTTCAATCCACAAGTTAGTGTCCTATTATCCTTACCTATATGCCTAAGCCTGTGTTTGCTTCTACTCCTAAAACTCTGTTTGCCTACGCGAAAATCTGGCGAAAATAATATTTGCGACAGGACATGTTACAGCGCGACGAATAGCTCTCCCCGTGTTCTCCTAACGAGGGTTGCCATTCGTTTTGCTCTTTGAAATCGTTTGTATTTACTGCAGCCGATAATACACACCTTCTTACATATTAAAAAATTCAACTGTTTTCTGGAAAATCTGATTTCTACTGAATTCTTCCTACATTTGCGATTTTGTTTCTTTTTCTTTTTCTTTGAAAACTGAGCGAATTAAAATAATCGAAGATGCAAATTTATGTTCTACGCAAGTGTAATTAAAAGGACGAAAGCTCGGTAGGATAGAAACGATTTCTATAAATTATTTTCTGTAAATAATTATAATTGTAATATAAATTTTTGTAGATTATTTTCCATAAACGGAGAAAAATCCTCGCGCTCGTGAAAAATAGAAATCGGTGTATAAACGAATGTCAGTCTTCTCTCACGATGTTTCTTTCAGTCGTTTGTGCAATGATATTTCGTAATGTCTGTTGCTTGATTCTCGTCGCAAGTATCGTTTCAGCCAGTCCGCGAGAAACTTTGGCAACGAAATGGGTGCTTGAAATTGACATTTTAAGCGTCTTTCACTCGCAAAAGTGAAATAGAATATTTATACGTGTTATCCGAACAGCGTGATTTAGCATTATACGTTGTTTCGCAGACACAACGCAGTTCACCTGTTAACCTTTCGTCGACGATGCGCGCAACATCAATCCATTCTGCTGACAGTTGCGTTATATTTGTAACGTTTCGAAAATAATTATTGCGATACGATGTTGCAGAAACATTGTCGCAAATACAATTTTACTATGTACAGTGCAACCTTTTGAAATACAATGAGAACAGAGTTTTATTGTTCGGGAGAACTTTTCAGATTGCAAAGACTGTAACAGAAAAACTGTTCCGCTGTGCTTCAAAAAAATAAAAAAAAAAAAAAATAAAACATGGAACAGGAGTTGTCATGAAAATTTTCTCGACGCTTGGAAATTTTGCAAACTTTGACTTTGTTGTATGAGGAGCTTAAAAATCTAAAGAACCCGATTAAAAAATCGAAAAACGCAAAAGGTGTTCGTGCAGAGTCAACAAAAGTTGGCATTGTCTTTGGATAAAGATGCTGTCTGTGCTTTGGATAATTTTTATCGCGAATTCATTTCGATGCTGTGTCGTAGCGAATAATAAAAGGATTCTGGGGTGAATCTTTATGCTTCGAAAAATGTCAATTTCAATGGACCGACTACGCAGTTGCAATCGTTTCGACCGCTAGCCGCTTTATGCGCACCAATGGTAATTAATGCACGCTTTGAATAGGGATCTCGGTGAATGTATACGAGCACGAACGTATGCACGAGTCGTAGTTGTGTAGTAGACGATTAATTGTATCTTTTTTTAATAGT